>CM075233.1:4361388-4984444 GCA_037678475.1 x Bolboschoenoplectus mariqueter | reverse complement strand
CATGCATGGCTGAACGTAATGTGGTGAATGCCTGTGACCCTGAACATCATGCCTGAACGGCATTGCTTCCACGTCCAAACGTTGTCACGGGGGTGTTTTCCTCCCCTTGGGTACGGAGGGATTGGGTGGTGGTGGTAATAACAGCGCCCAAGAAAATGAAAAAGTCAATATCCCCTATTAGGGGGCGGAGGTTTTTAAAAATTTGGGGCGTTGGTTGAGGCTGGATGGGGGGTGTCACGGGGGTGTTTCCCCCCTCTAGGGCAGGGGGATTGGGTGGTGATGGTAATAATAGCGCCCAAAAAAATGAACTAATTTGTCCTTAAATTGACTGTTACAGATCTCATTAAAAGAGCATTTACACCCTCCCAATATTTTGTAAGGCAACTGCTTAATGGCCTTACTATATCTAACTAATTTAGAAGATCAATTACTTGTTGTGTCTTCTCTTGTACTCCTTTGTGTTGTTTATTTTAACATGCATGGCAAATAACCTACCTGTTAAAGCTGATGCAATTTTGACTGGTTTCAAATAACTAATAAGTGAGTGTTTTATTTATTTGTTTATCATCTTCTCCATTTCGTGATAGAATGACTTATGTGGCCAAAATATGTAATATGCAGTTTGCTAACGACTGTAATTTAATGTACACATCTTGTCTCTTTTAAGCTAATCATAATGTCTGGTTCAAACTAACTCTTTTCATGTCTGAATAAAATACTTATATCAATACTTTTTAGAATATAAAAATTTATTATTTTTTAATCTTTCTATTTTTCAAAAATGGTTTTAAAATAAAAAAAATCACCATTTGAATATCAAATAGGGTCACCATTTGAAGATTTTTTTAGAATATAAAAATTTTGATAGAAAAATTTTGTGAAGACTTAGATTGACCGTTTGGACATCAAGGCTCATTTAGTATTATATGCTAGCATTAGTATATTAACATGATTCAAAAATCACCATTTGAATTTTTCGTTTGAACTCAATTTAATATATTTTTTAATTAAAAATATCAAAAAACTCCGTGATGTTAGGAGACCATAGTTTTACTCTATATACACACACCCCTAATTCCAAAGTCCAAAGTCCAAACATCTTCATCTTGGCCTGAGCCCTGATGTAGTAGGCAATCAAGCAAGCAGATATTTTGTGCTGTAGCAGAAGCCACAAAGTTATATGCATAAATCCAATCCAGTAGCGCACTGAGATATTATATGATTATTGCAAGACAAATTGCACGCGCACAGCACAAAGCCACAAAGTTATATGTATAAATCCAATCACCGATTCCTACAGTTTAATTGTAACCTAATGAAATCCTAAATACCAAAACAAACTCTTCTTTTGCTCTTCAAAATCTAATAAGACAGGAAGAAATTAGGCCTATGCTGTAGCAGAAGCCTTGGCAGCAGCAGAGGAGAGTTTGGATCGGCGCTTGGCCAGACTCTCGCTTCGGCGCTCACGCTGCTCCTTAAGGCGCTGAGCAAGAAGCTTCTGGTACTCAGCTGCCTCAAGTTTAGCCTTGACAATCCTCTTCTTCTTGTCAGCAATTCTCGCACGCTTCCTCTGGAGTGTAAGAGGTGTCACCAACCTCTGTATCTTGGGCGCCTTGCTGCACTTCTTTCCTGCATTTTATTCAAAAAACTTGACCATTAATTAACATAATAAAGCCTTCTGAAATCTAACTTAACCGTTAAAAAAGCCAATAAAAAATCTAAATGCAAATAGTAAACAGAAGCTTCGTTGGTGTAAGAGAGTCAAATCAGACCCAAGTTTAATGTAGCAGTGGTAGATGTAAATGCTCTCTCTTCTGTTTTACAACAAATGATATTTGTCCTTAAATTGACTGTTACAGATCTCATTAAAAGAGCATTTACACCCTCCCAATATTTTGTAAGGCAACAGGATTAATGACCTTACTATATCTAACTAATTTAGAAGATCATTTACTTGTTGTGTCTTCTCTGGTACTCCTTTGTGTGGTTTATTTTAACATGCATGGCAAAGAACCTCTTAAGGCTGATGCAATTTTGACTGGTTTCAAATAAACCACACAAGCTCCGTTGGTGTAAGAGAGTCAAATCAGACCCAAGTTTAGCAAAGCTTTGGCGCTATCTAACATCCTGATATGGCTATTTGATACTCTGAGAATAACAAATATATGTATATATATATATATATATCTTCGCGCCAAACAATTGAATTTATACACAAAACTATCTCAGAATAACAAAGATGGACTGAAAAGCACAATTAATGAAAGCAATAACTGCAATTAATTGTACAATAAAATAAAATAACAAACAGAAGATACAAATTAGATAATTGTACCAGTTTTGGTGGTGAACGTGCGGCGGTAGGTGTCGACATACTTGCGAACGTCATCGTCCTCGCTAAGATTGAAAAGCTTGCGGATCTTAGAGGCCCTCTTGGGTCCCCTCATCCTAGGCTTCTCAATGTCAGTCAAGCCGGGCAGGTCGTTCTCCCCCTTCTTCACAATCACCAAGTTCAGCACTGACAGGTCAGGGCTGACAATGCACCCACGCACAGACTTCCTCCTGCGCTCTCCGTTGCGCCTTCCGTATCCGCGGAAGCAAGGACTTCCTACATAAAAATTACATGCACAGTATTCTTTACTTATTATTATTCAAGCTCTATACATGCAGTTAACGACTGTCCTGACAGTAACAGACAACGATCGATGGGCTTGATGATCGATTCCTAAAATTAAGGTACAAATAAAATTACCTCTGTGAAGGAGCAAACTGACACGGCCCGGTGTCAGCACGCCCTGCTTCATGGGAAAACCTTGCTTGTCACAGCCGCCCATGATCTTGAACACATATCCCTTGAATTCCTATTAAATATTCAAGCAACTATATAATCTTAGTATAATTAATACAACTGACTATATATTAACATTTATAATAATCTACAAATTGTAGTGCATATACATCAAATGTTTGCATAACATCTTAGAAAGTCACAAGAACACTCATACCTCGCCAAGTGCGTCCCCATTAACCTCTTGAGAGATCCTCTTGTCATAGAAAGCACGACTGCAAAAGCAATTTCAGTCCCCGTGTTAAATTTACAAATTAATAAAAGCCATCAGAACACTAATGAACAAATAGTTCAGATGCTAAACTACATTATATTTACACCTTCAGATAGAAAATTATGTTATCACAAAATTTGTACAATCCTTTGTTTAAAGGGAACAATTCGAGCACTCGAACTCAGTAAAGCAGTTTCATTTTCCTCTACAAATTAATGTAAGGTAAACCATGATGCATTTAGGATTCAGATGTTGAGAGCAAGTAGTGAATCCCAGAACGCATAATAACTAATTAAAGAAGAAATGAAATGTCCTCATTAAAGATTAATTTATTATTCTCATATGCAAGTCTGAATCTCATCTAAAAATTAAAAACAAATTAGAAAGAAATCTGGCAACAAGCAACGGGGATAACTTACAGCTTCTGATCATCATCGATCTCTAGCTTCTTCTGGCATCCGGTCGTGGGATTGGCGATGTTGAACTGGAAATTTCAAACAAATCGAAGAAAACACATTAATCATCTCGAAGAATCATCCATCAACATCAGATCTCAAATCATACCAAATCAAACGGCGTAATATCAGGACAATGAGAATGAATACCTTCATCTTGGACCAAAATCTGGGGCTGAAGGTGTCAAAGCCTGAGGCGCGAGCAATGGATCGGAGCAGCGGCTAGGCTATTTTCTTCCGAGAGAGAATGGATTTTGAATATATATATATAGCTCGCGGCGGAAGCCTGACTAGGGTTCGTTTCCGTTTGGATGTCTAATCCGAGCACCTCGTCGAAGCGCTAGATTGGCTGCCATCTCTCGTCTTCTACCTTTAGCTTTTCTCAAGTTAGCTTCTGCTATTTTAAGAGCTTCTTGAGCTTCTTGCGGATCAACGTCGTATTTCTCTCTGCAACATTTCCTAAAAGAAAGATGGTTTCATTTTGGCTGACACCTCCTTATTCGTATTTATGTCGAATAACGAGATAGTATGAATAAGAATGAGAATAAGAATAAGAATAAGAATATTTTTTTGTATTGATAAAATAAAAAGTTTTTATTAATTTATCGGATGATGATGTAAATAAAAGTTATTTCATATCTATTATTCTATCATGTAATATAAGATAAATGGTTTATAAAATAAAAATATATGATAATTTTTAATTAGTAGTTTATGATGAAATTGGTTTATACAATATTTTGCTTTATATTTTTTTGAGATAATAGAACCGATAATTATAATTTTTATATTTTATTATATGAGTAAAATTAGCGCGAGCTTAAGCTCGCCAAAGTCATTAGTGATTTTAACTCAAAAATATATCGAATCGGCTTAAATTTTGAAATCCAAATCGCTTAAAAAATTCTTCCTATCAAAGTTTTATAGGATATTGAAATTTTTTATTTTTAGGATTTTCTAACTTTTTTTTAGATTTTCTAAAATGTCTCTAAAAATAATAATAAAATAAATAATGTTTGTATATAAATAAATTATTTTCAAAAATCTAAAAAAACCTAGAAAATTCTAAAAAAAATTTAATATCCTATAAAAATTTTGATATGAAGAATTTATTCAGAAATTTGGATTTGAAAATTTAAGCCGATTCGGTAGATTTTTTTAGTTAAGTTTAAGAATAGCCTTGATAAGTTTAAACTCACGCTAGCTTTTATTCTTATTATATTCTATGTAAGATGTGTTAGAGTAATGCATTTATTTGTTTGTTATTTTTTTGGTTAAGTTATATAAATTATAAGTTACTCGGTAATCATTAATTATTTATTCATTACCCGTTAATCTATAGTACTTAAATAATTTAAAGAATCATACTTAAAAACTTTTTATTCCTTAAGCTACCAAAATGCATTGATAAATAATTCAGAACTAATATATCTATATTCGTAATCCCATGTTGGACTAGTAGCGTTTTTGGCTAATGATTGATATATAAATATTAAAATGATTAGATTGGTAATGAATTGAAGTCTCTTGTTAGTCTAGATAAATGACTTCACATTATTTATTATAATACAGAGGAGTGGATAAAATTCGAATCATTTAGCATAAATCTTAATGTTATTCATTCTATTAAAATTATCTCGTGAATAATATTAAGCGATCAGATTTAGAGGCTGAATAAATCCTTCATAAGGAATCAAAGAAAACCTTTAAGTCATCATCAAAATAAAAGAGAAAAAGGGAAAAGAAAAAAAATGAAAGAAAGAAAACGATTCTGTGGTTTCTGATTTCTTATACCAGCAGGTCTCACAGAAATAGTTTTCGAATTCCAATGAGCAGGCTTTCAAATTTCATTAAAGGTAACATATTTTAGTACAAACTGTGATGTAACTATAGTTAGCCTAGGGTTTACACC
The DNA here is from genome assembly GCA_037678475.1 of x Bolboschoenoplectus mariqueter. Taxonomy (NCBI): domain Eukaryota; kingdom Viridiplantae; phylum Streptophyta; class Magnoliopsida; order Poales; family Cyperaceae; genus x Bolboschoenoplectus; species x Bolboschoenoplectus mariqueter. The sequence goes on along the minus strand of CM075233.1, from coordinate 4,979,015 downwards.
ATATATAAACTCGTTAAATCTCAGCTCTGTAAAAATACAAAATGCAATACAAACAGTAATTCAAACTTCTTCTTTCTGTGTTTCTCTTATGCCGGAAACCTCCAGTATCGACCAAATGGAGGATTTGAAATTATCAGTATGGGCAAGACCAAGAAGGAAAGAAAGCCACGGAGTTTCGTTCCATTAGAGTTGGAATTGGAAACCAATCAAAATCAACCATTAAGCATTTCCCTTCTCTGCATAGAAGCGTTTTGACTTCTGAGAAAGGATGGGGCACATGCACTGCCACGCTCTGTTGGGAGCATATACCTTGCTTTGAATGCAAGTTGCGCACGAGGGACCCTCCCGAGGGAACGCCTGCCTCATGGGCGTTAGAAGCCCATCCACGCTCGGATGCCTAGCCTCGTGCATTGCTTGATGCGAACACTGGCCCTCCGAGTCGCGAGATGCGGTGGGCTGAAGTGTACGGCCGTTGGATGGTGCTGGGAGGGCCGAGTGGTGGGATGCTGCGCACGTCGGCCCCGACCCCCATGTCGGCGTATGGTTTGTTGGTTTGAACCCCTAACGAGGAGTTTGCTGTTGCGGCATTATGTCGTGTGGCATCTTCAGACCGATACCCCAGGTCAGGCGGGGCTACCCGCTGAGTTTAGGCTTATAAATAAGCGGAGGAGAAGAAACTTATAAGGATTCCCCTAGTAACGGCGAGCGAACCGGAAGCAGCCATGATGTTCAGGGTCACAGCCATACACCACATGCATGGCTGAACGTCATGTGGTGGATGACTGTGACCCTGAACATCATGGCTGAACGGCATGGCATGGACGCCTGAACGACATGGCGTGGATGCCTGAACGGCATGTCATACATGGCTGAACGTCATGTTATCCATGCGTGTGATCCTAAACATCATGCCTGAACGGCATGGCATGGACGCCAGAACGTCATGTGGTGCTTGCTGGTGACCCTGAGCATCATGCCGGAACGGCATGACATGGACGCCTTATGGGCATGTGGTGGACGCCTGTGACCTTGAACATTATGCCTGAACGGCATGGCGTGGACGCCTAAACAACATGGCGTGGACATCTGAAAGGCATGGTGTGAATGCTTGAACGGCTTGTCATTCATGGCAGAACGTCAAGTGGTGCATGCGTGTGACCCTGAACATCACCCCTGAACGCCATGGCATGGACGCCTGAACATCATGTGGTGCATGCCTGTGACCCTGAATATCATACCTGAACGGTATGACATGGACGCCTGAACCACATGTGGTGCATTACAGTGACGCTGAACATCATGCATGAACAGCATGTCCTCCACGCCTGAACGGCATGTGGTGCATGGCTGAACATCATGTGATGGACGCCTGTGACCTTGAACATCATGGCTGAACGGCATGACATGGAAGCCTGAACGGCATGTCATTCATGGCTGAATGTCAAGTTGTGCGTGCGTGTGACCCTCAACATCATGCCTGAACGACATGGCATGGACGCCTGAACGTCATGCGGTGCATGCCTGTGACCCTGAATATCAGGTCTGAACGGCATGTCATCCATGCCTGAACGGGATGTGGTGCATGGCTAAAAGTTATGTTTTGGACGCATGTAACCCTAAACTTCATGCTTGAACGGCATGGCAGGGACGCCAGAACGGCATGTCATGCATGGGTCAATGTCATGTGGTGCATCCGTTTGACCCTGAACATCATGCCTGAACGGCACGGCATGGACGCCTGAGCGGCATGTGGTGCATGCCTGTGACCCTCGACATCATACCAGAACGGCATGTCCTCCACGCCTATACGGCATGTCCTCCACGCCTATACGGCATGTTGTGCATGGCAGAACGTCATGTGGCGGACGCCTGTGACCCCGAACATCATGCCTGAACAGCATCGTATGGATGCTTGAACGACATGTCGTGGACGCCTAAACGGCATGTCATGCATTGCTGAACTTCATGTGGTGCATGCATCTGACCCTGAACATCATGCCTTAACAGCATGGCTTGGACGCCTGAACGTCATGTGGTGCATGCGTGTGACCCTGAAAATCATGCCTGAACAGCATGGCATCGACGCCTGAACGGCATGTGGTGCATTCCAGTGACCCTGAACATGATGCCTGAACGGCATGTCATCCACCCCTGAACGGCATGTGGTGCATGGCTCAACGTCATGTGGTGGACTCCTGTGACGCTGAACATCATGCCTGAACGGCACGGCGTGGACGCCTAAACGGCATGTCATGCATGGCTGAACGTCATGTGGTGCATGTGTGTGACCCTGAACATCATGCCTGAACGGCATGGCATGGACACCTGAACGTCAAGTGGTCCATGCCTGTGACCATGAACATAATAACTGAACGGCATGGCATGGACGCCCGAACGGCTTGTGGTGCATGCTTGTAACCCTGAACATCATGCCTAAACGGCATGTCTTCCGACCCTGAAAGGCACGTGGTGGATGGCTGAACATCATGTGGTGGACGCCTGTGACCCTTAATATATTGCCTGAAAGGAATGGCACGGAGACCTGAACGGCATGTCATGCATGGCCGAACGTCATGTGGTGAATGCGTGTGACCCTGAACATCATGTCTGAACGGCATGGCATGGAAGCCTGAACGTCATGTGGTGCATGCGTGTGACCCTGAACATCATGCCTGAACAGCATGGCAAGGACGCCTGAATGGCATGTGGTGCATGCCTGTGACCCAGAACATCAAACCTGAACGGCATGTCCTCCACGCCTGAACGGCATGTGGTGCATGGCTGAACGTCATGTGGCAGACGCCAGTGACCCTGAACATCATTAGTGAACGGCATCACATGGACGCCTGAACGGCATGGCGTGGACGCCTGAACGGCATGTCATACATGGCTGAACGTCATGTGGTGAATGCGTGTGACCCTGAACATAATGCCTGAACGGCATGGCATGGACGCCTGAACGTCATGTGGTGCATGCGTGTGACCCTGAAAATCATGCCTGAACGGCATGGCATCGACGCTTGAACGGCATGTGGTGCATTCCAGTGACCCTGAACATGATGCCTGAACGGCACGTCATCCACCCATGAACGGCATGTGGTGGACATCTGTGACCCTGAACATCATGCCTGAACGGCACGGCGTGGACGCCTAAACGGCATGTCATGCATGGCTGAACGTCATGTGGTGCATGGCTCAACGTCATGTGGTGGACTCCTGTGACACTGAACATCATGCCTGAACGGCACGGCGTGGACGCCTAAACGGCATGTCTTGCATGGCTGAACGTCATGTGGTGCATGTGTGTGACCCTGAACATCATGCCTGAACGGCATGGCATGGACGCCTGAACGTCAAGTGGTGCATGCCTGTGACCATGAACATAATAACTGAACGGCATGGCATGGACGCCCGAACGGCTTTTGGTGCATGCCTGTAACCCTGAACATCATGCATGAACGACATGTCATCCAAACCTGAAAGGCATGTGGTGGATGGCTGAACATCATGTGGTGGACGGCTGTGACCCTGAACATAATGCCTCAACGGCATGGCACGGACACCTGAACGTCATGTGGTGCATGCGTGTCACACTTAACATCACGGCTGAATGGCATGGCATCGACGCTTGAACGGCATGTGGTGCATGCCTGTGACCCTGAACATCATACTTGAACGGCATGTCCTCCACGCCTGAACGGCATGTGGTGCATGGCTGAACGTCATGTGGTGGACGCCCGTGACCCTGAACATCATGCCTGAACGGCATGGCACGGACACCTGAACGGCATGTCCTACATGGGCGAAAGTCATGTGGTGAATGCGTGTGACCCTGAACATCAGGCCTGAACGGCATGGCATGGACGCCTAAACGTCATGTGGTGCATGCGTGTCACCCTTAACATCATGCCTGAACGGCATGTTCTCCACGCCTGAACGGCATGTGGTGCATGGTTGAACGTCATGTGGTGGACGCTTGTGACACTGAACCTCATGCCTGAACGGCGTGGCATGGACTCCTGAACGGCATGCCGTGGACGCCTAAACTGCATGGCGTGGATGCCTGAACGGCATGGAGTGGACGCCTGAACGTCATGTCTTGCATGGCTGAACGTCATGGGGTGCATGCGTGTGACACTGAACATCATGCCTGAACGGCATGGCATTGACGCCAGAACGTGATGTGGTGCATGCGTGTGACGCTGAAAATCATGCCTGAACGGCATGGCATGGACGCCCGAATGGCTTGTGGTGCATGCCTGTCACCCTGAACATCATGCCTGAACGACATGTCATCCAAGCCGAAACGGAATGTGGTGCATGGCTGAACATCATGTCGTGGATGCCTGTGACCCTGAATTTAATGCCTGAACGGCATGGCAGGGACACCTGAACGGCATGTCTTGCATGGCTGAACGTCATGTGGTGAATGCGTGTGACCCTGAACATCATGCCTGAACGGCATGGAATGGACGCCTGAACGTCATGTGGTGCATGCGTGTCACCCTTAACATCATTGCTGAACGGCATGGCATCGACGCTTAAACGGCATGTGGTGCAGGCCTGTATCTCTGAACATCATGCCTGAACGGCATGTCTTCCACGCCTGAACGGCATGTGGTGCGTGGCTGAACGTCATGTGGTGGACGCCAGTTACCCTGAACATAATGCCTGAACGGCATGGCACGGACACCTGAACGGCATGTCCTGCATGGGCGAAAGTCATGTGGTGAATGCGTGTGACCCTGAACATCAGGCCTGAACGGCATGGCATGGACGCCTGAACGTCATGTGGTGCATGCGTGTCACCCTTAACATCATGCCTGAACGGCATGTTCTCCACGCCTGAACGGCATGTGGTGCATGGTTGAACGTCATGTGGTGGACGCTTGTGACACTGAACCTCATGCCTGAACGGCGTGGCATGGACTCCTGAACGGCATGGCGTGGACGCCTAAATTGCATGGCGTGGATGCCTGAACGGCATGGAGTGGACGCCTGAACGTCATGTCATGCATGGCTGAACGTCATGGGGTGCATGCGTGTGACACTGAACATCATGCCTGAACGGCATGGCATTGACGCCAGAACGTCATGTGGTGCATGCGTGTGACGCTGAACATCATGCCTGAACGGCATGGCATGGACGCCCGAACGGCTTGTGGTGCATGCCTGTAACCCTGAACATCATGCCTGAACGGCATGTCATCCAAGCCGAAACGGAATGTGGTGCATGGCTGAACATCATGTCGTGGATGCCTGTGACCCTGAATTTAATGCCTGAACGGCATGGCAGGGACACCTGAACGGCATGGCTTGCATGGCTGAACGTCATGTGGTGAATGCGTGTGACCCTGAACATCATGCCTGAACGGCATGGCATCGACGCTTAAACGGCATGTGGTGCATGCCTGTGACCCTGAAAATCATACTTGAACGGCATGTCCTCCACGCCTGAACGGCATGTCCTCCACGCCGGAACGGCATGTGGTGCATGGCTGAACATCATGTGGTGGACGCCTGTGACCCTGAACATCATGCCTGAACGGCATGGCATGGACGCCTGAACGGCATGTCATACATGGCTGAACGTCATGTGGTGAATGCGTGTGACCCTGAACATAATGCCTGAACGGCATGGCATGGACGCCTGAACGTCATGTGGTGCATGCGTGTGACCCTGAAAATCATGCCTGAACGGCATGGCATCGACGCTTGAACGGCCTGTGGTGCATTCCAGTGACCCTGAACATGATGCCTGAACGGCACGTCATCCACCCCTGAACGGCATGTGGTGCATGGCTCAACGTCATGTGGTGGACATCTGTGACCCTGAACATCATGCCTGAACGGCACGGCGTGGACGCCTAAACGACATGTCATGCATGGCTGAACGTCATGTGGTGCATGTGTGTGACCCTGAACATCATGCCTGAACGGCATGGCATGGACGCCTGAACGTCAAGTGGTGCATGCCTGTGACCATGAACATAATAACTGAACGGCATGGCATGGACGCCCGAACGGCTTGTGGTGCATGCCTGTAACCCTGAACATCATGCATGAACGACATGTCATCCAAGCCTGAAAGGCATGTGGTGGATGGCTGAACATCAGGTGGTGGACGGCTGTGACCCTGAACATAATGCCTCAACGGCATGGCACGGACACCTGAACGTCATGTGGTGCATGCGTGTCACACTTAACATCATGGCTGAATGGCATGGCATCGACGCTTGAACGGCATGTGGTGCATGCCTGTGACCCTGAACATCATACTTGAACGGAATGTCCTCCACGCCTGAACGGCATGTGGTGCATGGCTGAATGTCATGTGGTGGACGCCCGTGACCCTGAACATCATGCCTGAACGGCATGGCATGGACGCCTGAACGGAATGAGTGGACTCCTGGACGGCATGTCTTGCATGGCTGAACGTCATGTGGTGCATGCGTGTCACCCTGAACATCATGCCTGAACGGCATGGCATGGAAGCCTGAACGTCATGTGGTGCAAGCGTGTGACCCTGAACATCATGTCTGAAAGGCATGGCAAGGACGCCTGAACGGCATGTGGTGCATGCCTGTGACCCAGAACATCAAACCTGAACGGCATGTCCTCCACGCCTGAACGGCATGTGGTGCATGGCTGAACGTCATGTGGCGGACGCCTGTGACCCTGAACATCATTAGTGAACGGCATCACATGGACGCCTGAACGGCATGGCGTGGACGCCTGAACAGCATGTCATACATGGCTGAACGTCATGTGGTGAATGGGTGTCACCCTGAACATAATGCCAGAACGTCATGGAATGGACGCCTGAACGTCATGTGGTGCATGCGTGTGACCCTGAAAATCATGCCTGAACGGCATGGCATCGACGCCTGAACGGCATGTGGTGCATTCCAGTGACCCTGAACATGATGCCTGAACGGAATGTCATCCACCCCTGAACGGCATGTGGTGCATGGCTCAACGTCATGTGGTGGACTCCTGTGACCTTGAACATCATGCCTGAACGGCACGTCGTGGACGCCTAAACGGCATGTCATGCATGGCTGAACGTCATGTGGTGCATGTGTGTGACCCTGAACATCATGCCTGAACGGCATGACATGGACGCCTGAACGTCAAGTGGTGCATGCCTGTGACCATGAACATAATAACTGAACGGCATGGCATGGACGCCCGAACGGCTTGTGGTGCATGCCTGTAGCCCTGAACATCATGCCTGAATGACATGTCCTCCAAGCCTGAAAGGCATGTTGTGGACGGCTGAACATCATGTGGTGGACGGCTGTGAGCCTGAACATAATGCCTCAACGGCATGGCACGGACTCCTGAACGTCATGTGGTGCATGCGTGTCACACTTAACATCATGGCTGAATGGCATGGCATCGACGCTTGAACGGCATGTGGTGCATGCCTGTGACCCTGAACATCATACTTCAACGGCATGTCCTCCACGCCTGAACGGCATGTGGTGCATGGCTGAACGTCAGGTCGTGGACGCCCGTGACCCTGAACATCATGCCTGAACGTCATGGCATGGACGCCTGAACGGAATGGAGTGGACTCCTGAACGGCATGTCTTGCATGGCTAAACTTCACGTGGTGCATGCGTGTGACCCAGAACATCATGCCTGAACGGCATGGCAAGGACGCCTGAACGGCATGTGGTGCATGGCTGAACGTCATGTGGCGGACGCCTGTGACTGTGAACATCATTAGTGAACTGCATCGCATAGACGCCTGAAGGGCATGGCGTGGACGCCTGAACGGCATGTCCTGCATGGCTGAACGTCATGTGGTGCATGCGTGTAACCCTGAACATAATGCCTGAACGGCATGTCATCCACGCCTGAACGGCATGTGGTGCATGGCTGAACTTCATGTGGTGGAGGCCTGTGACACTGAACATCATGATTGAATGGCATGGCAAGGACGCCAGAACGTCATGTGGTGCATGCGTGTGACGTTGAACCTCATGCCTGAACGGCGTGGCATGGACGCCCGAACGGCTTGTGGTGCATGCTAGCAACCCTGAACACATGCCTGAACGGCATGTCATCCAAGCCTGAACGGCATGTGGTGGATGGCTGAACATCATGTGGTGGACGCCTGTGACCCTTAATATATTGCCTAAAAGGCATGGCACGGACACCTGAACTGCATGTCATGCATGGCTGAACGTCATGTGGTGGACGCCTGTGACCCTGAACATCATGCCTGAACGGCATGGCATGCACGCCTAAACGGCATGGCGTGGACGCCTTAACGGCATGGCGTGGACGCCTGAACGTCATGTCCTGCATGGCTGAACATCATGTGGTGCATGCGTGTGACCATGAACATCATGCCTGAACGGTATTGCATGAACGCCAGAACTTCATATGGTGAATGCGTGTGATGCTGAACATTATGCCTGAACGGCATGGCACGGACGCCCGAACGGCTTGTGGTGCAGGCCTGTATTTCTGAATTACATGCCTGAACGGCATGTCCTCCACGCCTGAACGGCATGTGGTGCATGGCTCAACGTCATGTGGTGGACGCCTGTGACCCTGAACATAATGCCTGAACGGCATGGCACGGACACCTGAACGGCATGTCCTGCATGGGCGAACGTCATGTGGTGAATGCGTATGACCCTGAACATCATGCCTGAACGGCATGGCATGGACGCTTGAACGTCATGTGGTGCATGCGTGTGACGTTGAACCTCATGCCTGAACGGCGTGGCATGGACGCCCGAACGGCTTGTGGTGCATGCTAGCAACCCTGAACACATGCCTGAACGGCATGTCATCCAAGCCTGAACGGCATGTGGTGGATGGCTGAACATCATGTGGTGGACGCATGTGACCCTTATTATATTGCCTGAAAGGCATGGCACGGACACCTGAACGGCATGTCATGCATGGTTGAACGTCATGTGGTGGACGCCTGTGACCCTGAACATCATGCCTGAACGGCATGGCATGCACGGCTAAACGGCATGGCGTGGACGCCTGAACGGCATGGCGTGGACGCCTGAACAGCATGGCGTGGATGCCTGAACGTCAAGTCCTGCATGGCTAAACATCATGTGGTGCATGCGTGTGACCATGAACATCATGCCTGAACGGTATGGCATGGACGCCTGAACTTCACACGGTGAATGCGTGTGACGCTGAACATAATTCCTGAACGGCATGGCATGGACGCCCGAACGGCTTGTGGTGCAGGCCTGTATCTCTGAACATCATGCCTGAACGGCATGTCCTACACACCTGAACGGCATGTGGTGCGTGGCTGAACGTCATGTGGTGGACGCCTGTTACCCTGAACATAATGCCTGAACGGCATGGCACGGACACCTGAACGGCATGTCCTGCATGGGCGAAAGTCATGTGGTGAATGCGTGTGACCTTGAACATCAGGCCTGAACGGCATGGCATGGACGCCTGAACGTCATGTGGTGCATGCGTGTTACCCTTAACATCATGCCTGAACGGCATGTTCTCCACGCCTGAACGGCATGTGGTGCATGGTTGAACGTCATGTGGTGGACGCTTGTGACACTGAACCACATGCCTGAACGGCGTGGCATGGACTCCTGAACGGCATGGCGTGGACGCCAAAACAGCATGGCGTGGATGCCTGAACTAAATGGAGTGGACGCCTGAACGTCATGTCTTGCATGGCTGAACGTCATGGGGTGCATGCGTGTGACTCTGAACATCATGCCTGAACGGCATGGCATTGACGCAGAACGTCATGTGGTGCATGCGTGTGACGCTGAACATCATGCCTGAACGGCATGGCATGGACGCCCGAACGGCTTGTGGTGCATGCTTGTAACCCTGAACATCATGCCTGAACGGCATGTCATCCAAGCCGAAACGGAATGTGGTGCATGGCTGAACATCTTGTGGTGGCCGCCTGTGACCCTGAATTTAATGCATGAACGGCAAGGCAGGGATACCTGAACGGCATGTCCTGCATTGCTGAACGTCATGTGGTGAATGCGTGTGACCCTGAACATCATGCCTGAACGGCATGGAATGGACGCCTGAACGTCATGTGGTGCATGCGTGTCACCCTTAACATCATGGCAGAACGGCATGGCATCGCCGCTTAAACGGCATGTGGTGCACGCCTGTGACCCTGAAAATCATACTTGAACGGCATGTCCTCCACGCCTGAACGGCATTTCCTCCACGCCGGAACGGCATGTGGTGCATGGCTGAACATCATGTGGTCGACGCCTGTGACCCTGAACATCATGCCTGAACGGCATGGCATGGACGCCTGAACGGCATGTGGTGCATGCGTGTGACGCTGAACATCATGCCTGAACGGCATGGCATGGACGCCCGAACGGCTTGTGGTGCATGCCTGTAACCCTGAACATCATGCCTTAACGGCATGTCATCCAAGCCGAAACGGAATGTGGTGCATGGCTGAACATCTTGTGGTGGCCGCCTGTGACCCTGAATTTAATGCATGAACGGCATGGCAGGACACCTGAACGGCATGTCTTGCATTGCTGAACGTCATGTGGTGAATGCGTGTGACCCTGAACATCATGCCTGAACGGCATGGAATGGACGCCTGAACGTCATGTGGTGCATGCGTGTCACCCTTAACATCATGGCAGAACGGCATGGCATCGACGCTTAAACGACATATGGTGCACGCCTGTGACCCTGAAAATCATACTTGAACGGCATGTCCTCCACGCCTGATCGGCATGTTCTCCACGCCGGAACGGCATGTGGTGCATGGCTGAACATCATGTGGTGGCCGCCTGTGACCCTGAACATCATGCCTGAACGGCATGGCATGGACGCCTGAACGGCATGTCAAGCATGGCAGAACGTCATGTGGCGGACGCCTGTGACCCTGAACATCATTAGTGAACGGCATCGCATGGACGCCTGAACGGCATGGCGTGGACGCCTGAACGTCATGTCTTGCATGGCTGAACGTCATGTGGTGCATGCGTGTGACGCTGAACATCATGCCTGAATGGCATGGCTGGCTTGGACGCCAGAATGGCATGTGGTGCAAGCCTGTAACCCTAAACATTATGCCTGAACGGCATGTCATCCAGTCCTGAACGGCATGTGGTGCATGGCACGGACACCTGAACGTCATGTCATGCATGCCCGAAGGTCATGTGGTGAGTGCGTGTGACCCTGAACATCATGCCTGAACGGCATGGCATGGACGCCTGAACGTCATGTGGTCCATGAGTGTGACCCTGAACAACATGCCTGAACAGCATGTGGTGTGTGCTTGTGACCCTGATCATCATACTTGAACGGCATGTCCTCCACGCCAGAACGGCATGTGGTGCATGGCTGAACGTCATGTGGTGGACGCTTGTGACCCTGAACATCATGGCAAGGCGTGGACGCTTGAACGGCATGGCATGGACGCGAGAACGTGATGTGGTGCATGCGTGTGACGCCGAACATCATGCCTGAACGGCATGGCTTGGACGCCAAACGGCATGTGGTGCAAGCCTGTAACCCTAAACATCATGCCTCAACAGCATGTCCTCCACGCCCGAACGGCCTGTGGTGCATGCCTGTAACCCTGAACATCATGCCTGAACGGCATGTCATCCACGCCTGAACGGCATGTGGTGCATGGCACGGACACCTGAACGTCATGACATGAATGCCCGAACGTCATGTAGTGACTGCGTGTGACCCTGAACATGATGCCAAAACGGTAACGCATGGACGCCTGAACGGCAAGTGGTGCATGCCTATGACCCGGAACATCATGCTTGAATGGCATGTCATGCACGCTTGAACGGCATGTGGTGCATGGCTAAACGTCATGTGGTGGACGCCTGCGACCCTGAACATCATGCCTGAACGGCATGGCATGGACGCCTGAACGGTATGTGGTGCATTCCTATGACCCTGAACATCATGCGTGAAAGGCATGTCATCCAAACCTGAACGGCATGTCGTGCATGCTTGAACGTCATGTGGTTGACGCCTATGACCATGAAAATCATGCCAGAACGGCTTGGCATGCATGGCTGAACGTCATTTGGTTCATGCTTGTGACCCTGAACGGCATGGCATGGACGCCTGAAGGGCATGTGGTGTATGGCTGAACGTCATGTCATGAAGGTCTGAACGGCATGGCATGGACGCCTGAACGGCACGTGGTGCATGCCTGTGAGCCTGAACGGCATGTCATCCACGCCTGAAAGGCATGAGGTGCATGGCTGAACGTCTTGTGGTGCACGCCGATGACCCTGAACATCATGCCTGAACGGCATGGCATGGACGCCTGAACGGCATGGTGTGGACGCCTTTACGGCATGCCATGGACGCCTAAACGTCTTGTGGTGCATGCATGTGACCCTGAACATCATGCCTGAACGGCATGGCATTGATGCCTCAACGTCATATTGTGCATATCTGAACGGCATGTCATGCATAGCTGAACGTCATGTGGTGCATGCGCGTGGCCCTGAACATCATGCTTGAACGGCATGGCACAGACGCCAGAACGTCATGTGGTGCATGCTGTGACCCTGAACTTCATGCCTGAAAAGCATGGCATTGACGCCTGAACGGCATGTGAGGCATGCTTGTGACCCTGAATATCATGCCTGAACGGCATGTGGTGCATGGCTGAACGTCATGTGGTGGATGCCTGTGACCCTGAACAACATGCCTGAACGGCATGGCCTGCATGGCTGAACGTCATGTGGTGCATGCCTAGGACCTTGAACATCATGCCTGAACTGCATGGTATGGACGCCTGAACGGCATGTGGTACATCGCTGAACGTATGTCATGAAGGTCTGAACGGAATGGCATGGACGCCTAAACGTCATGTGGTGCATGCGTGTGACCCTGAAAATCATGACTGAACGGAATGGCATTGACGCCTAAACGTCATATGGTGCATATCTGAACGGCATATCATGAATGTCTAAACGGCATGTCATGCATGGCTGAATGTCATGTGGTGCATGCGCGTGGCCCTGAACATCATGCCTGAACGGCAGGGCATGGACGCCAGAACGTCATGTGGTGCATGTTGTGACCCTAAACTTCATGCCTGAACGGCATGGCATGGACGCCTGAACGGCATGTGGTGCATGCCTGTGACCCTAAACAACATGCCTTAACGGCAAGTCATCCACGCCTGAACGGCATGAGGTGCTTGGCTGAATGTCATGTGGTGGACGCCGATGACCCTGAACATCATGCCTGAACGGCATGGCATGGACGCCTGAACGGCATGGTGTGGACGCATGAACGGCATGGCTTGGACGCCTGAACGGCATGTGGTGCATGCGTGTGACCCTGAACATCATACCTGAACGGCATGGCATGACCGCCTGAACGGCAAGTGGTGCATGCCTATGACCCTGAACATCATGCTTGAACGGCACGTCATCCATACCTAAACGGCTTGTGGTGCATGGCTGAACGTCATGTGGTGGACGCCTGTGACCCTGAACAACATGCTTGAACGGCATGGCATGCATGGCTGAATGTCATGTGGTGCTTGCCTCTGACCCTGAACATCATACCTGAACGGCATGGCATGGACGCCTGAACGGCATGTGGTGCATGGCTGAACGTCATGTCATGAAGGTCTGAAAGGCATGGCATGGACGCCTCAACGTCATGTGTTGCATGCGTGTGACCTGAACATCATGCCTGAACGGCATGGTACTGACGCCTAAACGGCATATGGTGCATCTCTGAACGGCATGTCATGAATGTCTGAACGGCATGTCATGCCAGGCTGAACGTCAAGTGGTGCATGTGCGTGGCCATGAACATCATGCCTGAACGGCATGGCACTGACTCTAGAACGTCATGTGGTGCATGCTGTGACCCTGAACATCATGGCAGAACGGCTTGGCATGCATGGCTGAACGTCATTTGGTTCATGCCTGTGACCCTGAACGGCATGGCATGGACGCCTGAACGGCATGTGGTGTATGGCTGAACGTCATGTCATGAAGGTCTGAACGGCTTGTGGTGTATGGCTGAACGTCATGTCATGAAGGTCTGAACGGCATGGCATGGACGCCTGAACGGCATGTGGTGCATGCCTGTGAGCCTGAACGGCATGTCATCCACGCTTGTAAGGCATGTGGTGCATGGCTGAACATCATGTGGTGCACGCCGATGACCCTGAACATCATGCCTGAACGGCATGGCATGGACGCCAGAACTTCATATGGTGAATGCGTGTGATGCTGAACATTATGCCTCAACGGCATGGCACGGACGCCCGAACGGCTTGTGGTGCAGGCCTGTATTTCTGAACTACATGCCTGAACGGCATGTCCTCCACGGCTGAACGGCATGTGGTGCATGGCTCAACGTCATGTGGTGGACGCCTGTGACCCTGAACATAATGCCTGAACGGCATGGCACGGACACCTGAACGGCATGTCCTGCATGGGCGAACGTCATGTGGTGAATGCGTATGACCCTGAACATCATGCCTGAACGGCATGGCATGGACGCCTGAACGGCATGTGGTGCATGCGTGTGACCCTGAACATCATACCTGAACGGCATGGCATGGACGCCTGAACGACAAGTGGTGCATGCCTATGACCCTGAACATCATGCTTGAACGGCATGTCATCCACGCCTGAACGGCATGTGGTGTATGGCTGAACGTAATTGGTGGACGCCTCTGACCCTGAACATCATGCCTGAACGGCATGGCATGGACGCCTGAACGGCATGTAGTGCATGGCTGAACGTCATGTCATGAAGGTCTGAACGGCATGGCATGGACGCCTAAACGTCATGTGGTGCATGCGTGTGACCTAAACATCAAGCGTGAACGGCATGGCACTGACGCCTAAACGGCATATGGTGCATCTCTGAACGGCATGTCATGCAAGGCTGAACGTCTTGTGGTGCATGCGCGTGGCCCTGAACATCATGCCTGAACGGCATGGCATGGATGCCAGAACGTCATGTGGTTCTTGCTGTGAACCTGAACTTCATCCCTTAACGGCATGGCATGGACGCATGAACGGCATGTTGTGCATGCCTGTGACCCTGGACATCATGCCTGAACGGCAAGGCATGGACGCCTGAACGGCATGTGGTGCATGGCTGAACATCATGTCATGAAGGTCTGAACGGCATGGCATGGACGCCTAAACGTCATGTGGTGCATGCGTGTGACCCTGAACGTCATGCCTGAACGGCATGGCATTGATGCCTAAACGTCATGTGGTGCATATCTGAATGGCATGTCATAAATGTCCAAATGGCATGTCATGCATGGCTGAACGTCATGTGGTGCATGCACGTGGCCCTGAACATCATGCCTGAACGGCATGGCATGGACGCCAAAACGGTACGTGGTGCATGCCTGTGACCCTGAACATCATGCCTGAACCGAATGTCATCCACGCCTGAACGGCATGTGGTGCATGGCTGAACGTCATGTGGTGGACGCCTGGGACCCTGAACAACATGCCTGAACGGCATGGCATGCATGGCAGAACGTCAAGTGGTGCATGCCTGTGACCCTGAATATCATGCCTGAATGGCATGGCATGGACGCCGTAACGTCATATGATGCATATCTGAATGACATGTCATGAATGTCTAAACGGCATGTCATGCTTGGCTGAACGTCATATGGTGCAAGTGCGCGGCCCTGAACATCATGCCTGAACGGCATGGCATGGATGCCAGAACGTCATGTGGTGCACGCTGTGACCCTGAACTTCATGCCTGAACGGCATGGAATGGACGCCTGAACGGCATGTGGCGCAAGCCTGTGACCCTGAACATCATGCCTGAACGGCATGTGGTGCATGGCTGAACGTCATGTGGTGGACGACGATGACCCTGAACATCATGCCTGAACGGCATGGCATGGACGCCTGAACGGCATGGTGTGGATACCTGAACGGCATGGCATGGACGCCTGAACGGCATATGGTGCATGACTATGACGCTGAACATCATGCTTCAACGGCATGTCATCCACGCCTGAACGGCATGTGGTGCATGGCTGAACGTCATGTGGTGGACGCCTGTGACCCTGAACAACATGCCTGAACGGCATGGCAAGCATGGCTGAACGTCATGTGGTGCATGCTTGTGACCCTGAACATCATGCCTGAATGGCATGGCATGGACGCCTAAATGTCATGTGGTGCATGCGTGTGACCCTGAACATCATGCCTGAACGGCATGGCACTGACGCCTAAACGGCATGTCATGAATGTTTGAACGGCATGTCATGCATGGCTGAACGTCTTGTGGTGCATACCTGTGACCCTAAACATCATGCCTGCCGGCATCGCATGGAGACCAGAACGTCATGCGGTGCATGCTTGTGATCTAGAACATCATGCCTTAACGGTATCGCATGGATGCCTGAACGGCAAGTGGTACATGCCTATGACCCTGAACATCATCTTTGAACGGCATGTCATCCACGCCAGAACGGCATGTGGTGCATGGCTGAACGTCATGTGGTGCATGCCTGTGACCCTGAACATCATGCTTGAACGGCATGGCATGGACGCCTGAACGGCATGTGGTGCATGGCTGAACTTCATGTCATGAAGGTCTGAATGGCATGGCATGGATGCCTAAACGTCATGTGGTGCATGCGTGTGACCCTGATCATCATGCCTGAACGTCATGGCACTGACGCCTAAACCGCATATGGTGCATCTCTGAACGGCATGTCATTAATGTTGGAACGGCATGTCATGCATGGCTGAACGTCATGTGGTGCATACCTGTGACCCTAAACATCATGCCTGAACGGCATCGCATGGACGCCAGAACATCATGTGGTGCATGCTTGTGACCTAGAACATCATGCCTGAACGGCATCGCATGGACGCCTGAACGTCATGTGGTGCATGCCTCTGACCCTGAACATCATGCTTGAACGGCATGTGGTGCATGGCTGAACGTCATGTGGTGGACGCCTGTGACCCTGAACAACATGCCTGAACGGCATTGCATGCATGGCTGAACGTCATGTGGTGCATGCCTGTGACCCTGAACATCATGCCTGAACGGCATGGCACGGACGCCTGAACGGCATGTGGTGCTTGGCTGAACGTCATGTCAGGAAGGTCTGAACGGCATGGCATGGACGCCTAAACGTCATGTGGTGCATGCGTGTGACCCTGAACATCATGCCTGAACGGCATGGCATTGACGCCAAAACGTCATATGGTGCAAATCTGAACGACATGTCATGAAAGTCTGAACGGCATGTCAGGCATGGCTGAACGTCATGTGGTACATGCGCGTGGCCCTGAACATCATGCCTGAACGGCATGGCATCGACGCCTGAACGGCATGTGGTGCATGTTTGTGACACTCAACATCATACCTGAACGGCATGTCCTCCACGCCCGAACGGCATGTGGTGCATGGCTGAACGTCATGGGGTGGACGCCTTTGACCCTGAAGAACATGCCTGAACGGCATGGCATGCATGGCTGAACATCATGTGGTGCAGGCCTGTGACCCTGAACGGCATGGCATGGACTCCTCAACGGCATGTGGTGCATGGCTGAATGTCATGTCATGAAGGTCTGAACGGCATGGCATGGATGCCTAAACGTCATGTGGTGCATACCTGTGACCCTGAACATCATGTCTGAACGACATGGCATGGACGCCTGAACGGGATGTGGTGCTTGGCTGAACGTCATGTCATGAAGGTATGAACGGCATGGCAAGAACGCCTGAACGGCATGT
This sequence comes from x Bolboschoenoplectus mariqueter, assembly GCA_037678475.1. NCBI lineage: Eukaryota > Viridiplantae > Streptophyta > Magnoliopsida > Poales > Cyperaceae > x Bolboschoenoplectus > x Bolboschoenoplectus mariqueter. The sequence goes on along the minus strand of CM075233.1, from coordinate 4,961,264 downwards.
GGCGCATGCCTTTGACCCTGAACATAATGCCTGAACGGCAAGTCATGCACCCCTGAACGGCATGTGGTGCATGGCTGAACGTCATGTGGTGGACGGCGATGACCCTGAACATCATGCCTGAACGGCATGGCAAGGACGCCTGAACGGCATGGTGTGGACGCCTGAACGGCATGCCTTGGACGCCTGAACGGCATGTGGTGCATGCTTGTGAACCTGAATATCATGCCTGAACGGCATCGCATGGACGCCTGAACGGCAAGTGGTGCATGCCTATGACCCTGAACATCATGCTTGAACGGCATGTCATCCACGCCTGAACGGCATGTGGTGTATGGCTGAATGTCATGTGGTGGACGCCTGTGACCCTGAACAACATGCCTGAATGGCATGGCATGCATGCCTAAATGTCATGTGGTGCTTGCCTCTGACCCTGAACATCATGCCTGAACGGCATGGCATGGACGCCAGAACGTCATGCGGTGCATGCTTGTGACCTAGAACATCATGCCTGAACGGCATCGCATGGATGCCTGAACGGCATCGCATGGATGCCTGAACGGCAAGTGGTACATGCCTATGACCCTGAACATCATCTTTGAACGGCATGTCATCCACGCCAGAACGGCATGTGGTGCATGGCTGAACATCATGTGGTGCATGCCTGTGACCCTGAACATCATGCTTGAACAGTATGGCATGGACGCCTGAACGGCATGTGGTGCATGGCTGAACTTCATGTCATGATGGTCTGAATGGCATGGCATGGATGCCTAAACGTCATGTGGTGCATGCGTGTGACCCTGATCATCATGCCTGAAGGTCATGGCACTGACGCCTAAACGGCATATGGTGCATCTCTGAACGGCATGTCATGAATGTTTGAACGGCATGTCATGCATGGCTGAATGTCATGTGGTGCATACCTGTGACCCTAAACACCATGCCTGAACGGCATCGCATGGACGCCAGAACGTCAGGTGGTGCATGCTTGTGACCTAGAGCATCATGCCTGAACGGCATCGCATGGACGCCAGAACGGCAAGTGGTACATGCCTATGACCCTGATCATCATGCTTGAATGGCATGTCATCCACGCCTGAACGGCATGTGGTGCATGGCTGAACGTCATGTGGTGGACGCCTTTGACCCTGAACAACATGCCTGAACGGCATGGCATGCATGGCTCAACATAATGTGGTGCATGCCTGTGACCCTGAACGTCATGCCTGAACGGCATGGCATGGACTCCTCAACGGCATGTGGTGCATGGCTGAATGTCATGTCATGAAGGTCTGAACGGCATGGCATGGACGCCTAAACGTCATGTGGTGCATACCTGTGACCCTGAAAAGCATGTCTGAACGGCATGGCATGGACGCCTGAACGGGATGTGGTCCTTGGCTGAACGTCATGTCATGAAGGTATGAACGGCATGGCATGAACGCCTGAACGGCATGTGGTGCATGCCTTTGACCCTGAACATAATGCCTGAACGGCAAGTCATGCACCCCTGAACGGCATGTGGTGCATGGCTGAACGTCATGTGGTGGACGCCGATGACCCTGAACATCATGCCTGAACGGCATGGCAAGGACGCCTGAACGGAATGGAGTGGACGCCTGAACGGCATGCCTTGGACGCCTGAACGGCATGTGGTGCATGCTTGTGAACCTGAACATCATGCCTGAACGGCATCGCATGGACGCCTGAACGGCAAGTGGTGCATGCCTATGACCCTGAACATCATGCTTGAACGGCATGTCATCCACGCCTGAACGGCATGTGGTGCATGGCTGAACGTCATGTGGTGGACGCCTGTGACCCTAAACAACATGCCTGAACCGTCAGGCATGCATGGCTGAACATCATGTGGTGCATGCCTGTGACCATGAAAATCATGCCTGAACGGCATGGCACGGACTCCTGAACGGCATGTGGTGCATGGCTGAACGTCATTTCATGAAGGTCTAAACGCCATGGCATTGACGCCTAAACGTCATGTGGTGCATGCGTGTGACCCTGAACATCAAGCCTGAACGGCATGGCATTGATGCCTAAACGTCATATGGTGCATATCTGAACGGCATGTCATGAAAGTCGGAACGGCATGTCATGCATGGCTGAACGAAATGTGGTGCATGCGCGTGGCCATGAACATCATGCCTCAACGGCATGGCATGGACGCCTGAACGGCATGTGGTGCATGTTTGTGACACCGAACATCATGCCTGAACGCCATGTCCTCCATGCCTGAACGGCATGTGGTGCATGGCTGAACGTCATGGGGTGGACGCCTTTGACCCTGAACAACATGCCTGAACGGCATGGCATGCATGGCTGAACGTCATGTGGTGCATGCCTGTGACCCTGAAAATCATGCCTGAACGGCATGGCACGGACGCCTGAACGGCATGTGGTGCATGGCTGAAAGTCATGTCATGAAGGTCTGAACGACATGGCATGGACGCCTAAACGTCATGTGGTGCATGCGTGTGACCCTGAACATCATTTCTGTACGGCTTGGCCCTGACACCTAAACGACATATGGTGCATCTCTGAACGGCATGTCATGAAGGTTTGAACGGCATGTCCTGCATGGCTGAACGTCATGTGGTGCATGCCTATGACCCTGAACATCATGCTTCAACGGCATGTCATCCACGCCTGAAGGCATGTGGTGCATGGCTGAACGTCATGTGGTGGACGCCTGTGACCCTGAACAACATGCCTGAACGGCATGGCACGGACGCCTGAACGGCATGTGGTGCATGGCTGAACGTCATGTCATGAAGGTCTGAACGGCATGGCACGGACGCCTAAACGTCATGTGGTGCATGCGTGTGACCCTGAACATCATTTCTGTACGGCTTGGCCGTGACACCTAAACGACATATGGTGCATCTCTGAACGGCATGTCATGAAGGTTTGAACGGCATGTCCTGCATGGCTGAACGTCATGTGGTGCATGCCTATGACCCTGAACATCATGCTTCAACGGCATGTCATCCACGCCTGAAGGCATGTGGTGCATGGCTGAACGTCATGTGGTGGACGCCTGTGACCCTGAACAACATGCCTGAACGGCATGGCACGGACGCCTGAACGGCATGTGGTGCATGGCTGAACGTCATGTCATGAAGGTCTGAACGGCATGGCACGGACGCCTAAACGTCATGTGGTGCATGCGTGTGACCCTGAACATCATTTCTGTACGGCTTGGCCCTGACACCTAAACGACATATGGTGCATCTCTGAACGGCATGTCATGAAGGTTTGAACGGCATGTCCTGCATGGCTGAACGTCATGTCGTGCATGCCTATGACCCTGAACATCATGCTTCAACGGCATGTCATCCACGCCTGAAGGCATGTGGTGCATGGCTGAACGTCATGTGGTGGACGCCTGTGACCCTGAACAACATGCCTGAACGGCATGGCACGGACGCCTGAACGGCATGTGGTGCATGGCTGAACGTCATGTCATGAAGGTCTGAACGGCATGGCACGGACGCCTAAACGTCATGTGGTGCATGCGTGTGACCCTGAACATCATGCCTGAAAGGCATGGCATTGACGCTTAAACGTCATATGGTGCATATCTGAACGGCATGTCATGCCTGGCAGAACGTCATGTGGTGCATGCTCGTGGCCCTGAACATCATGCCTCAACGGCATGGCATGGACGCCTGAACGACATGTGGTGCATGGCTGAACGTCATGGGGTGGACGCCTTTGACCCTGAATAACATGCCTAAACGGCATGGCATGCATGGCTGAACGGCATGTCATCCACACCTGAACGACATGTGATGCATGGCTGAACGTCATGTCATGAAGGTCTGAACGGCATGGCATGGACGCCTGAATGGCATGTGGTGCATGCTTGTGACCCTGAACATCCTGCCTGAACGGCCTGGCATTGACGCCTAAACGGCATATGGTGCATCTCTGAACGGCATGTCATGAATGTTGGAACGGCTTGTCATGCATGGCTGAACGTCATGTGGTGCATACCTGTGACCCTAAACATCATGCCTGAACGGCATCGCATGGACGCCAGAACGTCATGTGGTGCATGCTTGTGACCTAGAACATCATGCCTGAACGGCATCGCATGGACGCCTGAACGGCAAGTGGTACATGCCTATGACCCTGAACATCATGCTTGAACGGCTTGTCATCCACGCCTGAACGGCATATGGTGCATGGCTGAACGTCATGTAGTTTACGCCTTTGACCCTGAACAACTTGCCTGAACGGCATATGGTGCATGGCTGAACGTCATGTGGTTTACGCCTTTGACCCTGAACAACTTGCCTGAACGGCATGGCATGCAAGGCTGAACGGCATGTCATCCACACCTGAACGGCATGGCATGCATGGCTGAACGGCATGTCATCCACACCTGAACGGCATTTGATGCATGGCTGAACGTCATGTCAGGAAGGTCTGAACGGCATGGCATGGACGCTAAAACTCATCTGCTGCATGCGTGTGACCCTGAACATCAGGCCCGAACGGCATGGCACTGACGCCTAAACGGCATATGGTGTATCTCTGAACGGCATGTCATGAATGTTTGAAAGGCATGGCTTGCACGCCTGAATTAAGCGTCGTGGATTCCTGAACGGCATGTCTTGCGTGTGGCCCTGAACATCATGCCTGAACGGCATGGCATGGACGCCAGAACGTCATGTGGTGCATGCTGTGACCCTGAACATCATTCCTGAACGGCATGGCATGCATGGCTGAACGTCATGTGGTGGACGCCTGTGACCCTGAACAACATGCCTGAACGGCATGGCATGCATGGCTGAACGTCATGTGGTGCATGCCTGTGACCCTGAAAATCATGCCTGAACGGCATGGCACGGACGCCTGAACGGCATGTGGTGCATGGCTGAAAGTCATGTCATGAAGGTCTGAACGACATGGCATGGACGCCTAAACGTCATGTGGTGCATGCGTGTGACCCTGAACATCATTTCTGTACGGCTTGGCCCTGACACCTAAACGACATATGGTGCATCTCTGAACGGCATGTCATGAAGGTTTGAACGGCATGTCCTGCATGGCTGAACGTCATGTGGTGCATGCCTATGACCCTGAACATCATGCTTCAACGGCATGTCATCCACGCCTGAAGGCATGTGGTGCATGGCTGAACGTCATGTGGTGGACGCCTGTGACCCTGAACAACATGCCTGAACGGCATGGCACGGACGCCTGAACGGCATGTGGTGCATGGCTGAACGTCATGTCATGAAGGTCTGAACGGCATGGCACGGACGCCTAAACGTCATGTGGTGCATGCGTGTGACCCTGAACATCATTTCTGTACGGCTTGGCCCTGACACCTAAACGACATATGGTGCATCTTTGAACGGCATGTCATGAAGGTTTGAACGGCATGTCCTGCATGGCTGAACGTCATGTGGTGCATGCCTATGACCCTGAACATCATGCTTCAACGGCATGTCATCCACGCCTGAAGGCATGTGGTGCATGGCTGAACGTCATGTGGTGGACGCCTGTGACCCTGAACAACATGCCTGAACGGCATGGCACGGACGCCTGAACGGCATGTGGTGCATGGCTGAACGTCATGTCATGAAGGTCTGAACGGCATGGCACGGACGCCTAAACGTCATGTGGTGCATGCGTGTGACCCTGAACATCATTTCTGTACGGCTTGGCCCTGACACCTAAACGACATATGGTGCATCTCTGAACGGCATGTCATGAAGGTTTGAACGGCATGTCCTGCATGGCTGAACGTCATGTGGTGCATGCCTATGACCCTGAACATCATGCTTCAACGGCATGTCATCCACGCCTGAAGGCATGTGGTGCATGGCTGAACGTCATGTGGTGGACGCCTGTGACCCTGAACAACATGCCTGAACGGCATGGCACGGACGCCTGAACGGCATGTGGTGCATGGCTGAACGTCATGTCATGAAGGTCTGAACGGCATGGCACGGACGCCTAAACGTCATGTGGTGCATGCGTGTGACCCTGAACATCATGCCTGAAAGGCATGGCATTGACGCTTAAACGTCATATGGTGCATATCTGAACGGCATGTCATGAAGGTTTGAACGGCATGTCCTGCATGGCTGAACGTCATGTCGTGCATGCCTATGACCCTGAACATCATGCTTCAACGGCATGTCATCCACGCCTGAAGGCATGTGGTGCATGGCTGAACGTCATGTGGTGGACGCCTGTGACCCTGAACAACATGCCTGAACGGCATGGCACGGACGCCTGAACGGCATGTGGTGCATGGCTGAACGTCATGTCATGAAGGTCTGAACGGCATGGCACGGACGCCTAAACGTCATGTGGTGCATGCGTGTGACCCTGAACATCATGCCTGAAAGGCATGGCATTGACGCTTAAACGTCATATGGTGCATATCTGAACGGCATGTCATGCCTGGCAGAACGTCATGTGGTGCATGCTCGTGGCCCTGAACATCATGCCTCAACGGCATGGCATGGACGCCTGAACGACATGTGGTGCATGGCTGAACGTCATGGGGTGGACGCCTTTGACCCTGAATAACATGCCTAAACGGCATGGCATGCATGGCTGAACGGCATGTCATCCACACCTGAACGGCATGTGATGCATGGCTGAACGTCATGTCATGAAGGTCTGAACGGCATGGCATGGACGCCTGAATGGCATGTGGTGCATGCTTGTGACCCTGAACATCCTGCCTGAACGGCCTGGCATTGACGCCTAAACGGCATATGGTGCATCTCTGAACGGCATGTCATGAATGTTGGAACGGCTTGTCATGCATGGCTGAACGTCATGTGGTGCATACCTGTGACCCTAAACATCATGCCTGAACGGCATCGCATGGACGCCAGAACGTCATGTGGTGCATGCTTGTGACCTAGAACATCATGCCTGAACGGCATCGCACGGACGCCTAAACGTCATGTGGTGCATGCGTGTGACCCTGAACATCATTTCTGTACGGCTTGGCCCTGACACCTAAACGACATATGGTGCATCTCTGAACGGCATGTCATGAAGGTTTGAACGGCATGTCCTGCATGGCTGAACGTCATGTCGTGCATGCCTATGACCCTGAACATCATGCTTGAACGGCTTGTCATCCACGCCTGAACGGCATATGGTGCATGGCTGAACGTCATGTAGTTTACGCCTTTGACCCTGAACAACTTGCCTGAACGGCATATGGTGCATGGCTGAACGTCATGTGGTTTACGCCTTTGACCCTGAACAACTTGCCTGAACGGCATGGCATGCAAGGCTGAACGGCATGTCATCCACACCTGAACGGCATGGCATGCATGGCTGAACGGCATGTCATCCACACCTGAACGGCATTTGATGCATGGCTGAACGTCATGTCAGGAAGGTCTGAACGGCATGGCATGGACGCTAAAACTCATCTGCTGCATGCGTGTGACCCTGAACATCAGGCCCGAACGGCATGGCACTGACGCCTAAACGGCATATGGTGTATCTCTGAACGGCATGTCATGAATGTTTGAAAGGCATGGCTTGCACGCCTGAATTAAGCGTCGTGGATTCCTGAACGGCATGTCTTGCGTGTGGCCCTGAACATCATGCCTGAACGGCATGGCATGGACGCCAGAACGTCATGTGGTGCATGCTGTGACCCTGAACATCATTCCTGAACGGCATGGCATGCATGGCTGAACGTCATGTGGTGGACGCTTGTGACCCTGAACAACATGCCTGAACGGCATGGCATGCATGGCTGAACATCATGTGGTGCATGCATGTGACCCTGAACATCATGCCTGAACGGCATGGCATGGACGCCAGAACGTCATGTGGTGCATGCTGTGACCCTGAACTTCATTCCTGAACGGCATGGCATGCATGGCTGAACGTCATGTGGTGCATGCATGTGACCCTGAACATCATGCCTGAACGGCATGGCATGGACGCCGGAACGTCATGTGGTGCATGCTGTGACCCTGAACATCATTCCTGAATGGCATGGCATGCATGGCTGAACGTCATTTGGTGGACGCCTGTGACCCTGAACAACATGCCTGAACGGCATGGCATGCATGGCTGAACATCATGTGGTGCATGCATGTGACCCTGAACATCATGCCTGAACGGCATGGCAAGGACGCCTGAACGGCATGTGGTGCATGGCTGAACGTCATGTCATGAAGGTCTGAACGGCATGGCATGGACACCTCAACGTCATGTGGTGCATGCGTGTGACCCTGAACATCATGCCTGAACGGCTTGGCACTGACACCTAAACGGCATATGGTGCATCTCTGAACGGCATGTCATGAATGTCTGAACGGCATTTCATGCATGGCTGAACGTCATGTGGTGCATGCCTATGACCCTAAACATCATGCTTGAACGGCATGTCATCCACGCCTGAAGCCATGTGGTGCATGGCTGAACGTCATGTGGTCGACGCCTGTGACCCTGAACAACATGCCTGAACGGCACTGCAAGCATGGCTGAACGTCATGTGGTGCATGCCTGTGGCCCTGAACATCATGCCTGAACGGCATGGCATGGACGCCAGAACGTCATGTGGTGCATGCTGTGACCCTGAACATCATTCCTGAACGGCATGGCATGCATGGCTGAACGTCATGTGGTGGACGCCTGTGACCCTGAACAACATGCCTGAACGGCATGGCATGCATGGCTGAACATCATGTGGTGCATGCATGTGACCCTGAACATCATGCCTGAACGGCATGGCATGGACGCCAGAACGTCATGTGGTGCATGCTGTGACCCTGAACTTCATTCCTGAACGGCATGGCATGCATGGCTGAACGTCATGTGGTGGACGCCTGTGACATGAACAACATGCCTGAACGGCATGGCATGCATGGCTGAACGTCATGTGGTGCATGCATGTGACCCTGAACATCATGCCTGAACGGCATGGCATGGACGCCTGAACGGCAGGTGCATGGCTGAACGTCATGTCATGAAGGTCTGAACGGCATGGCATGGACACCTCAACGTCATGTGGTGCATGCGTGTGACCCTGAACATCATGCCTGAACGGCATGGCATGCATGGCTGAACGGCATGTCATCCACACCTGAACGGCATGTGATGCATGGCTGAACGTCATGTCAGGAAGATCTGAACGGCATGGCATGGATGCTAAAACTCATCTGCTGCATGCGTGTGACCCTGAACATCAGGCCTGAACGTCATGGCACTGACGCCTAAACGGCATATGGTGTATCTCTGAACGGCATGTCATGAATGTTTGAAAGGCATGGCTTGCACGCCTGAATTAAGCAGCGTGGATTCCTGAATGGCATGTCTTGCGTGTGGCCCTGAACAACATGTGGTGCACGCGTGTGGCCCTGAACATCATGCCTGAACGGCATGGCACGGACGCCAGAACGTCATGTGGTGCATGCTGTGACCCTGAACATCATTCCTGAATGGCATGGCATGCATGGCTGAACGTCATTTGGTGGACGCCTGTGACCCTGAACAACATGCCTGAACGGCATGGCATGCATGGCTGAACATCATGTGGTGCATGCATGTGACCCTGAACATCATGCCTGAACGGCATGGCAAGGACGCCTGAACGGCATGTGGTGCATGGCTGAACGTCATGTCATGAAGGTCTGAACGGCATGGCATGGACACCTCAACGTCATGTGGTGCATGCGTGTGACCCTGAACATCATGCCTGAACGGCTTGGCACTGACACCTAAACGGCATATGGTGCATCTCTGAACGGCATGTCATGAATGTCTAAACGGCATTTCATGCATGGCTGAACGTCATGTGGTGCATGCCTATGACCCTAAACATCATGCTTGAACGGCATGTCATCCACGCCTGAAGCCATGTGGTGCATGGCTGAACGTCATGTGGTCGACGCCTGTGACCCTGAACAACATGCCTGAACGGCATTGCAAGCATGGCTGAACGTCATGTGGTGCATGCCTGTGGCCCTGAACATCATGCCTGAACGGCATGGCATGGACGCCAGAACGTCATGTGGTGCATGCTGTGACCCTGAACATCATTCCTGAACGGCATGGCATGCATGGCTGAACGTCATGTGGTGGACGCCTGTGACCCTGAACAACATGCCTGAACGGCATGGCATGCATGGCTGAACATCATGTGGTGCATGCATGTGACCCTGAACATCATGCCTGAACGGCATGGCATGGACGCCAGAACGTCATGTGGTGCATGCTGTGACCCTGAACTTCATTCCTGAACGGCATGGCATGCATGGCTGAACGTCATGTGGTGGACGCCTGTGACCCTGAACAACATGCCTGAACGGCATGGCATGCATGGCTGAACGTCATGTGGTGCATGCATGTGACCCTGAACATCATGCCTGAATGGCATGGCATGGACGCCTGAACGGCAGGTGCATGCCTGAACGGCATGTCTTGAATGTTTGAACGGCATGGCATGGACGCCTGAACGTCATGTGGTGCATGCCTGTGACCCTGAACATCATGCCTGAACGGCATGGCATCCACGCCTGAACGGCATGTGGTGCATGGCTGAACGTGATGTGGTGGACACCTGTGACACTGAACGTCTTGCGTGAACGACATGTCATCCACGCCAGAACGGTATGTCGAGCATGGCTGAACGTCATGTGGTGGATGCTTGTGACCTTGAACATCATGCTTGAACGGCATGGCATGGACGCCTGAACGACATGGCGTGGACGCCTGAACGGCATGTCGTACATGGCTGAACGTCATGTAGTGCATTCGTGCGACCCTAAACATCATGCCTGAACGGCATGGCATGGATGCCAGAATGTCATGTGGCGCTTGCTTGTGATCGGGAACATCATGCCGGAACGGCATGATATGGACGCCTTATCGGTATGTGGTGCATGGCTGAACGTCATGTGGTGGATGCTTGTGACCCAGAACATCATGCCTGAACGGCATGGGATGGACGCCTGAACGACATGGCGTGGACGCCTGAACGACAAGGCGTGGACGCCTGAACGACATGTTATACATGGCTCAACGTCATGTGGTGGACGCCTGTGACCCTGAACATCAAGCCTGAACGACATGTCCTACACGCCTCAACGGCATGTGGTGCATGGCTGAACGTCATGTGGTGGACGCCTGTGACCCTGAACATCATGCCTGAACGGCAAGGCATGGACGCCTAAACGGCATGGCGTGGACGCCCGAACGGCACGTCATCCACGCCTGAACGGGATGTGGTGCATGGCTGAACGTCATGTGGTGGATGCCTGTGACCCTGAACATCATGCTTGAACGGCATGGCATGGACGCCTGAAAGGCATGGTGTGGATGCCTGAACGGAATGTCATGCACGCCTGAACGGCATGGCTTGAATGTTTGAACGGCATGGCATGGACACCTGAATGTCATGTGGTGCATGGCTGATCGTGATGTGGTGGACACCTGTGACACTGAACATCATGCTTGAAAGACATGTCATCCACGCCTGAACGGCATGTCGTGCATGGCTGAACGTCATGTGGTGGATGCCTGTGACCCTGAACATCATGCCTGAACGGCATGGCATGGACGACTGAAAGACCATGGCGTGGACGCTTGAACGGCATGTGGTGCATGGCTGATCGTCATGTGGCGCATCCCTGTGACCCTGAACATCATGCCCGAAAGGCATGGCATTCACGCCGGAACGGCATGTGGTGCATGGCTGAACGTCATGTGGTGGACACCTTTGACCCTGAAAATTATGCCCGAACGGCATGTCCTACACGCCTGAACGGCATATGGTGCATGGCTGAACGTCATGTGGTGGACGCCTGTAACCCTGAACATAATGCCTGATCGGCATGGCATGGACGCCTGAACGGCATGGCGTGGACTCCTGAATAGCATGTCAACCACTCCTGAACGGCATGTGGTGCATCGCTGAACGTCATGTGGTGGATGCCTGTGACCCTGAATATCATGCCTAAACGGCATGGCATGGACGCCTGAACGGCATGGCGTGGACGCCTGAACGGCATGGCGTGGACGCCTGAACGTCATGTCCTGCATGGCTGAACGTCATGTGGTGCATGCGTGTGACCATGAACATCATGCCTGAACGGTATGGCATGGACGCCAGAACTTCATATGGTGAATGCGTGTGACGCCGAACATTATGCCTGAACGGCATGGCATGGACGCCCGAACGGCTTGTGGTGCAGGCCTGTATCTCTAAACATCATGCCAGAACGGCATGTCCTCCACGCTTGAATGGCATGTGGTGCATGGCTGAACGTCATGTGGTGGACGCCCGTGACCCTGAACATCACGCCTGAACGGCATGGCACGGACACCTGAACGGCATGTCAGGCATGGCTGAATGTCATGTGGTGGACGCCTGTGACCCTGAACATCATGCCTGAACGGCATGGCATGGAAGCCTGAACGTCGTGTGGTGCATGCCTGTGACCCTGAACATCATGCCTGAACGGCATGGCAAGGACGCCTGAACGGCATGTGGTGCATGCCTGTGACCCAGAACATCAAACTTGAACGGCATGTCCTGCACGCCAGAACGGCATGTGGTGCATGGCAAAAGGTCATGAGGCTGACGCCTGTGATCCTGAACATTATTAGTGAACGGCATCGCATGGACGCCTGAACGGCATGTCCTGCATGGCTGAACGTCATGTGGTGCATGCGTGTGTCCCTGAACATCATGCCTGAACGGCATGGCATGGACGCCGGAACGGCATGGCATGGACGCCGGAACGGCATGTGGTGCATGCGTGTGACGCTGAACATCATGCCTGAACAGCATGGCTTGGACGCCAGAACAGCATCTGGTGCAAGCCTGTAACCCTAAACATTATGCCTGAACGGCATGTCATCCACGCCTGAACGGCATGTGGTGCATGGCACGGACACCTGAACGTCATGTCATGCATGCCCTAACGTCATGTGGTGAGTGCGTGTGACCATGAACATCATGCTTGAACGGCATGGCATGGACGCCTGAACGTCATGTGGTGCATGAGTGTGGCCCTGAACAATATGCCTGAACAGCATGTGGTGTGCGCCTATGACCCTGATCATCATACTTGAACGGCATGTCCTCCACGCCAGAAGGGCATGTGGTGCATGGTTGAACGTCCTGTGGCATGGACGACTCAACGGCTAGGCGTGGACACCTGAACGGCAAGGCGTGGACGCCTGAACGGCAAGGCGTGGACGCCTGAACGGCATGGCATGGACGCGAGAACGTCATGTGGTGCATGCGTGTGGCGCTGAGCATCATGCCTGAACGGCATGGCTTGGACGCCAGAACGGCATGTGGTGCAAGCTTGTACCCCTAAACATCATGCCTGAACGGCATGTCCTCCATGCCTGAACGGCATGTGGTGCATAGCAGAACTTCATGTGGTGGACGCCTGTGGCCCTGAACGTCATGCCTGAACGGCGTGGCACGGACACCTGAACGACATCTCATGCATGGCTGAACGTCATGTGGTGAATGCGTGTGACCCTGAACATCATGCTTGAACGGCATGGCTTGGACGCTGAACGGCATGGCATGGACGCCTGAACGGCATGTCATGCAAGGTTGAACGTCATGTGGTGCATGATGTGACCCTGAACATCATGCCTGAACGGCATTGCAAAGACGCCCGAACGGCATGTGGTGCAAGCCTGTGACCCTGAACATCATGCCTGAATGGCATGTCATCCACGCTTGAACGGCATGTGGTACACTGCTGAACGTCATTTGGCGGACACCTATGACCCTGAACATCATGCCTGAACAACATGGCTTGGACGCTGAACGGCATGGCGAGGATGCCTGAACGGCATGTCATGCATGGCTGAACGTCATGTGGTGCATGCGTGTGACCCTGAACATCATGCCTGAATGGCATGGAATGGATGCTAGAACGTCATATCGTGCATGCCTCTGACCCTGAACATCATGCCTGAACGGCATGCCATCCGCGCCTAAACGGCATGTGGTGGACGCCTGTGACCCTGGACATCATGCCTGAACGGCATGGTAGGGACACCTGAACGGCATGTCATGCACGGTTGAACGTCATGTGGTGCATGCCTCTGACCCTGAACATCATGGCTGAACGGCATGTCATCCACGCCTGAACGGCATGTGGTGATTGCCTGAACATCATGTGGTGGACGCCTGTGACCCTGGACAACATGCCTGAACGGCATGGTAGGGACACCTGAATGGCATGTCATGCACGGCTAAACGTCATGTGGTGCATGCGTGTGACCCTGAACATCATGCCTGAACGGCATGGCATCGACACCTGAACGTCTTGTGGTGCATGCGTGTGACCCTGAACATCATGCCAGAACATCATGGCAAGGACGCCCGAACGGCATGTGGTGCATGCCTGTGACCCTGAACATCATCCCTGAACGGCAGGTCATCCACGCCTGAACGGCATGTGGTGCACTGCTGAACGTCATGTGGGGACGCCTATTACCCTAAACATCATGCCTGAACGACATGGAATAGACGCCGGATCGGCATGTGGTGCATGCGTGTTACCCTGAAAATCATGCCTGAACGACATGGCATGGACGCCCGAACGGCAAGTGGTGCATGCCTGTGAACCTGAACATCATGCCTGAACGGCATGTCATCCACGCCTGAACGCCATGTGGTGCATGGCTGAACGTCATGTGGTGCATGCATGTGACCCTGAACATCATGCCTAAACGGCATGGCATGGACGCCCGAACGGCATGTTGTGCATGCGTGTGACCCTGAAAATCATGCCTGAACGGCATGGCATAGATGCCCGAACGGCAGGTGGTGCATGTCTGTGACCCTGAACATCATGCCTGAACGGCATGTCATCCACGCCTGAACGGCATGTGGTGGATGGATGAACATATTGTGGTGGACGCCTGTGACCCTGAACATCATGCCTGAACGGAATGGCTTGGACGCCTGTACGGCAAGGCGTGGATGCCTGAACGGCATGTCATGCATGGCTGAACGTCATGTGCTGTATGCGTGTGACCCTGAACATCATACCTGAACGTCATGGAATGGACGCCGGAATGTCATGTGGTACATGCCTGTGACCCTGAACGTCATGGCTTTACGGCATGGCATGGACGCCCGAACGGCATGTGGTGCATTCCTGTGACCCGGAACGTCATGCCTGAACGGCATGTGGTGAATGGTTGAACATCATGTGGTGGACGCCTGTGACACTGAACATCATGCCTGAACGGCATCACATGGACAGCTGAACGTCATCTGGTGCTTGCTTGTGACCCTAAACATCACGCCTGAACGGCATGGCATGGTTGCCAAAACGTCATGTGGTCCATGTTGTGACCCTGAACTTCATGCTTGAACGGCATGGCATGGACGCCTGAACGGCATGTTGTGCATGCCTGTGACGCTGGACATCATGCCTGAACGGCATGGCATGGACGCCTGAACGGCATGTGGTGCATGGCTGAACGTCATGTCATGAAGGTCTGAATGGCATGGCATGGACGCCTAAACGTCATGTGGTGCATGCGTGTGACCGTGAACATCATGCCTGAACGGCATGGCATTGAAGCCTAAACGTCATGTGGTGCATGGCTGAACGTCATGTGTTGCATGCGCGTGGCCCTGAACATCAAGCCTGAACGGCATGGCATGGACGCCAGAACGTCAAGTGGTGCATACTGTGACCCTGAACTTCATGCCTGAACGGCATGGCATGGAAGCCTGAACGGCATGTGGTGCATGCTAGTGACCCTGAACATCATGCCTGAACGGCAAGTCATCCACGCCTGAATGGCATGTGGTACATGGCTAAACGTCATGTGGTGGACGCCTGTGACCCTGAACAACATGCCTGAACGGCATTGCCTGCGTGGCTGAACGTCATGTGGTGCATGCCTGTGACCCAGAAAATCATGCCTGAACGGCATGGCATGGACGCATGAACGGTAGGTGGTGCATGGCCGAACGTCATGTCATGAAAGTCTGAACAACATGGCATGGACTCTTCAACGTCATGTGGTGCATGCTTGTGACCCTGAACATCATGCCTGAATGGCATGGCATTGAGGTCTAAACGTCATATGGTGCATATCTGAACGGCATGTCATGAATGTATAAACGGCATGGCATGGACGCCTGAACGGCATGTGGTGCATGCCTGTAACACTGAACATCATGCCTGAACGGCATGTCATCCACGCCTGAACGGCAAGTGGTGCATTGCTGAACGTCATGTGGTGGACGCCTGTGAACCTGAACAACATGCCTGAACGGCATGGCATGCTTGGCTGAACGTCATGTGGTGCTTGCCTGTGACCCTGAACATCATGCCTGAACGGCATGTCATCCACGCCTGAACGGCATGTGGTGCATGGCACAACGTCTTGGGGTGGACGCCTGTGACCCTGAACATCATGCCTGAACGGAATGGCTTGGACGCCTGTACGGCAAGGCGTGCATGCCTGAACGGCATGTCATGCATGGCTGAACGTCATGTGGTGCATGCGTGTGACCCTGAACATCAAGCCTGAACGTCATGGAATGGACGCCGGAACGTCATGTGGTCCATGCCTGTGACCCTGAACGTCATGGCTTTACGGCATAGCATGGACGCCCGAACGGCATGTGGTGCATGCCTGTGACCCGGAACGTCATGCCTGAACGGCATGTGGTGAATGGCTTAACATCATGTGGTGCTTGCTTGTGACTCTGAACATCATGCTTGAACGACATGGCATGGACGCCTTAACGGCATGGGGTGCATGCATGTTTCCCTGAACATCATGCCGGAACGGCATGGCATGGACGCCTGAACGGCATGTGGTGCATGCCTATGACCCTGAACATCATGCGTGAACGGCATGTCATCCACGCCTGAACGGCATGTGGTGCATGGCTGAACGTCATGTGGTGGATGCCTATGACCTTGAACATCATGCCTGAACGGCTTGGCATGCATGGCTGAACGTCATGTGGTGCTTGCCTGTGACCCTGAACATCATGCCTGAACGGAATGGCATG
This sequence comes from x Bolboschoenoplectus mariqueter, assembly GCA_037678475.1. NCBI lineage: Eukaryota > Viridiplantae > Streptophyta > Magnoliopsida > Poales > Cyperaceae > x Bolboschoenoplectus > x Bolboschoenoplectus mariqueter. The sequence continues at coordinate 4,944,223 of CM075233.1, read as the reverse complement.
GACGCCTGAAAGGCATGTGGTGCATGGCTCTGACCCTGAACATCATGCCTGAACGGCATGTCATCCACGCCTGAACGGCATGTGGTGCATGGCTCAACGTCTTGGGGTGGACGCCTGTGACCCTGAACACCATGCCTGAACGGAATGGCTTGGACGCCTGTACGGCAAGGCGTGGATGCCTGAACGGGATGTCATGCATGGCTGAACGTCATGTGGTGCATGCGTGTGACCCTGAACATCATGCCTGAACGTCATGGAATGGACGCCGGAACGTCATGTGGTACATGCCTGTGACCCTGAACGTCATGGCTTTACGGCATGGCATGGACGCCCGAACGGCATGTGGTGAATGGCTTAAGATCATGTGGTGGACGCTTGTGACCCTGAAATCATGCCTGAACGTCATGTGGTGCTTGCTTGTGACCCTGAACATCATGCCTGAACGACATGGCATGGACGCCTGAACGGCATGGGGTGCATGCATGTTTCCCTGAACATCATGCCGGAACGACATGGCATGGACGCCTGAACGGCATGTGGTGCATGCTTATGACCCTGAACATCATGCGTGAACGGCATGTCATCCACGCCTGAACGGCTTGTGGTGCATGGCTGAACGTCATGTGGTGGACGCCTATGACCTTGAACATCATGCCTGAACGGCTTGGCATGCATGGCTGAACGTCATGTGGTGCTTGCCTGTGACCCTGAACATCATGCCTGAACGGAGTGGCACTGACGCCTAAACGGCATATGGTGCATCTCTGAACGGCATGTCATGAATGTCCGAACGGCATTTAATGCAAGGCTGAACGGCATGTGGTGCATGCGCATGGCCCTGAACATCATGCCTGAACGGCATGGCATGGACGCCAAAACGTCAAGTGGTGCATGCTGTGACCCTGAACTTCATGCTTGAACGGCATGGCATGGACGCCTGAACGGCATGTTGTGCATGCCTGTGACCCTGGACATCATGCCTGAACGGCATGGCATGGACGCCTGAACGTCATGTGGTGCATGGCTGAACGTCATGTCATGAAGGTCTGAACGGCATGGCATGGACGCCTAAACGTCATGTGGTGCATGCGTGTTACCCGGAACATCATGCCTGAACGGCATGGCATTGACGCCTAAACGTCATATGGTGCATATCTGAACGGGATGTCATGAATGTCTGAACGGCATGTCATGCATGGCTGAACGTCATGTGGTGCATGCGCGTGGCCCTGAACATCATGCCTGAAGGTCATGGCATGGACGCCAGAACGTCAAGTGGTGCATGCTGTGACCCTGAACTTCATGCCTGAACGGCATGGCATGGACGCCTGTACGGCATGTGGTGCATGGCAGTGACCCTGAACATCATGCCTGAACGGCAAGTCATCCACGCCTGAATGGCATGTGGTACATGGCTAAACGTCATGTGGTGGACGCCTGTGACCCTGAACAACATCCCTGAACGGCATTCCATGCATGGCTGAACGTCATGTGGTGCATGCCTGTGACCCAGAAAATCATGCCTGGACGGCATGGCATGGACGCCTGAACGGCATGTGGTGCATGGCCGAACGTCATGTCATGAAGGTCTGAACAGCATGGCATGGACTCTTCAACGTCATGTAGTGCATGCTTGCGACCCTGAACATCATGCCTAAATGGCATGGCATTGAGGCCTAAACGTCATATGCTGCATATCTAAACGGCATGTCATGAATGTCTAAACGGCATGGCATGGACGCCTGAACGGCATGTGGTGCATGCCTGTGACACTGAACATCATGCCTGAACGGCATGTCATCCACGCCTGAACGGCATGTGGTGCATGGCTCAACGTCTTGGGGTGGACGCCTGTGACCCTGAACATCATGCCTGAACGGAATGGCTTGGACGCCTGTACGGCAAGGCGTGGATGCCTGAACGGCATGTCATGCATGGCTGAACGTCATGTGGTGCATGCGTGTGACCCTGAACATCATGCCTGAATGTCATGGAATGGACGCCGGAACGTCATGTGGTACATGCCTGTGACCCAGAACGTCATGGCTTTACGGCATGGCATTGACGCCCGAACGGCATGTGGTGCATGCCTGTGACCCGGAACGTCATGCCAGAACGGCATGTGGTGAATGGCTTAACATCATGTGGTGGACGCTTGTGACACTGAACATCATGCCTGAACGGAATGGCTTGGACGCCTGTACGGCAAGGCGTGGATGCCTGAACGGCATGTCATGCATGGCTGAACGTCATGTGGTGCATGCGTGTGACCCTGAACATCATGCCTGAATGTCATGGAATGGACGCCGGAACGTCATGTGGTACATGCCTGTGACCCAGAACGTCATGGCTTTACGGCATGGCATTGACGCCCGAACGGCATGTGGTGCATGCCTGTGACCCGGAACGTCATGCCAGAACGGCATGTGGTGAATGGCTTAACATCATGTGGTGGACGCTTGTGACACTGAACATCATGCCTGAACGTCATGTGGTGCATGCGCGTGGCCCTGAACATCATGCCTGAACGGCATGGCATGGACGCCTGAACGGCATGTGGTGCATGCTGTGACCCTGAACTTCATGCCTGAACGGCATGGCATGGACACCTGAACGGAATGTGGTGCATGCCTGTGACATTGAACATCATGCCTGAACGGCATGTCATCCATGCCTGAACGGCATGTGGTGCATGGCTGAACGTCGTGTGGTGGACGCCTGTGACCGTGAACAACATGCCTGAACGGCATGGCATGCATGGCTGAACGTCATGTGTTGCATGCCTTTGACTCTGAACATCATGTCTGAACGGCATGGCATGGACGCCTCAACGACATGTGGTGCATGCGTGTGACCCTGAACATCATGCTTGACCGGCATGGCATTGACGCCCAAACGTCATATGGTGCATATCTGAACAGCAAGTCATGAATGTCTGAACGGCATGGCATGGACGCCTGAACGGCATGTGGTGCATGGCTGTGACACTGAACATCATGCCTGAACGGCATGTCCTCCACGCCTGAACGGCATGTGGTGCATGGCTGAACGTCATGTGGTGGACGCCTGTGACCCTGAACAACATGCCCGAACGGCATGGCCGGCATGGCTGAACGTCATGTGGTGCATGCCTGTGACCCGGAACGTCATGCCTGAACGGCATGTGGTGAATGGCTGAACATCATGTGGTGGACGCCTGTGACACTGAACATCATGCCTGAACGGCATGACATGGACGCCTGAACGTCATGTGGTGCTTGCTTGTGACCATGAACATCATGCCGGAACGGCATGGCATGGACGCCTGAACGGCATGTGGTGCATGCCTATGACCCTGAAAATCATGCGTGAACGGCATGTCATCCACGCCTGAACGGCATGTGGTGCATGCTTGTGACCCGGAACATCATGCCTGAATGGCATGGCATTGAGGCCTAAACGTCAAATGGTGCATATCTGAACGGCATGTCATGAATGTCTAAACGGCATGGCATGGACGCCTGAACGGCATGTGGTGCGTAGCTGTGACACTGAACATCATGCCTGAATGGCATGTCATTCACGACTGAACGGCATGTGGTGCATGGCTGAACGTCATGTGGTGGACGCTTGTGACCCTGAACAACATGCCTGAATGGCCTGGCATGCTTGGCTGAACGTCATGGGGTTCTTGCCTGTGACCCTGAACATCAAGCCTGAACGGCATGGCATGGACGCCTGAACGGCATGTGGTGCATGGTTGAACGTCATGTCATGAAGGTCTGAACGGCATGGCATGGACGCCTAAACGTCATGTGGTGCATGCGTGTGACACTGAACATCATGCCTGAACGGCATGGCATTGACGCCTAAACGTCATATGGTGCATATCTGAACGGCATGTCATGCATGGGTGAACGTCATGTGGTGCATGCGCGTGGCCCTGAACATCATGCCTGAACGGCATGGCATGGACGCCAGAACGTCATGTGGTGCATGCTGTGACCCTGAACTTCATGCCTGAAACGCACGGCTGGACGCCTGAACGGAATGTGGTGCATGCCTGTGACATTGAACATCATGCCTGAACGGCATGTCATCCATGCCTGAACGGCATGTGGTGCATGGCTCGTCGTGTGGTGGACGCCTGTGACCGTGAACAACATGCCTTAACGGCATGGCAAGAATGGCTGAACGTCATGTGTTGCATGCCTTTGACTCTGAACATCATGACTGAACGGCATGGCATGGACGCCTGAACGGCATGTGGTGCATGGCCGAACGTCATGTCATGTAGGTCTGAACGGCATGGCATGGACGCCTCAACGTCATGTGGTGCATGCGTGTGACCCTGAACATCATGCCTGAACGGCATGGCATCGACGGCCAAACGTCATATGGTGCATATCTGAACGGCAAGTCATGAATGTCTGAACGGCATGGCATGGACGCCTGAACGGCATGTGGTGCATGGCTGTGACACTGAACATCATGCCTGAACGGCATGTCATCCACGCCTGAACGGCATGTGGTGCATGGCTGAACGTCATGTGGTGGATGCCTGTGTCCCTGAACAACATGCCTTAACGGCATGCATGCATGGCTGAACGTCATGTGGTGCATGCCTGTGACCCGGAACGTCATGCCTGAACGGCATGTGGTGAATGGCTGAACATCATGTGGTGGACGCCTGTGACACTGAACATCATGCCTGAACGGCATGACATGGACGCCTGAACGTCATGTGGTGCTTGCCTGTCACCCTGAACATCATGCCTGAACGACATGGCATGGACGCCTGAACGGCATGGGGTGTATGCATGTTTCCCTGAACATCATGCCGGAACGGCATGGCAATGACGCCTGAACGGCATGTGGTGCATGCCTAAGACCCAGAACATCATGCGTGAACGGCATGTCATCCTCGCCTGAACGGCATGTGGTGCATGGCTGAACGTCATGTGGTGGACGCCTATGACCTTGAACATCATGGCTGAACGGCCTGGCATACATGGCTGAACGTCATGTGGTGCATGCCTGTGACCCAGAACATCTTGCCTGAACGGCATGGCATGGACGCCTCAACGTCATGTGGTGCATGCTTGTGACCCGGAACATCATGCCTGAATGGCATGGCATTGAGGCCTCAACGTCATATGGTGCATCTCTGAACGGCATGTCATGAATGTCTAAACGGCATGGCATGGACGCCTGAACGGCATGTGGTGCATTGCTGTGACACTGAACATCATGCCTGAACGACATGTCATCCACGCTGAACGGCTTGTGGTGCATGGCTGAACGTCATGTGGTGGACGCCTGTGACCCTGAACAACATGCCTGAATGGCATGGCATGCTTGGCTGAACGTCATGTGGTTCTTGCCTGTGACCCTGAACGTCAAGCCTGAACGGCATGGCATGGACGCCTGAACGGCATGTGGTGCATGGTTGAACGTCAAGTCATGAAGGTCTGAACGGCATGGCATGGACGCCTAAACGTCATGTGGTGCATGCGTGTGACACTGAACATCATGCCTGAACGGCATGGCATTGACGCCTAAACGTCATATGGTGCATATCTGAACGGCATGTCATGCATGGCTGAACATCATGTGGTGCATGCTCGTGGCCCTGAACATCATGCCTGAACGGCATGGCATGGATGCCAGAACGTCATGTGGTGCATGCTGTGACCCTGAACTTCATGCCTGAACGGCATGGCATGGACGCCTGAACGGAATGTGGTGCATGCCTGTGACATTGAACATCATGCCTGAACGACATGTCATCCATGCCTGAACGGCATGTGGTGCATGGCTGAACGTCGTGTGGTGGACGCCTGTGACCGTGAACAACATGCCTGAACGGCATGGCATGCATGGCTGAACGTCATGTGTTGCATGCCTTTGACTCTGAACATCATGGCTGAACGGCATGGCATGGACGCCTCAACGACATGTGGTGCATGCGTGTGACCCTGAACATCATGCTTGAACGGCATGGCATTGACGCCCAAACGTCATATGGTGCATATCTGAACGGCAAGTCATGAATGTCTGAACGGCATGGCATGGACGCCTGAACGGCATGTGGTGCATGGCTGTGACACTGAACATCATGCCTGAACGGCATGTCATCCACGCCTGAACGGCATGTGGTGCATGGCTGAACGTCATGTGGTGGACGCCTGTGACCCTGAACAACATGCCCGAACGGCATGGCCGGCATGGCTGAACGTCATGTGGTGCATGCCTGTGACCCGGAACGTCATGCCTGAACGGCATGTGGTGAATGGCTGAACATCATGTGGTGGACGCCTGTGACACTGAACATCATGCCTGAACGGCATGACATTGACGCCTGAACGTCATGTGGTCCTTGCTTGTGACCCTGAACATCATGCCGGAACGGCATGGCATGGACGCCTGAACGGCATGTGGTGCATGCCTATGACCCTGAAAATCATACGTGAACGGCATGTGATCCACGCCTGAACGGCATGTGATCCACGCCTGAACGGCATGTGGTGCATGGCTGAACGTCATGTGGTGGACGCCTATGACCTTGAACATCATGCCTGAACGGCTTGGCATGCATGGCAGAACGTCATGTGGTGCATGCCTGTGACCCAGAATATCTTGCCTGAACAGCATGGCATGGACGCCTTAACGTCATGTGGTGCATGCTTGTGACCCGGAACATCATGCCTGAATGGCATGGCATTGAGGCCTAAACGTCAAATGGTGCATATCTGAACGGCATGTCATGAATGTCTAAACGGCATGGCATGGACTCCTGAACGGCATGTGGTGCATAGCTGTGACACTGAACATCATGCCTGAATGGCATGTCATTCACGACTGAACGGCATGTGGTGCATGGCTGAACGTCATGTGGTGGACGCTTGTGACCCTGAACAACATGCCTGAATGGCCTGGCATGCTTGGCTGAACGTCATGGGGTTCTTGCCTATGACCCTGAACATCAAGCCTGAACGGCATGGCATGGACGCCTGAACGGCATGTGGTGCATGGTTGAACGTCATGTCATGAAGGTCTGAACGGCATGGCATGGACGCCTAAACGTCATGTGGTGCATGCGTGTGACACTGAACATCATGCCTGAACGGCATGGCATGGACGCCTCAACGTCATGTGGTGCATGCTTGTGACCAGGAACATCATGCCTGAATGGCAAGGCATTGAGGCCTAAACGTCATATGGTGCATATCTGAACGGCATGTCATGAATGTCTAAACGGCATGGCATGGACGCCTGAACGGCATGTAGTGCATCCCTGTGACACGGAACATCATGCCTGAACGGCATGTCATCCACGCCTGAACGACATGTGGTGCATGGCTGAATGTCATGTGGTGGACGCCTGTGACCCTGAACAACATGCCTGAACGGCATGGCATGCATGGCTGAACGTCATGTGGTGCATGCCTGTGACCAAGAACGTCATGCCAGAACGGCATGGCATGGACTTCTGAACGGCATGTGGTGCATGGCCGAACGTCATGTCATGAAGGTCTGAACGACATGGCATGGACGCCTAAACGTCATGTGGTGCATGCGTGTGACCCTGAACATCATGCCTGAACGGCATGGCATTGATGCCTAAACGTCATATGGTGCATATCTGAACGGCATATCATGAATGTCTGGCATGGCTGAACGTCATGTGGTGCATGCGCGTCGCCCAGAACATCATGCCTGAACGGCATGGCATGGACGCCTGAACGGCATGTGGTGCATGCTTGTGACCCCGAACATCATGCCTGAAGGGCATCGCATGGACGCCTGAACGGCAAGTGGTGCCTGCCTATGACCCTGAACATCATGCTTGAACGGCATGTTATCCACGCCTGAACGGCATGTGGTGCATGGCTGAACGTCATTTGGTGCACGCCTCTGACCCTGAACAACATGCCTGAACGGCATAGCAGGCAAGGCTGAACGTCACGTGGTGCATGCCTGTGACCCTGAACATCATGGCTGAATGGCATGTCATGGACGCCTAAATGTCATGTGGTGCATGCGTGTTACCCTGATCATCATGCCTGAACGGCATGGCATTGACGCATAAACGGCATATGGTGCATCTCCGAACGGCATGTCATGAATGTCTGAACGGCATGTCATGCATGGCTTAACGTCATGTGGTGCATGCGCGTGGCCCTGAACATCATGCCTGAACGGCATGGCATGGACGCCAGAACGTCAAGTGGTGCATGCTGTGACCCTGAACATCATGCCTGAACGGCATGGCATGGACGCCTGAACGGCATGTGGTGCATGCCAGTGACCCTGAACATCATGCCTGAACAGCAAGTCATCCACGCCTGAATGGCATGTGGTACATGGCTAAAATTCATGTGGTGGACGCCTGTGACCCTGAACAACATGCCTGAACGGCACTGCATGCATGGCTGAACGTCATGTAGTGCATGCGTGTGACCCAGAACATCATGCCTGAACGGCATGGCATGGACGCCTCAACGTCATGTGGTGCATGCTTGTGACCAGGAACATCATGCCTGAATGGCAAGGCATTGAGGCCTAAACGTCATATGGTGCATATCTGAACGGCATGTCATGAATGTCTAAACGGCATGGCATGGACGCCTGAACGGCATGTAGTGCATCCCTGTGACACGGAACATCATGCCTGAACGGCATGTCATCCACGCCTGAACGACATGTGGTGCATGGCTGAACGTCATGTGGTGGACGCCTGTGACCCTGAACAACATGCCTGAACGGCATGGCATGCATGGCTGAACGTCATGTGGTGCATGCCTGTGACCAAGAACGTCATGCCAGAACGGCATGGCATGGACTTCTGAACGGCATGTGGTGCATGGCCGAACGTCATGTCATGAAGGTCTGAACGACATGGCATGGACGCCTAAACGTCATGTGGTGCATGCGTGTGACCCTGAACATCATGCCTGAACGGCATGGCATTGATGCCTAAACGTCATATGGTGCATATCTGAACGGCATATCATGAATGTCTGGCATGGCTGAACGTCATGTGGTGCATGCGCGTCGCCCAGAACATCATGCCTGAACGGCATGGCATGGACGCCTGAACGGCATGTGGTGCATGCTTGTGACCCCGAACATCATGCCTGAAGGGCATCGCATGGACCCCTGAACGGCAAGTGGTGCCTGCCTATGACCCTGAACATCATGCTTGAACGGCATGTTATCCACGCCTGAACGGCATGTGGTGCATGGCTGAACGTCATTTGGTGCACGCCTCTGACCCTGAACAACATGCCTGAACGGCATAGCAGGCAAGGCTGAACGTCACGTGGTGCATGCCTGTGACCCTGAACATCATGGCTGAATGGCATGTCATGGACGCCTAAATGTCATGTGGTGCATGCGTGTTACCCTGATCATCATGCCTGAACGGCATGGCACTGACGCATAAACGGCATATGGTGCATCTCCGAACGGCATGTCATGAATGTCTGAACGGCATGTCATGCATGGCTGAACGTCATGTGGTGAATGCGCGTGGCCCTAAACATCATGCCTGAACGGCATGGCATGGACACCAGAACGTCAAGTGGTCCTTGCTGTGACCCTGAACTTCATGCCTGAACGGCATGGCAAGGACGCCTGAACGGCATGTGGTGCATGCCTGTGACACTGAACATCATGCCCGAACGGCATGTCATCCACGCCTGAACGGCATGTGGTGCATGGCTGAACGTCATGTCATGAAGGTCTGAACGACATGGCATAGACGCCTAAACGTCATGTGGTGCATGCGTGTTACCCTGAACATCATGCCTGAATGGCATTGCATTGACGCCTAAACGGCATATGGTGCATCTCTGAACGGCACGTCATGAATGTCTGAACGGCATGTCATGCTTGGCCGAACGTCATGTGGTGCATGCGCGTTGCCCCGAAATTCATGCCTGAACGGCATGGCTTGGACGCCAGAACGTCATGTAGTGCATGCTGCGACCCTGAACTTCAGGCCTGAACGGCATGGCATGGACGCCAAAACGGCATGTCATCCACGCCTGAACGGCATGTGGTGCATGGCTGAACGTCATGTGGTGGACGCCTGTGACCCTGAACAACATGCTTGAACGGCATGCCATGCATTGCTGAACGTCATGTGGTGCATGCCTGTGACCCTGAACGTTATGCCTGAACGGCATGGCATGGACGCCTAAACGGCATGTGGTGCATGGCTGAACGTCATGTCATGAAGGTCTGAACGGCATTGCATGGACACCTAAACGTCATGTGGTGCAAGCGTGTTACCCTCATCAGCATTCTTGAACAGCATGGCACTGACGCCTAACCGGCATATGGTGCATCTCTGAACGGCATGTCATGATTGTCTGAACGGCATGTCATGCATGGCTGAACGTCATGTCATTTATGCGCGTGACCCCGAAATTCATGCCTGAACGGCAAGGCATCTACGCCAGAACGTCATGTGGAGCATCCAGTGACCCTGAACGTCTTGCCTAAACGGCATGGCATGGACGCCTGAACGGCATATGGTGCATGCCTGTGACACTGAACATCATGCCTGAACGACATGTGGTGCATGGCTGAACGTCATGTGGTGGACGCCTGTGACCCTGGACAACATGCCTGAACGTCATGGCATGCATGGCTGAACGTCATGTGGTGCATGCCTGTGACCCTAAACGTCATGCCTGAAAGGCATGGCATGGACGCCTGAACGGCATGTGGTGCATGGCTAAACGTCATGTCATCAAAGCCTGAACGACATGGCATGGACGCCTAAACGTCATGTGGTGCATGCGTGTGACCCTGAACATCATGCCTGAACGGCATGGCATTGATGCCTAAACGTCATATGGTGCATATCTGAACGGCATATCATGAAAGTCTGATCGGCATGTCATGCATGGCTGAACGTCATGTGGTGCATGCGCGTCGCCCAGAACATCATGCCTGAACGGCATGGCATGGACGCCAGAACGTCATGTGGTGCATGCTGTGCCCCTGAACTTCATGCCTGAACGGCATGGCATGGACACCTGAATGGCATGTGCTGCATGCTTGTGACCCTGAACATCATGCCTGAACGGCATGTCCTCCACTTCTGAACGGCATGTGGTGCATGGCTGAACGTCATGTGGTGGACGTTTGTGACCCTGAACAACATGCCTGAACGGCATGGCATGCATGGCTGAACGTCATGTGGTGCATGCCTGTGACCTTGAATATCATGCCTGAACGGCATGGCATGGACGCCTGAACGTCATGTGGTGCATGGCCGAACGTCATGTCATTAAGGTCTGAATGGCATGGCATGGACGCCTAAACGTCATGTGGTGCATGCGTGTGACCCAGAACATCATGCCTGAACGGCATGGTATTGACGCCGAAACATCATATGGTGCATATCTGAACGACTTGTCATGAATGTCTGAACAGCATGTCATGCCTGGTTGAACGTCATATGATGCATGTGCGTGGCCCTGAATATCATGCCTGAACGGCATGGCATGGACACCTGAACGGCATGTGGCGCAAGCCTGTGACCCTGAACATCATGCCTGAATGGCATGTGGTGCATGGCTGAACGTCATGTGGTGGACGCCGATGACCCTGAACATCATGCCTGGACGGCATGGCATGGAGGCCTGAACGGCATGGTGTGGACACCTGAACGGCATGGCATGGACGCCTGAACGGCATGTGGTGCATGCTTGTGACCCCGAACATCATGCCTGAAGGGCATCGCATGGACGCCTGAACGGCAAGTGGTGCCTGCCTATGACCCTGAACGGCATGTGGTGCATGGTTGAACGTCATTTGGTGCACGCCTCTGACCCTGAACAACATGCCTGAACGGCATAGCAAGCAAGGCTGAACGTCACGTGGTCCATGCCTGTAACCCTGAACATCATTCCTGAATGGCATGGCATGGACGCCTAAATGTCATGTGGTGCATGCGTGTTACCCTGATCATCATGCCTGAACGGCATGGTACTGACGCCTAAACGGCATATGGTGCATCTCTGACCGGCATGTCATGAATGTCTGAACGGCATGTCATGCTTGGCTGAACCTCATGTGGTGAATGCGCGTGGCCCTAAACATCATGCCTGAACGGCATGGCATGGACGCCCAAGCGTCATGTGGTCCTTGCTGTGACCCTGAACTTCATGCCTGGACGGCATGGCATGGACGCCTGAATGGCATGTGGTGCATGCCTGTGACACTTAACATCATGCCTGAACGGCATGTCATCCACGCCTGAACGGCATGTGGTGCATGGCTGAACGTCATGTGGTGGACTCCTGTGACCCTGAACAACATGCCTGAACGGCATGCCATGCATGGCTGAACGTCATGTGGTGCATGCCTGTGACCCTGAACGTTATGCCTGAACGGCATGGCATGGACGCCTGAACGGCATGTGGTGCATGGCTGAACGTCATGTCATGAAGTTCCGAACGGCATAGTATGGACGCCTAAACGTCATGTGGTGCAAGCGTGTTACCCTGATAATCATGACTGAATAGCATGGCACTGACGCCTAAAGGGCATATGGTGCATCTCTGAACGGCATGTCATGAATGTCTGAACGGCATGTCATGCATGGCTGAACGTCATGTCGTGCATTTGTGTGGCCCCGAAATTCATGCCTGAACGGCATGGCATGGACGCCAGAACGTCATGTGGTGCATCCTGTGACCCTGAACGTCATGCCTGAACGGCATGGCATGGACGCCTGAACGGAATGTGGTGCATGCCTGTGAAACTGAACATCATGCCTGAACGGCATGTGGTGCATGGCTGAACGTCATGTGGTGGACGCCTGTGACCCTGAACAACATGCCTGAACGGCATGGCATGCATGGCTGAACGTCATGTCGTGCATGCCTATGACCCTGAACGTCATGCCTGAACGGCATGTGGTGCATGGCTGAACGTCATGTCATGAAGGTCTGAACGACATGGCATGGACGCCTAAACGTCATGTGGTGCATGCGTGTGACCCTGAACGTCATGGCATGGACGCCTGAACAGCATGTGGTGCATGCCTGTGACACTGAACATCATGCCTGAACGGCATGTCATCCACGCCTGAACGGCATGTGGTGCATGGCTGAACGTCATGTGGTGGACACCTGTGACCCTGAACAACATGCCTGAACGGCATGCCATGCTTGGCTGAACATCATGTGGTGCATTCCTGTGACCCTGAACGTTATGCCTGAACGGCATGGCATGGACGCCTGAACGGCATGTGGTGCATGGCAGAACGTCATGTCATAAAGGTCTGACCGGCATAGCATGGACGCCTAAACGTCATGTGGTGCAAGCTTGTTACCCTGATAATCATGCCTGAACAGCATGGCACTGACGCCTAAAGGGCATATGGTGCATCTCTGAACGGCATGTCATGAATGTCTGAACGGCATGTCATGCATGGCGGAACGTCATGTCGTGCATGCGTGTGGCCGCGAAATTCATGCCTGAACGGCATGGCATGGACGCCAGAACGTCATGTGGTGCATGCTGTGACCCTGAACGTAATGCCTGAACGGCATGGCATGGACGCCTGAACGGCATGTGGGGCATGCCTGTGACACTGAACATCATGCCTGAACGGCATGTGGTGCATGGCTGAACGTCATGTGGTGGACGCCTGTGACCCTGAACAACATGCCTGAACGGCATGGCATGCATGGCTGAACGTCATGTTGTGCATGCCTGTGACCCTGAACGTCATGCCTGACCGGCATGGAATGGACGCCTGAATGGCATGTGGTGCATGGCTGAACGTCATGTCATGAAGGTCTGAACGACATGGCATGGACGCCTAAACGTCATGTGGTGCATGCGTGTGACCCTGAACATCATGCATGAACGGCATAGCATTGACGCCTAATCGTCATAAGGTGGATATCTAAACGGCATATCATGAATGACTGAACGGTATGTCACGCATGGCTGAACCTCATGTGGTGAATGCGCGTGGCCCTAAACATCTTGCCTGAACGTCATGGCATGGACGCCCAAGCGTCATGTGGTCCTTGCTGTGACCCTGAACTTCATGCCTGAACGGCATGGCATGGACGCCTGAACGGCATGTGGTGCATGCTTGTGACACTGAACATCATGCCTGAACGGCATGTCCTCCACGCCTGAACGGCATGTGGTGCATGGCTGAACGTCATGTCATGAAGGTCTGAACGACATGGCATGGACGCCTAAACGTCATGTGGTGCATGCATGTTACCCTGAACATCATGCCTGAACGGCATAGCATTGACGCCTAAACGGCATATGGTGCATCTTTGAACGGCACGTCATGAATGTCTGAACGGCATGTCATGCATGTTGAACGTCATGTGGTGCATGCGCGTTGCCCCGAAATTCATGCCTGAACGGCATGGCTTGGACGCCAGAATGTCATGTAGTGCATGCTGTGACCCATAACTTCATGCCTGAAGGGCATGGCATGGACGCCAGAACGGCATGTGGTGCATGCCTGTGACACTGAACATCATGCCTGAACGGCATGGCATTCACGCCTAAACGTCATATGATGGATATCTAAACGGCATATCATGAATGTCTGAACGGCATGTCATGCATGGCTGAACGTCATGTGGTGCATGCGTGTCGCCCTGAACATCATACCTGAAAGGCAAGGCATGGACGCCAGATCGTCATGTGGTGCATGCTGTGACCCTGAACATCATGCCTGAAGGGCATGGCATGGATGCCAGAACGGCATGTGCTGCATGCCTGTGACCCTGAACATCATGCTTGAACGGCATGTGCTGCATGCCTGTGACCCTGAACATCATGCCTGAACGGCATGTCATCCTCGCCTGAACGGCATGTGGTGCACGGCTGAACGTCATGTGGTGGACGTCCGTGACCCTGAACAACATGCCTGAACGGCAAGGCATGCATGGATGAACGTCATGTGGTGCATGGCTCTCACCCTGAACATCTTGCCTGAACGGCATGGCAGGGACGTCTGAAAGGCATGAGGTGCATGGCTGAATGTCATGTGATGAAGGTCTGAATGGCATGGCATGGACGCCTGAACGGCATGTGGTGCATGCCTGAACCTTGAACATCATGCCAGAACGGCATGTCATGCACGCCTGAACGGCATGTGTTGCATGGCTGAACGTCATGTGGTGGACGCCGATGACCCTGAACATCATGCCTGAACGGCATGGCATTGACGCCTGAACGGAATGGTGTGGACGCCTGAACGGCATGTGGTGCATGCTTGTAACCCAGAACATCATGCCTGAACGGCATCGCATGGACGCCTGAACGGCAAGTGGTGCATGCTTGTGACCCTGAATATCATGCCTGAACGGCATGGCATGGACGCCTGAACGGCATGTGGTGCATGGCTGAACGTCATGTGGTGCATGTGCGTGGTCCTGAACATCATGCCTGAACGGCATGGCACGGACGCCAGAACGTCTTGTGGTGCATGCTGTGACCCAGAAATTCATGCCTGAACGGCATGGCCTGGACGCCTGAACGACATGTGGCGCAAGCCTGTGACCCTGAACATCATGCTTGAACGGCATGTCATCCACACCTGAATGGCATGTGGTGCATGGCTGAACGTCATGTGATGGACGCCTTTGACCCTGAACAACGTGCCTGAACGGCATGGCACGCATGGCTGAACGTTATGTAGTGCATGCCTGTGACCCTGAACATCATGCCCGAACGGCATGGCATGGACGCCTGAACGGCATGTGGTGCATGGCTGAACGTCATGTCATGAAGGTCTGAATGGCATGGCATGGACGCCAAAACGTCATGTGGTAAATGCGTGTGACCCTGAACATCATGCCTGAACGGCATGGCACTGACGCCTAAACGGCATATGGTGTATCTCTGAACGGCATGTCATGAATGTCTGAACGGCATGGCCTGCACGCCAGAACCGCATGGCCCGGATACATGAACGGCATGTCATGCATGGCTTAACGTCATGTGGTTCATGCGTGTGGCCCTGAACATCATACCTGAACGGCATGGCATGGACGCCTGAACGGCATGTGGTGCATGGCTGAACGTCATGTGGTGGACGCCTTTAACCCTGAACATCATGCCTGAACGGCACGGCATGGACGCTTGAACGGCATGTGGTGCATGCGTGTGACCCTGAACATCATGCCTGAAAGGCATGCCTTGGACGCCTGAACGGCATGTGGTGCATGCATGTGTTCCTAAGCATCATGCCTGAACGGCATGGCATGGACGCCTGAACGGCATGTGGTTCATGCTTATAACCCTGAACATCATGCGTGAACGGCATGTCATCCACGCCTGAACGGCATGTGGTTCATGGCTGAACGTCATGTGATGGACACCTTTGACCCTGAACATCATGCCTGAACGGCATGGCACGAACGCCTGAACGGCATGTGGTGCTTGGCTGAACGTCATGTCATGAAGGTCTGAACGGCATGGCACGGACGCCTGAACTTCATGTGGTGCTTGCGTGTGACCCTGAACATCATGCCTGAACGGCATGGCATGGACGCCTGAACGGGATATGGTGCATGTCTGAACGGCATGTCATGAATGTCTGAACGGCATGTCATGCATGGCTGAACGTCATGTGATGCATGCCTGTGACCCTGAACATCATTCCTGAACGGCATGGCATGGACGCCAGAAGGTCATGTGGTGCATACCTCTGACCCTGAACATCATGCCTGAGCGGCATTGCATGGACGCCTGAACGGCATGTGATGCATGCCTGTGACCCTGAACATCATGCCTGAACGGCATGTCATCCATGCATGAAAGGCATGTGGTGCATGGCTTAACGTCATCTGGTAGACGCCTGTGACCTTGAACATCATGCCTGAACGGCATGTCATCCACGCTTGAACGGCATGTGGTGCATGGCTGAACGTCATGTCGTGGACACCTGTGACCCTGAACATCATGCCTGAACGGCATGTCATCCACGCTTGAACGGCATGTGGTGCATGGCTGAACGTCATGTGGTGGATACCTGTGACACTGAACATCATTCCTGAACGGCATGGCATGGACGCCTGAACGGAATGGCGTGGACGCCAGAACGGCACGTGATGCATGGCTGAACGTCATGTGGTGCATCCCTGTGACCCTGAACATCATGCCGGAAAGGCATGGCATCCACGCCTGAACGGCATGTGGTGCACGGCTTAACGTCATTTGGTGGATGCCTGTGACCCAGAACATCATGTTTGAACGGCATGGCATGGACGCCACCCGCTGAGGAGAAGAAACTTACAAGGATTCCCCTAGTAACGGCGAGCGAACCAGCAGCAGCCCAGCCTTAGAATCGCGGCGGCTGAACGGCATGTGGTGTATGGCTGAACGTCATGTGGTGGACGCCTGTGACCCTGAACATAATGCATGAACGGCATGTCGTGGACGCTTGAACGGCATGGCGTGGACGCCTAAACTGCATGTCCTCCACGCCTGAACGGCATGTGGTGCATCGCTGAACGTCATGTGGTTGATGCCTGTGACCCTGAACATCATGCCTGAACGGCATGGCATGGACGCTTGAACGGCATGGCCTGGATGCCTGAACGGCATGGCCTGCACGCATGAAAGGCATGGTGTGAATGTTTGAACGGCATGGCATGGACGCCTGAACGTCATGTGCTGCATGCCTGTGACCCTGAACATCATGTCGGAACGGCATGTCATCCACGCCTGAACGGCATGTATTGCATGGCTGAACGTCATGTGGTGGACGCCTGTGACCCTGAACATCATGCCTGAACGGCATGGCATGGACGCCTGAACAGCTTGGCGTGGACGCCTGAACGGCCTATCATCCACGCCTGAACGGCATGTGGTGCATGGCTGAACGTCATGTGGTGGATGCCTGTGACCCTGAACATCATGCCTGAACGGCATGGCGTGGATGCCTGAACGGCATGGCCTGGACGCCTGAACATAATGTGGTGCATGCCTGTGGCCCTGAACATCATGCCTGAACAGCATGGCATCCATGCCTAAACGGCATGTGGTGCATGGTTGAACGTCATGTGGTGGACACCGGTGACCCTGAACATCATGCCTGAACGGCATGTCATCCACACGTGAACGGCATGTCGTGCTTGGCTGAACGTGATGTGGTGGATGCCTGTGCCCCTGAACATCATTCCTGAACGGCATGGCATAGACGCCTGAACGGAATGGCGTGGACGCCTGAACGGCATGTGGTGCATGGCTGAACGTCATGTGGTGCATCCCTGTGACCCTGGACATCATGCCGGAATGGCATTGCATCCACGCCTGAACGGCATGTGGTGCATGGCTGAACTTCATTTGGTGGACGCCTGTGACCCTGAACATCATGCCGGAACGGCATGACATTGACGTCTTATCGGCATGTGGTGCATGCCTGTGACCCTGAACATCATGCCTGAACGGCATGTCATTCACACCTGATCGGCATGTGGTGCATGGCTGAACGTCATGTGGTGGATGCCTATGACACAGAACATCATGCCTGAACGACATGGCATGGACACCTGAACGGCATGGCGAGGAGGCCTGAACGGCATGTCATACATGGCTCAACGTCATGTGGAGCATGCGTGTAACCCTAAACATCATGCCTCAACGGCATGGCATGGATGCCAGAACGTCATGTGGTGCTTGCGTGTGATCCTGAACATCATGCCGAAACGGCATGACATGGACGCCTTATCGGCATGTGGTGCATGCCTGTGACCCTGAATATAATGCCTGAATGGCAGGTCATCCACGCCTGAACGGCATGTGGTGCATGGCTGAACGTTATGTGGTGGATGCCTGTGACCCAGAACATCATGCCTGAACGGCATGGGATGGACGCCTGAACGGCATGGCATGGACGCCTGAACGACATGGCGTCGACGCCTGAACGGCATGTCATACATGGCTGAACGTCATGTGGTGCATGCGTGTGACCCTAAACATCATGCCTGAATGGCATGGTATGGACGCCAGAACGTCATGTGGTGCTTGCTTGTGATACTGAACATCATGCCGGAATGGCATGAATTGGACGCCTTATCGTCATGTGGTGCATGCCTATGACCATGAACATCATTCCTGAACGGCAAGTCATCCACACCTGAACGGCATGTGGTGCATGGCTGAATGTCATGAGGTGGATGCCTGTGACCCAGAACATCTTGCCTGAACGGCATGGCATGGACGCCTGAACGGCATGGCATGGAAGCCTGAACGGAATGGCGTGGACCCCTGAACGGCATGGCATGGACGCCTCAACGTCATGTGGTTTATACCTGTGATCCTGAACATCATGACTGTACGGCATGGCATCCACGCCTGAACGGCATGTGGTGCATGGTTGAACGTCATGTGGTGGACACCTGTGACCCTGAACATCATGCCTGAACGGCATGTCCTACATGCCTGAACGGTATGTCCTACATGCCTGAACGGCATGTCCTACATGCCTGAACGACATGTGGTGCATGGCTGAACGTCATGTGGTGGATGCCTGTGACCCTGAACATCATACATGAACGGCATGGCATGGTCGCCTGAACGGCATGGCGTGGATGCGTGAACGGCATGGCATGCACGCCTGAACGGCTTGGCTTGAATGTTTGAACGGCATGGCATGGACGCCTGAACGTCATGTGGTTCATGCCTGTGACCCTAAACATCATGCCTGAAAGGCATGGCATCCACGCATGAACGACATGTGGTTTATTGCTGAACGTCATGTGGTGGACACCTGTGACCCTGAGCATCATGCTTGAACGGCATGTCATCCACGCCTGAATGGCATGTCGTGCATGGCTGAACGTCATGTGGTGGATGCCTGTGACCCTGAACCTCATGCCTGAACGGCATGGCGTGGACTCCTGAACGATATGACGTGGACGCCTGAACGGCATGTCAAACATGGCTGAACGTCATGTGGTGCATGCGTGTGACCCTCAACAACATGCCTGAACAGCATGGCATAGACGCCAGAACGTCATGTGGTGCTTGCTTGTGATCCTGAACATCATGCCGAATCGGCATGACATGGACGACTTATCGGCATGTGGTGCATGCCTGTGACCCTGAACATCATGCCTGAACGGCATGTCATCCACACCTGAACGGCATTTGGTGCATGGCTGAACGTCATGTGGTGGATGCCTATGACCCAGAACATCATGCTTGAACGGCAAGGCATGGACGCCTGAACGGCATGGCGAGGATGCCTGAACGGGATGGCATCGACGCCTGAACGGCATGGCATCCACGCCTGAACGGCATGTGGTGCATGGCTGAATGTCAAGTGGTGGACGCCTGTGACCCTGAACATCATGCCTGAACGGCATGTTCTACACGCCTGAATAGCATGTGGTGCATCGCAGAACGTCTTGTGGGGGACACCTGTGACCCTGAACATCATGCCTGAATGGCATGGCATGTATGCTTGAACGGCATGGCGTGGATGCCTGAACGGCATGTCATCCACGCCTAAACGACATTTGGTGCATGGCTGAACGTCATCTGGTGCATGCCTGTGACCCTGAACATCATGCCTCAACGGCATGGCATCCACGCCTGAATGGCATGTGGTGCATGGCTCAACATCATGTGGTGGACGCCTATGACCTTGAACATCATGCCTGAATGGCATGGTATGGATGCCTGAACGTCATGGCGTGGACGCCGGAACGGCATGTCATGCATTGCTAAACTTAATGTGGTGCATGCATCTGACCCGGAACATCATGCCTGAACGGCATGGCTTGGACGCCTGAACTTCATGTGGTGCATGCCTGTGACTTTGAACATGATGCCAAAACGGCATGGCATGGACGCCTGAACGGCATGTGGTGCATGCAAGTGACCCTGTACATGATGCCTGAACGACATGTCATCCACCCCAGAACGGCATGTGGTGCATGGCTCAACGTCATGTGGTGGACGCCTGTGTCCCTGAACATCATGCCTGAACGGCACGTCCTGAACGCCTAAACGGCATGTCATGCATGGCTGAACGTCATGTGGGTCATGCGTGTGACCCTGAACACGATGCCCGAACGACATGGTATGAACGACCGAATGGCATGTGGTGCATGCCTGTGACCCTGAACATAATAACTGAACGGCATGGCATGGACGCCTGAACGGCATGTGGTACATGGCGGAACGTCATGTGGTGTACGCTTGTGAGCCTGAACATCAGGCCTGAACGGCATGGCATGGACGCCAGAACGTCATGGCGTGGACGCCTGAACGTCATGGCGTGGACGCCTGAACGTCATGGCGTGGACGCCTGAACGTCATGGCGTGGACGCCTGAACGTCATGGCGTGACGCCTGAACGGCATGTCCTGCATGGCAGAACGTCATGTGGTGCATGCATGTGACCCCGAACATCATGCCTTAACGGCATTGCATGGACGCCAGAACGTCATGTGGTTCATGCCTGTGACCCTGAACCTCATGCTTGAAAGGCATGTCATCCATGCCTGAATGGCATATGGTGGATGGCTGAACTTCATGTGGTGGACGCCTGTGACCCTGAACATCATGCCTGAACGGCATGGCACGGACACCTGAACGGCATGTCATGCATGGCTGAACGTGATGTGGTGAATGCGTGTGACCCTGAAAATCATACCTAACCGACATGGAATGGACGCTTGAACGTCATGTGGTGCATGCGTGTCACCTTGAACATCATGCCTGAACGGCATATCCTCCACGCCTGAACGGCATGTGCTGCATGGCTGATCGTCATGTGGTGGACGCCTGTGACGCTGAACATCATGCCTAGACAGCATGGCGTGGACGCCTGAACGGCATGGCGGGGATGCCTGAACGGCATGGCGCGGACGCCTAAACGGTATGTCATGCATGGCTGAACGTCATGTGGGCATGCGTCTGACCCTGAACACGATGGCCGAATGGCATGGCATCGTGACCCGAATGGCATGTGGGGCATGCTTGTGACCCTGAACATCGTGCCTAAACAGCATGTCATCCACGCCAGAACGTCATGTGGTGGATGCCTGTGACCCTGAACATCATGCCTGATCGGCACGGTGTGGACGCCTAAACGGCATGTCATGCATGGCTGAACGTCATGTGGTGCATGCGTGTGACCCAGAACATCATGCCTGAGCGGCATGGCATGGACGCCTGAACGTCATATGGTGCATGCCTATGACCACGAACATAATAACTGAACGGCATGGCATGGACGCCCGAACGGCATTTGGTGCATGCTTGTAACCCTGAACATCATGCCTGAATGGCATGTCATCCAAGCCTGAACAGCATGTGGTGGATGATTGAACATCATGTGGTCGACGCCTGTGACCCTGAACATAATGCCTCAATGGCATGGCACGGACACCTGAACGTCATGTGGTGCATGCGTGTCACCCTTCACATCATTGCTGAACGGCATGGCATCGACGCTTGAACGGCATGTGGTGCACGCCTGTGACCCTGAATATCATACTTGAACGGCATGTCCTCCACGCCTGAACGGCATGTGGTGCCTGGTTGAACGTCATGTGGTGGACGCCTGTGACCCTGAACATCATGCCTGACGGCATGGCATGGACGCCTGAACGGAATGGATTGGACGCTTGAACGGCATGTCTTGCATGGCTGAACGTCATGTGGTGCATGCGTGTGACCCTGAACATCATGCCTGAACGGCACGGCAAGGACGCCAGAACGTCATCTGGTGCATGTGTGTGACGTTGAACCTCATGCCTGAACGGCATGGCATGGACGCCCGAAAGGCTTGTGGTGCATGCCTGTAACCCTGAACATCATTCCTGAACGGCATGTCATCCAAGCCTGAACGGCATGTGGTGCATGGCTGAACATCATGTGGTCGACGCCTGTCACCCTTAATATATTGCCTGAAAGGCATGGCACGGACACCTGAACGGCATGTCATGCATGGCCGAACATCATGTGCTGAAGGCGTGTGACCTTGAACATCATGCCTGAACGGCATGGCATGGAAGCTTGAACGTCATGTGGTGCATGCGTGTGACCCTGAACATCATGCCTGAACGGCATGGCATGGACGCTTGAACGGCATGTGGTGCATGCCTGTGACCCTGAACATCATACTCGAACGTCATGTCCTCCACGCCTGAACGGCATGTGGTGCATGGCTGAACGTAATGTGGTGGACGCTTGTGACCCCGAACATCATTAGTGAACGGCATCGCATGGACGCCTGAACGGCATGGCGTGCACGCCTGAACGGCATGTCCTGCATGGCTGAACGTCATGTGGTGCATGCGTGTGACCCTGAACATCATGCCTGAACGGCATGGCATCAACGCTTGAACGGCATGTGGTGCACGCCTGTGACCCTAAACATCATACTTGAACGGCATGTCCTCCACGCCTGAACGGCATGTGGAGCATGGCTGAACGGCATGTGGTGCATGGCTGAACGTCATGTGGTGGACGCCTGTGACCCTGAACATCATTCCTGAACGGCATGGCAAGCACGCCTAAACGGCATGGCGTGGACGCCTGAACGGAATGGCTTGGACGCCTGAACGTCATGTGGTGAATGCGTGTGACCCTGAACATCATGCCTGAACGGCTTGGCATGGACGCCTAAACATCATGTGGTGCATGCGTGTCACCCTTAATATCATGGCTAAACGGCATGGCACGGACTCCTGAACGGCATGGCGTGGACGCCTAAACGGCATGGCGTGGACGCCTGAACGGCATGGAGTGGACGCCTGAATGGCGTGTCTTGCATGGCTGAACGTCATGGGGTGCATGCGTGTGACCCTGATCATCATGCCTGAACGGCATGTCATTGACGCTAGAACGTCATGTGGTGCATGCGTGTGATGCTGAACATCATGCCTGAACGGCATGGCATGGACGCCCGAACGGCTTGTGGTGCATGCCTGTAACCATGAACATCATGCATGAACGGCATGTCATCCAAGCTGGAACAGAATGTGGTGCATGGCTGAACATCATGTGGTGGACGCCTGTGAACCTAAACATAATGCCTGAATGTCATGGCACGGACACCTGAACGGCATGTCTTGCATGGCTGAACGTCATGTGTTGAATGCGTGTGACCCTGAACATCATGCCTGAACGGCATGGCATGGACGTCTGAACATCATGTGGTGCTTGCGTGTCACCTATAACATCATGGCTGAACGGCATGGCATCGACGCTTAAACGGCATGTGGTCCATGCCTGTGAACCTGAACATCATACTAGAACGGCATGTCCTCCATGCCTGAACGGCATGTCCTCCACGCCTGAACGGCATGTCCTCCACGCCAGAACGGCATGTGGTGCATGGCTGAACGTAATGTGGTGGACGCCTGTGACCCTGAACATCATGCCTGAACGGCATGGCATGGACGCCTGAACGGCAAGGCGTGGACGCCTGAACGGCATGTCCTGCATGGCTGAACGTCATGTGGTGCATGCGTGTCACGATGAATTTCATGCCAGAACGGAATGGCATCGACGCCCGAACGACTTGTGGTGCATGCTTGTAACCCTGAACATAATGCCTGAACGGCATGTCATCCACGCCAGAATGGCATGTGGTGCATGGCTGAACTTCATGTGGTGGACGCCTGTGACATTGAACATCATGCCTGAACGGCATGGCACGGACACCTGAACGGCATGTTAGGCATGGCTGAACGCCATGTGGTGGACGCCAGTGACCCTGAACATCACGCCTGAACGGCATCGTATGGACGCGAGAACGTCATGTGGTGCATGCGTGGGGCGCTGAACATCATGCCTGAACGGCATGGCTTGGACGCCAGAACGACATGTGGTGCAAGCCTGTAACCCTAAACATCATGCCCGAACTGAATGTCCTCCACGCCTGAACGGCATGTGGTGCATAGCTGAACTTCATGTTGTGGACGCCTGTGGCCCTGAACATCATGCCTGACCGGCGTGGCTCGGACACCTGAACGACATCTCATGCATGGCTGAACGTCATGTGGTGAATGCATGTGACCCTGAACATCATGCCTGAACGGCATGGCTTGCACGCTGAACGGCATGGCATGGACGCCTGAACGGCATGTCATGCAAGGCTGAACGTCATGTGGTGAATGTGTGTGACCTGAATATCATGCATCCACGTCATGGCATGGACGCCAGAACGTCATGTGGTGCATGATGTGACCCTGAATATCATGCCTGAACGGCATGGCATGCACGCCTATACGGCTTGGCGTGGACGCCTGAACGTCATGTCCAGCATGGGGGAATGTCATGTGGTGCATGCGTGTGACCATGAACATCATGCCTGAACGGTATGGCATGGACGCCAGAACGTCATTTGGTGCATACGTGTGACCATGAACATCATGCCTGTACGGCATGGCATGGACGCCAGAACGTCATGTGGTGCATGCCTGTAACACTGAACATCATGCCTGAACGGCATGTCATCCACGCCTGAACGGTATGAGCAGCATGGCTAAACGTCGTGTGGTGTACGCCTGTGACCCTGAACATCACGCCTGAACGGCATGGCGTGGACGCCAGAACGGAATGCCGTGCACGGCTGAACGGCATGGCCTGGACACCTGATCGACATGTGGTGAATGCCTGTGACCCTGAACATCATGCCTGAACGGCATGGCACGGACGCCTGAACGTCATGTGGTGCATGGCCGAATGTCAAGTCATGAAGGTCTGAACGGAATGGCATGGACCCCTGAACGTTATGTGCTGCATGCCTGTGACCCTGAACATCATGCCTGAACGACATGTCATCCACGCCTGAACGGCATGCGGTGCATGGCTGAACGTCATGTGGTGGACGTCTGTGACCCTAAACAACATGCCTGAACGGCATGGCATGCAAGGCTGAACGTTATGTGCTGCACGCCTGTGACCCTGAACATCATGCTTGAAATGCATGGCGTGGACGCCTAAACAGCATGGAGTGGACGCCTGAACGGCATGTCTTGCATGGCTGAACGTCATGGGGTGCATGCGTGTGAACCTGAACATCATGCCTGAACGGCATGGCATTGACGCCAGAACGTCATGTGGTGCATGCCTGTGACCCTGAATATCATGCCTGAACGGCATGGCATGGACGCCTGAACGGCATGTGGTGCATGGCTGAAAGTCATGTCATGACGGTCTAAAAGGCATGGCATGGACGCCTAAACGTCATGTGGTGCATGTGTGTGACCCTGAACATCATGCCTGAACGGCATGGCATTGACGCCGAAACGTCATATGGTGCATATCTGAACGACATGTCATGCATGGCTGAACGTCATATGGTGCATGCGCGTGGCCCTGAACATCATGCCTGAACGGCATGGCATGGACGCTAGAACGTCATGTGGTGCATGCTGTGACCCTGAACTTCATGCCTGAACGGCATGGCATGGACGCCTAAACGGCATGTGGCGCATGCCTATGACCCTGAACATCAAGCCTGAACGGCACGTCATCCACGCCTGAATGGCATGTGGTGCATGGCTGAACGTCATGTGGTGAACGCTTGTGACCCTGAAGAACATGCCTGAACGGCATGGCATGCATGGCTGAACGTCATGTGGTGCATGCCTGTGACCCCGAACATCATGCCTGAACGGCACAGCATGGACGCCTGAACGGCATGGGGTGCATGGCCGAATGTCATGTCATGAAGGTCAAAACGGCATGGCATGGACGCCTCAACGTCATGTGGTGCATGCGTGTGACCCTGAACATCATGCCTGAACGGCATTGCATTGATGCCTAAACCTCATATGGTGCATATCTGAACGGCATATCATGAATGTCTGAACGGCATGTCATGCATGGCTGAACGTCATGTGGTGCATGCGCGTCGCCCTGAACATCATGCCCGAACGGCATGGCATGGACGCCAGAACGTCATGTGGTTCATGCTGTGACCCTGAACTTCATGCCTGAACGGCATGGCATGGACACCTGAACGGCATTTGGTGCATGGCTGAACGTCATGTCATGAAGGTCTGAACGGCATGGCATTAACGCCTAAACGTCATGTGGTGCATGCGTGTGACCCTGAACATCATGCCTGAACGGCATGGCACAGACGCCTAAACGGCATATGGTGCATCTCTGAAAGGCATGTCATGAATGTCTGAACGGCATGTCATGCATGGCTGAATGTCATGTGGTGCATGCGTGTCGCCCTGAACATCATGCCTGAACGGCATGGCATGGACGCCAGAACGTCATGTCGCGCATGCTGTGACCCTGAACTTCATGCCTGAACGGTATGGCATGCATGCCTGAACGGCATGTGCTGCATGCCTGTGACCCTGAACATCTTGCCTGAACGGCATGTCATCCACGCCTGAACGGCATGTGGTGCATGGCTGAACGTCATGTGGTGGACGCCGATGACCCTCAACATCATGCCTGAACAGCATGGCACGGACGCCTGAACGGCATGGTGTGGACACCTGAACGGCATGGCATGGACGCCTGAACAGCATGTGGTGCATGCTTATGCCCCTGAACATCATGCCTAAACGGCATCGCATGGACGCCTGAACGGCAAGTGGTGCATGCCTATGATCCTGAACATCATTCTTGAACGGCATGTCCTCCACGCCTGAACGGCATGTGGTGCATGGCTGAACGTCATGTGGTGGACGCCTATGACCATGAACAAAATGCCTGCTCGGCATGGCATGCACGGCTGAACGTCATGTGGTGCATGCCTGTGACCCTGAACATCATGCCTGAATGGCATGGCACGGACACGTGAACGGCATGTGGTGCATGGTTAAACGTCATGTCATGAAGGTCTGAACGGCATGGCACGGACGCCTAAACGTCATGTGGTGCATGCGTGTGACCCTGAACATCATGCCTGAACGGCTTGGCACTGACGCCTAAACGGCATATGGTGCATCTTTGAACGGCATGTCATGAATGTCTGAACGGCATGTGGTGCATGGCTGAACGTCATGTGGTGCATACCTGTGACCCTGAACATCATGCCTGAACGGCATCGCATGGACGGCTGAACGGCAAGTGGTCCATGCCTATGACCCTGAACATCATACTTGAACGGCATGTCATCCACGCCTGAACGGCATGTGGTGCATGGCTGAACGTCATGTGGTGGACGCCTGTGACCCTGAACAACAGGCCTGAACGGCATGGCTTGGACGTCTAAAAGTCATGTGGTGCATGCGTGTGACCCTGAACATCATGCCTGAACGACATTGCACTGACGCCTAAATGGCATATTGTGTATCTCTGAACGGCATGTCATGAATGTCTGAACGGCATGGCTTGCACTCCTGAACTGCATGGCGTGGATGCCTAAACGGCATGTCATGCATGGCTTAATGTCATGTGATGCATTAATGTGGCCCTGAATATCATGCCTGAACGGCATGGCATGGACGCCAAAACATCATGTGGTGTATGCTGTGACCCTGAACTTCATGCCTGAACGTCATGGCATGCACGCCTGAACGGCATGTGGTGCATGCGTGTGACCGTGAACATCATGCCTGAACGGCATGTCCTCCACGCCAGAGCGGCATGTCCTCCACGCCTGAGCGGCATGTGGTGCATGGCTGAACGTCATGTGGTGGACGCCTGTGACCCTAAACAACATGCCAGAACGGCATGGCATGCATGGATGAACGTCATGTGGTGTATGCCTGTGACCCTGAACATGATGCATGAACGGCATGGCATGGACGCCTAAACGTCATGTTGTGCATGCGTGTGACCCTAAACATCATGCCTGAACGTCATGGCATTGACGCCTAAACGTCATATGGTGCATATCTGAACGGTATGTCATGAATGTCTGAACGGCCTGTCAAGCATGGCTGAACGTCATGTGGTGCATGCGCGTGGCCCTGAACATCATGCCTGAATGGCATGGCATGGACGCCAGAACGTCATGTTGTGGACGCTTGTGACCCTGAACATCATGCCTGAACGGCATGGCATGTACGCCTGAACGGCATGGTATGTACGCCTGAACGGCATGTCATCCACGCCTACACGGCACGTGGTGCATGGCTGAACGTAATGTGATGGACGCCTACGACCCTAAACATCATGCCTGAACGGCATGGCATGGACGCCTGAACGGCATGGCGTGGATGCCTGAACGGCATGGCATGGACGCCTGAACGGCATGGGAAGGAGGCCTGAACGGCATGGCCAGGACGCCTGAACGGAATGGCGTGGACGCCTGAACGTCATGGCATGGACGCCTGAACGGAATGGCGTGGATGCCTAAACGGCATGGCATGGATGCCTGAACGTCATGTGGTTTATGCCTGTGATCCTGAACATAATGCCTGAACGGCAGGTTCTACATGCCTGAACAGCATGTGGTGCATCGCTGAACGTCATGTGGTGGATACCTGTGACCCTAAAAATCATGCCCGAACGGCATGTCATCCACGCCTAAACGGCATTTGGTGCATTGCTGAACTTCATGTAGTGGATGCTTGTGACCCTGAACATCATGCATGAACGGCATGGCATGGACGCCTGAACGGCATGGCGTGGATGCCTGAACGACAAGGCTTGCACGCCTGAACGGCATGGCTTGAATGTTTGAACGGCATGGCATTGATGCCTGAACGTCATGTGGTGCATGCCTGTGACCCTGAACATCATGCCTGAACGGCATGGAATCCAGGCCTGAACGGCATGTCCTGCATGGCAGAACATCATGTGGTGCATGCGTGTGACCCCGAACATCATGCCTTAACGGCATTGCATGGACGCCAGAACGTCATGTGGTTCATGCTTGTGACCCTGAACCTCATGCTTGAAAGGCATGTCATCCACGCCTGAATGGCATATGGTGGATGGCTGAACTTCATGTGGTGGACGCCTGTGACCCTGAAAATCATGCCTGAACGGCATGGCACGGACACCTGAACGGCATGTCGTGCATGCGTGTGACCCTAAACATCATGCCTGAACGACATGTCTTCCACGCCTGAACGGCATGTGCTACATTGCTGAACGTCATGTGGTGGATGCTTGTGACGCTGAACATCATGCCTAGACAGCATGGCGTGGACGCCAGAACGGCATGGCGGGGACGCCTGAACGGCAAGGCGCGGACGCCTAAACGGTATGTCATGCATGGCAGAACGTCATGTGGGGCATGTGTGTTACCCTGAACATCGTGCCTAAACAGCATGTCATCCACGCCAGAATGTCATGTGGTGCATGGCTGAACGTCATGTGGTGGACGCCTGTGACCCTGAACATCATGCCTGAACGGCTTGGCACGGACACCTGAACGGCATGTCATACACGGCTGAACGTCATGTGGTGAACGCGTGTGACCCTGCACATCATGCCTGAATGGCATGGCATGGACGCCTGAACGTCATGTGGTGCATGCGTGTGACCCTGAAAATCATGCCTGAACGGCATGGCATCGACGCCTGAACGGCATGTGGTACATTCCAGTGACCCTGAACATGATGCCTGAACGGCATGTCATCCACCCCTGAACGGCATGTGGTGCATGGCTCAACAACATGTGGTGGACACCTGTGACCCTGAACATCATGCCTGAACGGCACAGCGTGAACGCCTAAACGGCATGTCATGCATGGCTGAACGTCATGTGGTGCATGCGTGTGACCCTGAACATCATGCCTGAACGGCATGGCATGGACGCCTGAACGTCATATGGTGCATGCCTGTGACCATGAACATAATAACTGAACGGCATGGCATGGACGCCCGAACGGCTTGTCGCGCATGCCTGTAACCCTGAACATCATGCCTGAACGACATGTCATCCAAGCCTGAACGGCATGTGGTGGATGGCTGAACATCATGTGGTGGACGCCTGTGACCCTGAACATAATGCCTCTACGGCATGGCACGGACACCTGAACGTCATGTGGTGCATGCGTGTCACCCTTAACATCATGGCTGAACGGCATGGCATCGACGCTTGAACGGCATGTGGTGCATGCCTGTGACCCTGAACATCATACTTGAACGGCATGTCCTCCACGCCTAAACGGCATGTGGTGCATGGCTGAACGTCATGCGGTGGACGCCTGTGACCCTGAACATCATGCCTGAACGGCATGGCATGGACGCCTGAACGGAATGGAGTGGACGCCTGAACGGCATGTCTTGCATGGATGAACGTCATGTGGTGCATGCGTGTGACCCTCAACATCATGCCTGAACGGCATGGCAAGGACGCCAGAACATCATCTGGTGCATGTGTGTGACGTTGAACCTCATGCCTGAACGGCATGGCATGGACGCCCGAACGGCTTGTGGTGCATGCCTGTAACCCTGAACATCATGCCAGAACGGCATGTCATCCAAGTCTGAACGGCATGTGGTACATGGCTGAACATCATGTGGTGGACGCCTGTGACCCTTAATATATTGCCTGAAAGGCATGGCACGGACAATTGAACGGCATGTCATGCATGGCCGAACGTCATGTGGTGAATGCGTGTGACACTGAACATCATGCCTGAACGGCATGTCCTCCACGCCTGAACGGCATGTGCTCCATGGCTGAACGTCATGTGGCGGACGCCTGTGACCCTGAACATCATTAGTGAACGGCATCGCATGGACGCCTGAACGGCATGGCGTGGACGCCTGAACGGCATGTCCTACATGGCTGAACGTCATGTGGTGCATGCGTGTGACCCTGAACATCATGCCTGAACGGCATGGCATGGACGCTTGAACGGCATGTGGTGCATGCCTGTGACCCTGAATATCATACTCGAACGGCATGTCCTCAACACCTGAACGACATGTGGTGCATGGCTGATCCTAATGTGGTGGACGCCTGTGACCCTGAACATCATTAGTGAACGGCATGGCGTGGACGCCTGAACGGCATGTCCTGCATGGCGGAATGTCATGTGGTGGATGCGTGTGACCCTGAACATCATGCCTGAACGGCAAGGCATCGACGCTTGAACGGCATGTGGTGCACGCCTGTGACCCTGAACATCATACTTGAACGGCATGTGGTGCATGGCTGAACGTCATGTGGTGGACGCCTGTGACCCTGAACATCATGCCTGAACGGCTTGGCGTGGACGCCTAAACAGCATGGCATGGACGCCTGAACGGAATGGAGTGGATGCCTGAACGGCATATCTTGCATGGCTGAACGTCATGTGGTGCATGCGTGTGACCCTCAACATCATGCCTGAACGGCATGGCAAGGACGCCAGAACATCATCTGGTGCATGTGTGTGACGTTGAACCTCATGCCTGAACGGCATGGCATGGACGCCCGAATGGCTTGTGGTGCATGCTTGTAATCCTGAACATCATGCCAGAACGGCATGTCATCCAAGTCTGAACGGCATATGGTGCATGGCTGAACATCATGTGGTGGACGCCTGTGACCCATAATATATTGCCTGAATGGCATGGCACGGACACTTGAACGGCGTGTCATGCATGGCCGAACGTCATGTGGTGAATGCGTGTGACCCTGAACATCATGCCTGAACGGCATGTCCTCCACGCCTGAACGGCATGTGGTCCATGGCTGAACGTCATGTGGCGGACGACTGTGACCCTGAACATCATTAGTGAACGGCATCGCATGGACGCCTGAACGGCATGGCGTGGACGCCTGAACGACATGTCCTGCATGGCTGAACGTCATGTGGTGCATGCGTGTGACCCTGAACATCATGCCTGAACGGCATGGCATGGACGCTTGAACGGCATGTGGTGCATGCCTGTGACCCTGAATATCATACTCGAACGGCATGTCCTCAACACCTGAACGACATGTGGTGCATGGCTGATCCTAATGTGGTGGACGCCTGTGACCCTGAACATCATTAGTGAACGGCATGGCGTGGACGCCTGAACGGCATGTCCTGCATGGCGGAATGTCATGTGGTGGATGCGTGTGACCCTGAACATCATGCCTGAACGGCAAGGCATCGACGCTTGAACGGCATGTGGTGCACGCCTGTGACCCTGAACATCATACTTGAACGGCATGTGGTGCATGGCTGAACGTCATGTGGTGGACGCCTGTGACCCTGAACATCATGCCTGAACGGCTTGGCGTGGACGCCTAAACAGCATGGCATGGACGCCTGAACGGAATGGAGTGGATGCCTGAACGGCATATCTTGCATGGCTGAACGTCATGTGGTGCATGCGTGTGACCCTCAACATCATGCCTGAACGGCATGGCAAGGACGCCAGAACATCATCTGGTGCATGTGTGTGACGTTGAACCTCATGCCTGAACGGCATGGCATGGACGCCCGAATGGCTTGTGGTGCATGCTTGTAATCCTGAACATCATGCCAGAACGGCATGTCATCCAAGTCTGAACGGCATATGGTGCATGGCTGAACATCATGTGGTGGACGCCTGTGACCCATAATATATTGCCTGAATGGCATGGCACGGACACTTGAACGGCGTGTCATGCATGGCCGAACGTCATGTGGTGAATGCGTGTGACCCTGAACATCATGCCTGAACGGCATGTCCTCCACGCCTGAACGGCATGTGGTCCATGGCTGAACGTCATGTGGCGGACGACTGTGACCCTGAACATCATTAGTGAACGGCATCGCATGGACGCCTGAACGGCATGGCGTGGACGCCTGAACGACATGTCCTGCATGGCTGAACGTCATGTGGTGCATGCGTGTGACCCTGAACATCATGCCTGAACGGCATGGCATGGACGCTTGAACGGCATGTGGTGCATGCCTGTGACCCTGAACATCATACTCGAACGGCATGTCCTCCACACCTGAATGACATGTGGTGCATGGCTGATCCTAATGTGGTGGACGCCTGTGACCCTGAACATCATTAGTGAACGGCATGGCGTGGACGACTGAACGGCATGTCCTGCATGGCGGAATGTCATGTGGTGCATGCGTGTGACCCTGAACATCATGCCTGAACGGCATGGCATCGACTCTTGAACGGCATGTGGTGCACGCCTGTGACCCTGAACATCATACTTGAACGGCATGTGGTGCATGCATGTGACCCTCAACATCATGCCTGAACGGCATGGCAAGGACGCCAGAACATCATCTGGTGCATGTGTGTGACGTTGAACCTCATGCCTGAACGGCATGGCATGGACGCCCGAACGGCTTGTGGTGCATGCTTGTAATCCTGAACATCATGCCAGAACGGCATGTCATCCAAGTCTGAACGGCATCTGGTGCATGGCTGAACATCATGTGGTGGACGCCTGTGACCCTTAATATATTGCCCGAATGGCATTGCACGGACACTTGAACGGCATGTCATGCATGGCCGAACGTCATGTGGTGAATGCGTGTGACCCTGAACATCATGCCTGAACGGCATGTCCTCCACGCCTGAACGGCATGTGGTCCATGGCTGAACGTCATGTGGCGGACGCCTGTGACCCTGAACATCATTAGTGAACGGCATCGCATGGACGCCTGAACGGCATGGCGTGGACGCCTGAACGGCATGTGGTGCAAGCGTGTGACCCTGAACATCATGCCTGAACGGCATGGCATGGACGCTTGAACGGCATGTGGTGCATGCCTGTGACCCTGAACATCATACTCGAACGGCATGTCCTCCACACCTGAACGACATGTGGTGCATGGCTGATCCTAATGTGGTGGACGCCTGTGACCCTGAACATCATTAGTGAACGGCATGGCGTGGACGCCTGAACGGCATGTCCTGCATGGCGGAATGTCATGTGGTGCATGCGTGTGACCCTGAACATCATGCCTGAACGGCATGGCATCGACGCTTGAACGGCATGTGGTGCACGCCTGTGACCCTGAACATCATACTTGAACGGCATGTGGTGCATGGCTGAACGTCATGTGGTGGACGCCTGTGACCCTGAACATCATGCCTGAACAGCATGGCGTGGACGCCTAAACAGCATGGCGTGGACGCTTGAACGGCATGGAGTGGATGCCTGAACGGCATATCTTGCATGGCTGAACGTCATGGGGTGCATGCGTGTGACCCTGAACATTACGCCTGAACGGCATGGCAGTGACGCTAGAACGTCATGTGGTGCATGCGTGTGACGCTGAACATCAAGCCTGAACGGCATGGCATGGACGCCCGAACGGCTTGTGGTGCATGCCTATAACCCCGAACATCTTGCCTGAATGGCATGTCTTCCAAGCCTGAACGGCATGTGGTGCATGGCTGAACATCATGTGGTGGACGCCTGTGACACAGAACATAATGCCTGAACAGCATGGCACGGACACCTGAACGGCATGTCTTGCATGGCTGAACGTAATGTGGTGAATGCGTGTGACCCTGAACATCATGCCTGAACGGCATGTCCGCCACACCGGAACGGCATGTGGTCCATGGCTGAACGTCATGTGGAGGACGCCTATGACCCTGAACATCATTAGTGAACGGCATCGCATGGACGCCTGAACGGCATGGCGTGGACGCCTGAACGGCATGTCCTGCATGGCTGAACGTCATGTGGTGCATGCATGTGACCCTGAACATCATGCCTGAACGGCATGGCATGGACGCTTAAACAGCATGTGGTGCATGCCTGTGACCCTGAACATCATACTCGAACGGCATGTCCTCCACACCTGAATGACATGTGGTGCATGGCTGATCCTAATGTGGTGGACGCCTGTGACCCTGAACATCATTAGTGAACGGCATGGCGTGGACGACTGAACGGCATGTCCTGCATGGCGGAATGTCATGTGGTGGATGCGTGTGACCCTGAACATCATGCCTGAACGGCAAGGCATCGACGCTTGAACGGCATGTGGTGCACGCCTGTGACCCTGAACATCATACTTGAACGGCATGTGGTGCATGGCTGAACGTCATGTGGTGGACGCCTGTGACCCTGAACATCATGCCTGAACGGCTTGGCGTGGACGCCTAAACAGCATGGCATGGACGCCTGAACGGAATGGAGTGGATGCCTGAACGGCATATCTTGCATGGCTGAACGTCATGTGGTGCATGCGTGTGACCCTCAACATCATGCCTGAACGGCATGGCAAGGACGCCAGAACATCATCTGGTGCATGTGTGTGACGTTGAACCTCATGCCTGAACGGCATGGCATGGACGCCCGAACGGCTTGTGGTGCATGCTTGTAATCCTGAACATCATGCCAGAACGGCATGTCATCCAAGTCTGAACGGCATCTGGTGCATGGCTGAACATCATGTGGTGGACGCCTGTGACCCTTAATATATTGCCCGAATGGCATTGCACGGACACTTGAACGGCATGTCATGCATGGCCGAACGTCATGTGGTGAATGCGTGTGACCCTGAACATCATGCCTGAACGGCATGTCCTCCACGCCTGAACGGCATGTGGTCCATGGCTGAACGTCATGTGGCGGACGCCTGTGACCCTGAACATCATTAGTGAACGGCATCGCATGGACGCCTGAACGGCATGGCGTGGACGCCTGAACGGCATGTGGTGCAAGCGTGTGACCCTGAACATCATGCCTGAACGGCATGGCATGGACGCTTGAACGGCATGTGGTGCATGCCTGTGACCCTGAACATCATACTCGAACGGCATGTCCTCCACACCTGAACGACATGTGGTGCATGGCTGATCCTAATGTGGTGGACGCCTGTGACCCTGAACATCATTAGTGAACGGCATGGCGTGGACGCCTGAACGGCATGTCCTGCATGGCGGAATGTCATGTGGTGCATGCGTGTGACCCTGAACATCATGCCTGAACGGCATGGCATCGACGCTTGAACGGCATGTGGTGCACGCCTGTGACCCTGAACATCATACTTGAACGGCATGTGGTGCATGGCTGAACGTCATGTGGTGGACGCCTGTGACCCTGAACATCATGCCTGAACAGCATGGCGTGGACGCCTAAACAGCATGGCGTGGACGCTTGAACGGCATGGAGTGGATGCCTGAACGGCATATCTTGCATGGCTGAACGTCATGGGGTGCATGCGTGTGACCCTGAACATTACGCCTGAACGGCATGGCAGTGACGCTAGAACGTCATGTGGTGCATGCGTGTGACGCTGAACATCAAGCCTGAACGGCATGGCATGGACGCCCGAACGGCTTGTGGTGCATGCCTATAACCCCGAACATCTTGCCTGAATGGCATGTCTTCCAAGCCTGAACGGCATGTGGTGCATGGCTGAACATCATGTGGTGGACGCCTGTGACACAGAACATAATGCCTGAACAGCATGGCACGGACACCTGAACGGCATGTCTTGCATGGCTGAACGTAATGTGGTGAATGCGTGTGACCCTGAACATCATGCCTGAATGGCATGTCCGCCACACCGGAACGGCATGTGGTCCATGGCTGAACGTCATGTGGAGGACGCCTATGACCCTGAACATCATTAGTGAACGGCATCGCATGGACGCCTGAACGGCATGGCGTGGACGCCTGAACGGCATGTCCTGCATGGCTGAACGTCATGTGGTGCATGCATGTGACCCTGAACATCATGCCTGAACGGCATGGCATGGACGC
Organism: x Bolboschoenoplectus mariqueter; assembly: GCA_037678475.1. Classification (NCBI taxonomy): domain Eukaryota; kingdom Viridiplantae; phylum Streptophyta; class Magnoliopsida; order Poales; family Cyperaceae; genus x Bolboschoenoplectus; species x Bolboschoenoplectus mariqueter. The sequence goes on along the minus strand of CM075233.1, from coordinate 4,906,681 downwards.
TTAAACAGCATGTGGTGCATGCCTGTGACCCTGAACATCATACTCGAACGGCATGTCCTCCACACCTGAATGACATGTGGTGCATGGCTGATCCTAATGTGGTGGACGCCTGTGACCCTGAACATCATTAGTGAACGGCATGGCGTGGACGACTGAACGGCATGTCCTGCATGGCGGAATGTCATGTGGTGCATGCGTGTGACCCTGAACATCATGCCTGAACGGCATGGCATCGACGCTTGAACGGCATGTGGTGCACGCCTGTGACCCTGAACATCATACTTGAACGGCATGTGGTGCATGGTTGAACGTCATGTGGTGGACGCCTACGACCCTAAACATCATGCCTGAACGGCATGGCATGGACGCCTGAACGGCATGGCGTGGAGGCCTGAACGGCATGGCATGGATGCCTGAACGTCATGTGGTTTATGCCTGTGATCCTGAACATAATGCCTGAACGGCAGGTTCTACATGCCTGAACAGCATGTGGTGCATCGCTGAATGGCATATGGTGGATGGCTGAACTTCATGTGGTGGACGCCTGTGACCCTGAAAATCATGCCTGAACGGCATGGCACGGACACCTGAACGGCATGTCATGCATGCGTGTGACCCTAAACATCATGCCTGAACGACATGTCTTCCACGCCTGAACGGCATGTGCTACATTGCTGAACGTCATGTGGTGGATGATTGTGACGCTGAACATCATGCCTAGACAGCATGGCGTGGACGCCAGAACGGCATGGCGGGGACGCCTGAACGGCAAGGCGCGGACGCCTAAACGGTATGTCATGCATGGCTGAACGTCATGTCGGGCATGTGTGTGACCCTGAACACGATGCCTAAATGGCATGGCATCGTGACCCGATTGGCATGTGGGGCATGCTTGTGACCCTGAACATCGTGCCTAAACAGCATGTCATCCACGCCAGAACGTCATGTGGTGCATGGCTGAACGTCATGTGGTGGACGCCTGTGACCCTGAACATCATGCCTGAACGGCTTGGCACGGACACCTGAACGACATGTCATACACGGCTGAACGTCATGTGGTCAACGCGTGTGACCCTGCACATCATGCCTAAATGGCATGGCATGGACGCCTGAACGTCATGTGGTGCATGCGTGTGACCATGAAAATCAAGCCTGAACGGCATGGCATCGACGCCTGAACGGCATGTGGTGCATTCCAGTGACCCTGAACATGATGCCTGAACGGCATGTCATCCACCCCTGAACGGCATGTGGTGCATGGCTCAACATCATGTGGTGGACACCTGTGACCCTGAACATCATGCCTGAACGGCACGGCGTGAATGCCTAAACGGCATGTCATGCATGGCTGAACGTCATGTGGTGCATGCGTGTGACCCTGAACATCATGCCTGAACGGCATGGCATGGACGCCTGAACGTCATATGGTGCATGCCTGTGACCATGAACATAATAACTGAACGGCATGGCATGGACGCCCGAATGGCTTGTGGTGCATGCCTGTAACCCTGAACATCATGCCTGAACGACATGTCATCCAAGCCTGAACGGCATGTGGTGGATGGCTGAACATCATGTGGTGGACGCCTGTGACCCTGAACATAATGCCTCAACGGCATGGCACGGACACCTAAACGTCATGTGGTGCATGCGTGTCACCCTTAACATCATGGCTGAACGGCATGGCATCGACGCTTGAACGGCATGTGGTGCATGCCTGTGACCCTGAACATCAAACTTGAACGGCATGTCCTCCACGCCTAAACGGCATGTGGTGCATGGCTGAACGTCATGCGGTGGACGCCTGTGACCCTGAACATCATGCCTGAACGGCATGGCATGGACGCCTGAACGGAATGGAGTGGACTCCTGAACGGCATGTCTTGCATGGCTGAACGTCATGTGGTGCATGCGTGTGACCCTCAACATCATGCCTGAACGGCATGGCAAGGACGCCAGAACATCATCTGGTGCATGTGTGTGACGTTGAACCTCATGCCTGAACGGCATGGCATGGACGCCTGAACGGCTTGTGGTGCATGCTTGTAACCCTGAACATCATGCCAGAACGGCATGTCATCCAAGTCTGAACGGCATGTGGTGCATGGCTGAACGTCATGTGGTGGACGCCTGTGACCCTTAATATATTGCCTGAATGGCATGGCACGGACACTTGAACGGCATGTCATGCATGGCCGAAGGTCATGTGGTGAATGTGTGTGACCCTGAACATCATGCCTGAACGGCATGTCCTCCACGCCTGAACGGCATGTGGTCCATGGCTGAACGTCATGTGGCGGACGCCTGTGACCCTGAACATCATTAGTGAACGGCATCGCATGGACGCCTGAACGGCATGGCGTGTACGCCTGAACGGCATGTCCTGCATGGCTGAACGTCATGTGGTGCATGTTTGTGACCCTGAACATCATGCCTGAAAGGTATGGCATGGACGCTTGAACGGCATGTGGTGTATGCCTGTGACCCTGAACATCATACTCGAACGGCATGTCCTCCACACCTGAACGACATGTGGTGCATGGTTGATCCTAATGTGGTGGACGCCTGTGACCCTGAACATCATTAGTGAACGGCATGGCGTGGACGCCTGAACGGCATGTCCTGCATGGTGGAATGTCATGTGGTGCATGCGTGTGACCCTGAACATCATGCCTTAACGGAATGGCATCGACGCTTGAACGGCATGTGGTGCTCGCCTGTGACCCTGAACATCATACTTGAACGGCATGTGGTGCATGGCTGAACGTCATGCGGTGGACGCCTGTGACCCTGAACATCATGCCTGAACGGCATGGCGTGGAAGCCTAAACGGCATGGCGTGGATGCCTGAACGGCATGGAGTGGACGCCTGAACGGCATATCTTGCATGGCTGAACGTCATGGGGTGCATGCGTGTGACCCTGAACATTATGCCTAAACGGCATGGCAGTGACGCCAGAACGTCATGTGGTGCATGCGTGTGACGCTGAACATCATGCCTGAAGGGCATGGCATGGACGCCCGAACGGCTTGTGGTGCATGCCTATAACCCCGAACATCTTGCCTGAATGGCATGTCTTCCAAGCCTGAACGGCATGTGGTGCATGGCTGAACATCATGTGGTGGACGCCTGTGACACAGAACATAATGCCTGAACAGCATGGCATGGACACCTGAACGGCATGTCTTGCATGGCTGAACGTCATGTGGTGAATGCGTGTCACCCTGAACATCATGCCTGAACGGCATGGCATGGACGCCTAAACGTCATGTGGTTCATGCGTGTCACCCTTAACATCATGGCTGAATGGCATGGCATCGACGCTTGAACGGCATGTGGTGCATGCCTGTGACCCTGAACATCATACTTCAACGGCATGTCCTCCACGCCGGAACGGCATGTGGTGCATTGCTGAACGTAATGTGGTGGACGACTGTGACCCTGAACATAATGCCTGAACGGCATGGCATGGACGCCTGAACGGCAAGGCGTGGACGCATGAACGGCATGTCCTGCATGGCTGAACGTCATGTTGAGCATGCGTGTGACCCTGAACATCATGCCTGAACGGCATGGCATCGACGCTTGAACGGCATGTGGTGCACACCTGTGACCCTGAACATCATACTTGAACGGCATGTCCTCCACGCCTGAACGGCATGTGGTGCATGGCTGAACGTCATGTGGTGGACGCCTGTGACCCTGAACATCGTGCTTGAACTGCATGGCGTGGACGCCTAAACAGCATGGAGTCGACGCCTGAACGGCATGTCTTGCATGGCTGAACGTCATGGGGTGCATGCGTGTGAACCTGAATATCATGCCTGAACGGCATGGCATTGACGCCAGAACGCCATGTGGTGCATGCCTATGACCCTGAATATCATGCCTGAACGGCATGGCATGGACGCCTGAACGGCATGTGGTGCATGGCTGAACGTCATGTCATGACGGTCTAAACGTCATGGCATGGACGCCTAAACGTCATGTGGTGCATGCGTGTGACCCTGAACATCATGCCTGAACGGCATGGCATTGACGCCGAAACGTCATATGGTGCATATCTGAACGACAAGTCATGAATGTCTGAACGGCATGTCATGCCTGGCTGAACGTCATGTGGTGCATTTGCGTGGCCCTGAACATCATGCCTGAACGGCATGGCATGGACGCCAAAACGTCATGTGGGGCATGCTGTGACCCTGAGCTTCATGCCTGAACGACATGGCATGGATGCCTGAACGGCATGTGGAGCAAGCCTATGACCCTGAACATCATGCCTGAATGGCATGTTGTGCATGGCTGAACGTCATGTGGTGCAAGCCTGTGACCCTGAACATCTTGCCTGAACGGTAGTTGGCGCATGGTTGAACGTCATGTGGTGGACGCCGATGACCCTGAACATCATGCCTGAACGACATGGCATGGACGCCTGAACGGCATGGCATGGACGCCTGAACGGCATCTGGTACATGCCTGTGACCCCGAACATCATGCCTGAACTGCATCGCATGGACGCATGAACAGCAAGTGGTGCATGCCTATGACCCTGAACATCTTGCTTGAACGGCATGTCATCCACGCCTGAACGGCATGTGGTGCATGGCTGAACGTCATGTGGTGGACGCCTGTGACCCGGAACAACATGCCTGAACGGCATGGCATGCATGGCTGAACGTCATGTGGTGCATGCCTGTGACCCCGAACATCATGCCTGAACGGCATGGCATGGACGCCTGAACAGCATGTGGTGCATGGCTGAACGTCATGTCATGAAGGTCTGAACGACATGGCATGGACGCCTGAACGGCATGTGGTGCATGCCTGTGACCCTGAACATCACGCCTGAACGGCATGTCATGCACGCCTGAACGGCATGTGGTGCATGGCTGAACGTCAAATGGTGGACGCCGATGACCCTGAACATCATGCCTGAACGGTATGGCATGGACGCCTGAACAGCATGGTGTGGACGCCTGAACGGCATGGCATCCACGCCTGAACGCCATGTGGTGCATGCTTGTGACCATGAACATCATGCCTGAACGGTATCGCATGGACGCCTGAACGGCAAGTGGTGCATGCCTATGACCCTTAACATCATGCTTGAACGGCATGTCATCCACGCCTGAATGGCATGTGGTGCATGGCTGAACATCATGTGGTGGACGCCTGTGACCCTGAACAACATGCCTGAATGGCATGGCATGCATGGCTGAATGTCATGTGGTGCATGCCTGTGACCCTGAACATCATGCCTGAATGGCATGGCACGGACGCCTGAACGGCATGTGGTGCATGGCTGAACGTCATGTCATGAAGGTCTGAACGGCATGGCATGGACGCCTAAACGTCATGTGGTGCATGCGTGTGACCCTGAACCTCATGCCTGAACGGCATGGCATTGACGCCTAAACGTCATATGGTGCATATCTGAACGGCATGTCACGAATGTCTGAACGGCATGTCATGTATGGCTGAACGTCATGTGGTGCATGCGCGTGGCCCTGTGAACATCATGCCTGAACGGCATGGCATGGACGCCAGAACGTCATGTGGTGCATGCTGTGACCCTGAACTTCATGCCTTAACGGCATGGCTTGGACGCCTGAACAGCATGTGGTGCAAGCCTGTGACCCTGAACATCATGCCTGAACGGCAGGTGGCGCATGGTTGAACGTCATGTGTTGGACGCCGATGACCCTGAACATGATGCCTGAATGACATGGCATGGACGCCTGAACGGCATGGCATGGACGCCTGAACGGCATGTGGTACATGCCTGTGACCCTGTACATCATGCCTGAACGGCATCGCATGGACGCATGAACGGCAAGTGGTGCATGCCTATGACCCTGAACATCTTGCTTGAACGGCATGTCATCCACGCCTGAACGGCATGTGGTGCATGGCTGAACGTCATGTGGTGGACGCCTGTGACCCTGAACAACATGCCTGAACGGCATGACATGCATGGCTGAACGTCATGTGGTTCATGCCTGTGACCCTGAACATCATGCCTGAACGGCATGGCTTCCACGTCCAAACGGTGTCACGGGGGTGTTTTCCCCCCCTTGGGTACGGAGGGATTGGGTGGTGGTGGTAATAACAGCGCCCAAGAAAATGAAAAAGTCAATATCCCCTATTAGGGGGCGGAGGTTTTTAAAAATTTGGGGCGTTGGTTGAGGCTGGATGGGGGGTGTCACGGGGGTGTTTCCCCCCTCTAGGACAGGGGGGATTGGGAGGTGATGGTAATAACAGCGCTCAAAAAAATGAACTAATTTGTCCTTAAATTGACTGTTACAGATCTCATTAAAAGAGCATTTACACCCTCCCAATATTTTGTAAGGCAACTGCTTAATGGCCTTACTATATCTAACTAATTTACAAGATCAATTACTTGTTGTGTCTTCTCTTGTACTCCTTTGTGTTGTTTATTTTAACATGCATGGCAAATAACCTACCTGTTAAAGCTGATGCAATTTTGACTGGTTTCAAATAACTAATAAGTGAGTGTTTTATTTATTTGTTTATCATCTTCTCCATTTCGTGATACTGAATGACTTATGTGGCCAAAATATGTAATATGCAGTTTGCTAACGACTGTAATTTAATGTACACATCTTGTCTCTTTTAAGCTAATCATAATGTCTGGTTCAAACTAACTCTTTTCATGTCTGAATAAAATACTTATATCAATACTTTTTAGAATATAAAAATTTATTATTTTTTAATCTTTCTATTTTTCAAAAATGGTTTTAAAATAAAAAAAATCACCATTTGAATATCAAATAGGGTCACCATTTGAAGATTTTTTTAGAATATAAAAATTTTGATAGAAAAATTTTGTGAAGACTTAGATTGACCGTTTGGACATCAAGGCTCATTTAGTATTATATGCTAGCATTAGTATATTAACATGATTCAAAAATCACCATTTGAATTTTTCGTTTGAACTCAATTTAATATATTTTTTAATTAAAAATATCAAAAAACTCCGTGATGTTAGGAGACCATAGTTTTACTCTATATACACACACCCCTAATTCCAAAGTCCAAAGTCCAAACATCTTCATCTTGGCCTGAGCCCTGATGTAGTAGGCAATCAAGCAAGCAGATATTTTGTGCTGTAGCAGAAGCCACAAAGTTATATGCATAAATCCAATCCAGTAGCGCACTGAGATATTATATGATTATTGCAAGACAAATTGCACGCGCACAGCACAAAGCCACAAAGTTATATGTATAAATCCAATCACCGATTCCTACAGTTTAATTGTAACCTAATGAAATCCTAAATACCAAAACAAACTCTTCTTTTGCTCTTCAAAATCTAATAAGACAGGAAGAAATTAGGCCTATGCTGTAGCAGAAGCCTTGGCAGCAGCAGAGGAGAGTTTGGATCGGCGCTTGGCCAGACTCTCGCTTCGGCGCTCACGCTGCTCCTTAAGGCGCTGAGCAAGAAGCTTCTGGTACTCAGCTGCCTCAAGTTTAGCCTTGACAATCCTCTTCTTCTTGTCAGCAATTCTCGCACGCTTCCTCTGGAGTGTAAGAGGTGTCACCAACCTCTGTATCTTGGGCGCCTTGCTGCACTTCTTTCCTGCATTTTATTCAAAAAACTTGACCATTAATTAACATAATAAAGCCTTCTGAAATCTAACTTAACCGTTAAAAAAGCCAATAAAAAATCTAAATGCAAATAGTAAACAGAAGCTTCGTTGGTGTAAGAGAGTCAAATCAGACCCAAGTTTAATGTAGCAGTGGTAGATGTAAATGCTCTCTCTTCTGTTTTACAACAAATGATATTTGTCCTTAAATTGACTGTTACAGATCTCATTAAAAGAGCATTTACACCCTCCCAATATTTTGTAAGGCAACAGGATTAATGACCTTACTATATCTAACTAATTTAGAAGATCATTTACTTGTTGTGTCTTCTCTGGTACTCCTTTGTGTGGTTTATTTTAACATGCATGGCAAAGAACCTCTTAAGGCTGATGCAATTTTGACTGGTTTCAAATAAACCACACAAGCTCCGTTGGTGTAAGAGAGTCAAATCAGACCCAAGTTTAGCAAAGCTTTGGCGCTATCTAACATCCTGATATGGCTATTTGATACTCTGAGAATAACAAATATATGTATATATATATATATATATCTTCGCGCCAAACAATTGAATTTATACACAAAACTATCTCAGAATAACAAAGATGGACTGAAAAGCACAATTAATGAAAGCAATAACTGCAATTAATTGTACAATAAAATAAAATAACAAACAGAAGATACAAATTAGATAATTGTACCAGTTTTGGTGGTGAACGTGCGGCGGTAGGTGTCGACATACTTGCGAACGTCATCGTCCTCGCTAAGATTGAAAAGCTTGCGGATCTTAGAGGCCCTCTTGGGTCCCCTCATCCTAGGCTTCTCAATGTCAGTCAAGCCGGGCAGGTCGTTCTCCCCCTTCTTCACAATCACCAAGTTCAGCACTGACAGGTCAGGGCTGACAATGCACCCACGCACAGACTTCCTCCTGCGCTCTCCGTTGCGCCTTCCGTATCCGCGGAAGCAAGGACTTCCTACATAAAAATTACATGCACAGTATTCTTTACTTATTATTATTCAAGCTCTATACATGCAGTTAACGACTGTCCTGACAGTAACAGACAACGATCGATGGGCTTGATGATCGATTCCTTAAATTAAGGTACAAATAAAATTACCTCTGTGAAGGAGCAAACTGACACGGCCCGGTGTCAGCACGCCCTGCTTCATGGGAAAACCTTGCTTGTCACAGCCGCCCATGATCTTGAACACATATCCCTTGAATTCCTATTAAATATTCAAGCAACTATATAATCTTAGTATAATTAATACAACTGACTATATATTAACATTTATAATAATCTACAAATTGTAGTGCATATACATCAAATGTTTGCATAACATCTTAGAAAGTCACAAGAACACTCATACCTCGCCAAGTGCGTCCCCATTAACCTCTTGAGAGATCCTCTTGTCATAGAAAGCACGACTGCAAAAGCAATTTCAGTCCCCGTGTTAAATTTACAAATTAATAAAAGCCATCAGAACACTAATGAACAAATAGTTCAGATGCTAAACTACATTATATTTACACCTTCAGATAGAAAATTATGTTATCACAAAATTTGTACAATCCTTTGTTTAAAGGGAACAATTCGAGCACTCGAACTCAGTAAAGCAGTTTCATTTTCCTCTACAAATTAATGTAAGGTAAACCATGATGCATTTAGGATTCAGATGTTGAGAGCAAGTAGTGAATCCCAGAACGCATAATAACTAATTAAAGAAGAAATGAAATGTCCTCATTAAAGATTAATTTATTATTCTCATATGCAAGTCTGAATCTCATCTAAAAATTAAAAACAAATTAGAAAGAAATCTGGCAACAAGCAACGGGGATAACTTACAGCTTCTGATCATCATCGATCTCTAGCTTCTTCTGGCATCCGGTCGTGGGATTGGCGATGTTGAACTGGAAATTTCAAACAAATCGAAGAAAACACATGAATCATCTCGAAGAATCATCCATCAACATCAGATCTCAAATCATACCAAATCAAACGGCGTAATATCAGGACAATGAGAATGAATACCTTCATCTTGGACCAAAATCTGGGGCTGAAGGTGTCAAAGCCTGAGGCGCGAGCAATGGATCGGAGCAGCGGCTAGGCTATTTTCTTCCGAGAGAGAATGGATTTTGAATATATATATATAGCTCGCGGCGGAAGCCTGACTAGGGTTCGTTTCCGTTTGGATGTCTAATCCGAGCACCTCGTCGAAGCGCTAGATTGGCTGCCATCTCTCGTCTTCTACCTTTAGCTTTTCTCAAGTTAGCTTCTGCTATTTTAAGAGCTTCTTGAGCTTCTTGCGGATCAACGTCGTATTTCTCTCTGCAACATTTCCTAAAAGAAAGATGGTTTCATTTTGGCTGACACCTCCTTATTCGTATTTATGTCGAATAACGAGATAGTATGAATAAGAATGAGAATAAGAATAAGAATAAGAATATTTTTTTGTATTGATAAAATAAAAAGTTTTATTAATTTAACGGATGATGATGTAAATAAAAGTTATTTCATATCTATTATTCTATCATGTAATATAAGATAAATGGTTTATAAAATAAAAATATATGATAATTTTTAATTAGTAGTTTATGATGAAATTGGTTTATACAATATTTTGCTTTATATTTTTTTGAGATAATAGAACCGATAATTGTAATTTTTATATTTTATTATATGAGTAAAGTTAGCGTGAGCTTAAGCTCGCCAAGGTCATTAGTGAGTTTAACTCAAAAATCTATTGAATCGGTTTATATTTTCAAATCTAAATCGTTCAAAAAATTCTTTCTATCAAAATTTTATAGGATACTGAAATTTTTTATTTTTAGGATTTTCTAACTTTTTTTTAGATTTTCTAAAATGACTCTAAAAATAATATTAAAATAAATAATCTTTGTATATAAAAATAAATTATTTTCAAAAATATGAAATAAATAGTTAGAAAAACTCTAAAAATAAAAAATTTCATTATCCAATAAAATTTTGATATGAAGAATTTATTGAGCAATTTGGATTTGAAAATTTAAGCCGACTCGGTAGATTTTTTAGTTAAGTTTAAAAATAGCCTTGATGAGTTTAAACTCGCGCTAGCTTTATTCTTATTATATTCTTGTAAGATGTATTAGAGTAATATATTTATTTGTTTGTTATTTTTTTTGGTTAAGTTATATAAATTATAAATTACTCGGTAATCATTCATTATTTATTCATTACTCGTTAATTTTAACAGATAAAAGATAAAATATAAATAAGACTAAATTTAACGGATAAAAATAAAATATGAATAAAACTAATATCAGAAAATATCTCCATCCGATTCATATCATATTCATTGATTTTTTTCTTTTGCTTCTGAATCTAAAATCATTGGATTGAAAGTCAGGCAGGTAAATCCGTATCTTAAAGTATTAATTAGTTTAACATAATTTTTACTTACAATTGGTTGCCTCCAATGTCTTGCAACTAGAACTAATGAGTTTTGTTTTTTATAGCCGTCTGTATCTAATTAAAAAAAAGGATTAACATGTAGCAACAATATTAATTAGCGGAAAGTGTTCTAATCAGAATTTTATTTTTTATTTGACCTATATGGAAGAGGTATGTGTGGTGTTAAGTTGAGATAAATTGCATTGGTTAGCTGCCACATATAATTTGCCTCTTAACTAATAGTTCACACAAACTGAAACTGTATGAAGTATGATCACGCCATATGCAGTTACAAGTTACCAAAAAAAGAACCACCATCCCTTATATTATAAATTGATATACAAAAAATGCACCCGTTTTGTATAATAGTACAAACAACATCATTTGACAAATAGAAGTTACATCAAATATAACATGCAGAGTTACAGCAGGATAAGGAAAATTAATTATAAAATAAAGGGTGGAATCAGTTGGCAATAGATTTTCAAATAAATTCTAAAAAATCTTAACAATAGAAAATATATATATATTTTTTGTATTTATAGATTGATTGTGTTTCAAAATTTATTTGATAATCCATCAAAGATCATTAAAATTTATACTATTTGCAACAGTCTACATTTAGTGATCTTTGATAAACTATTAAATAATATTTAAATTATATAAAATTTGAAAAATAATCATTCTATATATTCAAGAATATGTTTTTCAGATTTTTTTCGAATTTATTCAAAATATCATTATCTGAATTGTCAAAATAATCATTGTTAACCGATCACTCCATGTAAAACTAAAATGACGTACAAAACTAATTTTTAAGCAAAATAAAGCAACAAGTACGTAACAAAATAACAGTTATTAATAAATAAATTGATTAAATGAAGTATAGTACTTAAATAATTTAAAGAATCATACTTAAAACTTTTTATTCCTTAAGCTACCAAAATGCACTGATAAATAATTCAGAACTAATATATCTATATTCGTAATCCCTGTTCGACTAGTAACGTTTTTGGCTAATGATTGATATATAAATATAAAAATAATTAGGTTGATAATGAATTAAAGTCTTGTTAGTTAGAAAAATGAGAATACACATTTAAATCCGAGACTCTAGATAAATAACTTCACATTCTCTATTATAATACAGAGGAGCGGATAAAATTTGAATCCTTTAACATGAATTTTAATGTTATTCATTCTATTAAAATTCTCTCGTGAATAATATTAAGCGATCGGATTTGGAGGCTCAATGAATCCTTGATAAGGAATCAAAGAAAACCTTCAAGTCATCATCAAAATAAAAGAGAAAAAGGGAAAAGAAAAAAAATGAAAGAAAGAAAACGATTCTGTGGTTTCTGATTTCTTATACCAGCAGGTCTCACAGAAATAGTTTTCGAATTCCAATGAGCAGGCTTTCAAATTTCATTAAAGGTAACATATTTTAGTACAAACTGTGATGTAACTATAGTTAGCCTAGGGTTTACACCATATATAAACTCGTTAAATCTCAGCTCTGTAAAAATACAAAATGCAATACAAACAGTAATTCAAACTTCTTCTTTCTGTGTTTCTCTTATGCCGGAAACCTCCAGTATCGACCAAATGGAGGATTTGAAATTACCAGTATGGGCAAGACCAAGAAGGAAAGAAAGCCACGGAGTTTCGTTCCATTAGAGTTGGAATTGGAAACCAATCAAAATCAACCATTAAGCATTTCCCTTCTCTGCATGTGGTGCATGGCTGAACGTCATGTGGTGGATGCCTGTGACCCAGAACATCAAGCCTGAACGGCATGTCATCCACGACTAAATGGCATGTGGTGCATGGCTGAACGTCATGTGGTGGATACCTGTGACCCTGTACATAATGCCTGATCGGCATGGCATGGACGCCTGAACGGCATGGCGTGGACGCCTGAACGGAATGGCGTGGACGCCTGAACTGCATGGCGTGGACGCCTGAACGGCATAGAATGGACGCCTGAACGTCATGTGGTGCATGCCTCTGACCATGAACATCATGCCTGAACGGCATGTCCTCCACACCTGAACGGCATATGGTGCATGGCTGAACGTCATGTGATGGATGCCTGTGACCCAGAACATCATGCCTGAACGGCATGGCATGGACGCCTGAACGGCATGGCATGGAAGCCTAAACGGAATGGCGTGGACGCCTGAACGGCATGGCATGGACGCTTAAACGTCATGTGGTTTATACCTGTGATCCTGAACATCATGCCTGTACGGCATGGCATCCACGCTTGAACGGCATGTGGTGCATGGCTGAACGTCATGTGGTGGACACCTGTGACCCTGAACATCATGCCTGAACGGCATGTCCTACACGCCCTAACGGCATGTGGTGCATGGCTGAACGTCATGTGGTGCATGCCTGTGATCCTGAACATCATGCCAGAACAGCATGGCATGGACTCCTGAACCTCATGTGGTGCATGCCTGTGACCCTGAACATCATGCCTGAAAGGCATGACATCCACGCTTGAACGACATGTGGTGCATGGCTGAACGTCATGTGGTGGACACCTGTGACCCTGAACATCATGCTTGAACGGAATGTCATCCACGCCTGAATGGCATGTCGTTCATGGCTAAACGTAATGCGGTGGATGCCTGTGACCCTGAACATCATGCCTGAACGGCATGGCCTGGACGCCTGAACGACATGGCGTGGACGCCTGAACGGCATGTCATACATGGTTGAACGTCATGTGGTGCATGCGTGTGACCCTAAACAACATGCCTGAACAGCATGGCATGGACGCCAGAACGTCATGTGGTGCTTGCTTGTGATCCTGAACATCATGCCGGAACGGCATGACATGGACGACTTATCGGCATGCGGTGCATGCCTGTGATCCTGAACATCATGCCTGAACGGCATGTCATCCACAACTGAACGGTATGAGGTGCATGGCTGAACGTCATGTGGTGGATGCCTGTGACCCAGTACATCATACCTGAACGGCATGGCATGGACGCCTGAACGGCATGGCGAGGACGCCTGAACGGCATGTCATACATGGCTGAACGTCATGTGGTGCATGCGTGTGACCCTAAACATCATGCCTGAACGGCATGTGTGGCATGGCTGAAGGTCATGTGGTCGACACCTGTGACCCTGAACATCATGCCTGAACGGCATGGCATGGACGCCTGAACGGCATGGCGTGGATGCCTGAACGGAATGACATGCACGCCTGAACGGCATGGCTTGAATGGTTGAACGGCATGGCATGGACGCCTGAACGTCATGTGGTGCATGCCTGTGACCCTGAACCACATGCCTGAACGGCATGGCATCCACGCCTGAACGGCATGTGGTGCATGGCTGAACGTGATGTGGTGGACACCTGTGACACTGAACATCATGCTTGAACGACATGTCATCCACGCCTGAACGTCATGTCGTGCATGGCTGAACGTCATGTGGTGGATGCCAGTGACCCTGAACATCATGCCTGAACGGCATGACATGGACGCCTGAAAAAACATGGCGTGGACGCTTGAACGGAATGTGGTGCATGGCTGAACGTCATGTGGTGCATCCCTGTGACCCTAAACATCATGCCTGAACGGCATGACATGGACGCCTTATCGGCATGTGGTGCATGCCTCTGACCATGAACATCATGCCTGAACGGCATGTCCTCCACACCTGAACGGCATGTGGTGCATGGCTGAACGTCATGTGGTGGATGCCTGTGACCCAGAACATCATGCCTGAACGGCATGGCATGGACACCTGAACGGCATGGCATGGAAGCCTGAACGGAATGGCGTGGACGCCTGAACGGCATGGCATGGACGCTTAAACGTCATGTGGTTTATACCTGTGATCCTGAACATCATGCCTGTACGGCATGGCATCCACGCCTGAACGGCATGTGGTGCATGGCTGAACGTCAAGTGGTGGACACCTGTGACCCTGAACATCATGCCTGAACGGCATGTCCTACACGCCCTAACGGCATGTGGTGCATGGCTGAACGTCATGTGGTGGATGCCTGTGACCCTGAACATCATGCCTGAACGGCATGGCATGGTCGCCTGAACGGCATGGCGTGGATGCCTGAACGGCATGGCATGCACGCCTGAACGGCATGGCTTGAATGTTTGAACGGCATGGCATGGACTCCTGAACGTCATGTGGTGCATGCCTGTGACCCTGAACATCATGCATGAAAGGCATGGCATCCACGCTTGAACGACATGTGGTGAATGGCTAAACGTCATGTGGTGGACACCTGTGACCCTGAACATCATGCTTGAACGGAATGTCATCCACGCCTGAATGGCATGTCGTTCATGGCTGAACGTATTGTGGTGGATGCCTGTGACCCTGAACATCATGCCTGAACGGCATGGCCTGGACGCCTGAACGACATGGGGTGGACGCCTGAACGGCATGACATACATGGCTGAACGTCATGTGGTGCATGCGTGTGACCCTAAACAACATGCCTGAACAGCATGGCATGGACGCCAGAACGTCATGTGGTGCTTGCTTGTGATCCTGAACATCATGCCGGAACGGCATGGCGAGGATGCCTGAACATCATGTGTATTATGCCTGTGATCCTGAACATAATGCCTGAACGGCATGGCATCCACGCCTGAACGGCATGTGGTGCATGGCTGAACGTCAAGCGGTGAACGCCTGTGACCCTGAACATCATGCCTGAACGGCATGTTCTACACGCCTGAACAGCATGTGGTGCATGGCTGAACATCCTGTGGGGGAGACCTGTGACCCTGAATGGCATGGCATGTACGCCTGAACGGCATGGTGTGGACGCCTGAACGGCTTGTCATCCACGCCTAAACGGCATTTGGTGCATGGCTGAACGTCATGTGGTGGATGCCTATGACCCTGAACATCGTGCCTGAACGGCATGGCATGGAGGCCTGAACGGCATGGCGTGGAGGCCTGAACGGCATGGCATGCACGACTGAACGGCATGGCTTGAATGTTTGAACGGCACGGCATGGACTCCTGAACGTCATGTGGTGCATGCCTGTGACCCTGAACATCATGCCTGAACGGCATGGCATCCATGCCTGAAAGGCATGTGGTGCATGGCTGAACGTCATGTGGTGGACACCTGTTACCTTGAACATCATGCCTGAACGGCATGTCATCCACGCCGGAACGACATGTCGTGCATGGATGAACGTCATGTGGTGGATGCCTGTGACCCTGAACATGATGGCTGAACGGCATGGCATGGACGCCTGAACGACATGGCGTGGACGCCTGAACGGCATGTCATACATGGCTGAACGTCATGTGGTGTATGCGTGTGACCCTCAACATCATGCCTGAACGGCATGGCATGGACGCCAGAACGTCATGTGGTGCATGCCTGTCACCCTGAACATCATGCCTGAACGACATGTCATCTAGACCTGAACAGCATGTGGTGCATGACTGAACGTCATGTGGTGGATGCCTGTGACCCAAAACAACATGCCTGAATGGCATGGCCTGAACGGCATGGTATGGACGCCTGAACGGAATGGCGTGGATGCCTGAACGGCATGGCAAGGATGCCTGAACGTCATGTGGTTTATGCCTGTGATCCTGAACATCATGCCTGAACGGCATGGCATCCACGCCTGAACGGCATGTGGTGAATGGCTGAACGTCATGTGGTGGACTCCTGTGACCCTGAACATCATGCTTGAACGGCATGTCCTACACGCCAGAGCGGCATGTGGTGCATGGCTAAATGTCATGTGGTGGATGCCTTTGACCCTGAACATCATGCCTGAACGGCATGGCATGGACGCTTGAACGGAATGGCATGGACGCCTGAACGACATGGCATGGACGCCTGAACGTCATGTGGTTTTTGCCTGTGATCCTGAACATAATGCCTGAACCGCATGGCATCAATGCCTCAATGGCATGTGGTGCATGGCTGAACGTCATGTGGTGGACGCCTGTGACCCTAAACATCATGCAAGAACGGCATGTCCTACACGCCTGAACAGCATGTGGTGCATGGTTGAATGTCATGTGGTGGACGCCTGTGACCCTTAAAATCATGCCCGAACGGCATGTCATCCACGCCTGAACGGCATGTATTGCATGGCTGAACGTCATGTTGTGGACGCTTGTGACCCTGAACGTCATGCCTGAACGGCATGGCATGTACGCCTGAACGGCATGGCGTGGACGCCTGAACGGCATGTCATTCACGCCTGAACGGCATTTGGTGTATGGCTGAACGTCATGTGGTGGATGCCTGTGACCTTGAACATCATGCCTGAACGGCATGGCATGGATGCCTGAACGGCATGGCGTGGAGGCCTGAACGGCATGGCATGTACGCCTGAACGGCATGGTGTGATTGCCTGAACGGCATGTCATCCACGCCTGAACGGCATTTGGTGCATGGCTGAACTTCATGTGGTAGATGCCTGTGACCTTGAATATCATGCCTGACCGGCATGGTATGGACGCCTGAACGGCATGGCGTGGAGGACTGAACGGCATGGCATGGACGCCTGAACGGCATGGCGAGGACGCCTCAACGGCAGGGCATGGACGCCTGAACGGAATGGCGTGGACGCCTGAACGGCATGGCATGGACGCCTGAACGTCATGTGGTTTATGCCTATGATCCTGAACATAATGCCTGAACGGCAGGTTCTACATGCCTGAACAGCATGTGGTGCATGGCTAAACGCATCTGGTGGACACCTGTGACCCTTAAAATCATGCCCGAACGGCATGTCATCTACGCCTGAACGGCATTTGGTGCATGGCTGAACTTCATGTGGTGGATGCCTGTGACCCTGAACATCATGCATGAACGGCATGGCATGGACGCCTAAACGGCATGGCGTGGATGCCTGAACGGCATGGCTTGAATGTTTGAACGGCATGGCATGGACGCCTAAACGTCATGTGGTGCATGCCTGTGACCCTGAACATCATGCCTGAACGGAATGGCATCCACGCCTGAACGGCATGTGGTGCATGGCTGAACGTCATGTGGTGGATGACTGTGACCCTGAACATCATGGCTGAACGGCATGGCATGGACGCCTAAACGACATGGCATGGATGCCTGAACGGTATGTCATACATGGATGAACGTCATGTGGTGCATGCGTGTGACCCTAAACAACATGCCTGAACGGCATGACATGGACGCCTTATTGGCATGTGGTGGACGCCTGTGACCTTGAACATTATGCCTGAACGGTATGCCATGGACGCCTGAACGGCATGGCGTGAACGCCTGAACGGCATGGCGTGAACGCCTGAACGGCTTGTCATTCATGGCTGAACGTCAAGTGGTGCATGCGTGTGACCCTGAATATCACGCCTGAACGCCATGGCATGGACGCCTGAACATCATTTGGTGCATGCCTGTGACCCTGAACATCATACCTGAACGGTATGACATGGATGCCTGAACCACAGGTGGTGCATGACAGTGACGCTGAACATCATGCTTGAACGGCATGTCCTCCACGCCTGAACGGCATGTGGTGCATGGCTGAACATCATGTGGTGGACGCATGTGACCTTGAACATCATGGCTGAACGGCATGCCATGGAAGCCTGAACGGCATGGCGTCAACGCCTGAACGGCATGTCATTCATGGCTGAACGTCAAGTTGTGCATGCGTGTGACCGTCAACATCATGCTTGAACGACATGGCATGGACGGCTGAACTTCATGCGGTGCATGCCTGTGACCCTGAACATCATGCCTGAACGGCATGTCCTCCATGCCTGAACGGGATGTGGTGCAGGGCTAAACGTTATGTTTTGGACGCATGTAACCCTGAACATCATGCCTGAACGGCACGGCGTGGACGCCTAAACGGAATGTCAGGCATGGCTGAACGTCATGTGGTGCATGCGTGTGACCCTGAACATCATGCCTGAACGGCATGGCATGGACTCCTGAATGTCATGTGGTGCATGCCTGTGACCATGAACATAATAACTGAACGGCATGGCATGGACGCCTGAACGGCATGTCCTCCAATCCTGAACGGCATGTCCTCCAGGCCTGAACGGCTTGTGGTGCATGGCTGAACGTCTTGTGGTGGACGCCTGTGACGCTGAACATCATGCCTGCACGGCATGGCATGGACACCTGAACGGCATGGCGGGGACGCCTGACCAGCATGGTGCGGACGCCGGAACGGCATGTCGTGCATGGCTGAACGTCATGTGGGTCATGCGTGTGACCCTGAACACGATGCCCGAACGACATGGCATGGACGACCGAATGGCATGTGGTGCATGCGTGTGACCCTGAACATCGTGCCTGAACAGCATGTCATCCACGCCTGAACGGCATGTGGTACATGGCTGAACGTCATGTGGTGTACGCCTGTGAGCCTGAACGACATGGCATGGACGCCTGAACGTCATGCCGTGGACGCCTGAACGGCATGTCATGCATGGCAGAACGTCATGTGGTGCATGCGTGTGACCCCGAACATCATGCCGTAACGGCATTGCATGGACGCCAAAATGTCATGTAGTTTATGCCTGTGACCATGAACCTCATGCTTGAAAGGCATGTCATCCACGCCTGAATAGCATATGGTGGATGGCTGAACTTCATGAGGTGGACTCCTGTGGCCCTGAACATCATGCCTAAACGGCATGGCACGGACACCTGAACGGCATGTCATGCATGGCTGAACGTCATGTGGTGAATGCGTACGACCCTGAACATCATACATGAACGGCATGGAATGGACGCCTGAACGTCATGTCGTGCATGCGTGTGACCCTGAACATCATACCTGAACGGCATGTCCTCCACGCCTGAACGGCATGTGCTGCATGGCTGAACGTCATGTGGTGGACGCCTGTGACGCTGAACATCATGCCTAGAGGTATGTCATGCATGGCTGAACGTCATGTGGGGCATGCGTGTGACGCTGAACATCATGCCTGAACGACATGGCATGGATGCCCGAACGGCATGTGGTGCATGCCTGTAACCCTGAACATCGTGCCTGAACAGCATGTCATCCACGCCAGAACGTCATGTGGTGCATGGCTGAACGTCATGTGGTGGACGCCTGTGACCCTGAACATTATGCCTGAACGGCTTGGCACGGACACCTGAAAGGCATGTCATACATGGCTGAACGTCATGTGGTGAATGCGTGTGACCCTGAACATCATGCCTGAACGGCATGGCATGGACGCCTGAACGTCATGTGGTGCATGCGTGTGACCCTGAACATCATGCCTGAACGGCATGGGATAGATGCGTGAACGTCATGTGGTGCGTGCGTGTGACCCTAAATATCATGCCTGAACGGCATGGCAAGGACGCCTGAACGGCATGTGGTGCATGGCTGAACGTCATGTGGTAGACGCCTGTGACCTTGAACATCATTAGTTAACGGCATCGCATGGACGCCTAAACGGCATGGCGTGGACGCCTGAAAGGCATGTCCTGCATGGCTGAACGTCATGTGGTGCATGCGTGTGACCCTGAACATCATGCCTGAACGGCATGGCATCGACGATTGAACGGCATGTGGTGCACGCCTGTGATCCTGAACATCATACTTGAACGGCATGTGGTGCATGGCTGAACGGCATGCGGTGCATGGCTGAACGTCATGTGGTGGACGCCTGTGACCCTGAACATCATGCCTGAACGGCATGGCGTGGATGCCTAAGCAGCATGGCGTGGACGCCTGAACGGCATGGAGTGGACGCCTAAACGGCCTGTCTTGCATGGCTGAACGTCATGGGGTGCATAAGTGTGACCCTGAACATCATGCCTGAACGGCATGGCATTCACGCCAGAACGTCATGTGGTGCATGCGTGTTACGCTGAACATCATGCCTGAACGGCATGGCATGAACGCCCGAACGGCTTGTGGTGCATGCCTGTAACCCTGAACATCATGCCTGAACGGCATGTCATCAAAGCCTGAACGGCCTGTGGTGCATGGCTGAACATCATGTGGTGGACGCCTGTGACCCTGAACATAATGACTGAACGGCATGGCAAGGACGCCAGAACGTCATATGGTGCATGTGTGTGACGTTGAACCTCATGCCTGAACGACATGGCATGAACGCCCGAACGGCTTGTGGTGCCTGCTTGTAACCCTGAACGTCATGCCTGAACGGCATGTGGTGCATTGCTGAACATCATGTGGTGGACGCCTGTGACCCATAATATATTGCCTGAATGGCATGGCACGGACACCTGAACGGCATGTCATGCATGGCTGAACGTCATGTTGTGGACGCCTGTGACCCTGAATATCATGCCTGAACGGCATGGCATGCACGCCTAAACGGCATGGCGTGGACGCTTGAACGGCATGGCGTGGACGCCTGAACGTCATGACCTGCATAGCTGAACGTCATGTGGTGCATGCGTGTGACCATGAACATCATGCTTGAACGGTATGGTAAGGACGCCAGAACTTCATATGGTGAATGCGTGTGACGCTGAACATTATGCCTGAACGGCATGGCATGGACGCCCGAACGGCTTGTGGTGCAGGCCTGTATCTCTGAACATCATGCCAGAA
Organism: x Bolboschoenoplectus mariqueter; assembly: GCA_037678475.1. NCBI lineage: Eukaryota > Viridiplantae > Streptophyta > Magnoliopsida > Poales > Cyperaceae > x Bolboschoenoplectus > x Bolboschoenoplectus mariqueter. The sequence continues at coordinate 4,885,073 of CM075233.1, read as the reverse complement.
CGGCATGTCCTCCATGCCTGAACGGCATGTGGTGCATGGCTGAATGTCATTTGGTGGACGCCTGTGACCCTGAACATAATGCCTGAACGGCATGGCACGGACACCTGAACGGCATGTCCTACATGGGCGAACGTCATGTGGTAAATGCGTGTGACCCTAAACATCATGCCTGAACGGCATGGCATGGACGCCTGAACGTCATGTGGTGCATGCGTGTCACCCTTATCATCATGCCTGAACAGCATGGCATCGACGCTTCAACCGCATGTGGTGCACACCTATGACCTTGAACATCATTCTTGAACGGCATGTCCTCCACGCCTGAACGGAATGTGGTGCATGGCTGAACGTCATGTGGTGGACGCCTGTGATCCTGAAAATAATGCCTGAACGGCATGGCATGGACTCCTGAACGACATGGCGTGGACGCCTAAACAGCATGGCGTGGACGCCTGAACGGCATGGAGTGGACGCCTGAACGACATGTCTTGCATGGCTGAACGTCATGGGGTGCATGCGTGTGACCCTGAACATCATGCCTGAACAGCATGTCATTGACGCTAGAACATCATGTGGTGCATGCGTGTGACGCTGAACATCATGCCTGAATGGCATGGCATGGACGCACGAACGGCTTGTGGTGCATGCCTGTAACCCTGAACATCAAGCCTGAACGGCATGTCAACCAAGCCGGAACGGAATGTGGTGCATGGTTGAAAATCTTGTGGTGGACGCCTGTAACCCTGAACATAATTCCTGAACGGCATGGCACGGACACCTGAACTTCATGTCTTGCATGGCTGAACGTCATGTGGTGAATGCGTGTGACCCTGAACATCATGCCTGAACGGCATGGCATGGACGCCTGAACGTCATGTGGTGCATGCGTGTCACCCTTAACATCATGGCTGAACGGCATGGCATCGACGCTTAAACGGCATGTGGTGCATGCCTGTGACCCTGAACATCATACTTGAACGGCATGTCCTCCACGCCTGAACGGCATGTCCTCCACGCCAGAACGGCATGTGGTGCATGGCTGAACGTCATGTGGTGGACGCCTGTGACCCTGAACATAATTCCTGAACGACATGGCACGGACACCTGAACGGCATGTCCTGCATGGCTGAACGTCATGTGGTGAATGCGTGTGACCCTGAATATCATGCCTGAACGGCATGGCATGGACGCCTGAACGTCATGTGGTGCATGCGTGTCACCCTTAACATCATGCCTGAACAGCATGGCATCGACGCTTGAATGGCATGTGGTGCACACCTGTGACCCTGAACATCATTCTTGAACGGCATGTCCTCCACGCCTGAACCGCATGTGGTGCATGGCTGAACGTCATGTGGTGGACGCCTGTGATCCTGAAAATCATGCCTGAACGGCATGGCATGGACTCCTGAACGGCATGGAGTGGACGCCTGAACGACATGTCTTGCATGGCTGAATGTCATGGGGTGCATGCGTGTGACCCTGAACATCATGCCTGAACGGCATGGCATTGACGCTAGAACGTCATGTGGTGCATGCGTGTGACGCTGAACATCTTGCCTGAACGGCATGTCATCCAAGCCGGAACGGAATGTGGTGCATGGTTGAACCTCTTGTGGTGGACGCCTGTGATCCTGAACATAATGCCTGAACGGCATGGCACGGACACCTGAACGGCATGTCTTGCATGGCTGAACGTCATGTGGTGAATGCGTGTGACCCTGAACATCATGGCCGAACGGCATGGCATGAACGCCTGAACGTCATGTGGTGCATGCGTGTCACCCTTAACATCATGGCTGAACGGCATGGCATCGACGCTTAAACGGCATGTGGTGCATGCTTGTGACCCTGAACATCATACTTGAACGACATGTCCTCCACGCCTGAACGGCATGTCCTCCACGCCAGAACGGCATGTGGTGCATGGCTGAACGTAATGTGGTGGACGCCTGTGGCCCTGAACATCATGCCTGAACGGCATGGCATGGACGCCTGAACGGCAAGGCGTGGATGCCAGAACGGCATGTCCTGCATGGTTGAACGTCATGTGGTGCATGCGTGTGACGCTGAATATCATGCCAGAACGGAATGGCCTGGATGCCCGAACGGCTAGTGGTGCTTGCTTGTAACCCTGAACATAATGCCTGAACGGCATGTCATCCACGCCTGAACGGCATGTGGTGCATGGCTAAACTTCATGTGGTGGATGCCTGTGACACTGAACATCATGCCTGAACGGCATGGCACGGACACTTGAACGGCATGTCAGGCATTGCTGAACGTCATGTGGTGGACACCTGTGACCCTGAACATCATGCCTGAACGGCATGGCATGGAAGCCTGAACGTCATGTTGTGCATGCCTGTGACCCTGAACATCATGCCTGAACGGCATGTGGTGCATGCCTGTGACCCAGAACATCAAACTTGAACGGCATGTCCTACACGCCTGAACGGCAAGTGGTGCATGGCTGAACTTCATGTGGTGGACGCCTATGACCTTGAACATCATGCCTGAACGGCTTGGCATGCATGGCTGAACGTCTTGTGGTTCATGCCTGTGACCCTGAACATCATGCCTGAACGGCAAGGCATGGACGCCTGAACGGCATGTGGCCCATGGCTAAACATCATGTCATGAAGGTCTGAACGGCATGGCATGGACGCCTGAATGGCATGTGGTGCATGCCTGAACGTAATGTCATGAAGGTCTGAACGGCATGGCATGGACGACAAAACGTCATGTGGTGCAAACGTGTGACCCTGAACATCATGTCTGAACGGCATGGTATTGACGCCCGAACGGCATGTCATCCACGCCTGAACGGTATGTGGTGCATGACTGAACGTCATGTGGTGGACGCCTATGACCATGAACATCATGCCTGAACGGCTGGCTTGGACGCCTGTACGACATGTCATGCATGGCTGAACGTCATGTGGTGGACGCCTGTGACCCTGAACATCATTCCTGAACGGAATGGGATGGACGCCTGAACGGCATGTGGTGCTTGCTTGTGACCCTGAACATCATACCTGAACAGCGTGGCATGGACGCCCGAACGGCATGTGTTGCATGCGTGTAACCCTGAAAATCATGCCTGAACGGCATGGCATGGACGCTCGAACGGCATGTGGTGCATGCCTATGACCCCGAACAACATGCCAGAACGGCATGTCATACACGCCTCAACGGCATATAGTGCATGGCTAAACGTCATGTGGTGGACGCTTGTGACCGTGAACATCATGCCTGAACGGCATCGCTTGGATGCCTGTACGGCAAGGCGTGGATGCCTGAACGGCATGTCATGCATGCCTGAATGTCATGTGGTGCATACGTGTGACCCTGAACATCATGCTTGAACGGCATGGAATGGACGCCAGAATGTCATGTGGTGCATGCTTGTGACCCGGAATGTCATGCCTGAACGGCATGACATGGACGCCCGAACGGCATGTGGTGCATTCCTGTGACCCGAACGTCATGCATGAACGGCATGTGGTGAATGGCTGAACATCATGTGGTGGACGCCTGTGACCCTGAACATCATGCCTGAACGGCATGACACGGACGCCTGAACGGCATGTGATGCTTGCTTGTGACCCTAAACATCATGCCTGAACGACATGGCATGGACGCCTGAACGGCATGTGGTGCATTCATGTGTCCCTGAACATCATGCCTGAACGGCATGGCATGGACGCCTGAACGACATGTGGTGCATGCCTATGACCCTGAACATCATGCGTGAACGGTTTGTGGTGCATGGCTGAACGTCATGTGGTGGACGACTATAACCATGAACATCATGCCTGAACGGCATGGCATGGACGCCTGAACGACATGTGGTGCATGCCTATGACCCTGAACATCATGCGTGAACGGTTTGTGGTGCATGGCTGAACGTCATGTGGTGGACGACTATAACCATGAACATCATGCCTGAACGGCTTGGCATGCATGGCTGAACGTCATATGGTTCATGCCTGTGGCCTTGAACATCATGCCTGAACGGCAAGGCATGAACGCCTAAACGGCATGTGGCCCATGGATGAACGTCATGTCATTAAGGTATGAACGGCATGGCATGGACGCCTGAACGGCATGTGGTGCATGGCTGAACGTCATGTCATGAAGGTCTGAACGGCATGGCATGGACGCCACAACGTCATGTGGTGCATGCGTGTGACCTTGAACATCATGCCTGAACGGAATGGCATGGACGCCTGAACGGCATGTGGTGCTTGCTTGTGACCCTGAACATCATGCCCGAATGGCATGGCATGGACGCCCGAACGGCATGTGGTGCATGCGTGTGACCCTGAAAATCATACCTGAACGGCATGGCATGGACGCCCGAACGGCATGTGGTGCATGCCTATGACCATGAATATCATGCTTGAACGGCAATTCATCCACGCCTGAATGGCATGTGGTGCATGGCTGAACGTCATGTGGTGGACGCCTGTGACCCTAAACATCATGCCTGAACGGCATGGTTTGGATGCCTGTACGGCAAGGCGCGGATGCCTAAACGGCATGTCATGCATGGCTGAACGCCATGCCTGTGACCCTGAACTTCATGCCTGAACGGCATGGCATGGACGCCTGAACGGCATGTGGTTCATGGCTGAACGTCATGTCATGAAGGTCTGAACGGCATGGCATGGACGCCTGAACGGCATGTGGTGCATGACTGTGACCCTGAACATCATGCCTGAATGGCATGCCATCCACGCCTGAACGGCATGTGGTGCATGGCTGAACGTCATGTGGTGGACACCGATGACCCTGAACATCATGCCTGAACGGCATGGCATGGACGCCTGAACGGCATGTGGTGCATGCTTCTGACCCTGAACATCATGCCCGAACGGCAACGCATGGACGATTGAACGGCAAGTAGTGCATGCCTATGACCCTGAACATCATGCTTGAATGGCATGTCATCCATGCCTGAATGGCATGTGGTGCATGGCTGAACGTCATGTGGTGGATGCCTGTGACCTTGAACATCATGCCTGAACGGCCTGGCATGGACACCTGAACGGCATGTGGTGCATGCATGTGTCCCTTAACATCATGCCTGAACGGCATGGTATGGACGCCTGAACGGTATGTGGTGCATTCCTATGACCCCGAACATAATGCGTGAACGGCATGTCATCCACGCCTGAACGGCATGTGGTGCATGGCTCAACGTCATGTGGTGGACGCCTAAGACCCTGAACATCATGCCAGAACGGCTTGGCATGCATGGCTGAACGTAATGTGGTTCATGCCTGTGACCCTGAACGGCATGGCATGGACGCCTGAACGGCATGTGGTGCATGGCTGAACGTCATGTCATGAAGGTCTGAACGGCATGGCATGGACGCCTGAACGGCATGAGGTGCATGCCTGTGAGCCTGAACATCATGCCTGAACGGCATGTCATCCACGCCTGAAAGGCATGTGGTGCATGGCTGAACGTCATGTGGTGCACGCCGATGACCATGAACATCATGCCTGAACGGCATGGCATGGACGCCTGAACGTCATGGTGTGGACGCCTTTACGGCATAGCATGGACGCCAGAACGTCATGTGGTGCATGCTGTGACCCAGAACTTCATGCCTGAACGGCATGGCATTGACGCCTGAACGGCATGTGGTGCATGCTTGTGACCCTGAACATCATGCCAGAACGGCATGTGGTGCACGGCTGAACGTCATGTGGTGGACGCCGATGACCCTGAACATCATGCCTGAACGGCATGGCATGGACGCCTGAACGGCATGGTGTGGACGCCTGAACGGCATGGCATGGATGCCTTAACGGCATGTGGTGCATGCTTGTGACCCTGAACATCATGCTTGAACGGCATCGCATGGACGCCTGAACGGCAAGTGGTGCATGCCTATGACCCTGAACATCATGCTTGAACGGCATGTCATCCACGCCTGAAGGGCATGTGGTGCATGGCTGAACGTCATGTGGTGGACGCCTATGACCCTGAACAACATGCCTGAACGGCATGGCATGCATGGCTGAACGTCATGTGGTGCATGCCTGTGACCCTGAACATCATGCCTGAACGGCATGGCATGGACGCCTGAACGGCATGTGGTGCTTGGCTGAACGTCATGTCATGCAGGTCTGAACGGCATGGAATGGACGCCTAAACGTCATGTGGTGCATGCGTGTGACCCTGAACATCATGCCTGAACGGCATGGCACTGACGCCTAAACGGCATATGGTGCATCTCTGAACGGCATGTCATGAATGTCTGAACGGCATGTCATGCATGGCTGAACGTCATGTGGTGCATACCTGTGACCCTGAACATCATGCCTGAACAGCATCGCATGGACGCCTGAACGGCAAGTGGTCCATGCCTATGACCCTGAACATCATGCTTGAACGGCATGTCATCCACGCCTGAACGGCATGTGGTGCATGGCTGAACGTCATGTGGTGGACGCCTGTGACCCCGAACAACATGCCTGAACGGCATGGCTTGCATGGCTAAACGGCATGTGGTGCATGCCTGTGACCCTGAACATCATGCCTGAAGGGCATGGCATGGATGCCTGAACGGCATGTGATGCATGCCTGAACGTCATGTCATGAAGGTTTGAACGGCATGGCATGGACGCCTAAAAGTCATGTCGTGCATGCGTGTGACCCTGAACATCATGCCTGAACGGGATGGCACTGTCGCCTAAACGGCATATGGTGTATCTCTGAACGGCATGTCATGAATATCTGAACGGCATGGCTTGCACGCCTGAACGGCATGTCATGCACGCCTGAACGGCATGTGGTGCATGGCTGAACGTCATTTGGTGGACGCCGATGACCCTGAACATCATGCCTGAACGGCATGGCATGGACGCCTGAACGGCATGGTGTGGACGCCTGAACGGCATGGCATGGACGCCTGAACGGCATGTGGTGCATGCTTGTGACCCTGAACATCATGCCTGAACGGCATCGCATAGACGCCTGAACGGCAAGTGGTGCATGCATATGACCCTGAACATCATGCTTGAACGGCATGTCATCCATGCCTGAATGGCATGTGGTGCATGGCTGAACGTCATGTGGTGGACGCCTGTGACCCTGAACAACATGCCTGAACGGCATGGCATGCATGGCTGAACGTCATGTGGTGCATGCCTGTGACCCTGAACATCATGCTTGAACGGCATGGCATGGACGCCTGAACGGCATGTGGTGCATGGCTGAACGTCATGTCATGCAGGTCTGAACGGCATGGAATGGACGCCTAAACGTCATGTGGTGCATGCGTGTGACCCTGAACATCATGCCTGAACGGCATGGCACTGACGCCTAAACTGCATATGGTGCATCTCTGAACGGCATGTCATGAATGTCTCAACGGCATGTCATGCATGGCTGAACGTCATGTCGTGCATACCTGTGACCCTGAACATCATGCCTGAACAGCATCGCATGGACGCCTGAACGGCAAGTGGTCCATGCCTATGACCCTGAACATCATGCTTGAACGGCATGTCATCCACGCCTGAACGGCATGTGGTGCACGGCTGAACGTCATGTGGTGGACGCCTGTGACCCCGAACAAGATGCCTGAACGGCATGGCTTGCATGGCTAAACGGCATGTGGTGCATGCCTGTGACCCTGAACATCATGCCTGAAGGGCATGGCATGGATGCCTGAACGGCATGTGATGCATGCCTGAACGTCATGTCATGAAGGTCTGAACGGCATGGCATGGACGCCTAAAAGTCATGTCGTGCATGCGTGTGACCCTGAACATCATGCCTGAACGGGATGGCACTGTCGCCTAAACAGCATATGGTGTATCTCTGAACGGCATGTCATGAATATCTGAACGGCATGGCTTGCACGCCTGAACGGCATGTTATGCACGCCTGAACGGCATGTGGTGCATGGCTGAACGTCATTTGGTGGACGCCGATGACCCTGAACATCATGCCTGAACGGCATGGCATGGACGCCTGAACGGCATGGTGTGGATGCCTGAACGGCATGGCATGGACGCCTCAACGGCATGTGGTGCATGATTGTGACCCTGAACATCATGCCTGAACGGCATCGCATGGACGCCTGAACGGCAAGTGGTGCATGCCTATGACCCTGAACATCATGCATGAACGGCATGTCATCCACGCCTGAATGGCATGTGGTGCATGGCTGAACGTCATGTGGTGGACGCCTGTGACCCTGAACAACATGCCTGAACGGCATGGCATGCATTGCTGTACGTCATGTGGTGCATGCCTGCGACCCTGAACATCATGCCTGAACGGCATGGCATGGACGCCTGAACGGCATGTGGTGCATGGCTGAACGTCATGTCATGCAGGTCTGAACGGCATGGAATGGACGCCTAAACGTCATGTGGTGCATGCTTGTGACCCTGAACATCATGCTTGAACGGCATGGCACTGACGCCTAAACGGCATATAGTGCATCTCTGAACGGCATGTCATGATTGTCTGAACGGCATGTCATGCATGGCTGAACGTCATGTGGTGCATACCTGTGACCCTGAACATCATGCCTGAACGGCATCGCACGGACGCCTGAACGGCATGTGGTGCTTGGCTGAACGTCATGTCATGAAGGTCTGAACGGCAAGGCACGGACGCCTGAACGGCATGTGGTGCTTGGCTGAACGTCATGTCATGAAGGTCTGAACGGCAAGGCACGGACGCCTCAACGGCATGTGGTGCTTGGCTGAATGTCATGTCATGAAGGTCTGAACGGCATGGCACGGACGCCTGAACGTCATGTGGTGCCTGCGTGTGACCCTGAACATCATGTCTGAACGGCATTGCATGGACGCCTGAACGGGATATGGTGCATGTCTGAACGGCATGTCGTGAATGTCTGAACGGCATGTCATGCATGGCTGAACGTCGTGTGGTGCATACCTGTGACCCTGAACATCATTCCTAAACGGCATGGCATGGACGCCAGAACGGCTTGTCATCCACGCCTGAACGGCTTGTGGTGCATGGCTGAACGTCATGTGATGGACGCCTACGACCCTGAACATCATGCCTGAACGGCATGGCTTGGACGCCTGAACGTCTTGGCGTGGATGCCTAAACGGCATGTCATCAAGGCTGAACGTCATGTGGTGCATGCGTGTTACCCTGAACATCATGCCTGAACGGCATGGCATGGACGCCTGAACGTCATATGGTTCATGCCTGTGACCTTGAATGTCAGGCCTGAACGGCTTGGCATGGGCGCCCGAACGGCATGTGGTGCATGCGTGTGACCCTGAACATCATGAATGAACGGCATGGCTTCGACGCCTGAACGGCATGTGGTGCATGCATGTGTCCCTGAGCATCATGCCTGAACAGCATGGCATGGACGCCTGAACGGCATGTGGTTCATGCCTATGACCCTGAACATCATGCGTGAACGGCATGTCATCCATGCCTGAACGACACGTGGTTCATGACTGAACGTCATGTGGTGGACACCTCTGACCCTGAACATCATGCCTGAACGGCATGGTACGGACGCCTGAACGGCATGTGGTGCTTGGCTGAACGTCATGTCGTGAAGGTCTGAACGGCATGGCACGGACGCCTGAATGTCATGTGGTGCCTGCATGTCACCCTGAACATCATGCCTGAACGGCATGGCATGGACGCATGAACGGGATATGGTGCATGTCTGAACGGCATGTCGTGAATATCTGAACGACATGTCATGCATGGCTGAACGTCATGTGATGCATGCCTGTGACCCTGAACATCATTCCTGAACGGCATGGCATGGACGCAAGAAGGTCATGTGGTGCATGCCTGTGACCCTGAACATCATGCCTGAGCGGCATTGCATGGACGCCTGAACGGCATGTGGTGCATGCCTATGACCCGGAACATCATGCCTGAACGGCCTGTCATCCACGCCTGAACGGCATGTGGTGCATGGCTGAACGTCATGTGATGGACGCCTACGACCCTGAACATCATGCCTGAACGGCATGGCTTGGACGCCTGAACGTCTTGGCGTGGATGCCTGAACGGCATGTCATGCAAGGCTGAACGTCATGTGGTGCATGCGTGTTACCCTGAACATCATGCCTGAACGGCATGGCATGGACGCCTGAACGTCATGTGGTTCATGCCTGTGACCTTGAATGTCATGCCTGAACGGCTTGGCATGGGCGCCCGAACGGCATGTGGTGCATGCCTGTGACCCTGAACGTCATACCTGTACGGCATGTCATGAATGTCTGAAAAGCATGTCATGCATGGCTGAACGTCATGTGGTGCGTGCCTGTGACCCTGAACATCATGCCTGAATGGCATGGCATGGATGCCTGAACGGCATGGCATGGACGCCGGAACGGCATGTGGTGCATGCCTGTGACCCTGAACATCATGCCTGAACGGCATGGCATCGACGCTTGAACGTCATGTGGTGCATGCGTGTGACCCTGAACATCATGCCTGAACGGCTTGGCATGGACGCCTGAACGGCATGTGGTGCATGGCTGAACGTCATGTCATGCAGGTCTGAACGGCATGGCATGGACGCCTAACGTCATGTGGTGCATGCGTGTGACCCTGAACATCGTGCCTGAACGGCATGGCTTCCACGTCCAAACGGTGTCACGGGGGTGTTTTCCCCCCCTTGGGTACGGAGGGATTGGGTGGTGGTGGTAATAACAGCGCCCAAGAAAATGAAAAAGTCAATATCCCCTATTAGGGGGCGGAGGTTTTTAAAAATTTGAGGCGTTGGTTGAGACTGGATGGGGGGTGTCACGAGGGTGTTTCCCCCCTCTAGGACAGGGGGGATTGGGTGGTGATGGTAATAACAGCGCCCAAAAAAATGAACTAATTTGTCCTTAAATTGACTGTTACAGATCTCATTAAAAGAGCATTTACACCCTCCCAATATTTTGTAAGGCAACTGCTTAATGGCCTTACTATATCTAACTAATTTAGAAGATCAATTTCTTGTTGTGTCTTCTCTTGTACTCCTTTGTGTGGTTTATTTTAACATGCATGGCAAATAACCTACATGTTAAAGCTGATGCAATTTTGACTGGTTTCAAATAACTAATAAGTGAGTGTTTTATTTATTTGTTTATCATCTTCTCCATTTCGTGATACTGAATGACTTATGTGGCCAAAATATGTAATATGCAGTTTGCTAACGACTGTAATTTAATGTACACATCTTGTCTCTTTTAAGCTAATCATATTGTCTGGTTCAAACTAACTCTTTTCATGTCTGAATAAAATACTTATATCAATACTTTTTAGAATATAAAAAATTATTATTTTTTAATCTTTCTATTTTTCAAAAATGGTTTTAAAATAAAAAAAAATCACCATTTGAATATCAAATAGGGTCACCTTTCAAAAAATCCTAAGAAAATAGTAAAACAATTTTAAAAATAGTAAAATTTGATATTGTACAAAATTTTGATAGAAAAATTTTGTGGAGACTGAGATTGACCGTTTGGACATCAAGGCTCATTTAGTATTATATGCTAGCATTAGTATATTAACATGATTCAAAAATAGTAAAATTTGAATTTTTCGTTTGAACTCAATTTAATATATTTTTTAATTAAAAATATCAAAAAACTCCGTGATGTTAGGAGACCATAGTTTTACTCCATATATGTATATACACACACCCCTAATTCCAAAGTCCAAAGTCCAAACATCTTCATCTTGGCCTGAGCCCTGATGTAGTAGGCAATCAAGCAAGCAGATATTTTGTGCTGTAGCAGAAGCCACAAAGTTATATGCATAAATCCAATCCAGTAGCGCACTGAGATATTATATGATTATTGCAAGACAAATTGCACGCGCACAGCACAAAGCCACAAAGTTATATGTATAAATCCAATCACCGACTCCTACAGTTTAATTGTAACCTAATGAAATCCTAAATACCAAAACAAACTCTTATTTTGCTCTTCAAAATCTAATAAGACAGGAAGAAATTAGGCCTATGCTGTAGCAGAAGCCTTGGCAGCAGCAGAGGAGAGTTTGGATCGGCGCTTGGCCAGACTCTCGCTTCGGCGCTCACGCTGCTCCTTAAGGCGCTGAGCAAGAAGCTTCTGGTACTCAGCTGCCTCAAGTTTAGCCTTGACAATCCTCTTCTTATTGTCAGCAATTCTCGCACGCTTCCTCTGGAGTGTAAGAGGTGTCACCAACCTCTGTATCTTGGGCGCCTTGCTGCACTTCTTTCCTGCATTTTATTCAAAAAACTTGACCATTAATTAACATAATAAAGCCTTCTGAAATCTAACTTAACCGTTAAAAAAGCCAATAAAAAATCTAAATGCAAATAGTAAACAGAAGCTTCGTTGGTGTAAGAGAGTCAAATCAGACCCAAGTTTAATGTAGCAGTGGTAGATGTAAATGCTCTCTCTTCTGTTTTACAACAAATGATATTTGTCCTTAAATTGACTGTTACAGATCTCATTAAAAGAGCATTTACACCCTCCCAATATTTTGTAAGGCAACAGGATTAATGACCTTACTATATCTAACTAATTTAGAAGATCATTTACTTGTTGTGTCTTCTCTGGTACTCCTTTGTGTGGTTTATTTTAACATGCATGGCAAAGAACCTCTTAAGGCTGATGCAATTTTGACTGGTTTCAAATAAACCACACAAGCTCCGTTGGTGTAAGAGAGTCAAATCAGACCCAAGTTTAGCAAAGCTTTGGCGCTATCTAACATCCTGATATGGCTATTTGATACTCTGAGAATAACAAATATATATATATATATATCTTCGTGCCAAACAATTGAATTTATCCACAAAACTATCTCAGAATAACAAAGATGGACTGAAAAGCACAATTAATGAAAGCAATAACTGCAATTAATTGTACAATAAAATAAAATAACAAACAGAAGATACAAATTAGATAATTGTACCAGTTTTGGTGGTGAACGTGCGGCGGTAGGTGTCGACATACTTGCGAACGTCATCGTCCTCGCTAAGATTGAAAAGCTTGCAGATCTTAGAGGCCCTCTTGGGTCCCCTCATCCTAGGCTTCTCAATGTCAGTCAAGCCGGGCAGGTCGTTCTCCCCCTTCTTCACAATCACCAAGTTCAGCACTGACAGGTCAGGGCTGACAATGCACCCACGCACAGACTTCCTCCTGCGCTCTCCGTTGCGCCTTCCGTATCCGCGGAAGCAAGGACTTCCTACATAAAAATTACATGCACAGTATTCTTTACTTATTATTATTCAAGCTCTATACATGCAGTTAACGACTGTCCTGACAGTAACAGACAACGATCGATGGGCTTGATGATCGATTCCTAAAATTAAGGTACAAATAAAATTACCTCTGTGAAGGAGCAAACTGACACGGCCCGGTGTCAGCACGCCCTGCTTCATGGGAAAACCTTGCTTGTCACAGCCGCCCATGATCTTGAACACATATCCCTTGAATTCCTATTAAATATTCAAGCAACTATATAATCTTAGTATAATTAATACAACTGACTATATATTAACATTTATAATAATCTACAAATTGTAGTGCATATACATCAAATGTTTGCATAACATCTTAGAAAGTCACAAGAACACTCATACCTCGCCAAGTGCGTCCCCATTAACCTCTTGAGAGATCCTCTTGTCATAGAAAGCACGACTGCAAAAGCAATTTCAGTCCCCGTGTTAAATTTACAAATTAATAAAAGCCATCAGAACACTAATGAACAAATAGTTCAGATGCTAAACTACATTATATTTACACCTTCAGATAGAAAATTATGTTATCACAAAATTTGTACAATCCTTTGTTTAAAGGGAACAATTCGAGCACTCGAACTCAGTAAAGCAGTTTCATTTTCCTCTACAAATTAATGTAAGGTAAACCATGATGCATTTAGGATTCAGATGTTGAGAGCAAGTAGTGAATCCCAGAACGCATAATAACTAATTAAAGAAGAAATGAAATGTCCTCATTAAAGATTAATTTATTATTCTCATATGCAAGTCTGAATCTCATCTAAAAATTAAAAACAAATTAGAAAGAAATCTGGCAACAAGCAACGGGGATAACTTACAGCTTCTGATCATCATCGATCTCTAGCTTCTTCTGGCATCCGGTCGTGGGATTGGCGATGTTGAACTGGAAATTTCAAACAAATCGAAGAAAACACATGAATCATCTCGAAGAATCATCCATCAACATCAGATCTCAAATCATACCAAATCAAACGGCGTAATATCAGGACAATGAGAATGAATACCTTCATCTTGGACCAAAATCTGGGGCTGAAGGTGTCAAAGCCTGAGGCGCGAGCAATGGATCGGAGCAGCGGCTAGGCTATTTTCTTCCGAGAGAGAATGGATTTTGAATATATATATATAGCTCGCGGCGGAAGCCTGACTAGGGTTCGTTTCCGTTTGGATGTCTAATCCGAGCACCTCGTCGAAGCGCTAGATTGGCTGCCATCTCTCGTCTTCTACCTTTAGCTTTTCTCAAGTTAGCTTCTGCTATTTTAAGAGCTTCTTGAGCTTCTTGCGGATCAACGTCGTATTTCTCTCTGCAACATTTCCTAAAAGAAAGATGGTTTCATTTTGGCTGACACCTCCTTATTCGTATTTATGTCGAATAACGAGATAGTATGAATAAGAATGAGAATAAGAATAAGAATAAGAATATTTTTTTGTATTGATAAAATAAAAAGTTTTATTAATTTAACGGATGATGATGTAAATAAAAGTTATTTCATATCTATTATTCTATCATGTAATATAAGATAAATGGTTTATAAAATAAAAATATATGATAATTTTTAATTAGTAGTTTATGATGAAATTGGTTTATACAATATTTTGCTTTATATTTTTTTGAGATAATAGAACCGATAATTGTAATTTTTATATTTTATTATATGAGTAAAGTTAGCGTGAGCTTAAGCTCGCCAAGGTCATTAGTGAGTTTAACTCAAAAATCTATTGAATCGGTTTATATTTTCAAATCTAAATCGTTCAAAAAATTCTTTCTATCAAAATTTTATAGGATACTGAAATTTTTTATTTTTAGGATTTTCTAACTTTTTTTTAGATTTTCTAAAATGACTCTAAAAATAATATTAAAATAAATAATCTTTGTATATAAAAATAAATTATTTTCAAAAATATGAAATAAATAGTTAGAAAAACTCTAAAAATAAAAAATTTCATTATCCAATAAAATTTTGATATGAAGAATTTATTGAGCAATTTGGATTTGAAAATTTAAGCCGACTCGGTAGATTTTTTAGTTAAGTTTAAAAATAGCCTTGATGAGTTTAAACTCGCGCTAGCTTTATTCTTATTATATTCTTGTAAGATGTATTAGAGTAATATATTTATTTGTTTGTTATTTTTTTTGGTTAAGTTATATAAATTATAAATTACTCGGTAATCATTCATTATTTATTCATTACTCGTTAATTTTAACAGATAAAAGATAAAATATAAATAAGACTAAATTTAACGGATAAAAATAAAATATGAATAAAACTAATATCAGAAAATATCTCCATCCGATTCATATCATATTCATTGATTTTTTTTTTTTGCTTCTGAATCTAAAATCATTGGATTGAAAGTCAGGCAGGTAAATCCGTATCTTAAAGTATTAATTAGTTTAACATAATTTTTACTTACAATTGGTTGCCTCCAATGTCTTGCAACTAGAACTAATGAGTTTTGTTTTTTATAGCCGTCTGTATCTAATTAAAAAAAAGGATTAACATGTAGCAACAATATTAATTAGCGGAAAGTGTTCTAATCAGAATTTTATTTTTTATTTGACCTATATGGAAGAGGTATGTGTGGTGTTAAGTTGAGATAAATTGCATTGGTTAGCTGCCACATATAATTTGCCTCTTAACTAATAGTTCACACAAACTGAAACTGTATGAAGTATGATCACGCCATATGCAGTTACAAGTTACCAAAAAAAGAACCACCATCCCTTATATTATAAATTGATATACAAAAAATGCACCCGTTTTGTATAATAGTACAAACAACATCATTTGACAAATAGAAGTTACATCAAATATAACATGCAGAGTTACAGCAGGATAAGGAAAATTAATTATAAAATAAAGGGTGGAATCAGTTGGCAATAGATTTTCAAATAAATTCTAAAAAATCTTAACAATAGAAAATATATATATATTTTTTGTATTTATAGATTGATTGTGTTTCAAAATTTATTTGATAATCCATCAAAGATCATTAAAATTTATACTATTTGCAACAGTCTACATTTAGTGATCTTTGATAAACTATTAAATAATATTTAAATTATATAAAATTTGAAAAATAATCATTCTATATATTCAAGAATATGTTTTTCAGATTTTTTTCGAATTTATTCAAAATATCATTATCTGAATTGTCAAAATAATCATTGTTAACCGATCACTCCATGTAAAACTAAAATGACGTACAAAACTAATTTTTAAGCAAAATAAAGCAACAAGTACGTAACAAAATAACAGTTATTAATAAATAAATTGATTAAATGAAGTATAGTACTTAAATAATTTAAAGAATCATACTTAAAACTTTTTATTCCTTAAGCTACCAAAATGCACTGATAAATAATTCAGAACTAATATATCTATATTCGTAATCCCTGTTCGACTAGTAACGTTTTTGGCTAATGATTGATATATAAATATAAAAATAATTAGGTTGATAATGAATTAAAGTCTTGTTAGTTAGAAAAATGAGAATACACATTTAAATCCGAGACTCTAGATAAATAACTTCACATTCTCTATTATAATACAGAGGAGCGGATAAAATTTGAATCCTTTAACATGAATTTTAATGTTATTCATTCTATTAAAATTCTC
The DNA here is from genome assembly GCA_037678475.1 of x Bolboschoenoplectus mariqueter. Taxonomy (NCBI): domain Eukaryota; kingdom Viridiplantae; phylum Streptophyta; class Magnoliopsida; order Poales; family Cyperaceae; genus x Bolboschoenoplectus; species x Bolboschoenoplectus mariqueter. The sequence goes on along the minus strand of CM075233.1, from coordinate 4,868,194 downwards.
TCGTGAATAATATTAAGCGATCGGATTTGGAGGCTCAATGAATCCTTGATAAGGAATCAAAGAAAACCTTCAAGTCATCATCAAAATAAAAGAGAAAAAGGGAAAAGAAAAAAAATGAAAGAAAGAAAACGATTCTGTGGTTTCTGATTTCTTATACCAGCAGGTCTCACAGAAATAGTTTTCGAATTCCAATGAGCAGGCTTTCAAATTTCATTAAAGGTAACATATTTTAGTACAAACTGTGATGTAACTATAGTTAGCCTAGGGTTTACACCATATATAAACTCGTTAAATCTCAGCTCTGTAAAAATACAAAATGCAATACAAACAGTAATTCAAACTTCTTCTTTCTGTGTTTCTCTTATGCCGGAAACCTCCAGTATCGACCAAATGGAGGATTTGAAATTACCAGTATGGGCAAGACCAAGAAGGAAAGAAAGCCACGGAGTTTCGTTCCATTAGAGTTGGAATTGGAAACCAATCAAAATCAACCATTAAGCATTTCCCTTCTCTGCATGTGGTGCATGGCTGAACGTCATGTGGTGGATGCCTGTGACCCAGAACATCAAGCCTGAACGGCATGTCATCCACGACTAAATGGCATGTGGTGCATGGCTGAACGTCATGTGGTGGATACCTGTGACCCTGTACATAATGCCTGATCGGCATGGCATGGACGCCTGAACGGCATGGCGTGGACGCCTGAACGGAATGGCGTGGACGCCTGAACTGCATGGCGTGGACGCCTGAACGGCATAGAATGGACGCCTGAACGTCATGTGGTGCATGCCTCTGACCATGAACATCATGCCTGAACGGCATGTCCTCCACACCTGAACGGCATATGGTGCATGGCTGAACGTCATGTGATGGATGCCTGTGACCCAGAACATCATGCCTGAACGGCATGGCATGGACGCCTGAACGGCATGGCATGGAAGCCTGAACGGAATGGCGTGGACGCCTGAACGGCATGGCATGGACGCTTAAACGTCATGTGGTTTATACCTGTGATCCTGAACATCATGCCTGTACGGCATGGCATCCACGCTTGAACGGCATGTGGTGCATGGCTGAACGTCATGTGGTGGACACCTGTGACCCTGAACATCATGCCTGAACGGCATGTCCTACACGCCCTAACGGCATGTGGTGCATGGCTGAACGTCATGTGGTGCATGCCTGTGATCCTGAACATCATGCCAGAACAGCATGGCATGGACTCCTGAACCTCATGTGGTGCATGCCTGTGACCCTGAACATCATGCCTGAAAGGCATGACATCCACGCTTGAACGACATGTGGTGCATGGCTGAACGTCATGTGGTGGACACCTGTGACCCTGAACATCATGCTTGAACGGAATGTCATCCACGCCTGAATGGCATGTCGTTCATGGCTAAACGTAATGCGGTGGATGCCTGTGACCCTGAACATCATGCCTGAACGGCATGGCCTGGACGCCTGAACGACATGGCGTGGACGCCTGAACGGCATGTCATACATGGTTGAACGTCATGTGGTGCATGCGTGTGACCCTAAACAACATGCCTGAACAGCATGGCATGGACGCCAGAACGTCATGTGGTGCTTGCTTGTGATCCTGAACATCATGCCGGAACGGCATGACATGGACGACTTATCGGCATGCGGTGCATGCCTGTGATCCTGAACATCATGCCTGAACGGCATGTCATCCACAACTGAACGGTATGAGGTGCATGGCTGAACGTCATGTGGTGGATGCCTGTGACCCAGTACATCATGCCTGAACGGCATGGCATGGACGCCTGAACGGCATGGCGAGGACGCCTGAACGGCATGTCATACATGGCTGAACGTCATGTGGTGCATGCGTGTGACCCTAAACATCATGCCTGAACGGCATGTGTGGCATGGCTGAAGGTCATGTGGTCGACACCTGTGACCCTGAACATCATGCCTGAACGGCATGGCATGGACGCCTGAACGGCATGGCGTGGATGCCTGAACGGAATGACATGCACGCCTGAACGGCATGGCTTGAATGGTTGAACGGCATGGCATGGACGCCTGAACGTCATGTGGTGCATGCCTGTGACCCTGAACCACATGCCTGAACGGCATGGCATCCACGCCTGAACGGCATGTGGTGCATGGCTGAACGTGATGTGGTGGACACCTGTGACACTGAACATCATGCTTGAACGACATGTCATCCACGCCTGAACGTCATGTCGTGCATGGCTGAACGTCATGTGGTGGATGCCAGTGACCCTGAACATCATGCCTGAACGGCATGACATGGACGCCTGAAAAAACATGGCGTGGACGCTTGAACGGAATGTGGTGCATGGCTGAACGTCATGTGGTGCATCCCTGTGACCCTAAACATCATGCCTGAACGGCATGACATGGACGCCTTATCGGCATGTGGTGCATGCCTCTGACCATGAACATCATGCCTGAACGGCATGTCCTCCACACCTGAACGGCATGTGGTGCATGGCTGAAGGTCATGTGGTGGATGCCTGTGACCCAGAACATCATGCCTGAACGGCATGGCATGGACACCTGAACGGCATGGCATGGAAGCCTGAACGGAATGGCGTGGACGCCTGAACGGCATGGCATGGACGCTTAAACGTCATGTGGTTTATACCTGTGATCCTGAACATCATGCCTGTACGGCATGGCATCCACGCCTGAACGGCATGTGGTGCATGGCTGAACGTCAAGTGGTGGACACCTGTGACCCTGAACATCATGCCTGAACGGCATGTCCTACACGCCCTAACGGCATGTGGTGCATGGCTGAACGTCATGTGGTGGATGCCTGTGACCCTGAACATCATGCCTGAACGGCATGGCATGGTCGCCTGAACGGCATGGCGTGGATGCCTGAACGGCATGGCATGCACGCCTGAACGGCATGGCTTGAATGTTTGAACGGCATGGCATGGACTCCTGAACGTCATGTGGTGCATGCCTGTGACCCTGAACATCATGCATGAAAGGCATGGCATCCACGCTTGAACGACATGTGGTGAATGGCTAAACGTCATGTGGTGGACACCTGTGACCCTGAACATCATGCTTGAACGGAATGTCATCCACGCCTGAATGGCATGTCGTTCATGGCTGAACGTATTGTGGTGGATGCCTGTGACCCTGAACATCATGCCTGAACGGCATGGCCTGGACGCCTGAACGACATGGGGTGGACGCCTGAACGGCATGACATACATGGCTGAACGTCATGTGGTGCATGCGTGTGACCCTAAACAACATGCCTGAACAGCATGGCATGGACGCCAGAACGTCATGTGGTGCTTGCTTGTGATCCTGAACATCATGCCGGAACGGCATGGCGAGGATGCCTGAACATCATGTGTATTATGCCTGTGATCCTGAACATAATGCCTGAACGGCATGGCATCCACGCCTGAACGGCATGTGGTGCATGGCTGAACGTCAAGCGGTGAACGCCTGTGACCCTGAACATCATGCCTGAACGGCATGTTCTACACGCCTGAACAGCATGTGGTGCATGGCTGAACATCCTGTGGGGGAGACCTGTGACCCTGAATGGCATGGCATGTACGCCTGAACGGCATGGTGTGGACGCCTGAACGGCTTGTCATCCACGCCTAAACGGCATTTGGTGCATGGCTGAACGTCATGTGGTGGATGCCTATGACCCTGAACATCGTGCCTGAACGGCATGGCATGGAGGCCTGAACGGCATGGCGTGGAGGCCTGAACGGCATGGCATGCACGACTGAACGGCATGGCTTGAATGTTTGAACGGCACGGCATGGACTCCTGAACGTCATGTGGTGCATGCCTGTGACCCTGAACATCATGCCTGAACGGCATGGCATCCACGCCTGAAAGGCATGTGGTGCATGGCTGAACGTCATGTGGTGGACACCTGTTACCTTGAACATCATGCCTGAACGGCATGTCATCCACGCCGGAACGACATGTCGTGCATGGATGAACGTCATGTGGTGGATGCCTGTGACCCTGAACATGATGGCTGAACGGCATGGCATGGACGCCTGAACGACATGGCGTGGACGCCTGAACGGCATGTCATACATGGCTGAACGTCATGTGGTGTATGCGTGTGACCCTCAACATCATGCCTGAACGGCATGGCATGGACGCCAGAACGTCATGTGGTGCATGCCTGTCACCCTGAACATCATGCCTGAACGACATGTCATCTAGACCTGAACAGCATGTGGTGCATGACTGAACGTCATGTGGTGGATGCCTGTGACCCAAAACAACATGCCTGAATGGCATGGCCTGAACGGCATGGTATGGACGCCTGAACGGAATGGCGTGGATGCCTGAACGACATGGCAAGGATGCCTGAACGTCATGTGGTTTATGCCTGTGATCCTGAACATCATGCCTGAACGGCATGGCATCCACGCCTGAACGGCATGTGGTGAATGGCTGAACGTCATGTGGTGGACTCCTGTGACCCTGAACATCATGCTTGAACGGCATGTCCTACACGCCAGAGCGGCATGTGGTGCATGGCTAAATGTCATGTGGTGGATGCCTTTGACCCTGAACATCATGCCTGAACGGCATGGCATGGACGCTTGAACGGAATGGCATGGACGCCTGAACGACATGGCATGGACGCCTGAACGTCATGTGGTTTTTGCCTGTGATCCTGAACATAATGCCTGAACCGCATGGCATCAATGCCTCAATGGCATGTGGTGCATGGCTGAACGTCATGTGGTGGACGCCTGTGACCCTAAACATCATGCAAGAACGGCATGTCCTACACGCCTGAACAGCATGTGGTGCATGGTTGAATGTCATGTGGTGGACGCCTGTGACCCTTAAAATCATGCCCGAACGGCATGTCATCCACGCCTGAACGGCATGTATTGCATGGCTGAACGTCATGTTGTGGACGCTTGTGACCCTGAACGTCATGCCTGAACGGCATGGCATGTACGCCTGAACGGCATGGCGTGGACGCCTGAACGGCATGTCATTCACGCCTGAACGGCATTTGGTGTATGGCTGAACGTCATGTGGTGGATGCCTGTGACCTTGAACATCATGCCTGAACGGCATGGCATGGATGCCTGAACGGCATGGCGTGGAGGCCTGAACGGCATGGCATGTACGCCTGAACGGCATGGTGTGATTGCCTGAACGGCATGTCATCCACGCCTGAACGGCATTTGGTGCATGGCTGAACTTCATGTGGTAGATGCCTGTGACCTTGAATATCATGCCTGACCGGCATGGTATGGACGCCTGAACGGCATGGTGTGGAGGACTGAACGGCATGGCATGGACGCCTGAACGGCATGGCGAGGACGCCTCAACGGCAGGGCATGGACGCCTGAACGGAATGGCGTGGACGCCTGAACGGCATGGCATGGACGCCTGAACGTCATGTGGTTTATGCCTATGATCCTGAACATAATGCCTGAACGGCAGGTTCTACATGCCTGAACAGCATGTGGTGCATGGCTAAACGCATCTGGTGGACACCTGTGACCCTTAAAATCATGCCCGAACGGCATGTCATCTACGCCTGAACGGCATTTGGTGCATGGCTGAACTTCATGTGGTGGATGCCTGTGACCCTGAACATCATGCATGAACGGCATGGCATGGACGCCTAAACGGCATGGCGTGGATGCCTGAACGGCATGGCTTGAATGTTTGAACGGCATGGCATGGACGCCTAAACGTCATGTGGTGCATGCCTGTGACCCTGAACATCATGCCTGAACGGAATGGCATCCACGCCTGAACGGCATGTGGTGCATGGCTGAACGTCATGTGGTGGATGACTGTGACCCTGAACATCATGGCTGAACGGCATGGCATGGACGCCTAAACGACATGGCATGGATGCCTGAACGGTATGTCATACATGGATGAACGTCATGTGGTGCATGCGTGTGACCCTAAACAACATGCCTGAACGGCATGACATGGACGCCTTATTGGCATGTGGTGGACGCCTGTGACCTTGAACATTATGCCTGAACGGTATGCCATGGACGCCTGAACGGCATGGCGTGAACGCCTGAACGGCATGGCGTGAACGCCTGAACGGCTTGTCATTCATGGCTGAACGTCAAGTGGTGCATGCGTGTGACCCTGAATATCACGCCTGAACGCCATGGCATGGACGCCTGAACATCATTTGGTGCATGCCTGTGACCCTGAACATCATACCTGAACGGTATGACATGGATGCCTGAACCACAGGTGGTGCATGACAGTGACGCTGAACATCATGCTTGAACGGCATGTCCTCCACGCCTGAACGGCATGTGGTGCATGGCTGAACATCATGTGGTGGACGCATGTGACCTTGAACATCATGGCTGAACGGCATGCCATGGAAGCCTGAACGGCATGGCGTCAACGCCTGAACGGCATGTCATTCATGGCTGAACGTCAAGTTGTGCATGCGTGTGACCGTCAACATCATGCTTGAACGACATGGCATGGACGGCTGAACTTCATGCGGTGCATGCCTGTGACCCTGAACATCATGCCTGAACGGCATGTCATCCATGCCTGAACGGGATGTGGTGCAGGGCTAAACGTTATGTTTTGGACGCATGTAACCCTGAACATCATGCCTGAACGGCACGGCGTGGACGCCTAAACGGAATGTCAGGCATGGCTGAACGTCATGTGGTGCATGCGTGTGACCCTGAACATCATGCCTGAACGGCATGGCATGGACTCCTGAACGTCATGTGGTGCATGCCTGTGACCATGAACATAATAACTGAACGGCATGGCATGGACGCCTGAACGGCATGTCCTCCAATCCTGAACGGCATGTCCTCCAGGCCTGAACGGCTTGTGGTGCATGGCTGAACGTCTTGTGGTGGACGCCTGTGACGCTGAACATCATGCCTGCACGGCATGGCATGGACACCTGAACGGCATGGCGGGGACGCCTGACCAGCATGGTGCGGACGCCGGAACGGCATGTCGTGCATGGCTGAACGTCATGTGGGTCATGCGTGTGACCCTGAACACGATGCCCGAACGACATGGCATGGACGACCGAATGGCATGTGGTGCATGCGTGTGACCCTGAACATCGTGCCTGAACAGCATGTCATCCACGCCTGAACGGCATGTGGTACATGGCTGAACGTCATGTGGTGTACGCCTGTGAGCCTGAACGACATGGCATGGACGCCTGAACGTCATGCCGTGGACGCCTGAACGGCATGTCATGCATGGCAGAACGTCATGTGGTGCATGCGTGTGACCCCGAACATCATGCCGTAACGGCATTGCATGGACGCCAAAATGTCATGTAGTTTATGCCTTTGACCATGAACCTCATGCTTGAAAGGCATGTCATCCACGCCTGAATAGCATATGGTGGATGGCTGAACTTCATGGGGTGGACTCCTGTGGCCCTGAACATCATGCCTAAACGGCATGGCACGGACACCTGAACGGCATGTCATGCATGGCTGAACGTCATGTGGTGAATGCGTACGACCCTGAACATCATACATGAACGGCATGGAATGGACGCCTGAACGTCATGTCGTGCATGCGTGTGACCCTGAACATCATACCTGAACGGCATGTCCTCCACGCCTGAACGGCATGTGCAGCATGGCTGAACGTCATGTGGTGGACGCCTGTGACGCTGAACATCATGCCTAGAGGTATGTCATGCATGGCTGAACGTCATGTGGGGCATGCGTGTGACGCTGAACATCATGCCTGAACGGCATGGCATGGATGCCCGAACGGCATGTGGTGCATGCCTGTAACCCTGAACATCGTGCCTGAACAGCATGTCATCCACGCCAGAACGTCATGTGGTGCATGGCTGAACGTCATGTGGTGGACGCCTGTGACCCTGAACATTATGCCTGAACGGCTTGGCACGGACACCTGAAAGGCATGTCATACATGGCTGAACGTCATGTGGTGAATGCGTGTGACCCTGAACATCATGCCTGAACGGCATGGCATGGACGCCTGAACGTCATGTGGTGCATGCGTGTGACCCTGAACATCATGCCTGAACGGCATGGGATAGATGCGTGAACGTCATGTGGTGCGTGCGTGTGACCCTAAATATCATGCCTGAACGGCATGGCAAGGACGCCTGAACGGCATGTGGTGCATGGCTGAACGTCATGTGGTAGACGCCTGTGACCTTGAACATCATTAGTTAACGGCATCGCATGGACGCCTAAACGGCATGGCGTGGACGCCTGAAAGGCATGTCCTGCATGGCTGAACGTCATGTGGTGCATGCGTGTGACCCTGAACATCATGCCTGAACGGCATGGCATCGACGATTGAACGGCATGTGGTGCACGCCTGTGATCCTGAACATCATACTTGAACGGCATGTGGTGCATGGCTGAACGGCATGCGGTGCATGGCTGAACGTCATGTGGTGGACGCCTGTGACCCTGAACATCATGCCTGAACGGCATGGCGTGGATGCCTAAGCAGCATGGCGTGGACGCCTGAACGGCATGGAGTGGACGCCTAAACGGCCTGTCTTGCATGGCTGAACGTCATGGGGTGCATAAGTGTGACCCTGAACATCATGCCTGAACGGCATGGCATTCACGCCAGAACGTCATGTGGTGCATGCGTGTTACGCTGAACATCATGCCTGAACGGCATGGCATGAACGCCCGAACGGCTTGTGGTGCATGCCTGTAACCCTGAACATCATGCCTGAACGGCATGTCATCAAAGCCTGAACGGCCTGTGGTGCATGGCTGAACATCATGTGGTGGACGCCTGTGACCCTGAACATAATGACTGAACGGCATGGCAAGGACGCCAGAACGTCATATGGTGCATGTGTGTGACGTTGAACCTCATGCCTGAACGACATGGCATGAACGCCCGAACGGCTTGTGGTGCCTGCTTGTAACCCTGAACGTCATGCCTGAACGGCATGTGGTGCATTGCTGAACATCATGTGGTGGACGCCTGTGACCCATAATATATTGCCTGAATGGCATGGCACGGACACCTGAACGGCATGTCATGCATGGCTGAACGTCATGTTGTGGACGCCTGTGACCCTGAATATCATGCCTGAACGGCATGGCATGCACGCCTAAACGGCATGGCGTGGACGCTTGAACGGCATGGCGTGGACGCCTGAACGTCATGACCTGCATAGCTGAACGTCATGTGGTGCATGCGTGTGACCATGAACATCATGCTTGAACGGTATGGTAAGGACGCCAGAACTTCATATGGTGAATGCGTGTGACGCTGAACATTATGCCTGAACGGCATGGCATGGACGCCCGAACGGCTTGTGGTGCAGGCCTGTATCTCTGAACATCATGCCAGAACGGCATGTCCTCCATGCCTGAACGGCATGTGGTGCATGGCTGAATGTCATTTGGTGGACGCCTGTGACCCTGAACATAATGCCTGAACGGCATGGCACGGACACCTGAACGGCATGTCCTACATGGGCGAACGTCATGTGGTAAATGCGTGTGACCCTAAACATCATGCCTGAACGGCATGGCATGGACGCCTGAACGTCATGTGGTGCATGCGTGTCACCCTTATCATCATGCCTGAACAGCATGGCATCGACGCTTCAACCGCATGTGGTGCACACCTATGACCTTGAACATCATTCTTGAACGGCATGTCCTCCACGCCTGAACGGAATGTGGTGCATGGCTGAACGTCATGTGGTGGACGCCTGTGATCCTGAAAATAATGCCTGAACGGCATGGCATGGACTCCTGAACGACATGGCGTGGACGCCTAAACAGCATGGCGTGGACGCCTGAACGGCATGGAGTGGACGCCTGAACGACATGTCTTGCATGGCTGAACGTCATGGGGTGCATGCGTGTGACCCTGAACATCATGCCTGAACAGCATGTCATTGACGCTAGAACATCATGTGGTGCATGCGTGTGACGCTGAACATCATGCCTGAATGGCATGGCATGGACGCCCGAACGGCTTGTGGTGCATGCCTGTAACCCTGAACATCAAGCCTGAACGGCATGTCAACCAAGCCGGAACGGAATGTGGTGCATGGTTGAAAATCTTGTGGTGGACGCCTGTAACCCTGAACATAATTCCTGAACGGCATGGCACGGACACCTGAACTTCATGTCTTGCATGGCTGAACGTCATGTGGTGAATGCGTGTGACCCTGAACATCATGCCTGAACGGCATGGCATGGACGCCTGAACGTCATGTGGTGCATGCGTGTCACCCTTAACATCATGGCTGAACGGCATGGCATCGACGCTTAAACGGCATGTGGTGCATGCCTGTGACCCTGAACATCATACTTGAACGGCATGTCCTCCACGCCTGAACGGCATGTCCTCCACGCCAGAACGGCATGTGGTGCATGGCTGAACGTCATGTGGTGGACGCCTGTGACCCTGAACATAATTCCTGAACGACATGGCACGGACACCTGAACGGCATGTCCTGCATGGCTGAACGTCATGTGGTGAATGCGTGTGACCCTGAATATCATGCCTGAACGGCATGGCATGGACGCCTGAACGTCATGTGGTGCATGCGTGTCACCCTTAACATCATGCCTGAACAGCATGGCATCGACGCTTGAATGGCATGTGGTGCACACCTGTGACACTGAACATCATTCTTGAACGGCATGTCCTCCACGCCTGAACCGCATGTGGTGCATGGCTGAACGTCATGTGGTGGACGCCTGTGATCCTGAAAATCATGCCTGAACGGCATGGCATGGACTCCTGAACGGCATGGCACGGACACCTGAACGGCATGTCTTGCATGGCTGAATGTCATGTGGTGAATGCGTGTGACCCTGAACATCATGGCCGAACGGCATGGCATGGACGCCTGAACGTCATGTGGTGCATGCGTGTCACCCTTAACATCATGGCTGAACGGCATGGCATCGACGCTTAAACGGCATGTGGTGCATGCTTGTGACCCTGAACATCATACTTGAACGACATGTCCTCCACGCCTGAACGGCATGTCCTCCACGCCAGAACGGCATGTGGTGCATGGCTGAACGTAATGTGGTGGACGCCTGTGGCCCTGAACATCATGCCTGAACGGCATGGCATGGACGCCTGAACGGCAAGGCGTGGATGCCAGAACGGCATGTCCTGCATGGTTGAACGTCATGTGGTGCATGCGTGTGACGCTGAATATCATGCCAGAACGGAATGGCCTGGATGCCCGAACGGCTAGTGGTGCTTGCTTGTAACCCTGAACATAATGCCTGAACGGCATGTCATCCACGCCTGAACGGCATGTGGTGCATGGCTGAACTTCATGTGGTGGATGCCTGTGACACTGAACATCATGCCTGAACGGCATGGCACGGACACTTGAACGGCATGTCAGGCATTGCTGAACGTCATGTGGTGGACACCTGTGACCCTGAACATCATGCCTGAACGGCATGGCATGGAAGCCTGAACGTCATGTTGTGCATGCCTGTGACCCTGAACATCATGCCTGAACGGCATGTGGTGCATGCCTGTGACCCAGAACATCAAACTTGAACGGCATGTCCTACACGCCTGAACGGCAAGTGGTGCATGGCTGAACTTCATGTGGTGGACGCCTATGACCTTGAACATCATGCCTGAACGGCTTGGCATGCATGGCTGAACGTCTTGTGGTTCATGCCTGTGACCCTGAACATCATGCCTGAACGGCAAGGCATGGACGCCTGAACGGCATGTGGCCCATGGCTAAACATCATGTCATGAAGGTCTGAACGGCATGGCATGGACGCCTGAATGGCATGTGGTGCATGCCTGAACGTAATGTCATGAAGGTCTGAACGGCATGGCATGGACGACAAAACGTCATGTGGTGCAAACGTGTGACCCTGAACATCATGTCTGAACGGCATGGTATTGACGCCTGAACGGCATGTCATCCACGCCTGAACGGTATGTGGTGCATGACTGAACGTCATGTGGTGGACGCCTATGACCATGAACATCATGCCTGAACGGCTGGCTTGGACGCCTGTACGACATGTCATGCATGGCTGAACGTCATGTGGTGGACGCCTGTGACCCTGAACATCATTCCTGAACGGAATGGGATGGACGCCTGAACGGCATGTGGTGCTTGCTTGTGACCCTGAACATCATACCTGAACAGCGTGGCATGGACGCCCGAACGGCATGTGTTGCATGCGTGTAACCCTGAAAATCATGCCTGAACGGCATGGCATGGACGCTCGAACGGCATGTGGTGCATGCCTATGACCCCGAACAACATGCCAGAACGGCATGTCATACACGCCTCAACGGCATATAGTGCATGGCTAAACGTCATGTGGTGGACGCTTGTGACCGTGAACATCATGCCTGAACGGCATCGCTTGGATGCCTGTACGGCAAGGCGTGGATGCCTGAACGGCATGTCATGCATGCCTGAATGTCATGTGGTGCATACGTGTGACCCTGAACATCATGCTTGAACGGCATGGAATGGACGCCAGAATGTCATGTGGTGCATGCTTGTGACCCGGAATGTCATGCCTGAACGGCATGACATGGACGCCCGAACGGCATGTGGTGCATTCCTGTGACCCGAACGTCATGCATGAACGGCATGTGGTGAATGGCTGAACATCATGTGGTGGACGCCTGTGACCCTGAACATCATGCCTGAACGGCATGACACGGACGCCTGAACGGCATGTGATGCTTGCTTGTGACCCTAAACATCATGCCTGAACGACATGGCATGGACGCCTGAACGGCATGTGGTGCATTCATGTGTCCCTGAACATCATGCCTGAACGGCATGGCATGGACGCCTGAACGACATGTGGTGCATGCCTATGACCCTGAACATCATGCGTGAACGGTTTGTGGTGCATGGCTGAACGTCATGTGGTGGACGACTATAACCATGAACATCATGCCTGAACGGCTTGGCATGCATGGCTGAACGTCATATGGTTCATGCCTGTGGCCTTGAACATCATGCCTGAACGGCAAGGCATGAACGCCTAAACGGCATGTGGCCCATGGATGAACGTCATGTCATTAAGGTATGAACGGCATGGCATGGACGCCTGAACGGCATGTGGTGCATGGCTGAACGTCATGTCATGAAGGTCTGAACGGCATGGCATGGACGCCACAACGTCATGTGGTGCATGCGTGTGACCTTGAACATCATGCCTGAACGGAATGGCATGGACGCCTGAACGGCATGTGGTGCTTGCTTGTGACCCTGAACTTCATGCCCGAATGGCATGGCATGGACGCCCGAACGGCATGCGGTGCATGCGTGTGACCCTGAAAATCATACCTGAACGGCATGGCATGGACGCTCGAACGGCATGTGGTGCATGCCTATGACCATGAATATCATGCTTGAACGGCAATTCATCCACGCCTGAATGGCATGTGGTGCATGGCTGAACGTCATGTGGTGGACGCCTGTGACCCTGAACATCATGCCTGAACGGCATGGTTTGGATGCCTGTACGGCAAGGCGCGGATGCCTAAACGGCATGTCATGCATGGCTGAACGCCATGCCTGTGACCCTGAACTTCATGCCTGAACAGCATGGCATGGACGCCTGAACGGCATGTGGTTCATGGCTGAACGTCATGTCATGAAGGTCTGAACGGCATGGCATGGACGCCTGAACGGCATGTGGTGCATGACTGTGACCCTGAACATCATGCCTGAATGGCATGCCATCCACGCCTGAACGGCATGTGGTGCATGGCTGAACGTCATGTGGTGGACACCGATGACCCTGAACATCATGCCTGAACGGCATGGCATGGACGCCTGAACGGCATGTGGTGCATGCTTCTGACCCTGAACATCATGCCCGAACGGCAACGCATGGACGATTGAACGGCAAGTAGTGCATGCCTATGACCCTGAACATCATGCTTGAATGGCATGTCATCCATGCCTGAATGGCATGTGGTGCATGGCTAAACGTCATGTGGTGGATGCCTGTGACCTTGAACATCATGCCTGAACGGCCTGGCATGGACACCTGAACGGCATGTGGTGCATGCATGTGTCCCTTAACATCATGCCTGAACGGCATGGTATGGACGCCTGAACGGTATGTGGTGCATTCCTATGACCCCGAACATAATGCGTGAACGGCATGTCATCCACGCCTGAACGGCATGTGGTGCATGGCTCAACGTCATGTGGTGGACGCCTAAGACCCTGAACATCATGCCAGAACGGCTTGGCATGCATGGCTGAACGTAATGTGGTTCATGCCTGTGACCCTGAACGGCATGGCATGGACGCCTGAACGGCATGTGGTGCATGGCTGAACGTCATGTCATGAAGGTCTGAACGGCATGGCATGGATGCCTGAACGGCATGAGGTGCATGCCTGTGAGCCTGAACATCATGCCTGAACGGCATGTCATCCACGCCTGAAAGGCATGTGGTGCATGGCTGAACGTCATGTGGTGCACGCCGATGACCATGAACATCATGCCTGAACGGCATGGCATGGACGCCTGAACGTCATGGTGTGGACGCCTTTACGGCATAGCATGGACGCCAGAACGTCATGTGGTGCATGCTGTGACCCAGAACTTCATGCCTGAACGGCATGGCATTGACGCCTGAACGGCATGTGGTGCATGCTTGTGACCCTGAACATCATGCCAGAACGGCATGTGGTGCACGGCTGAACGTCATGTGGTGGACGCCGATGACCCTGAACATCATGCCTGAACGGCATGGCATGGACGCCTGAACGGCATGGTGTGGACGCCTGAACGGCATGGCATGGATGCCTGAACGGCATGTGGTGCATGCTTGTGACCCTGAACATCATGCTTGAACGGCATCGCATGGACGCCTGAACGGCAAGTGGTGCATGCCTATGACCCTGAACATCATGCTTGAACGGCATGTCATCCACGCCTGAAGGGCATGTGGTGCATGGCTGAACGTCATGTGGTGGACGCCTATGACCCTGAACAACATGCCTGAACGGCATGGCATGCATGGCTGAACGTCATGTGGTGCATGCCTGTGACCCTGAACATCATGCCTGAACGGCATGGCATGGACGCCTGAACGGCATGTGGTGCTTGGCTGAACGTCATGTCATGCAGGTCTGAACGGCATGGAATGGACGCCTAAACGTCATGTGGTGCATGCGTGTGACCCTGAACATCATGCCTGAACGGCATGGCACTGACGCCTAAACGGCATATGGTGCATCTCTGAACGGCATGTCATGAATGTCTGAACGGCATGTCATGCATGGCTGAACGTCATGTGGTGCATACCTGTGACCCTGAACATCATGCCTGAACAGCATCGCATGGACGCCTGAACGGCAAGTGGTCCATGCCTATGACCCTGAACATCATGCTTGAACGGCATGTCATCCACGCCTGAACGGCATGTGGTGCATGGCTGAACGTCATGTGGTGGACGCCTGTGACCCCGAACAACATGCCTGAACGGCATGGCTTGCATGGCTAAACGGCATGTGGTGCATGCCTGTGACCCTGAACATCATGCCTGAAGGGCATGGCATGGATGCCTGAACGGCATGTGATGCATGCCTGAACGTCATGTCATGAAGGTCTGAACGGCATGGCATGGACGCCTAAAAGTCATGTCGTGCATGCGTGTGACCCTGAACATCATGCCTGAACGGGATGGCACTGTCGCCTAAACGGCATATGGTGTATCTCTGAACGGCATGTCATGAATATCTGAACGGCATGGCTTGCACGCCTGAACGGCATGTCATGCACGCCTGAACGGCATGTGGTGCATGGCTGAACGTCATTTGGTGGACGCCGATGACCCTGAACATCATGCCTGAACGGCATGGCATGGACGCCTGAACGGCATGGTGTGGACGCCTGAACGGCATGGCATGGACGCCTGAACGGCATGTGGTGCATGCTTGTGACCCTGAACATCATGCCTGAACGGCATCGCATAGACGCCTGAACGGCAAGTGGTGCATGCATATGACCCTGAACATCATGCTTGAACGGCATGTCATCCATGCCTGAATGGCATGTGGTGCATGGCTGAACGTCATGTGGTGGACGCCTGTGACCCTGAACAACATGCCTGAACGGCATGGCATGCATGGCTGAACGTCATGTGGTGCATGCCTGTGACCCTGAACATCATGCTTGAACGGCATGGCATGGACGCCTGAACGGCATGTGGTGCATGGCTGAACGTCATGTCATGCAGGTCTGAACGGCATGGAATGGACGCCTAAACGTCATGTGGTGCATGCGTGTGACCCTGAACATCATGCCTGAACGGCATGGCACTGACGCCTAAACTGCATATGGTGCATCTCTGAACGGCATGTCATGAATGTCTCAACGGCATGTCATGCATGGCTGAACGTCATGTCGTGCATACCTGTGACCCTGAACATCATGCCTGAACAGCATCGCATGGACGCCTGAACGGCAAGTGGTCCATGCCTATGACCCTGAACATCATGCTTGAACGGCATGTCATCCACGCCTGAACGGCATGTGGTGCACGGCTGAACGTCATGTGGTGGACGCCTGTGACCCCGAACAAGATGCCTGAACGGCATGGCTTGCATGGCTAAACGGCATGTGGTGCATGCCTGTGACCCTGAACATCATGCCTGAAGGGCATGGCATGGATGCCTGAACGGCATGTGATGCATGCCTGAACGTCATGTCATGAAGGTCTGAACGGCATGGCATGGACGCCTAAAAGTCATGTCGTGCATGCGTGTGACCCTGAACATCATGCCTGAACGGGATGGCACTGTCGCCTAAACAGCATATGGTGTATCTCTGAACGGCATGTCATGAATATCTGAACGGCATGGCTTGCACGCCTGAACGGCATGTTATGCACGCCTGAACGGCATGTGGTGCATGGCTGAACGTCATTTGGTGGACGCCGATGACCCTGAACATCATGCCTGAACGGCATGGCATGGACGCCTGAACGGCATGGTGTGGATGCCTGAACGGCATGGCATGGACGCCTCAACGGCATGTGGTGCATGATTGTGACCCTGAACATCATGCCTGAACGGCATCGCATGGACGCCTGAACGGCAAGTGGTGCATGCCTATGACCCTGAACATCATGCATGAACGGCATGTCATCCACGCCTGAATGGCATGTGGTGCATGGCTGAACGTCATGTGGTGGACGCCTGTGACCCTGAACAACATGCCTGAACGGCATGGCATGCATTGCTGTACGTCATGTGGTGCATGCCTGCGACCCTGAACATCATGCCTGAACGGCATGGCATGGACGCCTGAACGGCATGTGGTGCATGGCTGAACGTCATGTCATGCAGGTCTGAACGGCATGGAATGGACGCCTAAACGTCATGTGGTGCATGCTTGTGACCCTGAACATCATGCTTGAACGGCATGGCACTGACGCCTAAACGGCATATAGTGCATCTCTGAACGGCATGTCATGATTGTCTGAACGGCATGTCATGCATGGCTGAACGTCATGTGGTGCATACCTGTGACCCTGAACATCATGCCTGAACGGCATCGCACGGACGCCTGAACGGCATGTGGTGCTTGGCTGAACGTCATGTCATGAAGGTCTGAACGGCAAGGCACGGACGCCTGAACGGCATGTGGTGCTTGGCTGAACGTCATGTCATGAAGGTCTGAACGGCAAGGCACGGACGCCTCAACGGCATGTGGTGCTTGGCTGAATGTCATGTCATGAAGGTCTGAACGGCATGGCACGGACGCCTGAACGTCATGTGGTGCCTGCGTGTGACCCTGAACATCATGTCTGAACGGCATTGCATGGACGCCTGAACGGGATATGGTGCATGTCTGAACGGCATGTCGTGAATGTCTGAACGGCATGTCATGCATGGCTGAACGTCGTGTGGTGCATACCTGTGACCCTGAACATCATTCCTAAACGGCATGGCATGGACGCCAGAACGGCTTGTCATCCACGCCTGAACGGCTTGTGGTGCATGGCTGAACGTCATGTGATGGACGCCTACGACCCTGAACATCATGCCTGAACGGCATGGCTTGGACGCCTGAACGTCTTGGCGTGGATGCCTAAACGGCATGTCATCAAGGCTGAACGTCATGTGGTGCATGCGTGTTACCCTGAACATCATGCCTGAACGGCATGGCATGGACGCCTGAACGTCATATGGTTCATGCCTGTGACCTTGAATGTCAGGCCTGAACGGCTTGGCATGGGCGCCCGAACGGCATGTGGTGCATGCGTGTGACCCTGAACATCATGAATGAACGGCATGGCTTCGACGCCTGAACGGCATGTGGTGCATGCATGTGTCCCTGAGCATCATGCCTGAACAGCATGGCAAGGACGCCTGAACGGCATGTGGTTCATGCCTATGACCCTGAACATCATGCGTGAACGGCATGTCATCCATGCCTGAACGACACGTGGTTCATGACTGAACGTCATGTGGTGGACACCTCTGACCCTGAACATCATGCCTGAACGGCATGGTACGGACGCCTGAACGGCATGTGGTGCTTGGCTGAACGTCATGTCGTGAAGGTCTGAACGGCATGGCACGGACGCCTGAATGTCATGTGGTGCCTGCATGTCACCCTGAACATCATGCCTGAACGGCATGGCATGGACGCATGAACGGGATATGGTGCATGTCTGAACGGCATGTCGTGAATATCTGAACGACATGTCATGCATGGCTGAACGTCATGTGATGCATGCCTGTGACCCTGAACATCATTCCTGAACGGCATGGCATGGACGCAAGAAGGTCATGTGGTGCATGCCTGTGACCCTGAACATCATGCCTGAGCGGCATTGCATGGACGCCTGAACGGCATGTGGTGCATGCCTATGACCCGGAACATCATGCCTGAACGGCCTGTCATCCACGCCTGAACGGCATGTGGTGCATGGCTGAACGTCATGTGATGGACGCCTACGACCCTGAACATCATGCCTGAACGGCATGGCTTGGACGCCTGAACGTCTTGGCGTGGATGCCTGAACGGCATGTCATGCAAGGCTGAACGTCATGTGGTGCATGCGTGTTACCCTGAACATCATGCCTGAACGGCATGGCATGGACGCCTGAACGTCATGTGGTTCATGCCTGTGACCTTGAATGTCATGCCTGAACGGCTTGGCATGGGCGCCCGAACGGCATGTGGTGCATGCCTGTGACCCTGAACGTCATACCTGTACGGCATGTCATGAATGTCTGAAAAGCATGTCATGCATGGCTGAACGTCATGTGGTGCGTGCCTGTGACCCTGAACATCATGCCTGAATGGCATGGCATGGATGCCTGAACGGCATGGCATGGACGCCGGAACGGCATGTGGTGCATGCCTGTGACCCTGAACATCATGCCTGAACGGCATGGCATGGACGCTTGAACGTCATGTGGTGCATGCGTGTGACCCTGAACATCATGCCTGAACGGCTTGGCATGGACGCCTGAACGGCATGTGGTGCATGGCTGAACGTCATGTCATGCAGGTCTGAACGGCATGGCATGGACGCCTAACGTCATGTGGTGCATGCGTGTGACCCTGAACATCGTGCCTGAACGGCATGGCTTCCACGTCCAAACGGTGTCACGGGGGTGTTTTCCCCCCCTTGGGTACGGAGGGATTGGGTGGTGGTGGTAATAACAGCGCCCAAGAAAATGAAAAAGTCAATATCCCCTATTAGGGGGCGGAGGTTTTTAAAAATTTGAGGCGTTGGTTGAGACTGGATGGGGGGTGTCACGAGGGTGTTTCCCCCCTCTAGGACAGGGGGGATTGGGTGGTGATGGTAATAACAGCGCCCAAAAAAATGAACTAATTTGTCCTTAAATTGACTGTTACAGATCTCATTAAAAGAGCATTTACACCCTCCCAATATTTTGTAAGGCAACTGCTTAATGGCCTTACTATATCTAACTAATTTAGAAGATCAATTTCTTGTTGTGTCTTCTCTTGTACTCCTTTGTGTGGTTTATTTTAACATGCATGGCAAATAACCTACATGTTAAAGCTGATGCAATTTTGACTGGTTTCAAATAACTAATAAGTGAGTGTTTTATTTATTTGTTTATCATCTTCTCCATTTCGTGATACTGAATGACTTATGTGGCCAAAATATGTAATATGCAGTTTGCTAACGACTGTAATTTAATGTACACATCTTGTCTCTTTTAAGCTAATCATATTGTCTGGTTCAAACTAACTCTTTTCATGTCTGAATAAAATACTTATATCAATACTTTTTAGAATATAAAAAATTATTATTTTTTAATCTTTCTATTTTTCAAAAATGGTTTTAAAATAAAAAAAAATCACCATTTGAATATCAAATAGGGTCACCTTTCAAAAAATCCTAAGAAAATAGTAAAACAATTTTAAAAATAGTAAAATTTGATATTGTACAAAATTTTGATAGAAAAATTTTGTGGAGACTGAGATTGACCGTTTGGACATCAAGGCTCATTTAGTATTATATGCTAGCATTAGTATATTAACATGATTCAAAAATAGTAAAATTTGAATTTTTCGTTTGAACTCAATTTAATATATTTTTTAATTAAAAATATCAAAAAACTCCGTGATGTTAGGAGACCATAGTTTTACTCCATATATGTATATACACACACCCCTAATTCCAAAGTCCAAAGTCCAAACATCTTCATCTTGGCCTGAGCCCTGATGTAGTAGGCAATCAAGCAAGCAGATATTTTGTGCTGTAGCAGAAGCCACAAAGTTATATGCATAAATCCAATCCAGTAGCGCACTGAGATATTATATGATTATTGCAAGACAAATTGCACGCGCACAGCACAAAGCCACAAAGTTATATGTATAAATCCAATCACCGACTCCTACAGTTTAATTGTAACCTAATGAAATCCTAAATACCAAAACAAACTCTTATTTTGCTCTTCAAAATCTAATAAGACAGGAAGAAATTAGGCCTATGCTGTAGCAGAAGCCTTGGCAGCAGCAGAGGAGAGTTTGGATCGGCGCTTGGCCAGACTCTCGCTTCGGCGCTCACGCTGCTCCTTAAGGCGCTGAGCAAGAAGCTTCTGGTACTCAGCTGCCTCAAGTTTAGCCTTGACAATCCTCTTCTTATTGTCAGCAATTCTCGCACGCTTCCTCTGGAGTGTAAGAGGTGTCACCAACCTCTGTATCTTGGGCGCCTTGCTGCACTTCTTTCCTGCATTTTATTCAAAAAACTTGACCATTAATTAACATAATAAAGCCTTCTGAAATCTAACTTAACCGTTAAAAAAGCCAATAAAAAATCTAAATGCAAATAGTAAACAGAAGCTTCGTTGGTGTAAGAGAGTCAAATCAGACCCAAGTTTAATGTAGCAGTGGTAGATGTAAATGCTCTCTCTTCTGTTTTACAACAAATGATATTTGTCCTTAAATTGACTGTTACAGATCTCATTAAAAGAGCATTTACACCCTCCCAATATTTTGTAAGGCAACAGGATTAATGACCTTACTATATCTAACTAATTTAGAAGATCATTTACTTGTTGTGTCTTCTCTGGTACTCCTTTGTGTGGTTTATTTTAACATGCATGGCAAAGAACCTCTTAAGGCTGATGCAATTTTGACTGGTTTCAAATAAACCACACAAGCTCCGTTGGTGTAAGAGAGTCAAATCAGACCCAAGTTTAGCAAAGCTTTGGCGCTATCTAACATCCTGATATGGCTATTTGATACTCTGAGAATAACAAATATATATATATATATATCTTCGTGCCAAACAATTGAATTTATCCACAAAACTATCTCAGAATAACAAAGATGGACTGAAAAGCACAATTAATGAAAGCAATAACTGCAATTAATTGTACAATAAAATAAAATAACAAACAGAAGATACAAATTAGATAATTGTACCAGTTTTGGTGGTGAACGTGCGGCGGTAGGTGTCGACATACTTGCGAACGTCATCGTCCTCGCTAAGATTGAAAAGCTTGCAGATCTTAGAGGCCCTCTTGGGTCCCCTCATCCTAGGCTTCTCAATGTCAGTCAAGCCGGGCAGGTCGTTCTCCCCCTTCTTCACAATCACCAAGTTCAGCACTGACAGGTCAGGGCTGACAATGCACCCACGCACAGACTTCCTCCTGCGCTCTCCGTTGCGCCTTCCGTATCCGCGGAAGCAAGGACTTCCTACATAAAAATTACATGCACAGTATTCTTTACTTATTATTATTCAAGCTCTATACATGCAGTTAACGACTGTCCTGACAGTAACAGACAACGATCGATGGGCTTGATGATCGATTCCTAAAATTAAGGTACAAATAAAATTACCTCTGTGAAGGAGCAAACTGACACGGCCCGGTGTCAGCACGCCCTGCTTCATGGGAAAACCTTGCTTGTCACAGCCGCCCATGATCTTGAACACATATCCCTTGAATTCCTATTAAATATTCAAGCAACTATATAATCTTAGTATAATTAATACAACTGACTATATATTAACATTTATAATAATCTACAAATTGTAGTGCATATACATCAAATGTTTGCATACATCTTAGAAAGTCACAAGAACACTCATACCTCGCCAAGTGCGTCCCCATTAACCTCTTGAGAGATCCTCTTGTCATAGAAAGCACGACTGCAAAAGCAATTTCAGTCCCCGTGTTAAATTTACAAATTAATAAAAGCCATCAGAACACTAATGAACAAATAGTTCAGATGCTAAACTACATTATATTTACACCTTCAGATAGAAAATTATGTTATCACAAAATTTGTACAATCCTTTGTTTAAAGGGAACAATTCGAGCACTCGAACTCAGTAAAGCAGTTTCATTTTCCTCTACAAATTAATGTAAGGTAAACCATGATGCATTTAGGATTCAGATGTTGAGAGCAAGTAGTGAATCCCAGAACGCATAATAACTAATTAAAGAAGAAATGAAATGTCCTCATTAAAGATTAATTTATTATTCTCATATGCAAGTCTGAATCTCATCTAAAAATTAAAAACAAATTAGAAAGAAATCTGGCAACAAGCAACGGGGATAACTTACAGCTTCTGATCATCATCGATCTCTAGCTTCTTCTGGCATCCGGTCGTGGGATTGGCGATGTTGAACTGGAAATTTCAAACAAATCGAAGAAAACACATGAATCATCTCGAAGAATCATCCATCAACATCAGATCTCAAATCATACCAAATCAAACGGCGTAATATCAGGACAATGAGAATGAATACCTTCATCTTGGACCAAAATCTGGGGCTGAAGGTGTCAAAGCCTGAGGCGCGAGCAATGGATCGGAGCAGCGGCTAGGCTATTTTCTTCCGAGAGAGAATGGATTTTGAATATATATATATAGCTCGCGGCGGAAGCCTGACTAGGGTTCGTTTCCGTTTGGATGTCTAATCCGAGCACCTCGTCGAAGCGCTAGATTGGCTGCCATCTCTCGTCTTCTACCTTTAGCTTTTCTCAAGTTAGCTTCTGCTATTTTAAGAGCTTCTTGAGCTTCTTGCGGATCAACGTCGTATTTCTCTCTGCAACATTTCCTAAAAGAAAGATGGTTTCATTTTGGCTGACACCTCCTTATTCGTATTTATGTCGAATAACGAGATAGTATGAATAAGAATGAGAATAAGAATAAGAATAAGAATATTTTTTTGTATTGATAAAATAAAAAGTTTTATTAATTTAACGGATGATGATGTAAATAAAAGTTATTTCATATCTATTATTCTATCATGTAATATAAGATAAATGGTTTATAAAATAAAAATATATGATAATTTTTAATTAGTAGTTTATGATGAAATTGGTTTATACAATATTTTGCTTTATATTTTTTTGAGATAATAGAACCGATAATTGTAATTTTTATATTTTATTATATGAGTAAAGTTAGCGTGAGCTTAAGCTCGCCAAGGTCATTAGTGAGTTTAACTCAAAAATCTATTGAATCGGTTTATATTTTCAAATCTAAATCGTTCAAAAAATTCTTTCTATCAAAATTTTATAGGATACTGAAATTTTTTATTTTTAGGATTTTCTAACTTTTTTTTAGATTTTCTAAAATGACTCTAAAAATAATATTAAAATAAATAATCTTTGTATATAAAAATAAATTATTTTCAAAAATATGAAATAAATAGTTAGAAAAACTCTAAAAATAAAAAATTTCATTATCCAATAAAATTTTGATATGAAGAATTTATTGAGCAATTTGGATTTGAAAATTTAA
The DNA here is from genome assembly GCA_037678475.1 of x Bolboschoenoplectus mariqueter. Classification (NCBI taxonomy): domain Eukaryota; kingdom Viridiplantae; phylum Streptophyta; class Magnoliopsida; order Poales; family Cyperaceae; genus x Bolboschoenoplectus; species x Bolboschoenoplectus mariqueter. The sequence continues at coordinate 4,843,944 of CM075233.1, read as the reverse complement.
GCCGACTCGGTAGATTTTTTAGTTAAGTTTAAAAATAGCCTTGATGAGTTTAAACTCGCGCTAGCTTTATTCTTATTATATTCTTGTAAGATGTATTAGAGTAATATATTTATTTGTTTGTTATTTTTTTTGGTTAAGTTATATAAATTATAAATTACTCGGTAATCATTCATTATTTATTCATTACTCGTTAATTTTAACAGATAAAAGATAAAATATAAATAAGACTAAATTTAACGGATAAAAATAAAATATGAATAAAACTAATATCAGAAAATATCTCCATCCGATTCATATCATATTCATTGATTTTTTTTTTTTGCTTCTGAATCTAAAATCATTGGATTGAAAGTCAGGCAGGTAAATCCGTATCTTAAAGTATTAATTAGTTTAACATAATTTTTACTTACAATTGGTTGCCTCCAATGTCTTGCAACTAGAACTAATGAGTTTTGTTTTTTATAGCCGTCTGTATCTAATTAAAAAAAAGGATTAACATGTAGCAACAATATTAATTAGCGGAAAGTGTTCTAATCAGAATTTTATTTTTTATTTGACCTATATGGAAGAGGTATGTGTGGTGTTAAGTTGAGATAAATTGCATTGGTTAGCTGCCACATATAATTTGCCTCTTAACTAATAGTTCACACAAACTGAAACTGTATGAAGTATGATCACGCCATATGCAGTTACAAGTTACCAAAAAAAGAACCACCATCCCTTATATTATAAATTGATATACAAAAAATGCACCCGTTTTGTATAATAGTACAAACAACATCATTTGACAAATAGAAGTTACATCAAATATAACATGCAGAGTTACAGCAGGATAAGGAAAATTAATTATAAAATAAAGGGTGGAATCAGTTGGCAATAGATTTTCAAATAAATTCTAAAAAATCTTAACAATAGAAAATATATATATATTTTTTGTATTTATAGATTGATTGTGTTTCAAAATTTATTTGATAATCCATCAAAGATCATTAAAATTTATACTATTTGCAACAGTCTACATTTAGTGATCTTTGATAAACTATTAAATAATATTTAAATTATATAAAATTTGAAAAATAATCATTCTGTATATTCAAGAATATGTTTTTCAGATTTTTTTCGAATTTATTCAAAATATCATTGTCTGAATTGTCAAAATAATCATTGTTAACCGATCACTCCATGTAAAACTAAAATGACGTACAAAACTAATTTTTAAGCAAAATAAAGCAACAAGTACGTAACAAAATAACAGTTATTAATAAATAAATTGATTAAATGAAGTATAGTACTTAAATAATTTAAAGAATCATACTTAAAACTTTTTATTCCTTAAGCTACCAAAATGCACTGATAAATAATTCAGAACTAATATATCTATATTCGTAATCCCTGTTCGACTAGTAGCGTTTTTGGCTAATGATTGATATATAAATATAAAAATAATTAGGTTGGTAATGAATTAAAGTCTTGTTAGTTAGAAAAATGAGAATACACATTTAAATCCGAGACTCTAGATAAATAACTTCACATTCTCTATTATAATACAGAGGAGCGGATAAAATTTGAATCCTTTAACATGAATTTTAATGTTATTCATTCTATTAAAATTCTCTCGTGAATAATATTAAGCGATCGGATTTGGAGGCTCAATGAATCCTTGATAAGGAATCAAAGAAAACCTTCAAGTCATCATCAAAATAAAAGAGAAAAAGGGAAAAGAAAAAAAATGAAAGAAAGAAAACGATTCTGTGGTTTCTGATTTCTTATACCAGCAGGTCTCACAGAAATAGTTTTCGAATTCCAATGAGCAGGCTTTCAAATTTCATTAAAGGTAACATATTTTAGTACAAACTGTGATGTAACTATAGTTAGCCTAGGGTTTACACCATATATAAACTCGTTAAATCTCAGCTCTGTAAAAATACAAAATGCAATACAAACAGTAATTCAAACTTCTTCTTTCTGTGTTTCTCTTATGCCGGAAACCTCCAGTATCGACCAAATGGAGGATTTGAAATTCCCAGTATGGGCAAGACCAAGAAGGAAAGAAAGCCACGGAGTTTCGTTCCATTAGAGTTGGAATTGGAAACCAATCAAAATCAACCATTAAGCATTTCCCTTCTCTGCATAGAAGCGTTTTGACTTCTGAGAAAGGATGGGGCACATGCACTGCCACGCTCTGTTGGGAGCATATACCTTGCTTTGAACGCAAGTTGCGCCCGAGGGACCCTCCCGAGGGAACGCCTGCCTCATGGGCGTTAGAAGCCCATCCACGCTCGGATGCCTTGCCTCGTGCATTGCTTGATGCGAACACTGGCCCTCCGAGTTGCGAGATGCGGTGGGCGGAAGTGTACGGCCGTTGGATGGTGCTGGGAGCGGCGAGTGGTGGGATGCTGCGCACGTCGCCCCCGACCCCCATGTCGGCGTAAGGTTTGTTGGTTTGAACCCCTAACGAGGAGTTTGCTGTTGCGGCATTATGTCGTGTGGCATCTTCAGACCGATACCCCAGGTCAGGCGGGGCCACCCGCTGAGTTTAAGCATATAAATAAGCGGAGGAGAAGAAACTTACAAGGATTCCCCTAGTAACGGCGAGCGAACCGGGAGCAGCCCAGCCTTAGAACGGCATGGCGTGGACGCCTGAACGGCATGGCGTGGACGCCTGAACGGCATGGCGTGGACGCATGAACTGCATGGCGTGGACGCCTGAATGTCATGGCGTGGACGCCTGAACGGCATGGCGTGGACGCCTGAACTGCATGGCGTGGACGCCTGAACGGCATGGCCTGAACGCCTGAACGTCATGTGGTGCATGCCTGTGACCCTGAACATCATGCCTGACGGCATGGCACCCACGCCTGAAGGGCTTGTGGTGCATGGCTGAACGTCATCTGGTGGACGCCTGTAACCCTGAACATCATGCCTGAACGGCATGTCATCCACGCCTGAACGACATGTCGTGCATGGCTGAACGTCATCTAGTGGACGCCTGTGACCCTGAACATCATGCCTGAACGGCATGGCGTGGACGCCTGAACGGCATGGCCTGGACGCCTGAACGTCATGTGGTGCATGCTTGTGACCCTGAACGTCATGCCTGAACAGCATGGCATCCACGCCTGAACGACACGTGGTCCATGGCTGAACGTCATGTGGTGGATACCTGTGACCCTGAACATTATGGCTGAACGACATGTCATCCACGCCTAAACGGCATGTGGTGTATGGCTGAACGTCATGTGGTGGACGCCTCTGACCCCGAACATCATGCTTGAACGGCATGTCATCCACGCTTGAACGGCATGTGGTGCATGGCTGAACGTCATGTGGTGGATACCTGTGACCCTGAACATCATGGCTGAACGACATGTCATCCACGCCTAAACGACATGTGGTGTATGGCTGAACGTCATGTGGTGGACGCCTCTGACCCCGAACATCATGCTTGAACGGCATGTCATCCACGCTTGAACGGCATGTGGTGCATGGCTGAACGTCATGTGGTGGACACCTGTGACCCTGAACATCATGCCTGAACGGCATGTCATCCACGCTTGAACAGCATGTGGTGCATGGCTGAACGTCATGTGGTGGATACCTGTGACCCTGAACATCATTCCTGAACGGCATGGCATGGACGCCTGAACGGAACGGCGTGGACGCCTGAACGGCACGTGGTGCATGGCGTGGACGCCTGAACGGCATGTCATCCACGCCTGAAGGGCATGTGGTGCATGGCTAAACGTCATGTGGTGGATGCCTGTGACCCTGAACATCATGCTTGAACGGCATGGTACGGATGCCTGAACGGCATGGCGTGGATGCTTGAACGGCATGGCCTGGACGCCTGAACGTCATGTGGTGCTTGCCTGTGACCCTGAACATCATGCCTGAACGGCATGGCATCCACGCCTGAACGTCATGTGGTGCTTGCTTGTGATCATGAACATCATGCCGGAACGGCATGACATGGACGCCTTATCGGCATGTGGTGCATGCTTGTGACCCTGAACATCATGCCTGAACGGCATGTCATCTACACCTGAACGGCATGTGGTGCATTGCTGAACGTCATGTGGTGGATGCCTGTGACCCAAAACAACAAGCATGAATGGCATGGCATGGACGCCTGAACGGCATGGCGAGGATGCCTGAACGGCATGGTATGGACGCCTGAAAGGAATGGCGTGGACGCCTGAACGGCATGGCCAGGATGCCTGAACGTCATGTGGTTTATGCCTGTGATCCTGAACATCATGCCTGAACGGCATGGCATCCACGCCTGAATGGCATGTGGTGAATGACTGAACGTCATGTGGTGCATGGCTGAACGTCATGTGGTGGATGCCTGTGACCCTGAACATCATGCCTGAACGGCATGGCATGGACGCATGAACGAAATGGCGTGGACGCCTCAACGACATGGCATGGACACCTGAACGTCATGTGGTTTTTCCCTGTGATCCTGAACATAATGCCTGAACCGCATGGCATCAATGCCTCAACGGCATGTGGTGCATGGCTGAACGTCATGTGGTGGACGCCTGTGACCCTGAACATCATGCCAGAACGGCATGTCCTACACGCCTGAACGGCATGTGGTGCATGGCTGAACGTCATGTTGTGGACGCTTGTGACCCTGAACATCATGCCTGAACGGCATGGCATGTACGCCTGACCGACATGGCGTGGACGCCTGAACGGCATGTCATCCACGCCTGAACGGCATTTGGTGCATGGCTGAACGTCATGTGGTGGATGCCTGTGACCCTGAACGTCATGCATGAACGGCATGGCATGGACGCCTGAACGACATGACGTGGATGCCTGAACGGCATGGCATGCACGCATGAACGGCATGGCTTGAATGTTTGAACGGCATGGCATGGACGCCTGAACGTCATGTGGTGCATGCCTGTGACCCTGAACATCATGCCTGAATGGCATGGCATCCACGCCTGAAGGGCATGTGGTGCATGGCTGAACGTCATGTGGTGGATGACTGTGACCCTGAACATCATGCCTGAACGACATGGCGTGGATGCATGAACGGCATGTCATACATGGCTTAACGTCATGTGGTGCATGCGTGTGACCCTAAACATCATGCCTGAACAGCATGGCATGGACGCCAGAACGTCATGTGGTGCTTGCTTGTGACCCTGAGCATCATGCCGGAACGGCATGACATGGACGCCTTATTGGCATGTGGTGGACGCCTGTGACCTTGAACATTATGCCAGAACGGCATGCCATGGATGCCTGAACGGCTTATCATTCATGGCTGAACGTCAAGTGGTGCATGCGTGTGACCCTGAACATCACGCCTGAACGCCATGGCATGGACGCCTGAACATCATGTGGTGCATGCTTGTGACCCTGAACATCATACCTGAACGGTATGACATGGACGCCTGAACCACATGTGGTGCATGACAGTGACGCTCAACATCATGCTTCAACGGCATGTCCTCCACGCCTGAACGGTATGTGGTGCATGGCTGAACATAATGTGGTGGACGCCTGTGACCTTGAACATCATGGCTGAACGGCATGCCATGGAAGCCTGAACGGCATGGCGTGAACGCCTGAACGGCATGTCATTCATGGACTGAACGTCAAGTTGTGCATGCGTGTGACCCTGAACATCATGCCTGAACGGCATGGCATGGACGCCTGAACGTCATGTGGTGCATGCCTGTGACCATGAACATAATAACTGAACGGCATGGCATGGACGCCTGAACGGCATGTCCTCCACGCCTGAACGGCTTGTGGTACATGGCTGAACGTCTTGCGGTGGACGCCTGTGACGCTTAACATCATGCCTACACGGCATGGCATGGACACCTGAACGGCATGGCGGGGACGCCTGACCGGCATGGCGCGGACGCCGGAACGGCATGTCATGCATGGCTGAACGTCATGTGGGTCATGCGTGTCACCCTGAACACGATGCCCGAACGACATGGCATGGATGACCGAATGGCATGTGGTGCATGCCGTTGACCCTGAACATCGTACCTGAACAGCATGTCATCCACGCCTGAACGGCATGTGGTACATGGCTGAACGTCATGTGGAGTACGCCTGTGAGCCTGAACATCATGCCTGAACAGCATGGCATGGACGCCTGAACGTTATGGCGTGGACGCCTGAACGTCATGGCGTGGACGCCTGAACGGCATGTCATGCATCGCACAACGTCATGTGGTGCATGCGTGTGACCCCGAACATCATGCCTTAACGGCATTGCATGGACGCCAGAACGTCATGTGGTTCATGCCTGTGACCCTGAACCTCATGCTTGAAAGGCATGTCCTCCACGCCTGAATGGCATATGGTGGATGGCTGAACTTCATGTGGTGGATGCTTGTGGCCCTGAACATCATGCCTGAACGGCATGGCACGGACACCTGAATGGCATGTCATGCTTGGCTGAACGTCATGTGGTGAATGCGTGTGACCCTGAACATCATACCTGAACGGCATGGAATGGACGCCTGAACGTCATGTGGGGCATGCGTGTGACCCTGAACACGATGCCCGAATATCATGGCATCGTGACCCGAATGGCATGTGGGGCATGCTTGTGACCCTGAACATCGTGCCTGAACAGCATGTCCTCCACGCCAGAACGTCATGTGGTGCATGGCTGAACGTCAGGTGGTGGACGCCTATGACCCTGAACATCATGCCTGAACGGCATGGCATTGACGCCAGAACGTCATGGGGTGCATGTGTTTGACCCTGAACATCATGCCTGAACGGCATGGCATTGACGCCAGAACGTCATGTGGTGCATGCGTGTGACGATGAACATCATGCTTGAACGGCATGGCATGGACGCCCGAATGGCTTGTTGTGCATACCTGTAACCCTGAACATCATGCCTAAACGGCATGACATCCAAGCCTGAACGGCATGTGGTGCATGGCTGAACATCATGTGGTGGACGCCTGTGACCCTGAACATATTGCCTGAACGGCATGGCACGGACACCTGAACGGCATGTCTTGCTTGGCTGAACGTCATGTGGTGAACATCATGCTTGAACGGCATGGCATGGACGCCCGAATGGCTTGTTGTGCATACCTGTAACCCTGAACATCATGCCTAAACGGCATGACATCCAAGCCTGAACGGCATGTGGTGCATGGCTGAACATCATGTGGTGGACGCCTGTGACCCTGAACATATTGCCTGAACGGCATGGCACGGACACCTGAACGGCATGTCTTGCTTGGCTGAACGTCATGTGGTGAATGCATGTGACCCTGAACATCATGCCTGAACGGCTTGGCATGGACGCCTAAACGTCATGTGGTGCATGCGTGTCACCCTTAACATCATGACTGAATGGCATGGCATCGACGCTTGAACGGCATGTGGTGCATGCCTGTGACCCTGAACATCATACTTTAACGACATGTCCCCCCCGCCTGAACGGCATGTCCTCCACGCCGGAACGGCATGTGGTGCATGCCTGAAGTAATGTGGTGGACGCCTGTGAACCTGAACATAATGCCTGAACGGCATGGAAAGGACGCCTGAACGGCAAGGCGTAGACGCCTGAACGGCATGTCCTGCATGGTTGAACGTCATGTGTTGCATGCGTGTGACCCTGAAAATCATGCCTGAACGGCATGGCATGGACGCCAGAACGTCATGTGGTGCATGCGTGTGACATTGAATATCATGCCAGAACGGAATGGCATGGACGCCCGAACGGCTTATGGTGCTTGCTTGTAACCCTGAACATAATGCCTGAACGGCATGTCATCCACGCCAGAACGGCATGTGGTGCATGGCTGAACTTCATGTGGTGGACGCTTGTGACACTGAACATCATGCCTGAACGGCATGGCAAGGATGCCAGAACGTCATATGGTGCATGTGTGTGACGTTGAACCTCATGCCTGAACGGAATGGCATGGATGCCCGAACGGCTTGTGGTGCCTGCCTGTAACCCTGAACATCATGCCTGAACGGCATGTCATCCAAGCCTGAACAGCATGTGGTGCATGGCTGAACATCATGTGGTGGACGCCTGTGACCCATAATATTTTGCCTGAATGGCATGGCACGGACACCTGAAAGCCATGTCATGCATGGCTAAACTTCATGTGGTGGACGCCTGTGACCCTGAACATCATGCCTGAACGGCATGGCATGGACGCCTGAACGGCAAGGCGTGGACGCCTGAACGGCAAGGCGTGGACGCCTGAAAGGCATGTCCTGCATGGCTGAACGTCATGTGGTGCATGCGTGTGACGCTGAATATCATACCAGAACGGAATGGCATGGACGCCCGAACGGCTTGTGGTGCATGCTTGTAACCCTGAACATAATGCCTGAACGGCATGTCATCCACGCCTGAACGGCATGTGGTGCAAGGCTGAACTTCATGTGGTGGACGCCTGTGACACTGAATATCATGCCTGAACGGCATGGCACGGACACCTGAACGGCATGTCAGGCATGGCTGAACGTCTTGTGGTGGACGCTAGTGACCCTGAACATCATGCCTGAACGGCATGGCATGGACGCCTGAACGTCATGTGGGGCATGCGTGTGACCCTGAACACGATGCCTGAACAGCATGTGGTGCATGCCTGTGACCCTTATCATCATATTTCAACGGCATGTCCTCCACGCCTGAACGGCATGTGGTGCATGGCTGAACGTCATGTGGTGGACGCCTGTGACCCTGAACATCATGCTTGAACGGCATGGCATGGACGCCTGAACGGCAAGGCGTGGACGCCTGAACGGCATGGCATGGACGCGAGAACGTCATGTGGTGCATGCGTGTGACGCTGAACATCATGCCTGAATTGCATGGCTTGGACGCCAGAACGGCATGTGGTGCAAGCCTGTAACCCTAAACATCATGCCTGAACGGCATGTCATCCGCGCCTGAACGGCATGTGGTGCATGGCACGGACACCTGAACGTCATGTCATGTATTCCCGAACGTCATGTGGTGAGTGCGTGTGACCCAGAACATCATGCCTGAACGGCATGGCATGGACGCCTGAACTTCATGTAGTGCATGAGTGTGACCCTGAACAACATGCCTGAATAGCATGTGGTGCATGCCTATGACCTTGATCATCATACTTGAACGGCATGTCCTCCCCGCCAGAACGGCATGTGGTGCATGGCTGAACGTCATGTTGTGGGCGCCTGTGACCCTGAATATCACACCTGAACGGCATGGCATCGACGCCTGAACGGCAAGGCGTAGACGCCTGAACGGCATGGCATGGACGCGAGAACGTCATGTGGTGCATGCGTGTGGCGCTGAACATCATGCCTGAACGGCATGGCTTGGACGCCAGAGCGGCATGTTGTGCAAGCCTGTAACCCTAAACATCATGCCTGAACGGCATGTCCTCCACGCCTGAACGGCATGTGGTGCATAGCAGAACTTCATGTGGTGGACGCCTGTGGCCCTGAACATCATGCCTGAACGGCGTGGCACGGACACCTGAACGACATCTCATGCATGGCTGAACGTCATGTGGTGAATGCGTGTGACCCTGAACATCATGCCTGAACGGCATGGCATGGACGCTGAATGGCATGGCATGGACGCCTGAACGGCATGTCATACAAGGCTTAACGTCATGTGGTGAATGCGTGTGACCCTGAACATCATCCCTGAACGGCATGTCATTGACGCTAGAACGTCATGTGGTGCATGCGTGTGACGCTGAACATCATGCCTGAACGGCATGGCATGGACGCCCGAACGGCTAGTGGTGCATGCCTGTAACCCTGAACATCATATCGAACTGCATGTCATCCAAGCCGGAACGGAATGTGGTGCATGGCTGAACATCTTGTGGTGGACGCCTGTGACCCTGAACATAATGCTTGAACGACATGTCTTGCATGGCTGAACGTCATGTGGTGAATGCGTGTGACCCTGAACATCATGCTTGAACGGCATGGCATGGACGCCTGAACGTCATGTGGTGCATGCGTGTCACCCTTAACATCATGGCTGAACGGCATGGCATCGACGCTTAAACGGCATGTGGTGCTTGCCTGTGACCATGAACATCATACTTGAACGGCATGTCCTCCACGCCAGAACGGCATGTGGTGCATGGCTGAACGTAATGTGGTGGACGCCTGTGACCCTGAACATCATGCCTGAACGGCATGGCATGGACGCCTGAACGGCAAGGCGTGGACGCCTGAACGGCATGTCCTGCATGGCTGAACGTCATGTGTTGCATGCGTGTGACCCTGAATATCATGCCAGAACAGAATGGCATGGACGCCCGAACGGCTTGTGGTGCATGCTTGTAACCCTGAACATAATGCCTGAACAGCATGTCCTCCACGCCTGAACGGTATGTGGTGCAAGCCTGTAACCCTAAACATCATGCCTGAACGGCATGTGGTGCATAGCAGAACTTCATGTGGTGGACGCCTGTGGCCCTGAACATCATGCCTGAACGGCGTGGCACGGACACCTGAACGACATCTCATGCATGGCTCAACGTCATGTGGTGAATGCGTGTGACCCTGAACATTATGCCTGAACGGCATGGCATGGACGCTGAACGGCATGGCATGCAAGGCTGAACGTCATGTGGTTAATGCGTGTGACCCTGAACATCATCCCTGAACGGCACGGCACGGACGCTGAACGGCATCGCACGGACGCCTAAACAGCATGTCATGCAAAGCTGAACATCATGCGGTGCATGCGTGTGACCATGAACATCATGCCTCAACGGTATGGCATGGACGCCAGAACGTCATATGGTGAATGCGTGTGACGCTGAACATTATGCCTGAACGGCATGGCATGGACGCCCGAACGGCATGTGGTGCATGCTTGTGACCCCGAACAACATGCCTGAACGGCATGTCATCCACGCCTGAACGGCATGTGGTGCATGGCTGAACGTCATTTGGTGGACGCCTGTGACCCTGAACATCATGACTGAACGGCATTGCTTGGAGGCCTGAACGGCATGGGGTGGACGCCTGAATGGCATGTCATGCATGGCTGAACGTCATTTGCTGCATGCGTGTGACCATGAACATCATGCCTGTACGGCATGGCATGGACGCCAGAACGTCATGTGGTGCATGCCTGTAACACTGAACATCATGCCTGAACGGCATGTCATCCACGCCTGAACGGTATGTGCCGCATGGCTAAACGTCGTGAGGTGTATGCCTGTGACCCTGAACATCACGCCTGAACGGCATGGCGTGGACGCCTGAACGGAACACCGTGCATGCCTGATCGGCATGGCAAGGACGCCTGAACGACATGTGGTGCATGCCTGTGACCATCAACATCATGCCTGAACGGCATGGCACAGACGCCTGAACGGCATGTCGTGCATGCCTGTGACCGAGAACATCAAACTTGAACGGCATGTCCTCCACGCCTGAACGGCATTTGGTGCATGGCTGAACGTCATGTGGCGGACGCCTGTGACCCTGAACATCATGAGTGAACGGCATCGCATGGACGCCTGAACGGCATGGCGTGGACACCTGAACGGCATGTCCCGCATGGCTCAACGTCATGTGGTGCATGCGTGTGACCATGAACATCATGCCTGAACGGCATGGCATGGACACTCCAACGTCATGTGGTGCATGCGTGTAACGCTGAATATCAAACTGAACGACATGGCATGGACGTCTGAAAGGCATGTGGTTCATGGCTATGACCCCGAACATCAAACTCGAACGGCATGTCCTCCACTCCTGAACGGCATGTGGTGCATGGCTGAACGTCATGTGGTGGACGCCTGTGACCCTGATCATCATGCCTGAACGGCATGGCATGGACGACTGAACGGCATGTCCTGCATGGCTGAACGTCATGTGGTGCATGCGTGTGACCCTGAACATCATGCCTGAACGGCATGGCATGGACGCCTGAACGTCATGTGGTGCATGAGTGTGACCCTGGACAACAAGCCTAACCGGAATGTGGTGCATGCCTGTGACCCTGATCATAATACTTCAAGGGCATGTCTTCCACGCCTGAACGGCATGTGGTGCATGGCTGAACGTCATGTGGTGGACGCCTGTGAACCTGAACATCATGCCTGAACAGCATGGCATGGACGCCTGAACGGCAAGGCATGGACGCCTGAACGGCATGGCTGAATGGCATGGACGCGATTACGTCATGTGGTGCATGCGGGTGACGCTGAACATCATGCCTGAATGGCATGGCTTGGACGCCAAAACGGCATGTGGTGCAAGCATGTAACCCAAAACATCATGCCTGAACGGCATGTTCTCCTCGCCTGAACGGCATGTGGTGCATAGCAGAAATTCATGTGGTGGACGCATGTGGCCCTGAAAAACAGGCCTGAACGGCATGGCACGGACGCCTGAACGGCATGTCGTGCAAGGCTGAACGTCATGTGGTGCATAATGTGACCCTGAACATCAAGCCTGAACGACATTGTAAAGACGCCCGAGCGGCATGAGGTGCATGCCTGTGACCCAGAACATCATGCCTGAACGGCATGTCATCCACGCTTGAACGGCATGTGGTACACTACTGAACGTCATGTGGCGGACGCCTGTGACCCTGGACATCATGCGTGAACAGCATGGCTTGGACGCTGAACGGCATGGCGAGGACGCCTGAACGGCATATCATGCATGGCTGAACGTCATGTGGTGCATGCGTGTGACCCTGAACATCATGTCTGAACGGCTTGGAATGGATGCTAGAACGTCATGTCGTGCATGTCTCTGACCCTGAACATCATGCCTGAACGGCATGTCATCCACGCCTGAACGGCTTGTGGTGCATGCCTGAACTTCATGTGGTGGACGCCTGTGATCCTGGACATCATGCCTGAACGGAATGGTTGGGACACCTGAACGGCATGTCATGCACGGCTGAACGTCATGTGGTGCATGCGTGTGACCCTGAACATCATGCCTGAACGGCATGGCATCGACACCTGAACGTCTTGTGGTGCATGCGTGTGACCTTGAACATCATGCCTGAACGGCATGGCAATGACGCCCGAACGGCATGTGGTGCATGCCTGTGACCCTCAACATCATGCCTGAACGGCATGTGGTGCACTGCTGAACGTCATGTGGCGGACGCCTGTGACCCTGAACATCATGCCTGAACGGCATGGAATGGACGCCAAAACGGCATGTGGTGCATGCGTGTGACCCTGAAAATCATGCCTGAACGACATGGCATGGACGCCCGAACGGCAAGTGGTGCATGCATGTGACCCTGAACATCATGCTTGAACGGCATGGAATGGACGCCAAAACGGCATGTGGTGCATGGCTGAACATCATGTGGTGAATGCATGTGACCCTGAACATCATGCCTAAACGGCATGGCATGGACGCCCGAACGGCATGTTGTGCACGCGTGTGACCCTGAAAATCATGCCTGAACGGCGTGGAATCGACGCCAGAACGGCATGTGGTGCATGCCTGTGACCCTGAACATGATGCCTGAACGGCATATGGTGCATGGCTGAACGTCTTGTGGTGGACGCCTGTGACCCTGAACATCATGCCTAAATGGAATGGCTTGGACGCCTGTACGGCAAGGCGTGGATGCCTGAACGGCATGTCAAGCATGGCTGAACGTCATGTGGTGCATGCCTGTGACCCTGAACGTCATGGCTTTACGGCATGGCATGGACGCCCGAACGGCATGTGGTGCATGCCTGTTACCCTGAACGTCATGCCTGAACGGCATGTCATACACGCCTCACGGCATGTGCTGCATGGCTAAACGTCATGTGGTGGACGCCTGTGACCGTGAACATCATGCCTGAACGGCATTGCTTGGATGCCTGTACGGCAAGGCGTGGATGCCTGAGCGGCATGTCAAGCATGCCTGAACGTCATGTGGTGCATGCGTGTGACCCTGAACATCATGCTTCAACGGCATAGAATGGACGCCCGAACGTCATGTGGTGCATGCCTATGACCCGGAACGTCATGCCTGAACGGCATGGCATGGACGCCCGAACGGCATGTGGTGCATGGCTGTGACCAGAACGTCATGCCTGAACGGCATGTCATCCACGCCTGAACGGCATGTGGTGAATGGCTGAACATCATGTGGTGGACGCCTGTGACCCTGAACATCATGCCTGAACGGCATGACATGGACGCCTGAACGTCATGTGGTGCTTGCTTGTGACCATAAACATCATGCTTGAACGGCATGGCATGGACGCCTAAACGGCATGTGGTGCATGCCTATGACCCTGAACATCATGCGTGAACGGTTTGTGGTGCTTGGCTGAACGTCATGTGGTGGACGACTATGACCTTGAACATCATGCCTGAACGGCTTGGCATGCATGGCTGATCGTCATGTGGTTCATGCCTGTGACCTTGAACATCATGCCTCAACGGCATGGCATGGACGCCTAAACGGCATGTGGCCCATGAATGAACGTCATGTCATGAAGGTCTGAACGGCATGGCATGGACGCCTGAACGGCATGTGGTGCATGGCTGAACGTCATGTCACGAAGGTCTGAACGGCATGGCATGGACGCCAAAACATCATGTGGTGCATGCTTGTGACCATGAACATCATGCCTGAACGGAATGGCATGGACGCCGGAACGGCATGTGGTGGTTGCTTGTGACCCTGAACATCATGCCTGAACGGCATGTGGTGCATGCGTGTGACCCTGAAAATCATACCTGAACGGCATGGCATGGACACCCGAACGGCATGTGGTGCATGGCAATGACCCTCAACATCATGCCTGAACGGCATGTCATGCATGCCTGAACGTCATGTGGTGCATGCGTGTGACCCTGAATATCATGCTTGACCGGCATGGAATGGACGCCAGAACATCATGTGGTGCATGCCTGTGACCCGGAACGGCATGTGGTGCATGGCAATGACCCTCAACATCATGCCTGAACGGCATGTCATGCATGCCTGAACGTCATGTGGTGCATGCGTGTGACCCTGAATATCATGCTTGACCGGCATGGAATGGACGCCAGAACATCATGTGGTGCATGCCTGTGACCCGGAACGGCATGTGGTGCATGTTGTGACCCTGAACGGCTTGTGGTGAATGCCTGTGACCCTGAACGGCATGGCAAGCATGGCTGAACGTCATGTGGTGCATGCCTGTGACCCTGAATATCATGCCGGAATGGCATGGCATAGACGCCTAAATGTCATTTGGTGCATGCGTGTTACCCTGAACATCATGCCTGAACGGCATGGCATGAACGCCAGAAAGTCATGTGGTGCATACCTGTGACCCTGAACATCATGCCTGAACGGCATCGTATTGACGCCTGTACGGCATGTGGTGCATGCCTGTGACACTGAACATCATGCCTGAACGGCATGTCATCCACGCCTGAACGGCATGTGCTGCATTGCTGAACGTCATGTGGTGGACGCCTGTCACCCTGAACAACATGCCTGAACGGCATGACATGCATGGCTGAACGTCATGTGGTGCATGCCTGTGACCCTGAACGTCATGTCTGAACGGAATGGCATGGACGCCTGAACGGCATGTGGTGCATGGCTGAACGTCATGTCATGAAGGTCTGAACGGCATGGCATGGACGCCTAAACATCATGTGGTGCATGCGTGTGACCCTGAACATCATTCCTGAACGGCATGGCATTGATGCCGAAACGTCAGATGGTGCATATCTGAACGACTTGTCATGAATGTCTGAACGGCATGTCATGCCTGGTTGAACGTCATGTGGTGCATGTGCGTGGCCCTGAACATCATGCCTGAACGGCATGGCATGGACGCCTGAACGGCATGTGGCGCAAGCCTGTGACCCTGAACATCATGCCCGAACGGCATGTGGTGCATGGCTGAACGTCATGTGGTGGACGCCGATGACCCCGACCATCAAGCCTGAACGGCATGGCATGGACCACTGAACAGCATGGTGTGGACACCTAAACGGCATGGCATGGATGCCTGAACGGCATGTGGTGCATGCTTGTTACCCTGAACATGATGCCTGAACAGCATCGCATGGACGCCTGAACGGCAAGTGGTGCATGCCTATGATCCTGAACATCATGCTTGAACGGCATGTCATCCACGCCTGAACGACATGTGGTGCATGCCTGAACGACATTTGGTTGACGCCTGTGAACCTGAACAACATGCCTGAACGGCATGGCAAGCATGGCTGAACGTCATGTGGTGCATGCCTGTGACCCTGAACATCATGCCTGAATGGCATGGCATGGACGCCTAAATGACATGTGGTGCATGCGTGTAACCCTGATCATCATGCCTGAACGGCATGGCACTGACGCCTAAACGGCATATGGTGCATCTCTGAACGGCATGTCATGAATGTGTGAACGGCATGTAATGCATGGCTGAACGTCATGTGGTGCATGCCTGTGACCCTGAATATCATGCCTGAATGGCATGGCATAGACGCCTAAATGTCATTTGGTGCATGCGTGTTACCCTGAACATCATGCCTGAACGGCATGGCATGAACGCCAGAAAGTCATGTGGTGCTTGATGTGACCCTGAACTTCATGCCTGAACGACATGGCATGGATGCCTGAACGGCATGTGGTGCATGCCTGTGACACTGAACATCATGCTTGAACGGCATGTCATCCACGCCTGAACGGCATGTGCTGCATTGCTGAACGTCATGTGGTGGACGCCTGTCACCCTGAACAACATGCCTGAACGGCATGACATGCATGGCTGAACGTCATGTGGTGCATGCCTGTGACCCTGAACGTCATGCCTGAACGGAATGGCATGGACGCCTGAACGGCATGTGGTGCATGGCTGAACGTCATGTCATGAAGGTCTGAACGGCATGGCATGGACGCCTAAACATCATGTGGTGCATGCGTGTGACCCTGAACATCATTCCTGAACGGCATGGCATTGACGCCGAAACGTCAGATGGTGCATATCTGAACGACTTGTCATGAATGTCTGAACGGCATGTCATGCCTGGCTGAACGTCATGTGGTGCATGTGCGTGGCCCTGAACATCATGCCCGAACGGCATGGCATGGACGCCTGAACGGCATGTGGCGCAAGCCTGTGACCCTGAACATCATGCCCGAACGGCATGTGGTGCATGGCTGAACGTCATGTGGTGGACGCCGATGACCCTGACCATCAAGCATGAACGGCATGGCATGGACCACTGAACAGCATGGTGTGGACACCTAAATGGCATGGCATGGATGCCTCAACGGCATGTGGTGCATGCTTGTTACCCTGAACATGATGCCTGAACGGCATCGCATGGACGCCTGCACGGCAAGTGGTGCATGCCAATGATCCTGAACATCATGCTTGAACGGCATGTGATCCACGCCTGAACGACATGTGGTGCATGGCTGAACGTCATGTGGTTGACGCCTGTGAACCTGAACAACATGCCTGAACGGCATGGCAAGCATGGCTGAACGTCATGTGGTGCATGCCTGTGACCCTGAACATCATGCCCGAACAGCATGTGGTGCATGGCTGAACGTCATGTGGTGGACGCCGATGACCCCGACCATCAAGCCTGAATGGCATGGCATGGACGCCTGAACGGCATGGTGTGGACACCTGAACGGCATGGCATGGATGCCTGAACGGCATGTGGTGCATGCTTGTGACCCTGAACATCATGCCTGAACGGCATCGCATGGACGCCTGAATGGCAAGTGGTGCATGCCTATGATCCTGAACATCATGCTTGAACGGCATGTCATCCACGCCTAAACGACATGTGGTGCATGGCTGAACGTAATGCGGTGGACGCCTGTGAACCTGAACAACATGCCTGAACGGCATGGCAAGCATGGCTGAACGTCATGTGGTGCATGCCTGTGACCCTGAACATCATGCCTGAATGGCATGGCATGGACGCCTAAATGTCATGTGGTGCATGCGTGTAACCCTGATCATCATGCCTGAACGGCATGGCACTGACCCCTAAACGGCATATGGTGCATCTCTGAACGGCATGTCATGAATGTGTGAACGGCATGTCATGCATGGCTGAACGTCATGTGGTGCATACCTGTGACCCTGAACATCATGCCTGAACGGCATGGCATGGACGCCTGAACGGCATGTGGTGCATGGCTAAACGTCATGTCATGAAGGTCTGAATGGCATGGCATGGACGCCTAAATGTCATGTGGTGCATGCGTGTGACCCTGATCATCATGCCTGAACGGCATGGCACTGACACCTAAACGGCATTTGGTGCATCTCTGAACGGCATGTCATGAATGTTTGAATGGCATGTCATCCATGGCTGAACGTCAAGTGGTGCATACCTCTGACCCTGAACATCATGCCTGAACGGAATCGCATGGACGCCAGAACATCATGTGGTGCGTGCTTGTGACCCAGAACATCATGCCTGAACGGCATGTCATCCACGCCTGAACGGCATGTGGTGCATGGTTGAACGTCATGTGGTGGACGCCTGTGACCCTGAACAACATGCCTGAACAGCATGGCTTGCATGGCTGAACGGCATGTGGTGCATGCCTGTGACCCTGAACATCATGCCTGAACGGCATGGCTTGGATGCCTGAACGGCATGTGATGCATGCCTAAACGTCTTGTCATGAAGGTCTGAACGGCATGGCATGGACGCCTAAAAGTCATGCGGTGCATGCGTGTGACCCTGAACATCATGCCTGAACGGCATGACATTGACGCCTAAACGGCATATGGTGTATCTCTGAACGGCATGTCATGAATGTCTGAACGGCATGGCTTGCACGCCTGAACGGCATGTGGTGCATGACTGTGACCCTGAACATCAAGCCTGAACGGCATGTCATGCACGCCTGAAAGGCATGTGGTGCATGGCTGAACGTCATTTGGTGGACGCCGATGACCCTGAACATCATGCCTGAACGGCATGGCAGGGACGCCTGAACGGCATGGAGTGGACGCATGAACGGCATGGCATGGACGCCTCAATGGCATGGAGTGGACGCATGAACGGCATGGCATGGACTCCTGAACGGCATGTGGTGCATGCTTGTGACCCTGAACATCATGCCTGAACGGCATCGCATGGACGCCTGAACGGCAAGTTGTGCATGCCTCTGCCCATGAACATCATGCTTGAACGGCATGTCATCCACGCCTGAATGGCATGTGGTGCATGGCTGAACGTCATGTGGTGGACGCCTGTGACCCTGAACAACAAGCCTGAACGGCCTGGCATGCATGGCTGAACGTCATGTGGTGCATGCCTGTGACCCTGAACATCAAGCCTGAACGGCATGGCAAGGATGCCTGAACGGCATGTGGTGCAAGGCTGAACGTCATGTCATGCAGGTCTGAACGGCATGGAATGGATGCCTAAACGTCATGTGGTGCATGCGTGTGACCCTGAACATCATGCCTGAACGGCTTGGCACTGACACCTAAACGGCATATGGTGCTTCTCTGAACGGCATGTCATGAATGTCTGAAGGGCATGTCATGCATGGCTGAACGTCATGTGGTGCATACCTGTGACCCTGAACATCATGCCTGAACGGCATCGCATTGACGCCTGTACGGCAAGTGGTCCATGCCTTTGCCCCTGAACATCATGCTTGAACGGCATGTCATCCACGCCTGAACGGCATGTGCTGCATGGCTGAACGTCATGTGGTGGATGCATGTGACCCTGAACAACATGCCTGAACGGCATGGCCTGCATGGCTGAACGGCATGTGGTGCATGCCTGTGACCCTGAACATCATGCCTGAACGGCATGTCATCCACACCTGAACGGCATGTGATGCATGCCTGAACGTCATGTCATGAAGGTCTGAACGGCATGGCATGGACGTCTAAAAGTCATGTGGGGCATGCGTGTGACCCTGAACATCATGCCTGAACGGCATGGCACTGACGCCTAAACGGCATATGGTGTATCTCTGAACGGCATGTCATGAATGTTTGGACGGCATGGCTTGCACGCCTGAACTGCATGGCGTGGATGCCTAAACGGCACGGGATGCACGCCTGAACGACATGTGGTGCATGCGTGTGACCCTTAACGTCATGCCTGAACGGCATGTCCTCCACGCCTGAACGGCATGTGGTGCATGGCTGAACGTCATGTGGTGGACGCCTATGACCCTGAACAACATGCCTGAACGGCATGGCATGCATGGATGAACGTCATGTGGTGCATGCCTGTGACCCTGAACATGGTGCCTGAACGGCATGGCATGGACGCCTAAACGTCATGTGGTGCATGCGTGTGACCCTGAAAATCATGACTGAATGGCATGGCATTGACGCCTAAACGTCATATGGTGCATATCTGAACCGCATGTCTTGAATGTCTGAACGGCATGGCATGGATGCCAGAACGTCATGTGGTGCATGCTGTGACCCTGAACTTCATGCCTTAACGGCATGGCATGGACGCCTGAACGGCATGTGGTGCAAGCCTGTGACCCTGAACATCATGCCTGAACGGCAGGTGGTGCATGGTTGAACGTCATGTGGTGGATGCCGATGACCCTGAACATCATGCCTGAACGGCATGGCATGGACGCCTAAAAGGCATGGTGTGGACGCTTGAACGGCATGGCATGGACGCCTGAACGGCATGTGGTGCATGCTTGTGACCCTGAACGTCATGCCTGAACGGCATCGCATGGACGCCTGAACGGCAAGTGGTGCATGCCTATGACCCTGAACATCATGCCTGAACGGCATGTCATCCACGCCTGCACGGCATGGCATGCATGCCTGATCGTCATGTGGTGCATGCCTGTGACCCTGAACATCATGCCTGAACGGCATGGCATGGACGCCTGAACGGCATGTCATGGCTGAACGTCATGTCATGAAGGTCTGAACGGCATGGCATGGAGGCCTGAACGGCATATGGTGCATGCCTGTGAGCCTGAACATCATGCCTGAACGGCATGTGATGCAAAGCTGAACGTCATGTGGTGGACGCCGATGACCCTGAACATCATGCCTAAACGGCATGGCATGCATGGCTGAACGTCATGTGGTGCATGCCTGTGACCCTGAACATCATGCCTGAACGGCATCGCACAGACGACTAAACGGCATATGGTGCATCTCTGAACGTCATGTCATGAAGGTCTGAACGGCATGGCATGCATGGCTGAACGTCATGTGGTGCATACCTGTGACCCTGAACATCATGCCTGAACGGCATCGCATGGACGCCAGGACGTCATGTGGTGCATGCTTGTGACCCAGAACATCAAGCCTGAACGGCATGGCATGGACGCCTGAACGGCATGTGGTGCATGCCTGTGACCCTGAACATCATGCCTGAACGGCATGTCCTCCACACCTGAACGGCATGTGGTGCATGGCTGAACGTCATTAGGTGGACGCCTATGACCCCGAACAACATGCCTGAACGGCAGGGCTTGCACGCCTGAACTGCATGGCGTGGATGCCTGAACGGAATGTCATGCATGGCTTAACGTCATGTGGTGCATGCGTGCGGCCCTGAACATCATGCCTGAACGGCATGGCATGGACGCCATAACGTCATGTTGTGCATGCTTTGACCCTGAACTTCATGCCTGAACGGCATGGCATGAACGTCTGAACGACATGTGGTGCATGCCTGTGACCCTGAATATCATGCCTGAACGGCACGGCATGGACGCTTGAACGGCATGTGGTGCATGCGTGTGACCCTGAACGGCATGGCTTGGACGCCTAAACGGCATGTGGTGCATGCTTGTGTACCTGAGCATCATGCCTGAACGGCATGGCATGGACGCCTGAACGGCATGTGGTTCATGCCTATGGCCCTGAACATCATGCGTGAACGGCATGTCATCCACGCCTGAACGGCATGTGGTTCATGGCTGAACGTAATGTGGTGGACTCCTCTCATCCTGAACATCATGACTGAACGGCATGGCACGGACGCCTGAACGGCATGTGGTGCTTGGCTGAACGTCATGTCATGAAGGTCTGAACGGCATGGCACGGACGCCTGAACGGCATGTGGTGGTTGGCTGAACGTCATGTCATGAATGTCTGAACGGCATGGCACGGACGCCTGAACGTCATGTGGTGCCTGCGTGTGACCCTGAACATCATGCCTGAACGGCATGGCATGGACGCCTGAAAGGGATATGGTGCATGTCTGAACGGCATGTCATGAATGTCTGAACGGCATGTTATGCATGGCCGAACGTCATGTGATGCATTCCTGTTACCCTGAACATCATTCCTGAACGGCATGGCATGAACGCCAGAAGGTCATGTGGTGCATGCCTGTGACCCTGAACATCATACCTGAGCGGCATTGCATGGACGCCTGAACGGCATGTGGTGCATGCCTGTGACCCGGAACATCTTGCCTGAACGGCCTGTCATCCACGACTGAACGGCATGTGGTGCATTGCTGAACGTCATGTGATGGACGCCTATGACCATGAACATCATGCCTGAACGGCATGGCTTAGACGCCTGAACGTCATGGCGTGGATGCCTGAACGGCATGTCATGCATGGCAGAACGTC
Organism: x Bolboschoenoplectus mariqueter; assembly: GCA_037678475.1. Classification (NCBI taxonomy): domain Eukaryota; kingdom Viridiplantae; phylum Streptophyta; class Magnoliopsida; order Poales; family Cyperaceae; genus x Bolboschoenoplectus; species x Bolboschoenoplectus mariqueter. The sequence continues at coordinate 4,821,407 of CM075233.1, read as the reverse complement.
ATGTGGTGCATGCGTGTTACCCTGAACATCATGCCTGAACGGCATGGCATGGACGTCTGAACGTCATGTGGTTCATGCCTGTGACCTTGAATGTCATGCCTGAACGGCTTGGCATGGGCGCCCGAACGGCATGTGGTGCATGCCTGTGACCCTGAACATCATACCTCAATGGCATGTCATGAATGTCTCAAAAGCATGTCATGCATGGCTGAATGTCATGTGGTGCATGCCTGTGACGCTGAACATCTTGCCTGAATGGCATGGCATGGACACCTGAACGGCATGGCATGGACGCCGGAACGGCATGTGGTGCATGCCTGTGACCCTGAACATCATGCCTGAACGGCATGGCATGGACGCTTGAACATCATGTGGTGCATGCGTGTGACCCTGAACATCATGCCTGAACGGCATGGCTTGGACGCCTGAACGGCATGTGGTGCATGCCTGTGTCCCTGAGCATCATGCCTGAACGGCATGGCATGGACGCCTGAACGGCATGTGGTTCATGCCTATGACCCTGAACATCATGCGTGAACGGCATGTCATCCACGCCTGAACGACACGTGGTTCATGGCTGAACGTCATGTGGTGGACACCTCTGACCCTGAACATCATGCCTGAACGGCATGGCATGGACGCCTGAACGGCATGTGGTGCTTGGCTGAACGTCATGTCATGAAGGTCTGAACGGCATGGCCTGGACGCCTGAACGTCATGTGGTGCCTGCGTGTGACCCTGAACATCATGCCTGAACGGCATGGCATGGACGCCTGAACGGGATATGGTGCATGTCTGAACGGCATGTCATGAATGTCTGAACGGCATGTCATGCATGGCTGAACGTCATGTGATGCATGCCTGTGACCCTGAACATCATTCCTGAACGGCATGGCATGGACGCCAGAAGTTCATGTGGTGCATGCCTGTGACCCTGAACTTCATGCCTGAGCGGCATTGCATGGACGCTTGAACGGCATGTGGTGCTTGGCTGAACGTCATGTCATGAAGGTCTGAACGGCATGGCCTGGACGCCTGAACGTCATGTGGTGCCTGCGTGTGACCCTGAACATCATGCCTGAACGGCATGGCATGGACGCCTGAACGGGATATGGTGCATGTCTGAACGGCATGTCATGAATGTCTGAACGGCATGTCATGCATGGCTGAACGTCATGTGATGCATGCCTGTGACCCTGAACATCATTCCTGAACGGCATGGCATGGACGCCAGAAGTTCATGTGGTGCATGCCTGTGACCCTGAACTTCATGCCTGAGCGGCATTGCATGGACGCTTGAACGGCATGTGGTGCATGCCTGTGACCCAGAACATCATGCCTGAACGGCCTGTCATCCACGCCTGAACGACATGTGGTGCATGGCTGAACGTCATGTGATGGACGCCTACGACCCTGAACATCATGCCTGAACGGCATGGCTTGGACGCCTGAACGTCATGGCGTGGATGCCTGAAAGGCATGTCATGCATGGCTGAACGTCATGCGGTGCATGTGTGTGACCCTGAACATCATGCCTGAACGGCATGGCATGGACGCCTGAACGTCATGTGGTTCATGCCTGTGACCTTGAATGTCATGCCTGAACGGCTTGGCATGGGCGCCCGAACGGCATGTGGTGCATGCCTGTGACCCTGAACGTCATACCTGAACGGCATGTCATGAATGTCTGAAAAGCATGTCATGCATGGCTGAACGTCATGTGGTGCATGGCATGGACACCTGAACGGCATGGCATGGACGCCGGAACGGCATGTGGTGCATGCCTGTGACCCTGAACATCATGCTTGAACGGCATGTCATCCACACCTGAACAACATGTGGTGCATGGCTGAACGTCATGTGGTGGACGCCTATGACCCTGAACATCATGCCTGAACGGCATGGCTTGGACCCCTGAACGGCATGGCATGCATGGCTGAAGGTCATATGGTGCATGCGTGTGACCCTGAACATCATGCCTGAACGGCATGGCATGGACGCCGGAACGTCATGTGGTGCATGCGTGTTACCCTAAACGTCATGCCTGAACGGCATGGCATGGACGCTTGAACGTCATGTGGTGCATGCGTGTGACCCTGAACATCATGCCTGAACGGCTTGGCATGGACGCCTGAACGGCATATGGTGCATGTCTGAACGGCATGTCATGAATGTCTGAACGGCATGTCATGCATGGCTGAACGTAATGTGGTGAATGCCTGTGACCCTGAACATCATGCCTGAACGGCATTGCTTCCACGTCCAAACGTTGTCACGGGGGTGTTTTCCTCCCCTTGGGTACGGAGGGATTGGGTGGTGGTGGTAATAACAGCGCCCAAGAAAATGAAAAAGTCAATATCCCCTATTAGGGGGCGGAGGTTTTTAAAAATTTGGGGCGTTGGTTGAGGCTGGATGGGGGGTGTCACGGGGGTGTTTCCCCCCTCTAGGGCAGGGGGATTGGGTGGTGATGGTAATAATAGCGCCCAAAAAAATGAACTAATTTGTCCTTAAATTGACTGTTACAGATCTCATTAAAAGAGCATTTACACCCTCCCAATATTTTGTAAGGCAACTGCTTAATGGCCTTACTATATCTAACTAATTTAGAAGATCAATTACTTGTTGTGTCTTCTCTTGTACTCCTTTGTGTTGTTTATTTTAACATGCATGGCAAATAACCTACCTGTTAAAGCTGATGCAATTTTGACTGGTTTCAAATAAGTAATAAGTGAGTGTTTTATTTATTTGTTTATCATCTTCTCCATTTCGTGATACTGAATGACTTATGTGGCCAAAATATGTAATATGCAGTTTGCTAACGACTGTAATTTAATGTACACATCTTGTCTCTTTTAAGCTAATCATAATGTCTGGTTCAAACTAACTCTTTTCATGTCTGAATAAAATACTTATATCAATACTTTTTAGAATATAAAAATTTATTATTTTTTAATCTTTCTATTTTTCAAAAATGGTTTTAAAATAAAAAAAATCACCATTTGAATATCAAATAGGGTCACCATTTGAAGATTTTTTTAGAATATAAAAATTTTGATAGAAAAATTTTGTGAAGACTTAGATTGACCGTTTGGACATCAAGGCTCATTTAGTATTATATGCTAGCATTAGTATATTAACATGATTCAAAAATCACCATTTGAATTTTTCGTTTGAACTCAATTTAATATATTTTTTAATTAAAAATATCAAAAAACTCCGTGATGTTAGGAGACCATAGTTTTACTCTATATACACACACCCCTAATTCCAAAGTCCAAAGTCCAAACATCTTCATCTTGGCCTGAGCCCTGATGTAGTAGGCAATCAAGCAAGCAGATATTTTGTGCTGTAGCAGAAGCCACAAAGTTATATGCATAAATCCAATCCAGTAGCGCACTGAGATATTATATGATTATTGCAAGACAAATTGCACGCGCACAGCACAAAGCCACAAAGTTATATGTATAAATCCAATCACCGATTCCTACAGTTTAATTGTAACCTAATGAAATCCTAAATACCAAAACAAACTCTTCTTTTGCTCTTCAAAATCTAATAAGACAGGAAGAAATTAGGCCTATGCTGTAGCAGAAGCCTTGGCAGCAGCAGAGGAGAGTTTGGATCGGCGCTTGGCCAGACTCTCGCTTCGGCGCTCACGCTGCTCCTTAAGGCGCTGAGCAAGAAGCTTCTGGTACTCAGCTGCCTCAAGTTTAGCCTTGACAATCCTCTTCTTCTTGTCAGCAATTCTCGCACGCTTCCTCTGGAGTGTAAGAGGTGTCACCAACCTCTGTATCTTGGGCGCCTTGCTGCACTTCTTTCCTGCATTTTATTCAAAAAACTTGACCATTAATTAACATAATAAAGCCTTCTGAAATCTAACTTAACCGTTAAAAAAGCCAATAAAAAATCTAAATGCAAATAGTAAACAGAAGCTTCGTTGGTGTAAGAGAGTCAAATCAGACCCAAGTTTAATGTAGCAGTGGTAGATGTAAATGCTCTCTCTTCTGTTTTACAACAAATGATATTTGTCCTTAAATTGACTGTTACAGATCTCATTAAAAGAGCATTTACACCCTCCCAATATTTTGTAAGGCAACAGGATTAATGACCTTACTATATCTAACTAATTTAGAAGATCATTTACTTGTTGTGTCTTCTCTGGTACTCCTTTGTGTGGTTTATTTTAACATGCATGGCAAAGAACCTCTTAAGGCTGATGCAATTTTGACTGGTTTCAAATAAACCACACAAGCTCCGTTGGTGTAAGAGAGTCAAATCAGACCCAAGTTTAGCAAAGCTTTGGCGCTATCTAACATCCTGATATGGCTATTTGATACTCTGAGAATAACAAATATATGTATATATATATATATATATCTTCGCGCCAAACAATTGAATTTATACACAAAACTATCTCAGAATAACAAAGATGGACTGAAAAGCACAATTAATGAAAGCAATAACTGCAATTAATTGTACAATAAAATAAAATAACAAACAGAAGATACAAATTAGATAATTGTACCAGTTTTGGTGGTGAACGTGCGGCGGTAGGTGTCGACATACTTGCGAACGTCATCGTCCTCGCTAAGATTGAAAAGCTTGCGGATCTTAGAGGCCCTCTTGGGTCCCCTCATCCTAGGCTTCTCAATGTCAGTCAAGCCGGGCAGGTCGTTCTCCCCCTTCTTCACAATCACCAAGTTCAGCACTGACAGGTCAGGGCTGACAATGCACCCACGCACAGACTTCCTCCTGCGCTCTCCGTTGCGCCTTCCGTATCCGCGGAAGCAAGGACTTCCTACATAAAAATTACATGCACAGTATTCTTTACTTATTATTATTCAAGCTCTATACATGCAGTTAACGACTGTCCTGACAGTAACAGACAACGATCGATGGGCTTGATGATCGATTCCTAAAATTAAGGTACAAATAAAATTACCTCTGTGAAGGAGCAAACTGACACGGCCCGGTGTCAGCACGCCCTGCTTCATGGGAAAACCTTGCTTGTCACAGCCGCCCATGATCTTGAACACATATCCCTTGAATTCCTATTAAATATTCAAGCAACTATATAATCTTAGTATAATTAATACAACTGACTATATATTAACATTTATAATAATCTACAAATTGTAGTGCATATACATCAAATGTTTGCATAACATCTTAGAAAGTCACAAGAACACTCATACCTCGCCAAGTGCGTCCCCATTAACCTCTTGAGAGATCCTCTTGTCATAGAAAGCACGACTGCAAAAGCAATTTCAGTCCCCGTGTTAAATTTACAAATTAATAAAAGCCATCAGAACACTAATGAACAAATAGTTCAGATGCTAAACTACATTATATTTACACCTTCAGATAGAAAATTATGTTATCACAAAATTTGTACAATCCTTTGTTTAAAGGGAACAATTCGAGCACTCGAACTCAGTAAAGCAGTTTCATTTTCCTCTACAAATTAATGTAAGGTAAACCATGATGCATTTAGGATTCAGATGTTGAGAGCAAGTAGTGAATCCCAGAACGCATAATAACTAATTAAAGAAGAAATGAAATGTCCTCATTAAAGATTAATTTATTATTCTCATATGCAAGTCTGAATCTCATCTAAAAATTAAAAACAAATTAGAAAGAAATCTGGCAACAAGCAACGGGGATAACTTACAGCTTCTGATCATCATCGATCTCTAGCTTCTTCTGGCATCCGGTCGTGGGATTGGCGATGTTGAACTGGAAATTTCAAACAAATCGAAGAAAACACATGAATCATCTCGAAGAATCATCCATCAACATCAGATCTCAAATCATACCAAATCAAACGGCGTAATATCAGGACAATGAGAATGAATACCTTCATCTTGGACCAAAATCTGGGGCTGAAGGTGTCAAAGCCTGAGGCGCGAGCAATGGATCGGAGCAGCGGCTAGGCTATTTTCTTCCGAGAGAGAATGGATTTTGAATATATATATATAGCTCGCGGCGGAAGCCTGACTAGGGTTCGTTTCCGTTTGGATGTCTAATCCGAGCACCTCGTCGAAGCGCTAGATTGGCTGCCATCTCTCGTCTTCTACCTTTAGCTTTTCTCAAGTTAGCTTCTGCTATTTTAAGAGCTTCTTGAGCTTCTTGCGGATCAACGTCGTATTTCTCTCTGCAACATTTCCTAAAAGAAAGATGGTTTCATTTTGGCTGACACCTCCTTATTCGTATTTATGTCGAATAACGAGATAGTATGAATAAGAATGAGAATAAGAATAAGAATAAGAATATTTTTTTGTATTGATAAAATAAAAAGTTTTTATTAATTTATCGGATGATGATGTAAATAAAAGTTATTTCATATCTATTATTCTATCATGTAATATAAGATAAATGGTTTATAAAATAAAAATATATGATAATTTTTAATTAGTAGTTTATGATGAAATTGGTTTATACAATATTTTGCTTTATATTTTTTTGAGATAATAGAACCGATAATTATAATTTTTATATTTTATTATATGAGTAAAATTAGCGCGAGCTTAAGCTCGCCAAAGTCATTAGTGATTTTAACTCAAAAATATATCGAATCGGCTTAAATTTTGAAATCCAAATCGCTTAAAAAATTCTTCCTATCAAAGTTTTATAGGATATTGAAATTTTTTATTTTTAGGATTTTCTAACTTTTTTTTAGATTTTCTAAAATGTCTCTAAAAATAATAATAAAATAAATAATGTTTGTATATAAATAAATTATTTTCAAAAATCTAAAAAAACCTAGAAAATTCTAAAAAAAATTTAATATCCTATAAAAATTTTGATATGAAGAATTTATTGAGAAATTTGGATTTGAAAATTTAAGCCGATTCGGTAGATTTTTTTAGTTAAGTTTAAGAATAGCCTTGATAAGTTTAAACTCACGCTAGCTTTTATTCTTATTATATTCTATGTAAGATGTGTTAGAGTAATGCATTTATTTGTTTGTTATTTTTTTGGTTAAGTTATATAAATTATAAGTTACTCGGTAATCATTAATTATTTATTCATTACCCGTTAATCTATAGTACTTAAATAATTTAAAGAATCATACTTAAAAACTTTTTATTCCTTAAGCTACCAAAATGCATTGATAAATAATTCAGAACTAATATATCTATATTCGTAATCCCATGTTGGACTAGTAGCGTTTTTGGCTAATGATTGATATATAAATATTAAAATGATTAGATTGGTAATGAATTGAAGTCTCTTGTTAGTCTAGATAAATGACTTCACATTATTTATTATAATACAGAGGAGTGGATAAAATTCGAATCATTTAGCATAAATCTTAATGTTATTCATTCTATTAAAATTATCTCGTGAATAATATTAAGCGATCAGATTTAGAGGCTGAATAAATCCTTCATAAGGAATCAAAGAAAACCTTTAAGTCATCATCAAAATAAAAGAGAAAAAGGGAAAAGAAAAAAAATGAAAGAAAGAAAACGATTCTGTGGTTTCTGATTTCTTATACCAGCAGGTCTCACAGAAATAGTTTTCGAATTCCAATGAGCAGGCTTTCAAATTTCATTAAAGGTAACATATTTTAGTACAAACTGTGATGTAACTATAGTTAGCCTAGGGTTTACACCATATATAAACTCGTTAAATCTCAGCTCTGTAAAAATACAAAATGCAATACAAACAGTAATTCAAACTTCTTCTTTCTGTGTTTCTCTTATGCCGGAAACCTCCAGTATCGACCAAATGGAGGATTTGAAATTATCAGTATGGGCAAGACCAAGAAGGAAAGAAAGCCACGGAGTTTCGTTCCATTAGAGTTGGAATTGGAAACCAATCAAAATCAACCATTAAGCATTTCCCTTCTCTGCATAGAAGCGTTTTGACTTCTGAGAAAGGATGGGGCACATGCACTGCCACGCTCTGTTGGGAGCATATACCTTGCTTTGAATGCAAGTTGCGCACGAGGGACCCTCCCGAGGGAACGCCTGCCTCATGGGCGTTAGAAGCCCATCCACGCTCGGATGCCTAGCCTCGTGCATTGCTTGATGCGAACACTGGCCCTCCGAGTCGCGAGATGCGGTGGGCTGAAGTGTACGGCCGTTGGATGGTGCTGGGAGCGGCGAGTGGTGGGATGCTGCGCACGTCGGCCCCGACCCCCATGTCGGCGTATGGTTTGTTGGTTTGAACCCCTAACGAGGAGTTTGCTGTTGCGGCATTATGTCGTGTGGCATCTTCAGACCGATACCCCAGGTCAGGCGGGGCTACCCGCTGAGTTTAGGCTTATAAATAAGCGGAGGAGAAGAAACTTATAAGGATTCCCCTAGTAACGGCGAGCGAACCGGAAGCAGCCATGATGTTCAGGGTCACAGCCATACACCACATGCATGGCTGAACGTCATGTGGTGGATGACTGTGACCCTGAACATCATGGCTGAACGGCATGGCATGGACGCCTGAACGACATGGCGTGGATGCCTGAACGGCATGTCATACATGGCTGAACGTCATGTTATCCATGCGTGTGATCCTAAACATCATGCCTGAACGGCATGGCATGGACGCCAGAACGTCATGTGGTGCTTGCTGGTGACCCTGAGCATCATGCCGGAACGGCATGACATGGACGCCTTATGGGCATGTGGTGGACGCCTGTGACCTTGAACATTATGCCTGAACGGCATGGCGTGGACGCCTAAACAACATGGCGTGGACATCTGAAAGGCATGGTGTGAATGCTTGAACGGCTTGTCATTCATGGCAGAACGTCAAGTGGTGCATGCGTGTGACCCTGAACATCACCCCTGAACGCCATGGCATGGACGCCTGAACATCATGTGGTGCATGCCTGTGACCCTGAATATCATACCTGAACGGTATGACATGGACGCCTGAACCACATGTGGTGCATTACAGTGACGCTGAACATCATGCATGAACAGCATGTCCTCCACGCCTGAACGGCATGTGGTGCATGGCTGAACATCATGTGATGGACGCCTGTGACCTTGAACATCATGGCTGAACGGCATGACATGGAAGCCTGAACGGCATGTCATTCATGGCTGAATGTCAAGTTGTGCGTGCGTGTGACCCTCAACATCATGCCTGAACGACATGGCATGGACGCCTGAACGTCATGCGGTGCATGCCTGTGACCCTGAATATCAGGTCTGAACGGCATGTCATCCATGCCTGAACGGGATGTGGTGCATGGCTAAAAGTTATGTTTTGGACGCATGTAACCCTAAACTTCATGCTTGAACGGCATGGCAGGGACGCCAGAACGGCATGTCATGCATGGGTCAATGTCATGTGGTGCATCCGTTTGACCCTGAACATCATGCCTGAACGGCACGGCATGGACGCCTGAGCGGCATGTGGTGCATGCCTGTGACCCTCGACATCATACCAGAACGGCATGTCCTCCACGCCTATACGGCATGTTGTGCATGGCAGAACGTCATGTGGCGGACGCCTGTGACCCCGAACATCATGCCTGAACAGCATCGTATGGATGCTTGAACGGCATGTCGTGGACGCCTAAACGGCATGTCATGCATTGCTGAACTTCATGTGGTGCATGCATCTGACCCTGAACATCATGCCTTAACAGCATGGCTTGGACGCCTGAACGTCATGTGGTGCATGCGTGTGACCCTGAAAATCATGCCTGAACAGCATGGCATCGACGCCTGAACGGCATGTGGTGCATTCCAGTGACCCTGAACATGATGCCTGAACGGCATGTCATCCACCCCTGAACGGCATGTGGTGCATGGCTCAACGTCATGTGGTGGACTCCTGTGACGCTGAACATCATGCCTGAACGGCACGGCGTGGACGCCTAAACGGCATGTCATGCATGGCTGAACGTCATGTGGTGCATGTGTGTGACCCTGAACATCATGCCTGAACGGCATGGCATGGACACCTGAACGTCAAGTGGTCCATGCCTGTGACCATGAACATAATAACTGAACGGCATGGCATGGACGCCCGAACGGCTTGTGGTGCATGCTTGTAACCCTGAACATCATGCCTAAACGGCATGTCTTCCGAGCCTGAAAGGCACGTGGTGGATGGCTGAACATCATGTGGTGGACGCCTGTGACCCTTAATATATTGCCTGAAAGGAATGGCACGGAGACCTGAACGGCATGTCATGCATGGCCGAACGTCATGTGGTGAATGCGTGTGACCCTGAACATCATGTCTGAACGGCATGGCATGGAAGCCTGAACGTCATGTGGTGCATGCGTGTGACCCTGAACATCATGCCTAAACAGCATGGCAAGGACGCCTGAATGGCATGTGGTGCATGCCTGTGACCCAGAACATCAAACCTGAACGGCATGTCCTCCACGCCTGAACGGCATGTGGTGCATGGCTGAACGTCATGTGGCGGACGCCAGTGACCCTGAACATCATTAGTGAACAGCATCACATGGACGCCTGAACGGCATGGCGTGGACGCCTGAACGGCATGTCATACATGGCTGAACGTCATGTGGTGAATGCGTGTGACCCTGAACATAATGCCTGAACGGCATGGCATGGACGCCTGAACGTCATGTGGTGCATGCGTGTGACCCTGAAAATCATGCTTGAACGGCATGGCATCGACGCTTGAACGGCATGTGGTGCATTCCAGTGACCCTGAACATGATGCCTGAACGGCACGTCATCCACCCATGAACGGCATGTGGTGGACATCTGTGACCCTGAACATCATGCCTGAACGGCACGGCGTGGACGCCTAAACGGCATGTCATGCATGGCTGAACGTCATGTGGTGCATGGCTCAACGTCATGTGGTGGACTCCTGTGACCCTGAACATCATGCCTGAACGGCACGGCGTGGACGCCTAAACGGCATGTCTTGCATGGCTGAACGTCATGTGGTGCATGTGTGTGACCCTGAACATCATGCCTGAACGGCATGGCATGGACGCCTGAACGTCAAGTGGTGCATGCCTGTGACCATGAACATAATAACTGAACGGCATGGCATGGACGCCCGAACGGCTTTTGGTGCATGCCTGTAACCCTGAACATCATGCATGAACGACATGTCATCCAAACCTGAAAGGCATGTGGTGGATGGCTGAACATCATGTGGTGAACGGCTGTGACCCTGAACATAATGCCTCAACGGCATGGCACGGACACCTGAACGTCATGTGGTGCATGCGTGTCACACTTAACATCACGGCTGAATGGCATGGCATCGACGCTTGAACGGCATGTGGTGCATGCCTGTGACCCTGAACATCATACTTGAACGGCATGTCCTCCACGCCTGAACGGCATGTGGTGCATGGCTGAACGTCATGTGGTGGACGCCCGTGACCCTGAACATCATGCCTGAACGGCATGGCACGGACACCTGAACGGCATGTCCTACATGGGCGAAAGTCATGTGGTGAATGCGTGTGACACTGAACATCAGGCCTGAACGGCATGGCATGGACGCCTAAACGTCATGTGGTGCATGCGTGTCACCCTTAACATCATGCCTGAACGGCATGTTCTCCACGCCTGAACGGCATGTGGTGCATGGTTGAACGTCATGTGGTGGACGCTTGTGACACTGAACCTCATGCCTGAACGGCGTGGCATGGACTCCTGAACGGCATGCCGTGGACGCCTAAACTGCATGGCGTGGATGCCTGAACGGCATGGAGTGGACGCCTGAACGTCATGTCTTGCATGGCTGAACGTCATGGGGTGCATGCGTGTGACACTGAACATCATGCCTGAACGGCATGGCATTGACGCCAGAACGTGATGTGGTGCATGCGTGTGACGCTGAAAAACATGCCTGAACGGCATGGCATGGACGCCCGAATGGCTTGTGGTGCATGCCTGTGACCCTGAACATCATGCCTGAACGACATGTCATCCAAGCCGAAACGGAATGTGGTGCATGGCTGAACATCATGTCGTGGATGCCTGTGACCCTGAATTTAATGCCTGAACGGCATGGCAGGGACACCTGAACGGCATGTCTTGCATGGCTGAACGTCATGTGGTGAATGCGTGTGACCCTGAACATCATGCCTGCACGGCATGGAATGGACGCCTGAACGTCATGTGGTGCATGCGTGTCACCCTTAACATCATTGCTGAACGGCATGGCATCGACGCTTAAACGGCATGTGGTGCAGGCCTGTATCTCTGAACATCATGCCTGAACGGCATGTCTTCCACGCCTGAACGGCATGTGGTGCGTGGCTGAACGTCATGTGGTGGACGCCAGTTACCCTGAACATAATGCCTGAACGGCATGGCACGGACACCTGAACGGCATGTCCTGCATGGGCGAAAGTCATGTGGTGAATGCGTGTGACCCTGAACATCAGGCCTGAACGGCATGGCATGGACGCCTGAACGTCATGTGGTGCATGCGTGTCACCCTTAACATCATGCCTGAACGGCATGTTCTCCACGCCTGAACGGCATGTGGTGCATGGTTGAACGTCATGTGGTGGACGCTTGTGACACAGAACCTCATGCCTGAACGGCGTGGTATGGACTCCTGAACGGCATGGCGTGGACGCCTGTGACCCTGAATTTAATGCCTGAACGGCATGGCAGGGACACCTGAACGGCATGGCTTGCATGGCTGAACGTCATGTGGTGAATGCATGTGACCCTGAACATCATGCCTGAACGGCATGGCATCGACGCTTAAACGGCATGTGGTGCATGCCTGTGACCCTGAAAATCATACTTGAACGGCATGTCCTCCACGCCTGAACGGCATGTCCTCCACGCCGGAACGGCATGTGGTGCATGGCTGAACATCATGTGGTGGACGCCTGTGACCCTGAACATCATGCCTGAACGGCATGGCATGGACGCCTGAACGGCATGTCATACATGGCTGAACGTCATGTGGTGAATGCGTGTGACCCTGAACATAATGCCTGAACGGCATGGCATGGACGCCTGAACGTCATGTGGTGCACGCGTGTGACCCTGAAAATCATGCCTGAACGGCATGGCATCGACGCTTGAACGGCATGTGGTGCATGCCTGTGACCCTGAACATCATACTTGAACGGAATGTCCTCCACGCCTGAACGGCATGTGGTGCATGGCTGAGTGTCATGTGGTGGACGCCCGTGACCCTGAACATCATGCCTGAACGGCATGGCATGGACGCCTGAACGGAATGAGTGGACTCCTGGACGGCATGTCTTGCATGGCTGAACGTCATGTGGTGCATGCGTGTCACCCTGAACATCATGCCTGAACGGCATGGCATGGAAGCCTGAACGTCATGTGGTGCAAGCGTGTGACCCTGAACATCATGTCTGAAAGGCATGGCAAGGACGCCTGAACGGCATGTGGTGCATGCCTGTGACCCAGAACATCAAACCTGAACGGCATGTCCTCCACGCCTGAACGGCATGTGGTGCATGGCTGAACGTCATGTGGCGGACGCCTGTGACCCTGAACATCATTAGTGAACGGCATCACATGGACGCCTGAACGGCATGGCGTGGACGCCTGAACAGCATGTCATACATGGCTGAACGTCATGTGGTGAATGGGTGTCACCCTGAACATAATGCCAGAACGTCATGGAATGGACGCCTGAACGTCATGTGGTGCATGCGTGTGACCCTGAAAATCATGCCTGAACGGCATGGCATCGACGCCTGAACGGCATGTGGTGCATTCCAGTGACCCTGAACATGATGCCTGAACGGAATGTCATCCACCCCTGAACGGCATGTGGTGGACTCCTGTGACCTTGAACATCATGCCTGAACGGCACGGCGTGGACGCCTAAACGGCATGTCATGCATGGCTGAACGTCATGTGGTGCATGTGTGTGACCCTGAACATCATGCCTGAACGGCATGACATGGACGCCTGAACGTCAAGTGGTGCATGCCTATGACCATGAACATAATAACTGAACGGCATGGCATGGACGCCCGAACGGCTTGTGGTGCATGCCTGTAGCCCTGAACATCATGCCTGAACGACATGTCCTCCAAGCCTGAAAGGCATGTTGTGGACGGCTGAACATCATGTGGTGGACGGCTGTGAGCCTGAACATAATGCCTCAACGGCATGGCACGGACTCCTGAACGTCATGTGGTGCATGCGTGTCACACTTAACATCATGGCTGAATGGCATGGCATCGACGCTTGAACGGCATGTGGTGCATGCCTGTGACCCTGAACATCATACTTCAACGGCATGTCCTCCACGCCTAAACGGCATGTGGTGCATGGCTGAACGTCAGGTCGTGGACGCCCGTGACCCTGAACATCATGCCTGAACGTCATCGCATGGACGCCTGAACGGAATGGAGTGGACTCCTGAACGGCATGTCTTGCATGGCTAAACTTCACGTGGTGCATGCGTGTGACCCAGAACATCATGCCTGAACGGCATGGCAAGGACGCCTGAACGGCATGTGGTGCATGGCTGAACGTCATGTGGCGGACGCCTGTGACCGTGAACATCATTAGTGAACTGCATCGCATAGACGCCTGAAGGGCATGGCGTGGACGCCTGAACGGCATGTCCTGCATGGCTGAACGTCATGTGGTGCATGCGTGTAACCCTGAACATAATGCCTGAACGGCATGTCATCCACGCCTGAACGGCATGTGGTGCATGGCTGAACTTCATGTGGTGGAGGCCTGTGACACTGAACATCATGCTTGAATGGCATGGCAACGACGCCAGATCGTCATGTGGTGCATGCGTGTGACGTTGAACCTCATGCCTGAACGGCGTGGCATGGACGCCCGAACGGCTTGTGGTGCATGCTAGCAACCCTGAACACATGCCTGAACGGCATGTCATCCAAGCCTGAACGGCATGTGGTGGATGGCTGAACATCATGTGGTGGACGCCTGTGACCCTTAATATATTGCCTAAAAGGCATGGCACGGACACCTGAACTGCATGTCATGCATGGCTGAACGTCATGTGGTGGACGCCTGTGACCCTGAACATCATGCCTGAACGGCATGGCATGCACGCCTAAACGGCATGGCGTGGACGCCTTAACGGCATGGCGTGGACGCCTGAACGTCATGTCCTGCATGGCTGAACATCATGTGGTGCATGCGTGTGACCATGAACATCATGCCTGAACGGTATTGCATGAACGCCAGAACTTCATATGGTGAATGCGTGTGATGCTGAACATTATGCCTGAACGGCATGGCACGGACGCCCGAACGGCTTGTGGTGCAGGCCTGTATTTCTGAACTACATGCCTGAACGGCATGTCCTCCACGCCTGAACGGCATGTGGTGCATGGCTCAACGTCATGTGGTGGACGCCTGTGACCCTGAACATAATGCCTGAACGGCATGGCACGGACACCTGAACGGCATGTCCTTCATGGGCGAACGTCATGTGGTGAATGCGTATGACCCTGAACATCATGCCTGAACGGCATGGCATGGACGCTTGAACGTCATGTGGTGCATGCGTGTGACGTTGAACCTCATGCCTGAACGGCGTGGCATGGACGCCCGAACGGCTTGTGGTGCATGCTAGCAACCCTGAACACATGCCTGAACGGCATGTCAACCAAGCCTGAACGGCATGTGGTGGATGGCTGAACATCATGTGGTGGACGCATGTGACCCTTATTATATTGCCTGAAAGGCATGGCACGGACACCTGAACGGCATGTCATGCATGGTTGAACGTCATGTGGTGGACGCCTGTGACCCTGAACATCATGCCTGAACGGCATGGCATGCACGGCTAAACGGCATGGCGTGGACGCCTGAACGGCATGGCGTGGATGCCTGAACGTCAAGTCCTGCATGGCTAAACATCATGTGGTGCATGCGTGTGACCATGAACATCATGCCTGAACGGTATGGCATGGACGCCTGAACTTCACACGGTGAATGCGTGTGACGCTGAACATAATTCCTGAACGGCATGGCATGGACGCCCGAACGGCTTGTGGTGCAGGCCTGTATCTCTGAACATCATGCCTGAACGGCATGTCCTACACACCTGAACGGCATGTGGTGCGTGGCTGAACGTCATGTGGTGGACGCCTGTTACCCTGAACATAATGCCTGAACGGCATGGCACGGACACCTGAACGGCATGTCCTGCATGGGCGAAAGTCATGTGGTGAATGCGTGTGACCTTGAACATCAGGCCTGAACGGCATGGCATGGACGCCTGAACGTCATGTGGTGCATGCGTGTCACCCTTAACATCATGCCTGAACGGCATGTTCTCCACGCCTGAACGGCATGTGGTGCATGGTTGAACGTCATGTGGTGGACGCTTGTGACACTGAACCACATGCCTGAACGGCGTGGCATGGACTCCTGAACGGCATGGCGTGGACGCCAAAACAGCATGGCGTGGATGCCTGAACTAAATGGAGTGGACGCCTGAACGTCATGTCTTGCATGGCTGAACGTCATGGGGTGCATGCGTGTGACTCTGAACATCATGCCTGAACGGCATGGCATTGACGCAGAACGTCATGTGGTGCATGCGTGTGACGCTGAACATCATGCCTGAACGGCATGGCATGGACGCCCGAACGGCTTGTGGTGCATGCTTGTAACCCTGAACATCATGCCTGAACGGCATGTCATCCAAGCCGAAACGGAATGTGGTGCATGGCTGAACATCTTGTGGTGGCCGCCTGTGACCCTGAATTTAATGCATGAACGGCAAGGCAGGGATACCTGAACGGCATGTCCTGCATTGCTGAACGTCATGTGGTGAATGCGTGTGACCCTGAACATCATGCCTGAACGGCATGGAATGGACGCCTGAACGTCATGTGGTGCATGCGTGTCACCCTTAACATCATGGCAGAACGGCATGGCATCGACGCTTAAACGGCATGTGGTGCACGCCTGTGACCCTGAAAATCATACTTGAACGGCATGTCCTCCACGCCTGAACGGCATTTCCTCCACGCTGGAACGGCATGTGGTGCATGGCTGAACATCATGTGGTCGACGCCTGTGACCCTGAACATCATGCCTGAACGGCATGGCATGGACGCCTGAACGGCATGTGGTGCATGCGTGTGACGCTGAACATCATGCCTGAACGGCATGGCATGGACGCCCGAACGGCTTGTGGTGCATGCCTGTAACCCTGAACATCATGCCTGAACGGCATGTCATCCAAGCCGAAACGGAATGTGGTGCATGGCTGAACATCTTGTGGTGGCCGCCTGTGACCCTGAATTTAATGCATGAACGGCATGGCAGGACACCTGAACGGCATGTCTTGCATTGCTGAACGTCATGTGGTGAATGCGTGTGACCCTGAACATCATGCCTGAACGGCATGGAATGGACGCCTGAACGTCATGTGGTGCATGCGTGTCACCCTTAACATCATGGCAGAACGGCATGGCATCGACGCTTAAACGACATATGGTGCACGCCTGTGACCCTGAAAATCATACTTGAACGGCATGTCCTCCACGCCTGAACGGCATGTTCTCCACGCCGGAACGGCATGTGGTGCATGGCTGAACATCATGTGGGGGACGCCTGTGACCCTGAACATCATGCCTGAACTGCATGGCATGGACGCCTGAACGGCATGTCAAGCATGGCAGAACGTCATGTGGCGGACGCCTGTGACCCTGAACATCATTAGTGAACGGCATCGCATGGACGCCTGAACGGCATGGCGTGGACGCCTGAACGTCATGTCTTGCATGGCTGAACGTCATGTGGTGCATGCGTGTGACGCTGAACATCATGCCTGAATGGCATGGCTGGCTTGGACGCCAGAATGGCATGTGGTGCAAGCCTGTAACCCTAAACATTATGCCTGAACGGCATGTCATCCAGTCCTGAACGGCATGTGGTGCATGGCACGGACACCTGAACGTCATGTCATGCATGCCCGAAGGTCATGTGGTGAGTGCGTGTGACCCTGAACATCATGCCTGAACGGCATGGCATGGACGCCTGAACGTCATGTGGTCCATGAGTGTGACCCTGAACAACATGCCTGAACAGCATGTGGTGTGTGCTTGTGACCCTGATCATCATACTTGAACGGCATGTCCTCCACGCCAGAACGGCATGTGGTGCATGGCTGAACGTCATGTGGTGGACGCTTGTGACCCTGAACATCATGGCATGGATGCCTGAACGGCAAGGCGTGGACGCTTGAACGGCATGGCATGGACGCGAGAACGTGATGTGGTGCATGCGTGTGACGCTGAACATCATGCCTGAACGGCATGGCTTGGACGCCAAACGGCATGTGGTGCAAGCCTGTAACCCTAAACATCATGCCTCAACAGCATGTCCTCCACGCCCGAACGGCCTGTGGTGCATGCCTGTAACCCTGAACATCATGCCTGAACGGCATGTCATCCACGCCTGAACGGCATGTGGTGCATGGCACGGACACCTGAACGTCATGACATGAATGCCCGAACGTCATGTAGTGACTGCGTGTGACCCTGAACATGATGCCAAAACGGTAACGCATGGACGCCTGAACGGCAAGTGGTGCATGCCTATGACCCTGAACATCATGCTTGAATGGCATGTCATGCACGCTTGAACGGCATGTGGTGCATGGCTAAACGTCATGTGGTGGACGCCTGCGACCCTGAACATCATGCCTGAACGGCATGGCATGGACGCCTGAACGGTATGTGGTGCATTCCTATGACCCTGAACATCATGCGTGAAAGGCATGTCATCCAAACCTGAACGGCATGTCGTGCATGCTTGAACGTCATGTGGTTGACGCCTATGACCATGAAAATCATGCCAGAACGGCTTGGCATGCATGGCTGAACGTCATTTGGTTCATGCATGTGACCCTGAACGGCATGGCATGGACGCCTGAACGGCATGTGGTGTATGGCTGAACGTCATGTCATGAAGGTCTGAACGGCATGGCATGGACGCCTGAACGGCACGTGGTGCATGCCTGTGAGCCTGAACGGCATGTCATCCACGCCTGAAAGGCATGAGGTGCATGGCTGAACGTCTTGTGGTGCACGCCGATGACCCTGAACATCATGCCTGAACGGCATGGCATGGACGCCTGAACGGCATGGTGTGGACGCCTTTACGGCATGCCATGGACGCCTAAACGTCTTGTGGTGCATGCATGTGACCCTGAACATCATGCCTGAACGGCATGGCATTGATGCCTCAACGTCATATTGTGCATATCTGAACGGCATGTCATGCATAGCTGAACGTCATGTGGTGCATGCGCGTGGCCCTGAACATCATGCTTGAACGGCATGGCACAGACGCCAGAACGTCATGTGGTGCATGCTGTGACCCTGAACTTCATGCCTGAAAAGCATGGCATTGACGCCTGAACGGCATGTGAGGCATGCTTGTGACCCTGAATATCATGCCTGAACGGCATGTGGTGCATGGCTGAACGTCATGTGGTGGATGCCTGTGACCCTGAACAACATGCCTGAACGGCATGGCCTGCATGGCTGAACGTCATGTGGTTCATGCCTAGGACCTTGAACATCATGCCTGAACTGCATGGTATGGACGCCTGAACGGCATGTGGTACATCGCTGCACGTATGTCATGAAGGTCTGAACGGAATGGCATGGACGCCTAAACGTCATGTGGTGCATGCGTGTGACCCTGAAAATCATGACTGAACGGAATGGCATTGACGCCTAAACGTCATATGGTGCATATCTGAACGGCATATCATGAATGTCTAAACGGCATGTCATGCATGGCTGAATGTCATGTGGTGCATGCGCGTGGCCCTGAACATCATGCCTGAACGGCAGGGCATGGACGCCAGAACGTCATGTGGTGCATGTTGTGACCCTAAACTTCATGCCTGAACGGCATGGCATGGACGCCTGAACGGCATGTGGTGCATGCCTGTGACCCTAAACAACATGCCTTAACGGCAAGTCATCCACGCCTGAACGGCATGAGGTGCTTGGCTGAATGTCATGTGGTGGACGCCGATGACCCTGAACATCATGCCTGAACGGCATGGCATGGACGCCTGAACGGCATGGTGTGGACGCATGAACGGCATGGCATGGACGCCTGAACGGCAAGTGGTGCATGCCTATGACCCTGAACATCATACCTGAACGGCACGTCATCCATACCTAAACGGCTTGTGGTGCATGGCTGAACGTCATGTGGTGGACGCCTGTGACCCTGAACAACATGCTTGAACGGCATGGCATGCATGGCTGAATGTCATGTGGTGCTTGCCTCTGACCCTGAACATCATACCTGAACGGCATGGCATGGACGCCTGAACGGCATGTGGTGCATGGCTGAACGTCATGTCATGAAGGTCTGAAAGGCATGGCATGGACGCCTCAACGTCATGTGTTGCATGCGTGTGACCTGAACATCATGCCTGAACGGCATGGTACTGACGCCTAAACGGCATATGGTGCATCTCTGAACGGCATGTCATGAATGTCTGAACGGCATGTCATGCCAGGCTGAACGTCAAGTGGTGCATGTGCGTGGCCATGAACATCATGCCTGAACGGCATGGCACTGACGCTAGAACGTCATGTGGTGCATGCTGTGACCCTGAACATCATGGCAGAACGGCTTGGCATGCATGGCTGAACGTCATTTGGTTCATGCCTGTGACCCTGAACGGCATGGCATGGACGCCTGAACGGCATGTGGTGTATGGCTGAACGTCATGTCATGAAGGTCTGAACGGCTTGTGGTGTATGGCTGAACGTCATGTCATGAACGTCTGAACGGCATGGCATGGACGCCTGAACGGCATGTGGTGCATGCCTGTGAGCCTGAACGGCATGTCATCCACGCTTGTAAGGCATGTGGTGCATGGCTGAACATCATGTGGTGCACGCCGATGACCCTGAACATCATGCCTGAACGGCATGGCATGGACGCCAGAACTTCATATGGTGAATGCGTGTGATGCTGAACATTATGCCTGAACGGCATGGCACGGACGCCCGAACGGCTTGTGGTGCAGGCCTGTATTTCTGAACTACATGCCTGAACGGCATGTCCTCCACGGCTGAACGGCATGTGGTGCATGGCTCAACGTCATGTGGTGGACGCCTGTGACCCTGAACATAATGCCTGAACGGCATGGCACGGACACCTGAACGGCATGTCCTGCATGGGCGAACGTCATGTGGTGAATGCGTATGACCCTGAACATCATGCCTGAACGGCATGGCATGGACGCCTGAACGGCATGTGGTGCATGCGTGTGACCCTGAACATCATACCTGAACGGCATGGCATGGACGCCTGAACGGCAAGTGGTGCATGCCTATGACCCTGAACATCATGCTTGAACGGCATGTCATCCACGCCTGAACGGCATGTGGTGTATGGCTGAACGTAATTGGTGGACGCCTCTGACCCTGAACATCATGCCTGAACGGCATGGCATGGACGCCTGAACGGCATGTAGTGCATGGCTGAACGTCATGTCATGAAGGTCTGAACGGCATGGCATGGACGCCTAAACGTCATGTGGTGCATGCGTGTGACCTAAACATCAAGCGTGAACGGCATGGCACTGACGCCTAAACGGCATATGGTGCATCTCTGAACGGCATGTCATGCAAGGCTGAACGTCTTGTGGTGCATGCGCGTGGCCCTGAACATCATGCCTGAACGGCATGGCATGGATGCCAGAACGTCATGTGGTTCTTGCTGTGAACCTGAACTTCATCCCTTAACGGCATGGCATGGACGCATGAACGGCATGTTGTGCATGCCTGTGACCCTGGACATCATGCCTGAACGGCAAGGCATGGACGCCTGAACGGCATGTGGTGCATGGCTGAACATCATGTCATGAAGGTCTGAACGGCATGGCATGGACGCCTAAACGTCATGTGGTGCATGCGTGTGACCCTGAACGTCATGCCTGAACGGCATGGCATTGATGCCTAAACGTCATGTGGTGCATATCTGAATGGCATGTCATAAATGTCCAAATGGCATGTCATGCATGGCTGAACGTCATGTGGTGCATGCACGTGGCCCTGAACATCATGCCTGAACGGCATGGCATGGACGCCAAAACGGTATGTGGTGCATGCCTGTGACCCTGAACATCATGCCTGAACCGAATGTCATCCACGCCTGAACGGCATGTGGTGCATGGCTGAACGTCATGTGGTGGACGCCTGGGACCCTGAACAACATGCCTGAACGGCATGGCATGCATGGCAGAACGTCAAGTGGTGCATGCCTGTGACCATGAATATCATGCCTGAATGGCATGGCATGGACGCCGTAACGTCATATGATGCATATCTGAATGACATGTCATGAATGTCTAAACGGCATGTCATGCTTGGCTGAACGTCATATGGTGCAAGTGCGCGGCCCTGAACATCATGCCTGAACGGCATGGCATGGATGCCAGAACGTCATGTGGTGCACGCTGTGACCCTGAACTTCATGCCTGAACGGCATGGCATGGACGCCTGAACGGCATGTGGCGCAAGCCTGTGACCCTGAACATCATGCCTGAACGGCATGTGGTGCATGGCTGAACGTCATGTGGTGGACGACGATGACCCTGAACATCATGCCTGAACGGCATGGCATGGACGCCTGAACGGCATGGTGTGGATACCTGAACGGCATGGCATGGACGCCTGAACGGCATATGGTGCATGACTATGACCCTGAACATCATGCTTCAACGGCATGTCATCCACGCCTGAACGGCATGTGGTGCATGGCTGAACGTCATGTGGTGGACGCCTGTGACCCTGAACAACATGCCTGAACGGCATGGCAAGCATGGCTGAACGTCATGTGGTGCATGCTTGTGACCCTGAACATCATGCCTGAATGGCATGGCATGGACGCCTAAATGTCATGTGGTGCATGCGTGTGACCCTGAACATCATGCCTGAACGGCATGGCACTGACGCCTAAACGGCATGTCATGAATGTTTGAACGGCATGTCATGCATGGCTGAACGTCTTGTGGTGCATACCTGTGACCCTAAACATCATGCCTGCCGGCATCGCATGGAGACCAGAACGTCATGCGGTGCATGCTTGTGATCTAGAACATCATGCCTTAACGGTATCGCATGGATGCCTGAACGGCAAGTGGTACATGCCTATGACCCTGAACATCATCTTTGAACGGCATGTCATCCACGCCAGAACGGCATGTGGTGCATGGCTGAACGTCATGTGGTGCATGCCTGTGACCCTGAACATCATGCTTGAACAGTATGGCATGGACGCCTGAACGGCATGTGGTGCATGGCTGAACTTCATGTCATGATGGTCTGAATGGCATGGCATGGATGCCTAAACGTCATGTGGTGCATGCGTGTGACCCTGATCATCATGCCTGAAGGTCATGGCACTGACGCCTAAACGGCATATGGTGCATCTCTGAACGGCATGTCATGAATGTTTGAACGGCATGTCATGCATGGCTGAATGTCATGTGGTGCATACCTGTGACCCTAAACACCATGCCTGAACGGCATCGCATGGACGCCAGAACGTCAGGTGGTGCATGCTTGTGACCTAGAGCATCATGCCTGAACGGCATCGCATGGACGCCAGAACGGCAAGTGGTACATGCCTATGACCCTGATCATCATGCTTGAATGGCATGTCATCCACGCCTGAACGGCATGTGGTGCATGGCTGAACGTCATGTGGTGGACGCCTTTGACCCTGAACAACATGCCTGAACGGCATGGCATGCATGGCTGAACGGCATGTCATCCACACGTGAACGGCATGTGATGCATGGCTAAACGTCATGTCATGAAGGAATGAACGGCATGGCATGGACGCCTGAACGGCTTGTGGTGCATGCTTGTGACCCTGAACATCATGCCTGAACGGCATGGCACTGACGCCTAAACGGCATATGGTGCATATCTGAACGGCATGTCATGAAAGTCGGAACGGCATGTCATGCATGGCTGAACGAAATGTGGTGCATGCGCGTGGCCATGAACATCATGCCTCAACGGCATGGCATGGACGCCTGAACGGCACGTGGTGCATGTTTGTGACACTGAACATCATGCCTGAACGGCATGTCCTCCACGCCTGAACGGCATGTGGTGCATGGCTAAACGTCAAGGGGTGGACGCCTTTGACCCTGAAGAACATGCCTGAACGGCATGGCATGCATGGCTCAACATCATGTGGTGCATGCCTGTGACCCTGAACGTCATGCCTGAACGGCATGGCATGGACTCCTCAACGGCATGTGGTGCATGGCTGAATGTCATGTCATGAAGGTCTGAACGGCATGGCATGGACGCCTAAACGTCATGTGGTGCATACCTGTGACCCTGAAAAGCATGTCTGAACGGCATGGCATGGACGCCTGAACGGGATGTGGTCCTTGGCTGAACGTCATGTCATGAAGGTATGAACGGCATGGCATGAACGCCTGAACGGCATGTGGTGCATGCCTTTGACCCTGAACATAATGCCTGAACGGCAAGTCATGCACCCCTGAACGGCATGTGGTGCATGGCTGAACGTCATGTGGTGGACGCCGATGACCCTGAACATCATGCCTGAACGGCATGGCAAGGACGCCTGAACGGAATGGAGTGGACGCCTGAACGGCATGCCTTGGACGCCTGAACGGCATGTGGTGCATGCTTGTGAACCTGAACATCATGCCTGAACGGCATCGCATGGACGCCTGAACGGCAAGTGGTGCATGCCTATGACCCTGAACATCATGCTTGAACGGCATGTCATCCACGCCTGAACGGCATATGGTGCATGGCTGAACGTCATGTGGTGGACGCCTGTGACCCTAAACAACATGCCTGAACCGTCAGGCATGCATGGCTGAACATCATGTGGTGCATGCCTGTGACCATGAAAATCATTCCTGAACGGCATGGCACGGACTCCTGAACGGCATGTGGTGCATGGCTGAACGTCATTTCATGAAGGTCTAAACGCCATGGCATTGACGGCTAAACGTCATGTGGTGCATGCGTGTGACCCTGAACATCAAGCCTGAACGGCATGGCATTGACGCCTAAACGTCATATGGTGCATATCTGAACGGCATGTCATGAAAGTCGGAACGGCATGTCATGCATGGCTGAACGAAATGTGGTGCATGCGCGTGGCCATGAACATCATGCCTCAACGGCATGGCATGGACGCCTGAACGGCATGTGGTGTATGTTTGTGACACCGAACATCATGCCTGAACGCCATGTCCTCCATGCCTGAACGGCATGTGGTGCATGGCTGAACGTCATGGGGTGGACGCCTTTGACCCTGAACAACATGCCTGAACGGCATGGCATGCATGGCTGAACGTCATGTGGTGCATACCTGTGACCCTGAAAATCATGCCTGAACGGCATGGCACGGACGCCTGGACGGCATGTGGTGCATACCTGTGACCCTGAACAGCAAGTCTGAACGGCATGGCATGGACGCCTGAACGGGATGTGGTGCTTGGCTGAACGTCATGTCATGAAGGTATGAACGGCATGGGATGAACGCCTGAACGGCATGTGGTGCATGCCTTTGACCCTGAACATAATGCCTGAACGGCATGTGGTGCATGGCTGAACGTCATGTGGTGGACGCCGATGACCCTGAACATCATGCCTGAACGGCATGGCAAGGACGCCTGAACGGAATGGAGTGGACGCCTGAACGGCATGCCTTGGACGCCTGAACGGCTTGTGGTGCATGCTTGTGAACCTGAACATCATGCCTGAACGGCATCGCATGGACGCCTGAACGGCAAGTGGTGCATGCCTATGACCCTGAACATCATGCTTGAACGGCATGTCATCCACGCCTGAACGGCATGTGGTGCATGGCTGAACGTCATGTGGTGGACGCCTGTGACCCTAAACAACATGCCTGAACCGTCAGGCATGCATGGCTGAACATCATGTGGTGCATGCCTGTGACCATGAAAATCATGCCTGAACGGCATGGCACGGACTCCTGAACGGCATGTGGTGCATGGCTGAACGTCATTTCATGAAGGTCTAAACGCCATGGCATTGACGCCTAAACGTCATGTGGTGCATGCGTGTGACCCTGAACATCAAGCCTGAACGGCATGGCATTGACGCCTAAACGTCATATGGTGCATATCTGAACGGCATGTCATGAAAGTCGGAACGGCATGTCATGCATGGCTGAACGAAATGTGGTGCATGCGCGTGGCCATGAACATCATGCCTCAACGGCATGGCATGGACGCCTGAACGGCATGTGGTGCATGTTTGTGACACCGAACATCATGCCTGAACGCCATGTCCTCCATGCCTGAACGGCATGTGGTGCATGGCTGAACGTCATGGGGTGGACGCCTTTGACCCTGAACAACATGCCTGAACGGCATGGCATGCATGGCTGAAAGTCATGTGGTGCATGCCTGTGACCCTGAAAATCATGCCTGAACGGCATGGCACGGACGCCTGAACGGCATGTGGTGCATGGCTGAAAGTCATGTCATGAAGGTCTGAACGACATGGCATGGACGCCTAAACGTCATGTGGTGCATGCGTGTGACCCTGAACATCATTTCTGTACGGCTTGGCCCTGACACCTAAACGACATATGGTGCATCTCTGAACGGCATGTCATGAAGGTTTGAACGGCATGTCCTGCATGGCTGAACGTCATGTGGTGCATGCCTATGACCCTGAACATCATGCTTCAACGGCATGTCATCCACGCCTGAAGGCATGTGGTGCATGGCTGAACGTCATGTGGTGGACGCCTGTGACCCTGAACAACATGCCTGAACGGCATGGCACGGACGCCTGAACGGCATGTGGTGCATGGCTGAACGTCATGTCATGAAGGTCTGAACGGCATGGCACGGACGCCTAAACGTCATGTGGTGCATGCGTGTGACCCTGAACATCATTTCTGTACGGCTTGGCCCTGACACCTAAACGACATATGGTGCATCTCTGAACGGCATGTCATGAAGGTTTGAACGGCATGTCCTGCATGGCTGAACGTCATGTGGTGCATGCCTATGACCCTGAACATCATGCTTCACCGGCATGTCATCCACGCCTGAAGGCATGTGGTGCATGGCTGAACGTCATGTGGTGGACGCCTGTGACCCTGAACAACATGCCTGAACGGCATGGCACGGACGCCTGAACGGCATGTGGTGCATGGCTGAACGTCATGTCATGAAGGTCTGAACGGCATGGCACGGACGCCTAAACGTCATGTGGTGCATGCGTGTGACCCTGAACATCATTTCTGTACGGCTTGGCCCTGACACCTAAACGACATATGGTGCATCTCTGAACGGCATGTCATGAAGGTTTGAACGGCATGTCCTGCATGGCTGAACGTCATGTGGTGCATGCCTATGACCCTGAACATCATGCTTCAACGGCATGTCATCCACGCCTGAAGGCATGTGGTGCATGGCTGAACGTCATGTGGTGGACGCCTGTGACCCTGAACAACATGCCTGAACGGCATGGCACGGACGCCTGAACGGCATGTGGTGCATGGCTGAACGTCATGTCATGAAGGTCTGAACGGCATGGCACGGACGCCTAAACGTCATGTGGTGCATGCGTGTGACCCTGAACATCATGCCTGAAAGGCATGGCATTGACGCTTAAACGTCATATGGTGCATATCTGAACGGCATGTCATGCCTGGCAGAACGTCATGTGGTGCATGCTCGTGGCCCTGAACATCATGCCTCAACGGCATGGCATGGACGCCTGAACGTCATGTGGTGCATGGCTGAACGTCATGGGGTGGACGCCTTTGACCCTGAATAACATGCCTAAACGGCATGGCATGCATGGCTGAACGGCATGTCATCCACACCTGAACGGCATGTGATGCATGGCTGAACGTCATGTCATGAAGGTCTGAACGGCATGGCATGGACGCCTGAATGGCATGTGGTGCATGCTTGTGACCCTGAACATCCTGCCTGAACGGCCTGGCATTGACGCCTAAACGGCATATGGTGCATCTCTGAACGGCATGTCATGAATGTTGGAACGGCTTGTCATGCACGGCTGAACGTCATGTGGTGCATACCTGTGACCCTAAACATCATGCCTGAACGGCATCGCATGGACGCCAGAACGTCATGTGGTGCATGCTTGTGACCTAGAACATCATGCCTGAACGGCATCGCATGGACGCCTGAACGGCAAGTGGTACATGCCTATGACCCTGAACATCATGCTTGAACGGCTTGTCATCCACGCCTGAACGGCATATGGTGCATGGCTGAACGTCATGTAGTTTACGCCTTTGACCCTGAACAACTTGCCTGAACGGCATATGGTGCATGGCTGAACGTCATGTGGTTTACGCCTTTGACCCTGAACAACTTGCCTGAACGGCATGGCATGCAAGGCTGAACAGCATGTCATCCACACCTGAACGGCATGGCATGCATGGCTGAACGGCATGTCATCCACACCTGAACGGCATTTGATGCATGACTGAACGTCATGTCAGGAAGGTCTGAACGGCATGGCATGGACGCTAAAACTCATCTGCTGCATGCGTGTGACCCTGAACATCAGGCCCGAACGGCATGGCACTGACGCCTAAACGGCATATGGTGTATCTCTGAACGGCATGTCATGAATGTTTGAAAGGCATGGCTTGCACGCCTGAATTAAGCGTCGTGGATTCCTGAACGGCATGTCTTGCGTGTGGCCCTGAACATCATGCCTGAACGGCATGGCATGGACGCCAGAACGTCATGTGGTGCATGCTGTGACCCTGAACATCATTCCTGAACGGCATGGCATGCATGGCTGAACGTCATGTGGTGGACGCTTGTGACCCTGAACAACATGCCTGAACGGCATGGCATGCATGGCTGAACATCATGTGGTGCATGCATGTGACCCTGAACATCATGCCTGAACGGCATGGCATGGACGCCAGAACGTCATGTGGTGCAAGCTGTGACCCTGAACTTCATTCCTGAACGGCATGGCATGCATGGCTGAACGTCATGTGGTGGACGCCTGTGACCCTGAACAACATGCCTGAACGGCATGGCATGCATGGCTGAACGTCATGTGGTGGACGCCTGTGACCCTGAACAACATGCCTGAACGGCATGGCATGCATGGCTGAACATCATGTGGTGCATGCATGTGACCCTGAACATCATGCCTGAACGGCATGGCATGCATGGCTGAACGGCATGTCATCCACACCTGAACGGCATTTGATGCATGGCTGAACGTCATGTCAGGAAGGTCTGAACGGCATGGCATGGACGCTAAAACTCATCTGCTGCATGCGTGTGACCCTGAACATCAGGCCCGAACGGCATGGCACTGACGCCTAAACGGCATATGGTGTATCTCTGAACGGCATGTCATGAATGTTTGAAAGGCATGGCTTGCACGCCTGAATTAAGCGGCGTGGATTCCTGAACGGCATGTCTTGCGTGTCGCCCTGAACAACATGTGGTGCACGCGTGTGGCCCTGAACATCATGCCTGAACGGCATGGCACGGACGCCAGAACGTCATGTGGTGCATGCTGTGACCCTGAACATCATTCCTGAATGGCATGGCATGCATGGCTGAACGTCATTTGGTGGACGCCTGTGACCCTGAACAACATGCCTGAACGGCATGGCATGCATGGCTGAACATCATGTGGTGCATGCATGTGACCCTGAACATCATGCCTGAACGGCATGGCAAGGACGCCTGAACGGCATGTGGTGCATGGCTGAACGTCATGTCATGAAGGTCTGAACGGCATGGCATGGACACCTCAACGTCATGCGGTGCATGCGTGTGACCCTGAACATCATGCCTGAACGGCTTGGCACTGACACCTAAACGGCATATGGTGCATCTCTGAACGGCATGTCATGAATGTCTGAACGGCATTTCATGCATGGCTGAACGTCATGTGGTGTGCCTATGACCCTAAACATCATGCTTGAACGGCATGTCATCCACGCCTGAAGCCATGTGGTGCATGGCTGAACGTCATGTGGTCGACGCCTGTGACCCTGAACAACATGCCTGAACGGCATTGCAAGCATGGCTGAACGTCATGTGGTGCATGCCTGTGGCCCTGAACATCATGCCTGAACGGCATGGCATGGACGCCAGAACGTCATGTGGGGCATGCTGTGACCCTGAACATCATTCCTGAACGGCATGGCATGCATGGCTGAACGTCATGTGGTGGACGCCTGTGACCCTGAACAACATGCCTGAACGGCATGGCATGCATGGCTGAACATCATGTGGTGCATGCATGTGACCCTGAACATCATGCCTGAACGGCATGGCATGGACGCCAGAACGTCATGTGGTGCATGCTGTGACCCTGAACTTCATTCCTGAACGGCATGGCATGCATGGCTGAACGTCATGTGGTGGACGCCTGTGACCCTGAACAACATGCCTGAACGGCATGGCATGCATGGCTGAACGTCATGTGTTGCATGCATGTGACCCTGAACATCATGCCTGAATGGCATGGCATGGACGCCTGAACGGCAGGTGCATGGCTGAACGTCATGTCATGAACGTCTGAAAGGCATGGCATGGACACCTCAACGTCATGTGGTGCATGCGTGTGACCCTGAACATCATGCCTGAACGGCATGGCATGCATGGCTGAACGGCATGTCATCCACACCTGAACGGCATGTGATGCATGGCTGAACGTCATGTCAGGAAGGTCTGAACGGCATGGCATGGATGCTAAAACTCATCTGCTGCATGCGTGTGACCCTGAACATCAGGCCTGAACGGCATGGCACTGACGCCTAAACGGCATATGGTGTATCTCTGAACGGCATGTCATGAATGTTTGAAAGGCATGGCTTGCACGCCTGAATTACGCGGCGTGGATTCCTGAACGGCATGTCTTGCGTGTGGCCCTGAACAACATGTGGTGCACGCGTGTGGCCCTGAACATCATGCCTGAACGGCATGGCATGGACGCCAGAACGTCATGTGGTGCATGCTGTGACCCTGAACATCATTCCTGAACGGCATGGCATGCATGGCTGAACGTCATGTGGTGGACGCCTGTGACCCTGAACAACATGCCTGAACGGCATGGCATGCATGGCTGAACATCATGTGGTGCATGCATGTGACCCAGAACATCATGCCTGAACGGCATGGCATGGACGCCAGAACGTCATGTGGTGCATGCTGTGACCCTGAACTTCATTCCTGAACGGCATGGCATGCATGGCTGAACGTCATGTGGTGGACGCCTGTGACCCTGAACAACATGCCTGAACGGCATGGCATGCATGGCTAAACATCATGTGGTGCATGCATGTGACCCTGAACATCATGCCTGAACGGCATGTCATGGACGCCTGAATGGCAGGTGCATGGCTGAACGTCATGTGGTCGACGCCTGTGACCCTGAACAACATGCCTGAACGGCATAGCAAGCATGGCTGAACGTCATGTGGGGCATGCCTGTGACCCTGAACATCATGCCTGAACGGCATATCATCCACGCCTGAATGGCATGTGGTGCATGGCTGAACGTCATGTGGTGGACGCCTGTGACCCTGAACAACATGCTTGAACGGCATGACATGCATGGCTGAACGTCAAGTGTTGCATGCCTGTGACCCTGAACATCATGCCTGAACGGCATGTCATCCACGCCTGAACGGCATGTGGTGCACGGTTGATTGTCATCTGGTGGACGCCTTTAACCTTGAACATCAGGCCTGAACGGCACGGCATGGACGCTTGAACGGCATGTGGTGCATGCCTGTGACACTGAACATCATGCCTGAACGTTTTGGCATGGACGCTTAAACGTCACGTGGTGCATGCGTGTGACCCTGAACATCATGCCTGAACGGCTTGGCATGGACGCCTGAACGGCATATGGTGGATGCCTGTGACCCTGAACATTATGCCTGAACGGCATGGCGTGGTTGCCTGAACGGCATGGCGTGGATGCCTGAACGGCATGGCATACACGCCTGAACAGCATGGCTTGAATGTTTGAACGGCATGGCATGGACGCCTGAACGTCATGTGGTGCATGTCTGTGACCCTGAACATCATGCCTGAACGGCATGTCATCCACGCCTGAACGGAATGTATTGCATAGCTGAACGTCATGTGGTGGACGCCTTTGACCCTGAACATCGTGGCTGAACGGCATTGCATGGACGCCTGAACAGCATGGCGTGGACGCCTGAACGGCATGTCATCCACGCCTGAACGGCATGTGGTGCATGGCTGAACGTCATGTGGTGCATGCGTGTGACTCTAAACATCATGCCTCAACGGCATGGCATGGATGCCAGAACGTCATGTGGTGCTTGATTGTGATCCTGAACATCATGCCGGAACGGCATGACATGGACGCCTTATCGGCATGTGGTGCATGCCTGTGACCCTGAACATCATGCCTGAATAGCATGTCATCCACACCTGAACGGCATGTGGTCCACACCTGAACGGCATGGCATGGTCCTCTGAACGGCATGGCGAGAAGGCCTTAACGGCATGGCATGGACGCCTGAACGAAATGGTTTGGACGCCTGAACGGCATGGCATGGACGCCTGAACGGTATGTGGTCTATGCCTGTGATCCTGAACATCATGCCGGAACGGCATGGCATCCACGCTTAAACGGCATGTGGTGCATGGCTGAACGTCATGTGGTGGACGCCTATTCCCCTGAACATCATGCCTGAACGGCATGTCCTACACGCCTGAACGGCATGTGGTGCATGGCTGAACGTCATATGGTGGATGCCTGTGACCCGGAGCATCATGCCAAAACGGCACGGCATGGACGCCTCAACGTCATGTGGTTTATGCCTGTGATCCTGAACATAATGCCTGAACGGCATGGCATCCATGGCTCAACGGCATGTGATGCATGGCTGAACGTCATGAGGTGCATGGCTGAACGAGATGTGGTGGACGCATGTGACCCTGAACATCATGCCTGAACGGCATGGGACGGACGCCTGAACGACATGGCGGGGACGCCTGAACGGCATGGCATGGACGACTGAACCTCATGTGGTGCATCCTTGTGACCCTGAACATCATGTCGGAAAAGCATGGCATCCACGCCTGAACAGCATGTGGTGCCTGGCTGAACGTCATGTGGTGGACACTAGAGACCTTGAAAATCAAGCCCGAACGGCATGTCATCCACGCCTCAACGGCATTTATTGCATGGCTGAACGTCATGTGGTGGACGCCTGTGACCCTGAACATCATGCCTGAACGGCATGGCATGGACGCCTGAACGGCGTGGCGTGGACGCCTGAACGACTTGTGGTGCATGGCTGAACGTCATGAGGTGGATGCCTGTGACCCTGAACATCATGCCTGAACGGCATGGCTTGGACGCCTGAATGGCATGGCGTGGATGCCTGAACGGCATGGCATCCACGCCTGAACGGCATGTCTTGAATGTTTGAACGGCATGGCATGGACGCCTGAACGTCATGTGGTGCATGCCTGTGACCCTGAACATCATGCCTGAACGGCATGGCATCCACGCCTGAACGGCATGTGGTGCATGGCTGAACGTGATGTGGTGGACACCTGTGACACTGAACGTCTTGCGTGAACGACATGTCATCCACGCCAGAACGGTATGTCGAGCATGGCTGAACGTCATGTGGTGGATGCTTGTGACCTTGAACATCATGCTTGAACGGCATGGCATGGACGCCTGAACGACATGGCGTGGACGCCTGAACGGCATGTCGTACATGGCTGAACGTCATGTAGTGCATTCGTGTGACCCTAAACATCATGCCTGAACGGCATGGCATGGATGCCAGAATGTCATGTGGCGCTTGCTTGTGATCGGGAACATCATGCCGGAACGGCATGATATGGACGCCTTATCGGTATGTGGTGCATGGCTGAACGTCATGTGGTGGATGCTTGTGACCCAGAACATCATGCCTGAACGGCATGGGATGGACGCCTGAACGACATGGCGTGGACGCCTGAACGACAAGGCGTGGACGCCTGAACGACATGTTATACATGGCTCAACGTCATGTGGTGGACGCCTGTGACCCTGAACATCAAGCCTGAACGACATGTCCTACACGCCTCAACGGCATGTGGTGCATGGCTGAACGTCATGTGGTGGACGCCTGTGACCCTGAACATCATGCCTGAACGGCAAGGCATGGACGCCTAAACGGCATGGCGTGGACGCCCGAACGGCACGTCATCCACGCCTGAACGGGATGTGGTGCATGGCTGAACGTCATGTGGTGGATGCCTGTGACCCTGAACATCATGCTTGAACGGCATGGCATGGACGCCTGAAAGGCATGGTGTGGATGCCTGAACGGAATGTCATGCACGCCTGAACGGCATGGCTTGAATGTTTGAACGGCATGGCATGGACACCTGAATGTCATGTGGTGCATGCCTGTGACCCAGAACATCGTGCCTGAACGGCATGTGGTGCATGGCTGAACGTGATGTGGTGGACACCTGTGACACTGAACATCATGCTTGAAAGACATGTCATCCACGCCTGAACGGCATGTCGTGCATGGCTGAACGTCATGTGGTGGATGCCTGTGACCCTGAACATCATGCCTGAACGGCATGGCATGGACGACTGAAAGACCATGGCGTGGACGCTTGAACGGCATGTGGTGCATGGCTGATCGTCATGTGGCGCATCCCTGTGACCCTGAACATCATGCCCGAAAGGCATGGCATCCACGCCGGAACGGCATGTGGTGCATGGCTGAACGTCATGTGGTGGACACCTTTGACCCTGAAAATTATGCCCGAACGGCATGTCCTACACGCCTGAACGGCATATGGTGCATGGCTGAACGTCATGTGGTGGACGCCTGTAACCCTGAACATAATGCCTGATCGGCATGGCATGGACGCCTGAACGGCATGGCGTGGACTCCTGAATAGCATGTCAACCACTCCTGAACGGCATGTGGTGCATCGCTGAACGTCATGTGGTGGATGCCTTTGACCCTGAATATCATGCCTAAACGGCATGGCATGGACGCCTGAACGGCATGGCGTGGACGCCTGAACGGCATGGCGTGGACGCCTGAACGTCATGTCCTGCATAGCTGAACGTCATGTGGTGCATGCGTGTGACCATGAACATCATGCCTGAACGGTATGGCATGGACGCCAGAACTTCATATGGTGAATGCGTGTGACGCCGAACATTATGCCTGAACGGCATGGCATGGACGCCCGAACGGCTTGTGGTGCAGACCTGTATCTCTAAACATCATGCCAGAACGGCATGTCCTCCACGCTTGAATGGCATGTGGTGCATGGCTGAACGTCATGTGGTGGACGCCCGTGACCCTGAACATCACGCCTGAACGGCATGGCAC
Organism: x Bolboschoenoplectus mariqueter; assembly: GCA_037678475.1. Classification (NCBI taxonomy): domain Eukaryota; kingdom Viridiplantae; phylum Streptophyta; class Magnoliopsida; order Poales; family Cyperaceae; genus x Bolboschoenoplectus; species x Bolboschoenoplectus mariqueter. The sequence goes on along the minus strand of CM075233.1, from coordinate 4,786,049 downwards.
GGACACCTGAACGGCATGTCAGGCATGGCTGAATGTCATGTGGTGGACGCCTGTGACCCTGAACATCATGCCTGAACGGCATGGCATGGAAGCCTGAACGTCGTGTGGTGCATGCCTGTGACCCTGAACATCATGCCTGAACGGCATGGCAAGGACGCCTGAACGGCATGTGGTGCATGCCTGTGACCCAGAACATCAAACTTGAACGGCATGTCCTGCACGCCAGAACGGCATGTGGTGCATGGCAAAAGGTCATGTGGCTGACGCCTGTGATCCTGAACATTATTAGTGAACGGCATCGCATGGACGCCTGAACGGCATGTCCTGCATGGCTGAACGTCATGTGGTGCATGCGTGTGTCCCTGAACATCATGCCTGAACGGCATGGCATGGACGCCGGAACGGCATGGCATGGACGCCGGAACGGCATGTGGTGCATGCGTGTGACGCTGAACATCATGCCTGAACAGCATGGCTTGGACGCCAGAACAGCATCTGGTGCAAGCCTGTAACCCTAAACATTATGCCTGAACGGCATGTCATCCACGCCTGAACAGCATGTGGTGCATGGCACGGACACCTGAACGTCATGTCATGCATGCCCTAACGTCATGTGGTGAGTGCGTGTGACCTTGAACATCATGCTTGAACGGCATGGCATGGACGCCTGAACGTCATGTGGTGCATGAGTGTGGCCCTGAACAATATGCCTGAACAGCATGTGGTGTGCGCCTATGACCCTGATCATCATACTTGAACGGCATGTCCTCCACGCCAGAAGGGCATGTGGTGCATGGTTGAACGTCCTGTGGCATGGACGACTCAACGGCAAGGCGTGGACACCTGAACGGCAAGGCGTGGACGCCTGAACGGCAAGGCGTGGACGCCTGAACGGCATGGCATGGACGCGAGAACGTCATGTGGTGCATGCGTGTGGCGCTGAGCATCATGCCTGAACGGCATGGCTTGGACGCCAGAACGGCATGTGGTGCAAGCTTGTACCCCTAAACATCATGCCTGAACGGCATGTCCTCCATGCCTGAACGGCATGTGGTGCATAGCAGAACTTCATGTGGTGGACGCCTGTGGCCCTGAACATCATGCCTGAACGGCGTGGCACGGACACCTGAACGACATCTCATGCATGGCTGAACGTCATGTGGTGAATGCGTGTGACCCTGAACATCATGCTTGAACGGCATGGCTTGGACGCTAAACGGCATGGCATGGACGCCTGAACGGCATGTCATGCAAGGTTGAACGTCATGTGGTGCATGATGTGACCCTGAACATCATGCCTGAACGGCATTGCAAAGACGCCCGAACGGCATGTGGTGCAAGCCTGTGACCCTGAACATCATGCCTGAATGGCATGTCATCCACGCTTGAACGGCATGTGGTACACTGCTGAACGTCATTTGGCGGACACCTATGACCCTGAACATCATGCCTGAACAACATGGCTTGGACGCTGAACGGCATGGCGAGGATGCCTGAACGGCATGTCATGCATGGCTGAACGTCATGTGGTGCATGCGTGTGACCCTGAACATCATGCCTGAATGGCATGGAATGGATGCTAGAACGTCATATCGTGCATGCCTCTGACCCTGAACATCATGCCTGAACGGCATGCCATCCGCGCCTGAACGGCATGTGGTGGACGCCTGTGACCCTGGACATCATGCCTGAACGGCATGGTAGGGACACCTGAACGGCATGTCATGCACGGTTGAACGTCATGTGGTGCATGCCTCTGACCCTGAACATCATGGCTGAACGGCATGTCATCCACGCCTGAACGGCATGTGGTGATTGCCTGAACATCATGTGGTGGACGCCTGTGACCCTGGACAACATGCCTGAACGGCATGGTAGGGACACCTGAATGGCATGTCATGCACGGCTAAACGTCATGTGGTGCATGCGTGTGACCCTGAACATCATGCCTGAACGGCATGGCATCGACACCTGAACGTCTTGTGGTGCATGCGTGTGACCCTGAACATCATGCCAGAACATCATGGCAAGGACGCCCGAACGGCATGTCGTGCATGCCTGTGACCCTGAACATCATCCCTGAACGGCAGGTCATCCACGCCTGAACGGCATGTGGTGCACTGCTGAACGTCATGTGGGGACGCCTATGACCCTAAACATCATGCCTGAACGACATGGAATAGACGCCGGATCGGCATGTGGTGCATGCGTGTTACCCTGAAAATCATGCCTGAACGACATGGCATGGACGCCCGAACGGCAAGTGGTGCATGCCTGTGAACCTGAACATCATGCCTGAACGGCATGTCATCCACGCCTGAACGCCATGTGGTGCATGGCTGAACGTCATGTGGTGCATGCATGTGACCCTGAACATCATGCCTAAACGGCATGGCATGGACGCCCGAACGGCATGTTGTGCATGCGTGTGACCCTGAAAATCATGCCTGAACGGCATGGCATAGATGCCCGAACGGCAGGTGGTGCATGTCTGTGACCCTGAACATCATGCCTGAACGGCATGTCATCCACGCCTGAACGGCATGTGGTGGATGGATGAACATATTGTGGTGGACGCCTGTGACCCTGAACATCATGCCTGAACGGAATGGCTTGGACGCCTGTACGGCAAGGCGTGGATGCCTGAACGGCATGTCATGCATGGCTGAACGTCATGTGCTGTATGCGTGTGACCCTGAACATCATACCTGAACGTCATGGAATGGACGCCGGAATGTCATGTGGTACATGCCTGTGACCCTGAACGTCATGGCTTTACGGCATGGCATGGACGCCCGAACGGCATGTGGTGCATGCCTGTGACCCGGAACGTCATGCCTGAACGGCATGTGGTGAATGGTTGAACATCATGTGGTGGACGCCTGTGACACTGAACATCATGCCTGAACGGCATCACATGGACAGCTGAACGTCATATGGTGCTTGCTTGTGACCCTAAACATCATGCCTGAACGACATGGCATGGACGCCTGAACGGCATGGGGTGCAAGCATGTTACCCTAAACATCATGCCGGAACGGCATGGCATGGACGCCTGAACGGCATGTGGTGCATGCCTATGACCCTGAACATCATGCGTGAACGGCATGTCATCCACGCCTGAACGGCATGTGGTGCATGGCTGAACGTCATGTGGTGGACGCCTATGACCTTGAACATCATGCCTGAACGGCTTGGCATACATGGCTGAACGTCATGTGGTGCTTGCCTGTGACCCTGAACATCATGCTTGAACGGCATGGCATGGACGCCTGAACGGCATGAGGTGCATGGCCGAACGTCATGTCATGAATATCTGAACGGCATGGCATGGACGCCTAAATGTCATTTGGTGCATGCGTGTGACCCTGACATCATGCCTGAACGGCATGGCACTGACGCCTAAACGGCAAATGGTGCATCTCTGAACGGCATGTCATGAATGTCCGAACGGTATGTAATGCATGGCTGAACGGCATGTGGTGCATGCGCGTGGCCCTGAACATCATGCCTGAACGGCATGGCATGGTTGCCAAAACGTCATGTGGTCCATGTTGTGACCCTGAACTTCATGCTTGAACGGCATGGCATGGACGCCTGAACGGCATGTTGTGCATGCCTGTGACGCTGGACATCATGCCTGAACGGCATGGCATGGATGCCTGAACGGCATGTGGTGCATGGCTGAACGTCATGTCATGAAGGTCTGAATGGCATGGCATGGACGCCTAAACGTCATGTGGTGCATGCGTGTGACCGTGAACATCATGCCTGAACGGCATGGCATTGAAGCCTAAACGTCATGTGGTGCATGGCTGAACGTCATGTGTTGCATGCGCGTGGCCCTGAACATCAAGCCTGAACGGCATGGCATGGACGCCAGAACGTCAAGTGGTGCATACTGTGACCCTGAACTTCATGCCTGAACGGCATGGCATGGAAGCCTGAACGGCATGTGGTGCATGCTAGTGACCCTGAACATCATGCCTGAACGGCAAGTCATCCACGCCTGAATGGCATGTGGTACATGGCTAAACGTCATGTGGTGGACGCCTGTGACCCTGAACAACATGCCTGAACGGCATTGCCTGCGTGGCTGAACGTCATGTGGTGCATGCCTGTGACCCAGAAAATCATGCCTGAACGGCATGGCATGGACGCATGAACGGTAGGTGGTGCATGGCCGAACGTCATGTCATGAAAGTCTGAACAACATGGCATGGACTCTTCAACGTCATGTGGTGCATGCTTGTGACCCTGAACATCATGCCTGAATGGCATGGCATTGAGGTCTAAACGTCATATGGTGCATATCTGAACGGCATGTCATGAATGTATAAACGGCATGGCATGGACGCCTGAACGGCATGTGGTGCATGCCTGTAACACTGAACATCATGCCTGAACGGCATGTCATCCACGCCTGAACGGCAAGTGGTGCATTGCTGAACGTCATGTGGTGGACGCCTGTGAACCTGAACAACATGCCTGAACGGCATGGCATGCTTGGCTGAACGTCATGTGGTGCTTGCCTGTGACCCTGAACATCATGCCTGAACGGCATGTCATCCACGCCTGAACGGCATGTGGTGCATGGCACAACGTCTTGGGGTGGACGCCTGTGACCCTGAACATCATGCCTGAACGGAATGGCTTGGACGCCTGTACGGCAAGGCGTGCATGCCTGAACGGCATGTCATGCATGGCTGAACGTCATGTGGTGCATGCGTGTGACCCTGAACATCAAGCCTGAACGTCATGGAATGGACGCCGGAACGTCATGTGGTACATGCCTGTGACCCTGAACGTCATGGCTTTACGGCATAGCATGGACGCCCGAACGGCATGTGGTGCATGCCTGTGACCCGGAACGTCATGCCTGAACGGCATGTGGTGAATGGCTTAACATCATATGGTGCTTGCTTGTGACCCTGAACATCATGCTTGAACGACATGGCATGGACGCCTGAACGGCATGGGGTGCATGCATGTTTCCCTGAACATCATGCCGGAACGGCATGGCATGGACGCCTGAACGGCATGTGGTGCATGCCTATGACCCTGAACATCATGCGTGAACGGCATGTCATCCACGCCTGAACGGCATGTGGTGCATGGCTGAACGTCATGTGGTGGATGCCTATGACCTTGAACATCATGCCTGAACGGCTTGGCATGCATGGCTGAACGTCATGTGGTGCTTGCCTGTGACCCTGAACATCATGCCTGAACGGAATGGCATGGACGCCTGAAAGGCATGTGGTGCATGGCTCTGACCCTGAACATCATGCCTGAACGGCATGTCATCCACGCCTGAACGGCATGTGGTGCATGGCTCAACGTCTTGGGGTGGACGCCTGTGACCCTGAACACCATGCCTGAACGGAATGGCTTGGACGCTTGTACGGCAAGGCGTGGATGCCTGAACGGCATGTCATGCATGGCTCAACGTCAGGTGATGCATGCGTGTGACCCTGAACATCATGCCTGAACGTCATGGAATGGACGCCGGAACGTCATGTGGTACATGCCTGTGACCCTGAACGTCATGGCTTTACGGCATGGCATGGACGCCCGAACGGCATGTGGTGCATGCCTGTGACCCGGAACGTCATGCCTGAACGGCATGTGGTGAATGGCTTAAGATCATGTGGTGGACGCTTGTGACACTGAAATCATGCCTGAACGTCATGTGGTGCTTGCTTGTGACCCTGAACATCATGCCTGAACGACATGGCATGGACGCCTGAACGGCATGGGGTGCATGCATGTTTCCCTGAACATCATGCCGGAACGGCATGGCATGGACGCCTGAACGGCATGTGGTGCATGCTTATGACCCTGAACATCATGCGTGAACGGCATGTCATCCACGCCTGAACGGCTTGTGGTGCATGGCTGAACGTCATGTGGTGGACGCCTATGACCTTGAACATCATGCCTGAACGGCTTGGCATGCATGGCTGAACGTCATGTGGTGCTTGCCTGTGACCCTGAACATCATGCCTGAACGGAGTGGCACTGACGCCTAAACGGCATATGGTGCATCTCTGAACGGCATGTCATGAATGTCCGAACGGTATTTAATGCAAGGCTGAACGGCATGTGGTGCATGCGCATGGCCCTGAACATCATGCCTGAACGGCATGGCATGGACGCCAAAACGTCAAGTGGTGCATGCTGTGACCCTGAACTTCATGCTTGAACGGCATGGCATGGACGCCTGAACGGCATGTTGTGCATGCCTGTGACCCTGGACATCATGCCTGAACGGCATGGCATGGACGCCTGAACGGCATGTGGTGCTTGGCTGAACGTCATGTCATGAAGGTCTGAACGGCATGGCATGGACGCCTAAACGTCATGTGGTGCATGCGTGTTACCCGGAACATCATGCCTGAACGGCATGGCATTGACGCCTAAACGTCATATGGTGCATATCTGAACGGGATGTCATGAATGTCTGAACGGCATGTCATGCATGGCTGAACGTCATGTGGTGCATGCGCGTGGCCCTGAACATCATGCCTGAAGGTCATGGCATGGACGCCAGAACGTCAAGTGGTGCATGCTGTGACCCTGAACTTCATGCCTGAACGGCATGGCATGGACGCCTGTACGGCATGTGGTGCATGGCAGTGACCCTGAACATCATGCCTGAACGGCATATCATCCACGCCTGAATGGCATGTGGTACATGGCTAAACGTCATGTGGTGGACGCCTGTGACCCTGAACAACATCCCTGAACGGCATTCCATGCATGGCTGAACGTCATGTGGTGCATGCCTGTGACCCAGAAAATCATGCCTGGACGGCATGGCATGGACGCCTGAACGGCATGTGGTGCATGGCCGAACGTCATGTCATGAAGGTCTGAACAGCATGGCATGGACTCTTCAACGTCATGTAGTGCATGCTTGCGACCCTGAACATCATGCCTAAATGGCATGGCATTGAGGCCTAAACGTCATATGCTGCATATCTAAACGGCATGTCATGAATGTCTAAACGGCATGGCATGGACGCCTGAACGGCATGTGGTGCATGCCTGTGACACTGAACATCATGCCTGAACGGCATGTCATCCACGCCTGAACGGCATGTGGTGCATGGCTCAACGTCTTGGGGTGGACGCCTGTGACCCTGAACATCATGCCTGAACGGAATGGCTTGGACGCCTGTACGGCAAGGCGTGGATGCCTGAACGGCATGTCATGCATGGCTGAACGTCATGTGGTGCATGCGTGTGACCCTGAACATCATGCCTGAATGTCATGGAATGGACGCCGGAACGTCATGTGGTACATGCCTGTGACCCAGAACGTCATGGCTTTACGGCATGGCATTGACGCCCGAACGGCATGTGGTGCATGCCTGTGACCCGGAACGTCATGCCAGAACGGCATGTGGTGAATGGCTTAACATCATGTGGTGGACGCTTGTGACACTGAACATCATGCCTGAACGTCATGTGGTGCATGCGCGTGGCCCTGAACATCATGCCTGAACGGCATGGCATGGACGCCTGAACGGCATGTGGTGCATGCTGTGACCCTGAACTTCATGCCTGAACGGCATGGCATGGACGCCTGAACGGAATGTGGTGCATGCCTGTGACATTGAACATCATGCCTGAACGGCATGTCATCCATGCCTGAACGGCATGTGGTGCATGGCTGAACGTCGTGTGGTGGACGCCTGTGACCGTGAACAACATGCCTGAACGGCATGGCATGCATGGCTGAACGTCATGTGTTGCATGCCTTTGACTCTGAACATCATGGCTGAACGGCATGGCATGGACGCCTCAACGACATGTGGTGCATGCGTGTGACCCTGAACATCATGCTTGACCGGCATGGCATTGACGCCCAAACGTCATATGGTGCATATCTGAACAGCAAGTCATGAATGTCTGAACGGCATGGCATGGACGCCTGAACGGCATGTGGTGCATGGCTGTGACACTGAACATCATGCCTGAACGGCATGTCCTCCACGCCTGAACGGCATGTGGTGCATGGCTGAACGTCATGTGGTGGACGCCTGTGACCCTGAACAACATGCCCGAACGGCATGGCCGGCATGGCTGAACGTCATGTGGTGCATGCCTGTGACCCGGAACGTCATGCCTGAACGGCATGTGGTGAATGGCTGAACATCATGTGGTGGACGCCTGTGACACTGAACATCATGCCTGAACGGCATGACATGGACGCCTGAACGTCATGTGGTGCTTGCTTGTGACCATGAACATCATGCCGGAACGGCATGGCATGGACGCCTGAACGGCATGTGGTGCATGCCTATGACCCTGAATATCATGCGTGAACGGCATGTCATCCACGCCTGAACGGCATGTGATCCACGCCTGAACGGCATGTGGTGCATGGCTGAACGTCATGTGGTGGACGCCTATGACCTTGAACATCATGCCTGAACGGCTTGGCATGCATGGCTGAACGTCATGTGGTGCATGCCTGTGACCCAGAATATCTTGCCTGAACAGCATGGCATGGACGCCTCAACGTCATGTGGTGCATGCTTGTGACCCGGAACATCATGCCTGAATGGCATGGCATTGAGTCCTAAACGTCAAATGGTGCATATCTGAACGGCATGTCATGAATGTCTAAACGGCATGGCATGGACGCCTGAACGGCATGTGGTGCATAGCTGTGACACTGAACATCATGCCTGAATGGCATGTCATTCACGACTGAACGGCATGTGGTGCATGGCTGAACGTCATGTGGTGGACGCTTGTGACCCTGAACAAAATGCCTGAATGGCCTGGCATGCTTGGCTGAACGTCATGGGGTTCTTGCCTGTGACCCTGAACATCAAGCCTGAACGGCATGGCATGGACGCCTGAACGGCATGTGGTGCATGGTTGAACGTCATGTCATGAAGGTCTGAACGGCATGGCATGGACGCCTAAACGTCATGTGGTGCATGCGTGTGACACTGAACATCATGCCTGAACGGCATGGCATTGACGCCTAAACGTCATATGGTGCATATCTGAACGGCATGTCATGCATGGGTGAACGTCATGTGGTGCATGCGCGTGGCCCTGAACATCATGCCTGAACGGCATGGCATGGACGCCAGAACGTCATGTGGTGCATGCTGTGACCCTGAACTTCATGCCTGAAACGCACGGCTGGACGCCTGAACGGAATGTGGTGCATGCCTGTGACATTGAACATCATGCTTGAACGGCATGTCCTCCATGCCTGAACGACATGTGGTGCATGGCTCGTCGTGTGGTGGACGCCTGTGACCGTGAACAACATGCCTTAACGGCATGGCAAGAATGGCTGAACGTAATGTGTTGCATGCCTTTGACTCTGAACATCATGGCTGAACGGCATGGCATGGACGCCTGAACGGCATGTGGTGCATGGCCGAACGTCATGTCATGTAGGTCTGAACGGCATGGCATGGACGCCTCAACGTCATGTCGTGCATGCGTGTGACCCTGAACATCATGGCTGAACGGCATGGCATCGACGGCCAAACGTCATATGGTGCATATCTGAACGGCAAGTCATGAATGTCTGAACGGCATGGCATGGACGCCTGAACGGCATGTGGTGCATGGCTGTGACACTGAACATCATGCCTGAACGGCATGTCATCCACGCCTGAACGGCATGTGGTGCATGGCTGAACGTCATGTGGTGGATGCCTGTGTCCCTGAACAACATGCCTGAACGGCATGCATGCATGGCTGAACGTCATGTGGTGCATGCCTGTGACCCGGAACGTCATGCCTGAACGGCATGTGGTGAATGGCTGAACATCATGTGGTGGACGCCTGTGACACTGAACATCATGCCTGAACGGCATGACATGGACGCCTGAACGTCATGTGGTGCTTGCCTGTCACCCTGAACATCATGCCTGAACGACATGGCATGGACGCCTGAACGGCATGGGGTGTATGCATGTTTCCCTGAACATCATGCCGGAACGGCATGGCAATGACGCCTGAACGGCATGTGGTGCATGCCTAAGACCCAGAACTTCATGCGTGAACGGCATGTCATCCTCGCCTGAACGGCATGTGGTGCATGGCTGAACGTCATGTGGTGGACGCCTATGACCTTGAACATCATGCCTGAACGGCCTGGCATACATGGCTGAACGTCATGTGGTGCATGCCTGTGACCCAGAACATCTTGCCTGAACGGCATGGCATGGACGCCTCAACGTCATGTGGTGCATGCTTGTGACCCGGAACATCATGCCTGAATGGCATGGCATTGAGGCCTAAACGTCATATGGTGCATCTCTGAACGGCATGTCATGAATGTCTAAACGGCATGGCATGGACGCCTGAACGGCATGTGGTGCATTGCTGTGACACTGAACATCATGCCTGAACGACATGTCATCCACGCTGAACGACATGTGGTGCATGGCTGAACGTCATGTGGTGGACGCCTGTGACCCTGAACAACATGCCTGAATGGCATGGCATGCATGGCTGAACGTCATGTGGTGCATGCCTGTGACCCTGAACATCATGCTTGAACGGCATGGCATGGACGCCTGAACGGCATGTGGTGCATGGCTGAACGTCATGTCATGCAGGTCTGAACGGCATGGAATGGACGCCTCAACGTCATGTGGTGCATGCGTGTGACACTGAACATCATGCCTGAACGGCATGGCATTGACGCCTAAACGTCATATGGTGCATATCTGAACGGCATGTCATGCATGGCTGAACGTCATGTGGTGCATGCTCGTGGCCCTGAACATCATGCCTGAACGGCATGGCATAAATGCCAGAACGTCATGTGGTGCATGCTGTGACCCTGAACTTCATGCCTGAACGGCATGGCATGGACGCCTGAACGGAATGTGGTGCATGCCTGTGACATTGAACATCATGCCTGAACGACATGTCATCCATGCTTGAACGGCATGTGGTGCATGGCTGAACGTCGTGTGGTGGACGCCTGTGACCGTGAACAACATGCCTGAACGGCATGGCATGCATGGCTGAACGTCATGTGTTGCATGCCTTTGACTCTGAACATCATGGCTGAACGGCATGGCATGGACGCCTCAACGACATGTGGTGCATGCGTGTGACCCTGAACATCATGCTTGAACGGCATGGCATTGACGCCCAAACGTCATATGGTGCATATCTGAACGGCAAGTCATGAATGTCTGAACGGCATGGCATGGACGCCTGAACGGCATGTGGTGCATGGCTGAACGTCATGTGGTGGACGCCTGTGACCCTGAACAACATGCCCGAACGGCATGGCCGGCATGGCTGAACGTCATGTGGTGCATGCCTGTGACCCGGAACGTCATGCCTGAACGGCATGTGGTGAATGGCTGAACATCATGTGGTGGACGCCTGTGACACTGAACATCATGCCTGAACGGCATGACATTGACGCCTGAACGTCATGTGGTCCTTGCTTGTGACCCTGAACATCATGCCGGAACGGCATGGCATGGATGCCTGAACGGCATGTGGTGCATGCCTATGACCCTGAAAATCATGCGTGAACGGCATGTGATCCACGCCTGAACGGCATGTGATCCACGCCTGAACGGCATGTGGTGCATGGCTGAACGTCATGTGGTGGACGCCTATGACCTTGAACATCATGCCTGAACGGCTTGGCATGCATGGCTGAACGTCATGTGGTGCATGCCTGTGACCCAGAATATCTTGCCTGAACAGCATGGCATGGACGCCTTAACGTCATGTGGTGCATGCTTGTGACCCGGAACATCATGCCTGAATGGCATGGCATTGAGGCCTAAACGTCAAATGGTGCATATCTGAACGGCATGTCATGAATGTCTAAACGGCATGGCATGGACTCCTGAACGGCATGTGGTGCATAGCTGTGACACTGAACATCATGCCTGAATGGCATGTCATTCACGACTGAACGGCATGTGGTGCATGGCTGAACGTCATGTGGTGGACGCTTGTGACCCTGAACAACATGCCTGAATGGCCTGGCATGCTTGGCTGAACGTCATGGGGTTCTTGCCTATGACCCTGAACATCAAGCCTGAACGGCATGGCATGGACGCCTGAACGGCATGTGGTGCATGGTTGAACGTCATGTCATGAAGGTCTGAACGGCATGGCATGGACGCCTAAACGTCATGTGGTTCATGCGTGTGACACTGAACATCATGCCTGAACGGCATGGCATGGACGCCTCAACGTCATGTGGTGCATGCTTGTGACCAGGAACATCATGCCTGAATGGCAAGGCATTGAGGCCTAAACGTCATATGGTGCATATCTGAACGGCATGTCATGAATGTCTAAACGGCATGGCATGGACGCCTGAACGGCATGTAGTGCATCCCTGTGACACGGAACATCATGCCTGAACGGCATGTCATCCACGCCTGAACGACATGTGGTGCATGGCTGAACGTCATGTGGTGGACGCCTGTGACCCTGAACAACATGCCTGAACGGCATGGCATGCATGGCTGAACGTCATGTGGTGCATGCCTGTGACCAAGAACGTCATGCCAGAACGGCATGGCATGGACTTCTGAACGGCATGTGGTGCATGGCCGAACGTCATGTCATGAAGGTCTGAACGACATGGCATGGACGCCTAAACGTCATGTGGTGCATGCGTGTGACCCTGAACATCATGCCTGAACGGCATGGCATTGATGCCTAAACGTCATATGGTGCATATCTGAACGGCATATCATGAATGTCTGGCATGGCTGAACGTCATGTGGTGCATGCGCGTCGCCCAGAACATCATGCCTGAACGGCATGGCATGGACGCCTGAACGGCATGTGGTGCATGCTTGTGACCCCGAACATCATGCCTGAAGGGCATCGCATGGACGCCTGAACGGCAAGTGGTGCCTGCCTATGACCCTGAACATCATGCTTGAACGGCATGTTATCCACGCCTGAACGGCATGTGGTGCATGGCTGAACGTCATTTGGTGCACGCCTCTGACCCTGAACAACATGCCTGAACGGCATAGCAGGCAAGGCTGAACGTCACGTGGTGCATGCCTGTGACCCTGAACATCATGGCTGAATGGCATGTCATGGACGCCTAAATGTCATGTGGTGCATGCGTGTTACCCTGATCATCATGCCTGAACGGCATGGCACTGACGCACAAACGGCATATGGTGCATCTCCGAACGGCATGTCATGAATGTCTGAACGGCATGTCATGCATGGCTTAACGTCATGTGGTGCATGCGCGTGGCCCTGAACATCATGCCTGAACGGCATGGCATGGACGCCAGAACGTCAAGTGGTGCATGCTGTGACCCTGAACATCATGCCTGAACGGCATGGCATGGACGCCTGAACGGCATGTGGTGCATGCCAGTGACCCTGAACATCATGCCTGAACCGCAAGTCATCCACGCCTGAATGGCATGTGGTACATGGCTAAAATTCATGTGGTGGACGCCTGTGACCCTGAACAACATGCCTGAACGGCACTGCATGCATGGCTGAACGTCATGTAGTGCATGCGTGTGACCCAGAACATCATGCCTGAACGGCATGGCATGGACGCCTCAACGTCATGTGGTGCATGCTTGTGACCAGGAACATCATGCCTGAATGGCAAGGCATTGAGGCCTAAACGTCATATGGTGCATATCTGAACGGCATGTCATGAATGTCTAAACGGCATGGCATGGACGCCTGAACGGCATGTAGTGCATCCCTGTGACACGGAACATCATGCCTGAACGGCATGTCATCCACGCCTGAACGACATGTGGTGCATGGCTGAACGTCATGTGGTGGACGCCTGTGACCCTGAACAACATGCCTGAACGGCATGGCATGCATGGCTGAACGTCATGTGGTGCATGCCTGTGACCAAGAACGTCATGCCAGAACGGCATGGCATGGACTTCTGAACGGCATGTGGTGCATGGCCGAACGTCATGTCATGAAGGTCTGAACGACATGGCATGGACGCCTAAACGTCATGTGGTGCATGCGTGTGACCCTGAACATCATGCCTGAACGGCATGGCATTGATGCCTAAACGTCATATGGTGCATATCTGAACGGCATATCATGAATGTCTGGCATGGCTGAACGTCATGTGGTGCATGCGCGTCGCCCAGAACATCATGCCTGAACGGCATGGCATGGACGCCTGAACGGCATGTGGTGCATGCTTGTGACCCCGAACATCATGCCTGAAGGGCATCGCATGGACGCCTGAACGGCAAGTGGTGCCTGCCTATGACCCTGAACATCATGCTTGAACGGCATGTTATCCACGCCTGAACGGCATGTGGTGCATGGCTGAACGTCATTTGGTGCACGCCTCTGACCCTGAACAACATGCCTGAACGGCATAGCAGGCAAGGCTGAACGTCACGTGGTGCATGCCTGTGACCCTGAACATCATGGCTGAATGGCATGTCATGGACGCCTAAATGTCATGTGGTGCATGCGTGTTACCCTGATCATCATGCCTGAACGGCATGGCACTGACGCACAAACGGCATATGGTGCATCTCCGAACGGCATGTCATGAATGTCTGAACGGCATGTCATGCATGGCTTAACGTCATGTGGTGCATGCGCGTGGCCCTGAACATCATGCCTGAACGGCATGGCATGGACGCCAGAACGTCAAGTGGTGCATGCTGTGACCCTGAACATCATGCCTGAACGGCATGGCATGGACGCCTGAACGGCATGTGGTGCATGCCAGTGACCCTGAACATCATGCCTGAACCGCAAGTCATCCACGCCTGAATGGCATGTGGTACATGGCTAAAATTCATGTGGTGGACGCCTGTGACCCTGAACAACATGCCTGAACGGCACTGCATGCATGGCTGAACGTCATGTAGTGCATGCGTGTGACCCAGAACATCATGCCTGAACGGCATGGCATGGACGCCTCAACGTCATGTGGTGCATGCTTGTGACCAGGAACATCATGCCTGAATGGCAAGGCATTGAGGCCTAAACGTCATATGGTGCATATCTGAACGGCATGTCATGAATGTCTAAACGGCATGGCATGGACGCCTGAACGGCATGTAGTGCATCCCTGTGACACGGAACATCATGCCTGAACGGCATGTCATCCACGCCTGAACGACATGTGGTGCATGGCTGAACGTCATGTGGTGGACGCCTGTGACCCTGAACAACATGCCTGAACGGCATGGCATGCATGGCTGAACGTCATGTGGTGCATGCCTGTGACCAAGAACGTCATGCCAGAACGGCATGGCATGGACTTCTGAACGGCATGTGGTGCATGGCCGAACGTCATGTCATGAAGGTCTGAACGACATGGCATGGACGCCTAAACGTCATGTGGTGCATGCGTGTGACCCTGAACATCATGCCTGAACGGCATGGCATTGATGCCTAAACGTCATATGGTGCATATCTGAACGGCATATCATGAATGTCTGGCATGGCTGAACGTCATGTGGTGCATGCGCGTCGCCCAGAACATCATGCCTGAACGGCATGGCATGGACGCCTGAACGGCATGTGGTGCATGCTTGTGACCCCGAACATCATGCCTGAAGGGCATCGCATGGACGCCTGAACGGCAAGTGGTGCCTGCCTATGACCCTGAACATCATGCTTGAACGGCATGTTATCCACGCCTGAACGGCATGTGGTGCATGGCTGAACGTCATTTGGTGCACGCCTCTGACCCTGAACAACATGCCTGAACGGCATAGCAGGCAAGGCTGAACGTCACGTGGTGCATGCCTGTGACCCTGAACATCATGGCTGAATGGCATGTCATGGACGCCTAAATGTCATGTGGTGCATGCGTGTTACCCTGATCATCATGCCTGAACGGCATGGCACTGACGCATAAACGGCATATGGTGCATCTCCGAACGGCATGTCATGAATGTCTGAACGGCATGTCATGCATGGCTGAACGTCATGTGGTGAATGCGCATGGCCCTAAACATCATGCCTGAACGGCATGGCATGGACACCAGAACGTCAAGTGGTCCTTGCTGTGACCCTGAACTTCATGCCTGAACGGCATGGCAAGGACGCCTGAACGGCATGTGGTGCATGCCTGTGACACTGAACATCATGCCCGAACGGCATGTCATCCACGCCTGAACGGCATGTGGTGCATGGCTGAACGTCATGTCATGAAGGTCTGAACGACATGGCATAGACGCCTAAACGTCATGTGGTGCATGCGTGTTACCCTGAACATCATGCCTGAATGGCATTGCATTGACGCCTAAACGGAATATGGTGCATCTCTGAACGGCACGTCATGAATGTCTGAACGGCATGTCATGCTTGGCCGAACGTCATGTGGTGCATGCGCGTTGCCCCGAAATTCATGCCTGAACGGCATGGCTTGGACGCCAGAACGTCATGTAGTGCATGCTGCGACCCTGAACTTCAGGCCTGAACGGCATGGCATGGACGCCAAAACGGCATGTCATCCACGCCTGAACGGCATGTGGTGCATGGCTGAACGTCATGTGGTGGACGCCTGTGACCCTGAACAACATGCTTGAACGGCATGCCATGCATTGCTGAACGTCATGTGGTGCATGCCTGTGACCCTGAACGTTATGCCTGAACGGCATGGCATGGACGCCTAAACGGCATGTGGTGCATGGCTGAACGTCATGTCATGAAGGTCTGAACGGCATTGCATGGACACCTAAACGTCATGTGGTGCAAGCGTGTTACCCTCATCAGCATTCTTGAACAGCATGGCACTGACGCCTAAACGGCATATGGTGCATCTCTGAACGGCATGTCATGATTGTCTGAACGGCATGTCATGCATGGCTGAACGTCATGTCATTTATGCGCGTGACCCCGAAATTCATGCCTGAACGGCAAGGCATCTACGCCAGAACGTCATGTGGAGCATGCAGTGACCCTGAACGTCTTGCCTGAACGGCATGGCATGGACGCCTGAACGGCATATGGTGCATGCCTGTGACACTGAACATCATGCCTGAACGACATGTGGTGCATGGCTGAATGTCATGTGGTGGACGCCTGTGACCCTGGACAACATGCCTGAACGTCATGGCATGCATGGCTGAACGTCATGTGGTGCATGCCTGTGACCCTAAACGTCATGCCTGAAAGGCATGGCATGGACGCCTGAACGGCATGTGGTGCATGGCTAAACGTCATGTCATGAAAGCCTGAACGACATGGCATGGACGCCTAAACGTCATGTGGTGCATGCGTGTGACCCTGAACATCATGCCTGAACGGCATGGCATTGATGCCTAAACGTCATATGGTGCATATCTGAACGGCATATCATGAAAGTCTGATCGGCATGTCATGCATGGCTGAACGTCATGTGGTGCATGCGCGTCGCCCAGAACATCATGCCTGAACGGCATGGCATGGACGCCAGAACGTCATGTGGTGCATGCTGTGCCCCTGAACTTCATGCCTGAACGGCATGGCATGGACACCTGAATGGCATGTGCTGCATGCTTGTGACCCTGAACATCATGCCTGAACGGCATGTCCTCCACTTCTGAACGGCATGTGGTGCATGGCTGAACGTCATGTGGTGGACGTCTGTGACCCTGAACAACATGCCTGAACGGCATGGCATGCATGGCTGAACGTCATGTGGTGCATGCCTGTGACCTTGAATATCATGCCTGAACGGCATGGCATGGACGCCTGAACGTCATGTGGTGCATGGCCGAACGTCATGTCATTAAGGTCTGAATGGCATGGCATGGACGCCTAAACGTCATGTGGTGCATGCGTGTGACCCAGAACATCATGCCTGAACGGCATGGTATTGACGCCGAAACATCATATGGTGCATATCTGAACGACTTGTCATGAATGTCTGAACAGCATGTCATGCCTGGTTGAACGTCATATGATGCATGTGCGTGGCCCTGAATATCATGCCTGAACGGCATGGCATGGACACCTGAACGGCATGTGGCGCAAGCCTGTGACCCTGAACATCATGCCTGAATGGCATGTGGTGCATGGCTGAACGTCATGTGGTCGACGCCGATGACCCTGAACATCATGCCTGGACGGCATGGCATGGAGGCCTGAACGGCATGGTGTGGACACCTGAACGGCATGGCATGGACGCCTGAACGGCATGTGGTGCATGCTTGTGACCCCGAACATCATGCCTGAAGGGCATCGCATGGACGCCTGAACGGCAAGTGGTGCCTGCCTATGACCCTGAACGGCATGTGGTGCATGGTTGAACGTCATTTGGTGCACGCCTCTGACCCTGAACAACATGCCTGAACGGCATAGCAAGCAAGGCTGAACGTCACGTGGTCCATGCCTGTAACCCTGAACATCATTCCTGAATGGCATGGCATGGACGCCTAAATGTCATGTGGTGCATGCGTGTTACCCTGATCATCATGCCTGAACGGCATGGTACTGACGCCTAAACGGCATATGGTGCATCTCTGACCGGCATGTCATGAATGTCTGAACGGCATGTCATGCTTGGCTGAACCTCATGTGGTGAATGCGCGTGGCCCTAAACATCATGCCTGAACGGCATGGCATGGACGCCCAAGCGTCATGTGGTCCTTGCTGTGACCCTGAACTTCATGCCTGGACGGCATGGCATGGACGCCTGAATGGCATGTGGTGCATGCCTGTGACACTTAACATCATGCCTGAACGGCATGTCATCCACGCCTGAACGGCATGTGGTGCATGGCTGAACGTCATGTGGTGGACTCCTGTGACCCTTTACAACATGCCTGAACGGCATGCCCTGCATGGCTGAACGTCATGTGGTGCATCCTATGACCCTGAACGTCATGCCTGAACGGCATGGCATGGACGCCTGAACGGAATGTGGTGCATGCCTGTGAAACTGAACATCATGCCTGAACGGCATGTGGTGCATGGCTGAACGTCATGTGGTGGACGCCTGTGACCCTGAACAACATGCCTGAACGGCATGGCATGCATGGCTGAACGTCATGTCGTGCATGCCTGTGACCCTGAACGTCATGCCTGAACGGCATGTGGTGCATGGCTGAACGTCATGTCATGAAGGTCTGAACGACATGGCATGGACGCCTAAACGTCATGTGGTGCATGCGTGTGACCCTGAACGTCATGGCATGGACGCCTGAACAGCATGTGGTGCATGCCTGTGACACTGAACATCATGCCTGAACGGCATGTCATCCACGCCTGAACGGCATGTGGTGCATGGCTGAACGTCATGTGGTGGACACCTGTGACCCTGAACAACATGCCTGAACGGCATGCCATGCTTGGCTGAACATCATGTGGTGCATTCCTGTGACCCTGAACGTTATGCCTGAACGGCATGGCATGGACGCCTGAACGGCATGTGGTGCATGGCAGAACGTCATGTCATAAAGGTCTGAACGGCATAGCATGGACGCCTAAACGTCATGTGGTGCAAGCTTGTTACCCTGATAATCATGCCTGAACAGCATGGCACTGACGCCTAAAGGGCATATGGTGCATCTCTGAACGGTATGTCATGAATGTCTGAACGGCATGTCATGCATGGCGGAACGTCATGTCGTGCATGCGTGTGGCCGCGAAATTCATGCCTGAACGGCATGGCATGGACGCCAGAACGTCATGTGGTGCATGCTGTGACCCTGAACGTAATGCCTGAACGGCATGGCATGGACGCCTGAACGGCATGTGGGGCATGCCTGTGACACTGAACATCATGCCTGAACGGCATGTGGTGCATGGCTGAACGTCATGTGGTGGACGCCTGTGACCCTGAACAACATGCCTGAACGGCATGGCATGCATGGCTGAACGTCATGTTGTGCATGCCTGTGACCCTGAACGTCATGCCTGACCGGCATGGAATGGACGCCTGAATGGCATGTGGTGCATGGCTGAACGTCATGTCATGAAGGTCTGAACGACATGGCATGGACGCCTAAACGTCATGTGGTGCATGCGTGTGACCCTGAACATCATGCATGAACGGCATAGCATTGACGCCTAATCGTCATAAGGTGGATATCTAAACGGCATATCATGAATGACTGAACGGTATGTCACGCATGGCTGAACCTCATGTGGTGAATGCGCGTGGCCCTAAACATCTTGCCTGAACGTCATGGCATGGACGCCCAAGCGTCATGTGGTCCTTGCTGTGACCCTGAACTTCATGCCTGAACGGCATGGCATGGACGCCTGAACGGCATGTGGTGCATGCTTGTGACACTGAACATCATGCCTGAACGGCATGTCCTCCACGCCTGAACGGCATGTGGTGCATGGCTGAACGTCATGTCATGAAGGTCTGAACGACATGGCATGGACGCCTAAACGTCATGTGGTGCATGCATGTTACCCTGAACATCATGCCTGAACGGCATAGCATTGACGCCTAAACGGCATATGGTGCATCTTTGAACGGCACGTCATGAATGTCTGAACGGCATGTCATGCATGTTGAACGTCATGTGGTGCATGCGCGTTGCCCCGAAATTCATGCCTGAACGGCATGGCTTGGACGCCAGAATGTCATGTAGTGCATGCTGTGACCCATAACTTCATGCCTGAAAGGCATGGCATGGACGCCAGAACGGCATGTGGTGCATGCCTGTGACACTGAACATCATGCCTGAACGGCATGTCATCCACGCCTGAACGGCATGTGGTGCATGGCTAAACGTCATGTGGTGGACGCTTGTGACCCTGAACAACATGCCTGAACGGCATGCCATGCATGGCTGAACGTCATGTGGTGCATGCCTGTGACCTTGAACGTTATGCCTGAACGGCATGGCATGGACGCCTGAACGGCATGTGGTGCATGGCTAAACGTCATGTCATGAAGGTCTGAACGGCATAGCATGGACGCCTAAACGTCATGTGGTGCAAGCGTGTTACCCTGATAATCATGCCTGAAAAGCATGGCACTGACGCCTAAAGGGCATATGGTGCATCTCTGAACGGCATGTCATGAATGTCTGAACGGCATGTCATGCATGGCTGAACGTTATGTCGTGCATGCGTGTGGCCCCGAAATTCATGTCTGAACGGCATGGCATGGACGCCAGAACGTCATGTGGTGCATGCTGTGACCCTGAACTTCATGCCTGAACGGCATGGCATGGACGCCTGAACGGCATGTGGTGCATGCTTGTGACACTGAACATCATGCCTGAACGGCATGTCCTCCACGCCTGAATGGCATGTGGTGCATGGCTGAACGTCATGTCATGAAGGTCTGAACGACATGGCATGGACGCCTAAACGTCATGTGGTGCATGCATGTTACCCTGAACATCATGCCTGAACGGCATAGCATTGACGCCTAAACGGCATATGGTGCATCTTTGAACGGCACGTCATGAATGTCTGAACGGCATGTCATGCATGTTGAACGTCATGTGGTGCATGCGCGTTGCCCCGAAATTCATGCCTGAACGGCATGGCTTGGACGCCAGAATGTCATGTAGTGCATGCTGTGACCCATAACTTCATGCCTGAAGGGCATGGCATGGACGCCAGAACGGCATGTGGTGCATGCCTGTGACACTGAACATCATGCCTGAACGGCATGTCATCCACGCCTGAACGGCATGTGGTGCATGGCTAAACGTCATGTGGTGGACGCTTGTGACCCTGAACAACATGCCTGAACGGCATGCCATGCATGGCTGAACGTCATGTGGTGCATGCCTGTGACCTTGAACGTTATGCCTGAACGGCATGGCATGGACGCCTGAACGGCATGTGGTGCATGGCTAAACGTCATGTCATGAAGGTCTGAACGGCATAGCATGGACGCCTAAACGTCATGTGGTGCAAGCGTGTTACCCTGATAATCATGCCTGAAAAGCATGGCACTGACGCCTAAAGGGCATATGGTGCATCTCTGAACGGCATGTCATGAATGTCTGAACGGCATGTCATGCATGGCTGAACGTTATGTCGTGCATGCGTGTGGCCCCGAAATTCATGCCTGAACGGCATGGCATGGACACCAGAACGTCATGTGGTGCATGCTGTCACCCTGAACGTCATGCCTGAACGGCATGGCATGGACGCCTGAACGGCATGTGCTGCATGCCTGTGACACTGAACATCATGCCTGAACGGCATGGCATGGACGCCTGAACGGCATGTGGTGCTTGGCTGAACGTCATGTCATGAATTTCTGAACGACATGGCATGGACGCCTAGACCTCATGTGGTGCATGCGTGTGACCCTGAACATCATGCCTGAACGGCATAGCATTGACGCCTAAACGTCATATGGTGGATATCTAAACGGCATATCATGAATGTCTGAACAGCATGTCATGCATGGCTGAACGTCATGTGGTGCATGCGTGTCGCCCTGAACATCATGCCTGAACGGCATGGCATGGACGCCTGAACGTCATGTGGTGCATGGCCGAATGTCATGTCATGAAGGTCTGAATGGCATGGCATGGACGCCTCAACGTCATGTGGTGCATGCGTGTGACCCTGAACATCATGCCTGAACGGCATAGCATTCACGCCTAAACGTCATATGATGGATATCTAAACGGCATATCATGAATGTCTGAACGGCATGTCATGCATGGCTGAACGTCATGTGGTGCATGCGTGTCGCCCTGAACATCATACCTGAAAGGCAAGGCATGGACGCCAGATCGTCATGTGGTGCATGCTGTGACCCTGAACATCATGCCTGAAGGGCATGGCATGGATGCCAGAACGGCATGTGCTGCATGCCTGTGACCCTGAACATCATGCTTGAACGGCATGTGCTGCATGCCTGTGACCCTGAACATCATGCCTGAACGGCATGTCATCCTCGCCTGAACGGCATGTGGTGCACGGCTGAACGTCATGTGGTGGACGTCCGTGACCCTGAACAACATGCCTGAACGGCATGGCATGCATGGCTGAACGTCCTGTGGTGCATGCCTGTGACCCTGAATATCATGCCTGAACGGCATGGCATGGACGCCTGAACGGCATGTGGTGCATGGCTGAACGTCATGTGGTGCATGTGCGTGGCCCTGAACATCATGCCTGAACGGCATGGCATGGACGCCTGAACGGCATGTGGTGCATGGCTGAACGTCATGTGGTGCATGTGCGTGGCCCTGAACATCATGCCTGAACGGCATGGAATGGACGCTAGAACGTCATGTGGTGCATGCTCTGACCCTGATCTTCATGCCTGAACGGCATGGCCTGGACGCCTGAACGACATGTGGCGCAAGCCTGTCACCATGAACATCATGCCTGAACGGCATGTCCTCCACGGCTGAACATCATGTGGTGGACGCCTGTGACCCTGAACAACATGCCTGAACGGCAAGGCATGCATGGATGAACGTCATGTGGTGCATGGCTCTCACCCTGAACATCATGCCTGAACGACATGGCAGGGACGTCTGAAAGGCATGAGGTGCATGGCTGAATGTCATGTCATGAAGGTCTGAATGGCATGGCATGGACGCCTGAACGGCATGTGGTGCATGCCTGAACCTTGAACATCATGCCAGAACGGCATGTCATGCACGCCTGAACGGCATGTGGTGCATGGCTGAACGTCATGTGGTGGACGCCGATGACCCTGAACATCATGCCTGAACGGCATGGCATTGACGCCTGAACGGAATGGTGTGGACGCCTGAACGGCATGTGGTGCATGCTTGTAACCCAGAACATCATGCCTGAACGACATCGCATGGACGCCTGAACGGCAAGTGGTGCATGCTTGTGACCCTGAATATCATGCCTGAACGGCATGGCATGGACGCCTGAACGGCATGTGGTGCATGGCTGAACGTCATGTGGTGCATGTGCGTGGTCCTGAACATCATGCCTGAACGGCATGGCACGGACGCCAGAACGTCTTGTGGTGCATGCTGTGACCCAGAAATTCATGCCTGAACGGCATGGCCTGGACGCCTGAACGACATGTGGCGCAAGCCTGTGACCCTGAACATCATGCTTGAACGGCATGTCATCCACACCTGAATGGCATGTGGTGCATGACTGAACGTCATGTGATGGACGCCTTTGACCCTGAACAACGTGCCTGAACGGCATGGCACGCATGGCTGAACGTTATGTAGTGCATTCCTGTGACCCTGAACATCATGCCCGAACGGCATGGCATGGACGCCTGAACGGCATGTGGTGCATGGCTGAACGTCATGTGGTAAATGCGTGTGACCCTGAACATCATGCCTGAACGGCATGGCACTGACGCCTAAACGGCATATGGTGTATCTCTGAACGGCATGTCATGAATGTCTGAACGGCATGGCCTGCACGCCAGAACCGCATGGCCCGGATACATGAACGGCATGTCATGCATGGCTTAACGTCATGTGGTTCATGCGTGTGGCCCTGAACATCATACCTGAACGGCATGGCATGGACGCCTGAACGGCATGTGGTGCATGGCTGAACGTCATGTGGTGGACGCCTTTAACCCTGAACATCATGCCTGAACGGCACGGCATGGACGCTTGAACGGCATGTGGTGCATGCGTGTGACCCTGAACATCATGCCTGAAAGGCATGCCTTGGACGCCTGAACGGCATGTGGTGCATGCATGTGTTCCTAAGCATCATGCCTGAACGGCATGGCATGGACGCCTGAACGGCATGTGGTTCATGCTTATAACCCTGAACATCATGCGTGAACGGCATGTCATCCACGCCTGAACGGCATGTGGTTCATGGCTGAACGTCATGTGATGGACACCTTTGACCCTGAACATCATGCCTGAACGGCATGGCACGAACGCCTGAACGGCATGTGGTGCTTGGCTGAACGTCATGTCATGAAGGTCTGAACGGCATGGCACGGACGCCTGAACTTCATGTGGTGCTTGCGTGTGACCCTGAACATCATGCCTGAACGGCATGGCATGGACGCCTGAACGGGATATGGTGCATGTCTGAACGGCATGTCATCAATGTCTGAACGGCATGTCATGCATGGCTGAACGTCATGTGATGCATGCCTGTGACCCTGAACATCATTCCTGAACGGCATGGCATAGACGCCAGAAGGTCATGTGGTGCATACCTGTGACCCTGAACATCATGCCTGAGCGGCATGGCATGGACGCCTGAACGGCATGTGATGCATGCCTGTGACCCTGAACATCATGCCTGAACGGCATGTCATCCATGCATGAAAGGCATGTGGTGCATGGCTTAACGTCATCTGGTAGACGCCTGTGACCTTGAACATCATGCCTGAACGGCATGTCATCCACGCTTGAATGGCATGTGGTGCACGGCTGAACGTCATGTGGTGGATTCCTGTGACCCAGAACATCAAGACTGAACAGCATGTCATCCACGACTGAATGGCATGTGGTGCATGGCTGAACGTCATGTGGTGGATGCCTGTGACCCTGTACATCATGCCTGATCGGAATGGCGTGGACGCTTGAACGGCATGGCCTGGATGCCTGAACGGCATGGCCTGCACGCATGAACGGCATGGCCTGGACGCCTGAACGTCATGTGGTGCATGCCTGTGACCCTGAACGTCATGCCTGAACAGCATGGCATCCACGCCTGAACGACACGTGGTCCATGGCTGAACGTCATGTGGTGGATACCTGTGACCCGGAACATCATTGCTGAACGACATGTCATCCACGCCTAAACGACATGTGGTGTATGGCTGAACGTCATGTGGTGGACGCCTCTGACCTTGAACATCATGCCTGAACGGCATGTCCTCCACGCTTGAACGGCATGTGGTGCATGGCTGAACGTCATGTCGTGGACACCTGTGACCCTGAACATCATGCCTGAACGGCATGTCATCCACGCTTGAACGGCATGTGGTGCATGGCTGAACGTCATGTGGTGGATACCTGTGACACTGAACATCATTCCTGAACGGCATGGCATGGACGCCTGAACGGAATGGCGTGGACGCCAGAACGGCACGTGGTGCATGGCTGAACGTCATGTGGTGCATCCCTGTGACCCTGAACATCATGCCGGAAAGGCATGGCATCCACGCCTGAACGGCATGTGGTGCACGGCTTAACGTCATTTGGTGGATGCCTGTGACCCAGAACATCATGTTTGAACGGCATGGCATGGACGCCACCCGCTGAGGAGAAGAAACTTACAAGGATTCCCCTAGTAACGGCGAGCGAACCAGCAGCAGCCCAGCCTTAGAATCGCGGCGGCTGAACGGCATGTGGTGTATGGCTGAACGTCATGTGGTGGACGCCTGTGACCCTGAACATAATGCATGAACGGCATGTCGTGGACGCTTGAACGGCATGGCGTGGACGCCTAAACTGCATGTCCTCCACGCCTGAACGGCATGTGGTGCATCGCTGAACGTCATGTGGTTGATGCCTGTGACCCTGAACATCATGCCTGAACGGCATGGCATGGACGCTTGAACGGCATGGCCTGGATGCCTGAACGGCATGGCCTGCACGCATGAACGGCATGGTGTGAATGTTTGAACGGCATCGCCTGGACGACTGAACGTCATGTGGTGCATGCCTGTGACCCTGAACATCATGCCTGAACGGCATGGCATCCACGCTTGAACGGCATGTGGTGCATGGCTAAACGGGATGTGGGGGACACCTGTGAAACTGAACATCATGCTTGAACGGCATATTATCCACGCCTGAACAGCATATCGTGCATGGCCGAACGTCATGTGGTGGATGCCTGTGGCCCTGAACATCATACCTGAACGGCATGGAATGGACACCTGAACGGCATGGCGAGGATGCCTGAATGGCATGGTATACACGCCTGAACAGCATGGCTTGAATGTTTGAACGGCATGGCATGGACGCCTGAACGTCATGTGCTGCATGCCTGTGACCCTGAACATCATGTCGGAACGGCATGTCATCCACGCCTGAACGGCATGTATTGCATGGCTGAACGTCATGTGGTGGACGCCTGTGACCCTGAACATCATGCCTGAACGGCATGGCATGGACGCCTGAACAGCTTGGCGTGGACGCCTGAACGGCCTATCATCCACGCCTGAACGGCATGTGGTGCATGGCTGAACGTCATGTGGTGGATGCCTGTGACCCTGAACATCATGCCTGAACGGCATGGCGTGGATGCCTGAACGGCATGGCCTGGACGCCTGAACATAATGTGGTGCATGCCTGTGGCCCTGAACATCATGCCTGAACAGCATGGCATCCATGCCTAAACGGCATGTGGTGCATGGTTGAACGTCATGTGGTGGACACCGGTGACCCTGAACATCATGCCTGAACGGCATGTCATCCACACGTGAACGGCATGTCGTGCTTGGCTGAACGTGATGTGGTGGATGCCTGTGCCCCTGAACATCATTCCTGAACGGCATGGCATAGACGCCTGAACGGAATGGCGTGGACGCCTGAACGGCATGTGGTGCATGGCTGAACGTCATGTGGTGCATCCCTGTGACCCTGGACATCATGCCGGAATGGCATTGCATCCACGCCTGAACGGCATGTGGTGCATGGCTGAACTTCATTTGGTGGACGCCTGTGACCCTGAACATCATGCCGGAACGGCATGACATTGACGTCTTATCGGCATGTGGTGCATGCCTGTGACCCTGAACATCATGCCTGAACGGCATGTCATTCACACCTGATCGGCATGTGGTGCATGGCTGAACGTCATGTGGTGGATGCCTATGACACAGAACATCATGCCTGAACGACATGGCTTGGACACCTGAACGGCATGGCGAGGAGGCCTGAACGGCATGTCATACATGGCTCAACGTCATGTGGAGCATGCGTGTAACCCTAAACATCATGCCTCAACGGCATGGCATGGATGCCAGAACGTCATGTGGTGCTTGCGTGTGATCCTGAACATCATGCCGAAACGGCATGACATGGACGCCTTATCGGCATGTGGTGCATGCCTGTGACCCTGAATATAATGCTTGAATGGCAGGTCATCCACGCCTGAACGGCATGTGGTGCATGGCTGAACGTTATGTGGTGGATGCCTGTGACCCAGAACATCATGCCTGAACGGCATGGGATGGACGCCTGAACGGCATGGCATGGACGCCTGAACGACATGGCGTCGACGCCTGAACGGCATGTCATACATGGCTGAACGTCATGTGGTGCATGCGTGTGACCCTAAACATCATGCCTGAATGGCATGGTATGGACGCCAGAACGTCATGTGGTGCTTGCTTGTGATACTGAACATCATGCCGGAATGGCATGAATTGGACGCCTTATCGTCATGTGGTGCATGCCTATGACCATGAACATCATTCCTGTACGGCAAGTCATCCACACCTGAACGGCATGTGGTGCATGGCTGAATGTCATGAGGTGGATGCCTGTGACCCAGAACATCTTGCCTGAACGGCATGGCATGGACGCCTGAACGGCATGGCATGGAAGCCTGAACGGAATGGCGTGGACCCCTGAACGGCATGGCATGGACGCCTCAACGTCATGTGGTTTATACCTGTGATCCTGAACATCATGACTGTACGGCATGGCATCCACGCCTGAACGGCATGTGGTGCATGGTTGAACGTCATGTGGTGGACACCTGTGACCCTGAACATCATGCCTGAACGGCATGTCCTACATGCCTGAACGGTATGTCCTACATGCCTGAACGGCATGTCCTACATGCCTGAACGACATGTGGTGCATGGCTGAACGTCATGTGGTGGATGCCTGTGACCCTGAACATCATACATGAACGGCATGGCATGGTCGCCTGAACGGCATGGCGTGGATGCGTGAACGGCATGGCATGCACGCCTGAACGGCTTGGCTTGAATGTTTGAACGGCATGGCATGGACGCCTGAACGTCATGTGGTTCATGCCTGTGACCCTAAACATCATGTCTGAAAGGCATGGCATCCACGCATGAACGACATGTGGTTTATTGCTGAACGTCATGTGGTGGACACCTGTGACCCTGAACATCATGCTTGAACGGCATGTCATCCACGCCTGAATGGCATGTCGTGCATGGCTGAACGTCATGTGGTGGATGCCTGTGACCCTGAACCTCATGCCTGAACGGCATGGCATGGACTCCTGAACGATATGACGTGGACGCCTGAACGGCATGTCAAACATGGCTGAACGTCATGTGGTGGATGCCCGTGACCCAGAACATCATGCTTGAACGGCAAGGCATGGACGCCTGAACGGCATGGCGAGGATGCCTGAACGGGATGGCATCGACGCCTGAACGGCATGGCATCCACGCCTGAACGGCATGTGGTGCATGGCTGAATGTCAAGTGGTGGACGCCTGTGACCCTGAACATCATGCCTGAACGGCATGTTCTACACGCCTGAATAGCATGTGGTGCATCGCAGAACGTCTTGTGGGGGACACCTGTGACCCTGAACATCATGCCTGAATGGCATGGCATGTATGCTTGAACGGCATGGCGTGGATGCCTGAACGGCATGTCATCCACGCCTAAACGACATTTGGTGCATGGCTGAACGTCATGTGGTGCATGCCTGTGACCCTGAACATCATGCCTCAACGGCATGGCATCCACGCCTGAACGGCATGTGGTGCATGGCTCAACATCATGTGGTGGACGCCTATGACCTTGAACATCATGCCTGAATGGCATGGTATGGATGCCTGAACGTCATGGCGTGGACGCCGGAACGGCATGTCATGCATTGCTAAACTTAATGTGGTGCATGCATCTGACCCGGAACATCATGCCTGAACGGCATGGCTTGGACGCCTGAACTTCATGTGGTGCATGCCTGTGACTTTGAACATGATGCCAAAACGGCATGGCATGGACGCCTGAACGGCATGTGGTGCATGCAAGTGACCCTGAACATGATGCCTGAACGACATGTCATCCACCCCAGAACGGCATGTGGTGCATGGCTCAACGTCATGTGGTGGACGCCTGTGTCCCTGAACATCATGCCTGAACGGCACGTCCTGAACGCCTAAACGGCATGTCATGCATGGCTGAACGTCATGTGGGTCATGCGTGTGACCCTGAACACGATGCCCGAACGACATGGTATGAACGACCGAATGGCATGTGGTGCATGCCTGTGACCATGAACATAATAACTGAACGGCATGGCATGGACGCCTGAACGGCATGTGGTACATGGCGGAACGTCATGTGGTGTACGCTTGTGAGCCTGAACATCAGGCCTGAACGGCATGGCATGGACGCCAGAACGTCATGGCGTGGACGCCTGAACGTCATGGCGTGGACGCCTGAACGTCATGGCGTGGACGCCTGAACGTCATGGCGTGGACGCCTGAACGTCATGGCGTGGACGCCTGAACGTCATGGCGTGACGCCTGAACGGCATGTCCTGCATGGCAGAACGTCATGTGGTGCATGCATGTGACCCCGAACATCATGCCTTAACGGCATTGCATGGACGCCAGAACGTCATGTGGTTCATGCCTGTGACCCTGAACCTCATGCTTGAAAGGCATGTCATCCATGCCTGAATGGCATATGGTGGATGGCTGAACTTCATGTGGTGGACGCCTGTGACCCTGAACATCATGCCTGAACGGCATGGCACGGACACCTGAACGGCATGTCATGCATGGCTGAACGTGATGTGGTGAATGCGTGTGACCCTGAAAATCATACCTAACCGACATGGAATGGACGCTTGAACGTCATGTGGTGCATGCGTGTCACCTTGAACATCATGCCTGAACGGCATATCCTCCACGCCTGAACGGCATGTGCTGCATGGCTGATCGTCATGTGGTGGACGCCTGTGACGCTGAACATCATGCCTAGACAGCATGGCGTGGACGCCTGAACGGCATGGCGGGGATGCCTGAACGGCATGGCGCGGACGCCTAAACGGTATGTCATGCATGGCTGAACGTCATGTGGGCATGCGTCTGACCCTGAACACGATGGCCGAATGGCATGGCATCGTGACCCGAATGGCATGTGGGGCATGCTTGTGACCCTGAACATCGTGCCTGAACAGCATGTCATCCACGCCAGAACGTCATGTGGTGGATGCCTGTGACCCTGAACATCATGCCTGATCGGCACGGTGTGGACGCCTAAACGGCATGTCATGCATGGCTGAACGTCATGTGGTGCATGCGTGTGACCCAGAACATCATGCCTGAGCGGCATGGCATGGACGCCTGAACGTCATATGGTGCATGCCTATGACCACGAACATAATAACTGAACGGCATGGCATGGACGCCCGAACGGCATTTGGTGCATGCTTGTAACCCTGAACATCATGCCTGAATGGCATGTCATCCAAGCCTGAACAGCATGTGGTGGATGATTGAACATCATGTGGTCGACGCCTGTGACCCTGAACATAATGCCTCAATGGCATGGCACGGACACCTGAACGTCATGTGGTGCATGCGTGTCACCCTTCACATCATTGCTGAACGGCATGGCATCCACGCTTGAACGGCATGTGGTGCACGCCTGTGACCCTGAATATCATACTTGAACGGCATGTCCTCCACGCCTGAACGGCATGTGGTGCCTGGTTGAACGTCATGTGGTGGACGCCTGTGACCCTGAACATCATGCCTGACGGCATGGCATGGACGCCTGAACGGAATGGATTGGACGCTTGAACGGCATGTCTTGCATGGCTGAACGTCATGTGGTGCATGCGTGTGACCCTGAACATCATGCCTGAACGGCACGGCAAGGACGCCAGAACGTCATCTGGTGCATGTGTGTGACGTTGAACCTCATGCCTGAACGGCATGGCATGGACGCCCGAAAGGCTTGTGGTGCATGCCTGTAACCCTGAACATCATTCCTGAACGTCATGTCATCCAAGCCTGAACGGCATGTGGTGCATGGCTGAACATCATGTGGTCGACGCCTGTCACCCTTAATATATTGCCTGAAAGGCATGGCACGGACACCTGAACGGCATGTCATGCATGGCCGAACATCATGTGCTGAAGGCTTGTGACCTTGAACATCATGCCTGAACGGCATGGCATGGAAGCTTGAACGTCATGTGGTGCATGCGTGTGACCCTGAACATCATGCCTGAACGGCATGGCATGGACGCTTGAACGGCATGTGGTGCATGCCTGTGACCCTGAACATCATACTCGAACGTCATGTCCTCCACGCCTGAACGGCATGTGGTGCATGGCTGAACGTAATGTGGTGGACGCTTGTGACCCCGAACATCATTAGTGAACGGCACCGCATGGACGCCTGAACGGCATGGCGTGCACGCCTGAACGGCATGTCCTGCATGGCTGAACGTCATGTGGTGCATGCGTGTGACCCTGAACATCATGCCTGAACGGCATGGCATCAACGCTTGAACGGCATGTGGTGCACGCCTGTGACCCTAAACATCATACTTGAACGGCATGTCCTCCACGCCTGAACGGCATGTGGAGCATGGCTGAACGGCATGTGGTGCATGGCTGAACGTCATGTGGTGGACGCCTGTGACCCTGAACATCATTCCTGAACGGCATGGCAAGCACGCCTAAACGGCATGGCGTGGACGCCTGAACGGAATGGCTTGGACGCCTGAACGTCATGTGGTGAATGCGTGTGACCCTGAACATCATGCCTGAACAGCTTGGCATGGACGCCTAAACATCATGTGGTGCATGCGTGTCACCCTTAATATCATGGCTAAACGGCATGGCACGGACTCCTGAACGGCATGGCGTGGACGCCTAAACGGCATGGCGTGGACGCCTGAACGGCATGGAGTGGACGCCTGAATGGCATGTCTTGCATGGCTGAACGTCATGGGGTGCATGCGTGTGACCCTGATCATCATGCCTGAACGGCATGTCATTGACGCTAGAACGTCATGTGGTGCATGCGTGTGATGCTGAACATCATGCCTGAACGGCATGGCATGGACGCCCGAACGGCTTGTGGTGCATGCCTGTAACCATGAACATCATGCATGAACGGCATGTCATCCAAGCTGGAACAGAATGTGGTGCATGGCTGAACATCATGTGGTGGACGCCTGTGAACCTAATCATAATGCCTGAATGTCATGGCACGGACACCTGAACGGCATGTCTTGCATGGCTGAACGTCATGTGTTGAATGCGTGTGACCCTGAACATCATGCCTGAACGGCATGGCATGGACGTCTGAACATCATGTGGTGCTTGCGTGTCACCTATAACATCATGGCTGAACGGCATGGCATCGACGCTTAAACGGCATGTGGTCCATGCCTGTGAACCTGAACATCATACTTGAACGGCATGTCCTCCACGCCTGAATGGCATGTCCTCCACGCCTGAACGGCATGTCCTCCACGCCAGAACGGCATGTGGTGCATGGCTGAACGTAATGTGGTGGACGCCTGTGACCCTGAACATCATGCCTGAACGGCATGGCATGGACGCCTGAACGGCAAGGCGTGGACGCCTGAACGGCATGTCCTGCATGGCTGAACGTCATGTGGTGCATGCGTGTGACGATGAATTTCATGCCAGAACGGAATGGCATCGACGCCCGAACGACTTGTGGTGCATGCTTGTAACCCTGAACATAATGCCTGAACGGCATGTCATCCACGCCAGAATGGCATGTGGTGCATGGCTGAACTTCATGTGGTGGACGCCTGTGACATTGAACATCATGCCTGAACGGCATGGCACGGACACCTGAACGGCATGTCAGGCATGGCTGAACGCCATGTGGTGGACGCCAGTGACCCTGAACATCACGCCTGAACGGCATGGTATGGACGCGAGAACGTCATGTGGTGCATGCGTGGGGCGCTGAACATCATGCCTGAACGGCATGGCTTGGACGCCAGAACGACATGTGGTGCAAGCCTGTAACCCTAAACATCATGCCCGAACTGAATGTCCTCCACGCCTGAACGGCATGTGGTGCATAGCTGAACTTCATGTTGTGGACGCCTGTGGCCCTGAACATCATGCCTGACCGGCGTGGCTCGGACACCTGAACGACATCTCATGCATGGCTGAACGTCATGTGGTGAATGCATGTGACCCTGAACATCATGCCTGAACGGCATGGCTTGCACGCTGAACGGCATGGCATGGACGCCTGAACGGCATGTCATGCAAGGCTGAACGTCATGTGGTGAATGTGTGTGACCTGAATATCATGCATCCACGTCATGGCATGGACGCCAGAACGTCATGTGGTGCATGATGTGACCCTGAATATCATGCCTGAACGGCATGGCATGCACGCCTATACGGCTTGGCGTGGACGCCTGAACGTCATGTCCAGCATGGGGGAACGTCATGTGGTGCATGCGTGTGACCATGAACATCATGCCTGAACGGTATGGCATGGACGCCAGAACGTCATTTGGTGCATACGTGTGACCATGAACATCATGCCTGTACGGCATGGCATGGACGCCAGAACGTCATGTGGTGCATGCCTGTAACACTGAACATCATGCCTGAACGGCATGTCATCCACGCCTGAACGGTATGAGCAGCATGGCTAAATGTCGTGTGGTGTACGCCTGTGACCCTGAACATCACGCCTGAACGGCATGGCGTGGACGCCAGAACGGAATGCCGTGCACGGCTGAACGGCATGGCCTGGACACCTGATCGACATGTGGTGAATGCCTGTGACCCTGAACATCATGCCTGAACGGCATGGCACGGACGCCTGAACGTCAAGTGGTGCATGGCCGAATGTCAAGTCATGAAGGTCTGAACGGAATGGCATGGACCCCTGAACGTTATGTGCTGCATGCCTGTGACCCTGAACATCATGCCTGAACGACATGTCATCCACGCCTGAACGGCATGCGGTGCATGGCTGAACGTCATGTGGTGGACGTCTGTGACCCTAAACAACATGCCTGAACGGCATGGCATGCAAGGCTGAACGTTATGTGCTGCACGCCTGTGACCCTGAACATCATGCTTGAAATGCATGGCGTGGACGCCTAAACAGCATGGAGTGGACGCCTGAACGGCATGTCTTGCATGGCTGAACGTCATGGGGTGCATGCGTGTGAACCTGAACATCATGCCTGAACGGCATGGCATTGACGCCAGAACGTCATGTGGTGCATGCCTGTGACCCTGAATATCATGCCTGAACGGCATGGCATGGACGCCTGAACGGCATGTGGTGCATGGCTGAAAGTCATGTCATGACGGTCTAAAAGGCATGGCATGGACGCCTAAACATCATGTGGTGCATGTGTGTGACCCTGAACATCATGCCTGAACGGCATGGCATTGACGCCGAAACGTCATATGGTGCATATCTGAACGACATGTCATGCATGGCTGAACGTCATGTGGTGCATGCGCGTGGCCCTGAACATCATGCCTGAACGGCATGGCATGGACGCTAGAACGTCATGTGGTGCATGCTGTGACCCTGAACTTCATGCCTGAACGGCATGGCATGGACGCCTAAACGGCATGTGGCGCATGCCTATGACCCTGAACATCAAGCCTGAACGGCACGTCATCCACGCCTGAATGGCATGTGGTGCATGGCTGAACGTCATGTGGTGAACGCTTGTGACCCTGAAGAACATGCCTGAACGGCATGGCATGCATGGCTGAACGTCATGTGGTGCATGCCTGTGACCCCGAACATCATGCCTGAACGGCACAGCATGGACGCCTGAACGGCATGGGGTGCATGGCCGAATGTCATGTCATGAAGGTCAAAACGGCATGGCATGGACGCCTCAACGTCATGTGGTGCATGCGTGTGACCCTGAACATCATGCCTGAACGGCATTGCATTGATGCCTAAACCTCATATGGTGCATATCTGAACGGCATA
This sequence comes from x Bolboschoenoplectus mariqueter, assembly GCA_037678475.1. Lineage (NCBI taxonomy): Eukaryota > Viridiplantae > Streptophyta > Magnoliopsida > Poales > Cyperaceae > x Bolboschoenoplectus > x Bolboschoenoplectus mariqueter. The sequence goes on along the minus strand of CM075233.1, from coordinate 4,750,246 downwards.
TCATGAATGTCTGAACGGCATGTCATGCATGGCTGAACGTCATGTGGTGCATGCGCGTCGCCCTGAACATCATGCCCGAACGGCATGGCATGGACGCCAGAACGTCATGTGGTTCATGCTGTGACCCTGAACTTCATGCCTGAACGGCATGGCATGGACACCTGAACGGCATTTGGTGCATGGCTGAACGTCATGTCATGAAGGTCTGAACGGCATGGCATTAACGCCTAAACGTCATGTGGTGCATGCGTGTGACCCTGAACATCATGCCTGAACGGCATGGCACAGACGCCTAAACGGCATATGGTGCATCTCTGAAAGGCATGTCATGAATGTCTGAACGGCATGTCATGCATGGCTGAATGTCATGTGGAGCATGCGTGTCGCCCTGAACATCATGCCTGAACGGCATGGCATGGACGCCAGAACGTCATGTCGCGCATGCTGTGACCCTGAACTTCATGCCTGAACGGTATGGCATGCATGCCTGAACGGCATGTGCTGCATGCCTGTGACCCTGAACATCTTGCCTGAACGGCATGTCATCCACGCCTGAACGGCATGTGGTGCATGGCTGAACGTCATGTGGTGGACGCCGATGACCCTCAACATCATGCCTGAACAGCATGGCACGGACGCCTGAACGGCATGGTGTGGACACCTGAACGGCATGGCATGGACGCCTGAACAGCATGTGGTGCATGCTTATGCCCCTGAACATCATGCCTAAACGGCATCGCATGGACGCCTGAACGGCAAGTGGTGCATGCCTATGATCCTGAACATCATTCTTGAACGGCATGTCCTCCACGCCTGAACGGCATGTGGTGCATGGCTGAACGTCATGTGGTGGACGCCTATGACCATGAACAAAATGCCTGCTCGGCATGGCATGCATGGCTGAACGTCATGTGGTGCATGCCTGTGACCCTGAACATCATGCCTGAATGGCATGGCACGGACACGTGAACGGCATGTGGTGCATGGTTAAACGTCATGTCATGAAGGTCTGAACGGCATGGCACGGACGCCTAAACGTCATGTGGTGCATGCGTGTGACCCTGAACATCATGCCTGAACGGCTTGGCACTGACGCCTAAACGGCATATGGTGCATCTTTGAACGGCATGTCATGAATGTCTGAACGGCATGTGGTGCATGGCTGAACGTCATGTGGTGCATACCTGTGACCCTGAACATCATGCCTGAACGGCATCGCATGGACGGCTGAACGGCAAGTGGTCCATGCCTATGACCCTGAACATCATACTTGAACGGCATGTCATCCACGCCTGAACGGCATGTGGTGCATGGCTGAACGTCATGTGGTGGACGCCTGTGACCCTGAACAACAGGCCTGAACGGCATGGCTTGGACGTCTAAAAGTCATGTGGTGCATGCGTGTGACCCTGAACATCATGCCTGAACGACATTGCACTGACGCCTAAATGGCATATTGTGTATCTCTGAACGACATGTCATGAATGTCTGAACGGCATGGCTTGCACTCCTGAACTGCATGGCGTGGATGCCTAAACGGCATGTCATGCATGGCTTAATGTCATGTGATGCATGCATGTGGCCCTGAATATCATGCCTGAACGGCATGGCATGGACGCCAAAACATCATGTGGTGTATGCTGTGACCCTGAACTTCATGCCTGAACGTCATGGCATGCACGCCTGAACGGCATGTGGTGCATGCGTGTGACCGTGAACATCATGCCTGAACGGCATGTCCTCCACGCCAGAGCGGCATGTCCTCCACGCCTGAGCGGCATGTGGTGCATGGCTGAACGTCATGTGGTGGACGCCTGTGACCCTAAACAACATGCCAGAACGGCATGGCATGCATGGATGAACGTCATGTGGTGTATGCCTGTGACCCTGAAAATGATGCATGAACGACATGGCATGGACGCCTAAACGTCATGTTGTGCATGCGTGTGACCCTAAACATCATGCCTGAACGTCATGGCATTGACGCCTAAACGTCATATGGTGCATATCTGAACGGTATGTCATGAATGTCTGAACGGCCTGTCAAGCATGGCTGAACGTCATGTGGTGCATGCGCGTGGCCCTGAACATCATGCCTGAATGGCATGGCATGGACGCCAGAACGTCATGTTGTGGACGCTTGTGACCCTGAACATCATGCCTGAACGGCATGGCATGTACGCCTGAACGGCATGGTATGTACGCCTGAACGGCATGTCATCCACGCCTACACGGCACGTGGTGCATGGCTGAACGTAATGTGATGGACGCCTACGACCCTAAACATCATGCCTGAACGGCATGGCATGGACGCCTGAACGGCATGGGAAGGAGGCCTGAACGGCATGGCCAGGACGCCTGAACGGAATGGCGTGGACGCCTGAACGTCATGGCATGGACGCCTGAACGGAATGGCGTGGATGCCTAAACGGCATGGCATGGATGCCTGAACGTCATGTGGTTTATGCCTGTGATCCTGAACATAATGCCTGAACGGCAGGTTCTACATGCCTGAACAGCATGTGGTGCATCGCTGAACGTCATGTGGTGGATACTTGTGACCCTAAAAATCATGCCCGAACGGCATGTCATCCACGCCTAAACGGCATTTGGTGCATTGCTGAACTTCATGTGGTGGATGCTTCTGACCCTGAACATCATGCATGAACGGCATGGCATGGACGCCTGAACGGCATGGCGTGGATGCCTGAACGACAAGGCTTGCACGCCTGAACGGCATGGCTTGAATGTTTGAACGGCATGGCATTGATGCCTGAACGTCATGTGGTGCATGCCTGTGACCCTGAACATCATGCCTGAACGGCATGGAATCCAGGCCTGAACGGCATGTCCTGCATGGCAGAACATCATGTGGTGCATGCGTGTGACCCCGAACATCATGCCTTAACGGCATTGCATGGACGCCAGAACGTCATGTGGTTCATGCTTGTGACCCTGAACCTCATGCTTGAAAGGCATGTCATCCACGCCTGAATGGCATATGGTGGATGGCTGAACTTCATGTGGTGGACGCCTGTGACCCTGAAAATCATGCCTGAACGGCATGGCACGGACACCTGAACGGCATGTCGTGCATGCGTGTGACCCTAAACATCATGCCTGAACAACATGTCTTCCACGCCTGAACGGCATGTGCTACATTGCTGAACGTCATGTGGTGGATGCTTGTGACGCTGAACATCATGCCTAGACAGCATGGCGTGGACGCCAGAACGGCATGGCGGGGACGCCTGAACGGCAAGGCGCGGACGCCTAAACGGTATGTCATGCATGGCAGAACGTCATGTGGGGCATGTGTGTTACCCTGAACATCGTGCCTAAACAGCATGTCATCCACGCCAGAATGTCATGTGGTGCATGGCTGAACGTCATGTGGTGGACGCCTGTGACCCTGAACATCATGCCTGAACGGCTTGGCACGGACACCTGAACGGCATGTCATACACGGCTGAACGTCATGTGGTGAACGCGTGTGACCCTGCACATCATGCCTGAATGGCATGGCATTGACGCCTGAACGTCATTTGGTGCATGCGTGTGACCCTGAAAATCATGCCTGAACGGCATGGCATCGACGCCTGAACGGCATGTGGTACATTCCAGTGACCCTGAACATGATGCCTGAACGGCATGTCATCCACCCCTGAACGGCATGTGGTGCATGGCTCAACATCATGTGGTGGACACCTGTGACCCTGAACATCATGCCTGAACGGCACAGCGTGAACGCCTAAACGGCATGTCATGCATGGCTGAACGTCATGTGGTGCATGCGTGTGACCCTGAACATCATGCCTGAACGGCATGGCATGGACGCCTGAACGTCATATGGTGCATGCCTGTGACCATGAACATAATAACTGAACGGCATGGCATGGACGCCCGAACGGCTTGTCGTGCATGCCTGTAACCCTGAACATCATGCCTGAACGACATGTCATCCAAGCCTGAACGGCATGTGGTGGATGGCTGAACATCATGTGGTGGAGGCCTGTGACCCTGAACATAATGCCTCTACGGCATGGCACGGACACCTGAACGTCATGTGGTGCATGCGTGTCACCCTTAACATCATGGCTGAACGGCATGGCATCGACGCTTGAACGGCATGTGGTGCATGCCTGTGACCCTGAACATCATACTTGAACGGCATGTCCTCCACGCCTAAACGGCATGTGGTGCATGGCTGAACGTCATGCGGTGGACGCCTGTGACCCTGAACATCATGCCTGAACGGCATGGCATGGACGCCTGAACGGAATGGAGTGGACGCCTGAACGGCATGTCTTGCATGGATGAACGTCATGTGGTGCATGCGTGTGACCCTCAACATCATGCCTGAACGGCATGGCAAGGACGCCAGAACATCATCTGGTGCATGTGTGTGACGTTGAACCTCATGCCTGAACGGCATGGCATGGACGCCCGAACGGCTTGTGGTGCATGCCTGTAACCCTGAACATCATGCCAGAACGGCATGTCATCCAAGTCTGAACGGCATGTGGTACATGGCTGAACATCATGTGGTGGACGCCTGTGACCCTTAATATATTGCCTGAAAGGCATGGCACGGACAATTGAACGGCATGTCATGCATGGCCGAACGTCATGTGGTGAATGCGTGTGACACTGAACATCATGCCTGAACGGCATGTCCTCCACGCCTGAACGGCATGTGCTCCATGGCTGAACGTCATGTGGCGGACGCCTGTGACCCTGAACATCATTAGTGAACGGCATCGCATGGACGCCTGAACGGCATGGCGTGGACGCCTGAACGGCATGTCCTACATGGCTGAACGTCATGTGGTGCATGCGTGTGACCCTGAACATCATGCCTGAACGGCATGGCATGGACGCTTGAACGGCATGTGGTGCATGCCTGTGACCCTGAATATCATACTCGAACGGCATGTCCTCAACACCTGAACGACATGTGGTGCATGGCTGATCCTAATGTGGTGGACGCCTGTGACCCTGAACATCATTAGTGAACGGCATGGCGTGGACGCCTGAACGGCATGTCCTGCATGGCGGAATGTCATGTGGTGGATGCGTGTGACCCTGAACATCATGCCTGAACGGCAAGGCATCGACGCTTGAACGGCATGTGGTGCACGCCTGTGACCCTGAACATCATACTTGAACGGCATGTGGTGCATGGCTGAACGTCATGTGGTGGACGCCTGTGACCCTGAACATCATGCCTGAACGGCTTGGCGTGGACGCCTAAACAGCATGGCATGGACGCCTGAACGGAATGGAGTGGACGCCTGAACGGCATGTCTTGCATGGCTGAACGTCATGTGGTGCATGCGTGTGACCCTAAACATCATGCCTGAACGGCATGGCAAGGACGCCAGAACATCATCTGGTGCATGTGTGTGACGTTGAACCTCATGCCTGAACGGCATGGCATGGACGCCCGAACGGCTTGTGGTGCATGCTTGTAATCCTGAACATCATGCCAGAACGGCATGTCATCCAAGTCTGAACGGCATATGGTGCATGGCTGAACATCATGTGGTGGACGCCTGTGACCCATAATATATTGCCTGAATGGCATGGCACGGACACTTGAACGGCGTGTCATGCATGGCCGAACGTCATGTCGTGAATGCGTGTGACCCTGAACATCATGCCTGAACGGCATGTCCTCCACGCCTGAACGGCATGTGGTCCATGGCTGAACGTCATGTGGCGGACGACTGTGACCCTGAACATCATTAGTGAACGGCATCGCATGGACGCCTGAACGGCATGGCGTGGTCGCCTGAACGGCATGTCCTGCATGGCTGAACGTCATGTGGTGCATGCGTGTGACCCTGAACATCATGCCTGAACGGCATCGCATGGACGCTTGAACGGCATGTGGTGCATGCCTGTGACCCTGAACATCATACTCGAACGGCATGTCCTCCACACCTGAATGACATGTGGTGCATGGCTGATCCTAATGTGGTGGACGCCTGTGACCCTGAACATCATTAGTGAACGGCATGGCGTGGACGACTGAACGGCATGTCCTGCATGGCGGAATGTCATGTGGTGCATGCGTGTGACCCTGAACATCATGCCTGAACGGCATGGCATCGACTCTTGAACGGCATGTGGTGCACGCCTGTGACCCTGAACATCATACTTGAACGGCATGTGGTGCATGCATGTGACCCTCAACATCATGCCTGAACGGCATGGCAAGGACGCCAGAACATCATCTGGTGCATGTGTGTGACGTTGAACCTCATGCCTGAACGGCATGGCATGGACGCCCGAACGGCTTGTGGTGCATGCTTGTAATCCTGAACATCATGCCAGAACGGCATGTCATCCAAGTCTGAACGGCATCTGGTGCATGGCTGAACATCATGTGGTGGACGCCTGTGACCCTTAATATATTGCCCGAATGGCATTGCACGGACACTTGAACGGCATGTCATGCATGGCCGAACGTCATGTGGTGAATGCGTGTGACCCTGAACATCATGCCTGAACGGCATGTCCTCCACGCCTGAACGGCATGTGGTCCATGGCTGAACGTCATGTGGCGGACGCCTGTGACCCTGAACATCATTAGTGAACGGCATCGCATGGACGCCTGAACGGCATGGCGTGGACGCCTGAACGGCATGTGGTGCAAGCGTGTGACCCTGAACATCATGCCTGAACGGCATGGCATGGACGCTTGAACGGCATGTGGTGCATGCCTGTGACCCTGAACATCATACTCGAACGGCATGTCCTCCACACCTGAACGACATGTGGTGCATGGCTGATCCTAATGTGGTGGACGCCTGTGACCCTGAACATCATTAGTGAACGGCATGGCGTGGACGCCTGAACGGCATGTCCTGCATGGCGGAATGTCATGTGGTGCATGCGTGTGACCCTGAACATCATGCCTGAACGGCATGGCATCGACACTTGAACGGCATGTGGTGCACGCCTGTGACCCTGAACATCATACTTGAACGGCATGTGGTGCATGGCTGAACGTCATGTGGTGGACGCCTGTGACCCTGAACATCATGCCTGAACGGCATGGCGTGGACGCCTAAACAGCATGGCGTGGACGCTTGAACGGCATGGAGTGGATGCCTGAACGGCATATCTTGCATGGCTGAACGTCATGGGGTGCATGCGTGTGACCCTGAACATTACGCCTGAACGGCATGGCAGTGACGCTAGAACGTCATGTGGTGCATGCGTGTGACGCTGAACATCAAGCCTGAACGGCATGGCATGGACGCCCGAACGGCTTGTGGTGCATGCCTATAACCCCGAACATCTTGCCTGAATGGCATGTCTTCCAAGCCTGAACGGCATGTGGTGCATGGCTGAACATCATGTGGTGGACGCCTGTGACACAGAACATAATGCCTGAACAGCATGGCACGGACACCAGAACGGCATGTCTTGCATGGCTGAACGTAATGTGGTGAATGCGTGTGACCCTGAACATCATGCCTGAACGGCATGTCCGCCACACCGGAACGGCATGTGGTCCATGGCTGAACGTCATGTGGCGGACGCCTGTGACCCTGAACATCATTAGTGAACGGCATCGCATGGACGCCTGAACGGCATGGCGTGGACGCCTGAACGGCATGTCCTGCATGGCTGAACGTCATGTGGTGCATGCATGTGACCCTGAACATCATGCCTGAACGGCATGGCATGGACGCTTAAACAGCATGTGGTGCATGCCTGTGACCCTGAACATCATACTCGAACGGCATGTCCTCCACACCTGAATGACATGTGGTGCATGGCTGATCCTAATGTGGTGGACGCCTGTGACCCTGAACATCATTAGTGAACGGCATGGCGTGGACGACTGAACGGCATGTCCTGCATGGCGGAATGTCATGTGGTGCATGCGTGTGACCCTGAACATCATGCCTGAACGGCATGGCATCGACGCTTGAACGGCATGTGGTGCACGCCTGTGACCCTGAACATCATACTTGAACGGCATGTGGTGCATGGTTGAACGTCATGTGGTGGACGCCTACGACCCTAAACATCATGCCTGAACGGCATGGCATGGACGCCTGAACGGCATGGCGTGGAGGCCTGAACGGCATGGCATGGACGCCTGAACGGCATGGGAAGGACGCCTGAACGGCATGGCCAGGATGCCTGAACGGAATGGCGTGGACGCCTGAACGGCATGGCATGGACGCCTGAACGGAATGGCGTGGATGCCTGAACGGCATGGCATGGACGCCTGAACGTCATGTGGTTTATGCCTGTGATCCTGAACATAATGCCTGAACGGCAGGTTCTACATGCCTGAACAGCATGTGGTGCATGGCTGAACGTCATGTGGTGGATACCTGTGACCCTAAAAATCATGCCCGAACGGCATGTCATCCACGCCTAAATGGCATTTGGTGCATGGCTGAACTTCATGTGGTGGATGCTTGTGACCCTAAACATCATGCATGAACGGCATGGCATGGACGCCTGAACGGCATGGCGTGGATGCCTTAACGACAAGGCTTGCACACCTGAACGGCATGGCTTGAATGTTTGAACGGCATGGCATTGATGCCTGAACGTCATGTGGTGCATGCCTGTGACCCTGAACATCATGCCTGAACGGCATGGAATCCAGGCCTGAACGGCATGTCCTGCATGGCAGAACATCATGTGGTGCATGCGTGTGACCCCGAACATCATGCCTTAACGGCATTGCATGGACGCCAGAACGTCATGTGGTTCATGCTTGTGACCCTGAACCTCATGCTTGAAAGGCATGTCATCCACGCCTGAATGGCATATGGTGGATGGCTGAACTTCATGTGGTGGACGCCTGTGACCCTGAAAATCATGCCTGAACGGCATGGCACGGACACCTGAACGGCATGTCGTGCATGCGTGTGACCCTAAACATCATGCCTGAACGACATGTCTTCCACGCCTGAACGGCATGTGCTACATTGCTGAACGTCATGTGGTGGATGATTGTGACGCTGAACATCATGCCTAGACAGCATGGCGTGGACGCCAGAACGGCATGGCGGGGACGCCTGAACGGCAAGGCGCGGACGCCTAAACGGTATGTCATGCATGGCTGAACGTCATGTCGGGCATGTGTGTGACCCTGAACACGATGCCTAAATGGCATGGCATCGTGACCCGAATGGCATGTGGGGCATGCTTGTGACCCTGAACATCGTGCCTAAACAGCATGTCATCCACGCCAGAACGTCATGTGGTGCATGGCTGAACGTCATGTGGTGGACGCCTGTGACCCTGAACATCATGCCTGAACGGCTTGGCACGGACACCTGAACGACATGTCATACACGGCTGAACGTCATGTGGTCAACGCGTGTGACCCTGCACATCATGCCTGAATGGCATGGCATGGACGCCTGAACGTCATGTGGTGCATGCGTGTGACCATGAAAATCAAGCCTGAACGGCATGGCATCGACGCCTGAACGGCATGTGGTGCATTCCAGTGACCCTGAACATGATGCCTGAACGGCATGTCATCCACCCCTGAACGGCATGTGGTGCATGGCTCAACATCATGTGGTGGACACCTGTGACCCTGAACATCATGCCTGAACGGCACGGCGTGAATGCCTAAACGGCATGTCATGCATGGCTGAACGTCATGTGGTGCATGCGTGTGACCCTGAACATCATGCCTGAACGGCATGGCATGGACGCCTGAACGTCATATGGTGCATGCCTGTGACCATGAACATAATAACTGAACGGCATGGCATGGACGCCCAAATGGCTTGTGGTGCATGCCTGTAACCCTGAACATCATGCCTGAACGACATGTCATCCAAGCCTGAACGGCATGTGGTGGATGGCTGAACATCATGTGGTGGACGCCTGTGACCCTGAACATAATGCCTCAACGGCATGGCACGGACACCTAAACGTCATGTGGTGCATGCGTGTCACCCTTAACATCATGGCTGAACGGCATGGCATCGACGCTTGAACGGCATGTGGTGCATGCCTGTGACCCTGAACATCAAACTTGAACGGCATGTCCTCCACGCCTAAACGGCATGTGGTGCATGGCTGAACGTCATGCGGTGGACGCCTGTGACCCTGAACATCATGCCTGAACGGCATGGCATGGACGCCTGAACGGAATGGAGTGGACTCCTGAACGGCATGTCTTGCATGCCTGAACGTCATGTGGTGCATGCGTGTGACCCTGAACATTATGCCTAAACGGCATGGCAGTGACGCCAGAACGTCATGTGGTGCATGCGTGTGACGCTGAACATCATGCCTGAAGGGCATGGCATGGACGCCCGAACGGCTTGTGGTGCATGCCTATAACCCCGAACATCTTGCCTGAATGGCATGTCTTCCAAGCCTGAACGGCATGTGGTGCATGGCTGAACATCATGTGGTGGACGCCTGTGACACAGAACATAATGCCTGAACAGCATGGCATGGACACCTGAACGGCATGTCTTGCATGGCTGAACGTCATGTGGTGAATGCGTGTGACCCTGAACATCATGCCTGAACGGCATGGCATGGACGCCTAAACGTCATGTGGTTCATGCGTGTCACCCTTAACATCATGGCTGAATGGCATGGCATCGACGCTTGAACGGCATGTGGTGCATGCCTGTGACCCTGAACATCATACTTCAACGGCATGTCCTCCACGCCGGAACGGCATGTGGTGCATTGCTGAACGTAATGTGGTGGACGACTGTGACCCTGAACATAATGCCTGAACGGCATGGCATGGACGCCTGAACGGCAAGGCGTGGACGCATGAACGGCATGTCCTGCATGGCTGAACGTCATGTTGAGCATGCGTGTGACCCTGAACATCATGCCTGAACGGCATGGCATCGACGCTTGAACGGCATGTGGTGCACACCTGTGACCCTGAACATCATACTTGAACGGCATGTCCTCCACGCCTGAACGGCATGTGGTGCATGGCTGAACGTCATGTGGTGGACGCCTGTGACCCTGAACATCGTGCTTGAACTGCATGGCGTGGACGCCTAAACAGCATGGAGTCGACGCCTGAACGGCATGTCTTGCATGGCTGAACGTCATGGGGTGCATGCGTGTGAACCTGAATATCATGCCTGAACGGCATGGCATTGACGCCAGAACGCCATGTGGTGCATGCCTATGACCCTGAATATCATGCCTGAACGGCATGGCATGGACGCCTGAACGGCATGTGGTGCATGGCTGAACGTCATGTCATGACGGTCTAAACGTCATGGCATGGACGCCTAAACGTCATGTGGTGCATGCGTGTGACCCTGAACATCATGCCTGAACGGCATGGTATTGACGCCGAAACGTCATATGGTGCATATCTGAACGACAAGTCATGAATGTCTGAACGGCATGTCATGCCTGGCTGAACGTCATGTGGTGCATTTGCGTGGCCCTGAACATCATGCCTGAACGGCATGGCATGGACGCTAAAACGTCATGTGGGGCATGCTGTGACCCTGAGCTTCATGCCTGAACGACATGGCATGGATGCCTGAACGGCATGTGGAGCAAGCCTATGACCCTGAACATCATGCCTGAATGGCATGTTGTGCATGGCTGAACGTCATGTGGTGCAAGCCTGTGACCCTGAACATCATGCCTGAACGGTAGGTGGCGCATGGTTGAACGTCATGTGGTGGACGCCGATGACCCTGAACATCATGCCTGAACGACATGGCATGGACGCCTGAACGGCATGGCATGGACGCCTGAACGGCATCTGGTACATGCCTGTGACCCCGAACATCATGCCTGAACTGCATCGCATGGACGCATGAACAGCAAGTGGTGCATGCCTATGACCCTGAACATCTTGCTTGAACGGCATGTCATCCACGCCTGAACGGCATGTGGTGCATGGCTGAACGTCATGTGGTGGACGCCTGTGACCCGGAACAACATGCCTGAACGGCATGGCATGCATGGCTGAACGTCATGTGGTGCATGCCTGTGACCCCGAACATCATGCCTGAACGGCATGGCATGGACGCCTGAACAGCATGTGGTGCATGGCTGAACGTCATGTCATGAAGGTCTGAACGACATGGCATGGACGCCTGAACGGCATGTGGTGCATGCCTGTGACCCTGAACATCACGCCTGAACGGCATGTCATGCACGCCTGAACGGCATGTGGTGCATGGCTGAACGTCAAATGGTGGACGCCGATGACCCTGAACATCATGCCTGAACGGTATGGCATGGACGCCTGAACAGCATGGTGTGGACGCCTGAACGGCATGGCATCCACGCCTGAACGCCATGTGGTGCATGCTTGTGACCATGAACATCATGCCTGAACGGTATCGCATGGACGCCTGAACGGCAAGTGGTGCATGCCTATGACCCTTAACATCATGCTTGAACGGCATGTCATCCACGCCTGAATGGCATGTGGTGCATGGCTGAACATCATGTGGTGGACGCCTGTGACCCTGAACAACATGCCTGAATGGCATGGCATGCATGGCTGAATGTCATGTGGTGCATGCCTGTGACCCTGAACATCATGCCTGAATGGCATGGCACGGACGCCTAAACGGCATGTGGTGCATGGCTGAACGTCATGTCATGAAGGTCTGAACGGCATGGCATGGACGCCTAAACGTCATGTGGTGCATGCGTGTGACCCTGAACCTCATGCCTGAACGGCATGGCATTGACGCCTAAACGTCATATGGTGCATATCTGAACGGCATGTCACGAATGTCTGAACGGCATGTCATGTATGGCTGAATGTCATGTGGTGCATGCGCGTGGCCCTGTGAACATCATGCCTGAACGGCATGGCATGGACGCCAGAACGTCATGTGGTGCATGCTGTGACCCTGAACTTCATGCCTTAACGGCATGGCTTGGACGCCTGAACAGCATGTGGTGCAAGCCTGTGACCCTGAAAATCATGCCTGAACGGCAGGTGGCGCATGGTTGAACGTCATGTGGTGGACGCCGATGACCCTGAACATGATGCCTGAATGACATGGCATGGACGCCTGAACGGCATGGCATGGACGCCTGAACGGCATGTGGTACATGCCTGTGACCCTGTACATCATGCCTGAACGGCATCGCATGGACGCATGAACGGCAAGTGGTGCATGCCTATGACCCTGAACATCTTGCTTGAACGGCATGTCATCCACGCCTGAACGGCATGTGGTGCATGGCTGAACGTCATGTGGTGGACGCCTGTGACCCTGAACAACATGCCTGAACGGCATGACATGCATGGCTGAACGTCATGTGGTTCATGCCTGTGACCCTGAACATCATGCCTGAACGGCATGGCTTCCACGTCCAAACGGTGTCACGGGGGTGTTTTCCCCCCCTTGGGTACGGAGGGATTGGGTGGTGGTGGTAATAACAGCGCCCAAGAAAATGAAAAAGTCAATATCCCCTATTAGGGGGCGGAGGTTTTTAAAAATTTGGGGCGTTGGTTGAGGCTGGATGGGGGGTGTCACGGGGGTGTTTCCCCCCTCTAGGACAGGGGGGATTGGGAGGTGATGGTAATAACAGCGCTCAAAAAAATGAACTAATTTGTCCTTAAATTGACTGTTACAGATCTCATTAAAAGAGCATTTACACCCTCCCAATATTTTGTAAGGCAACTGCTTAATGGCCTTACTATATCTAACTAATTTAGAAGATCAATTACTTGTTGTGTCTTCTCTTGTACTCCTTTGTGTTGTTTATTTTAACATGCATGGCAAATAACCTACCTGTTAAAGCTGATGCAATTTTGACTGGTTTCAAATAAGTAATAAGTGAGTGTTTTATTTATTTGTTTATCATCTTCTCCATTTCGTGATACTGAATGACTTATGTGGCCAAAATATGTAATATGCAGTTTGCTAACGACTGTAATTTAATGTACACATCTTGTCTCTTTTAAGCTAATCATAATGTCTGGTTCAAACTAACTCTTTTCATGTCTGAATAAAATACTTATATCAATACTTTTTAGAATATAAAAATTTATTATTTTTTAATCTTTCTATTTTTCAAAAATGGTTTTAAAATAAAAAAAATCACCATTTGAATATCAAATAGGGTCACCATTTGAAGATTTTTTTAGAATATAAAAATTTTGATAGAAAAATTTTGTGAAGACTTAGATTGACCGTTTGGACATCAAGGCTCATTTAGTATTATATGCTAGCATTAGTATATTAACATGATTCAAAAATCACCATTTGAATTTTTCGTTTGAACTCAATTTAATATATTTTTTAATTAAAAATATCAAAAAACTCCGTGATGTTAGGAGACCATAGTTTTACTCTATATACACACACCCCTAATTCCAAAGTCCAAAGTCCAAACATCTTCATCTTGGCCTGAGCCCTGATGTAGTAGGCAATCAAGCAAGCAGATATTTTGTGCTGTAGCAGAAGCCACAAAGTTATATGCATAAATCCAATCCAGTAGCGCACTAAGATATTATATGATTATTGCAAGACAAATTGCACGCGCACAGCACAAAGCCACAAAGTTATATGTATAAATCCAATCACCGATTCCTACAGTTTAATTGTAACCTAATGAAATCCTAAATACCAAAACAAACTCTTCTTTTGCTCTTCAAAATCTAATAAGACAGGAAGAAATTAGGCCTATGCTGTAGCAGAAGCCTTGGCAGCAGCAGAGGAGAGTTTGGATCGGCGCTTGGCCAGACTCTCGCTTCGGCGCTCACGCTGCTCCTTAAGGCGCTGAGCAAGAAGCTTCTGGTACTCAGCTGCCTCAAGTTTAGCCTTGACAATCCTCTTCTTCTTGTCAGCAATTCTCGCACGCTTCCTCTGGAGTGTAAGAGGTGTCACCAACCTCTGTATCTTGGGCGCCTTGCTGCACTTCTTTCCTGCATTTTATTCAAAAAACTTGACCATTAATTAACATAATAAAGCCTTCTGAAATCTAACTTAACCGTTAAAAAAGCCAATAAAAAATCTAAATGCAAATAGTAAACAGAAGCTTCGTTGGTGTAAGAGAGTCAAATCAGACCCAAGTTTAATGTAGCAGTGGTAGATGTAAATGCTCTCTCTTCTGTTTTACAACAAATGATATTTGTCCTTAAATTGACTGTTACAGATCTCATTAAAAGAGCATTTACACCCTCCCAATATTTTGTAAGGCAACAGGATTAATGACCTTACTATATCTAACTAATTTAGAAGATCATTTACTTGTTGTGTCTTCTCTGGTACTCCTTTGTGTGGTTTATTTTAACATGCATGGCAAAGAACCTCTTAAGGCTGATGCAATTTTGACTGGTTTCAAATAAACCACACAAGCTCCGTTGGTGTAAGAGAGTCAAATCAGACCCAAGTTTAGCAAAGCTTTGGCGCTATCTAACATCCTGATATGGCTATTTGATACTCTGAGAATAACAAATATATGTATATATATATATATATATCTTCGCGCCAAACAATTGAATTTATACACAAAACTATCTCAGAATAACAAAGATGGACTGAAAAGCACAATTAATGAAAGCAATAACTGCAATTAATTGTACAATAAAATAAAATAACAAACAGAAGATACAAATTAGATAATTGTACCAGTTTTGGTGGTGAACGTGCGGCGGTAGGTGTCGACATACTTGCGAACGTCATCGTCCTCGCTAAGATTGAAAAGCTTGCGGATCTTAGAGGCCCTCTTGGGTCCCCTCATCCTAGGCTTCTCAATGTCAGTCAAGCCGGGCAGGTCGTTCTCCCCCTTCTTCACAATCACCAAGTTCAGCACTGACAGGTCAGGGCTGACAATGCACCCACGCACAGACTTCCTCCTGCGCTCTCCGTTGCGCCTTCCGTATCCGCGGAAGCAAGGACTTCCTACATAAAAATTACATGCACAGTATTCTTTACTTATTATTATTCAAGCTCTATACATGCAGTTAACGACTGTCCTGACAGTAACAGACAACGATCGATGGGCTTGATGATCGATTCCTAAAATTAAGGTACAAATAAAATTACCTCTGTGAAGGAGCAAACTGACACGGCCCGGTGTCAGCACGCCCTGCTTCATGGGAAAACCTTGCTTGTCACAGCCGCCCATGATCTTGAACACATATCCCTTGAATTCCTATTAAATATTCAAGCAACTATATAATCTTAGTATAATTAATACAACTGACTATATATTAACATTTATAATAATCTACAAATTGTAGTGCATATACATCAAATGTTTGCATAACATCTTAGAAAGTCACAAGAACACTCATACCTCGCCAAGTGCGTCCCCATTAACCTCTTGAGAGATCCTCTTGTCATAGAAAGCACGACTGCAAAAGCAATTTCAGTCCCCGTGTTAAATTTACAAATTAATAAAAGCCATCAGAACACTAATGAACAAATAGTTCAGATGCTAAACTACATTATATTTACACCTTCAGATAGAAAATTATGTTATCACAAAATTTGTACAATCCTTTGTTTAAAGGGAACAATTCGAGCACTCGAACTCAGTAAAGCAGTTTCATTTTCCTCTACAAATTAATGTAAGGTAAACCATGATGCATTTAGGATTCAGATGTTGAGAGCAAGTAGTGAATCCCAGAACGCATAATAACTAATTAAAGAAGAAATGAAATGTCCTCATTAAAGATTAATTTATTATTCTCATATGCAAGTCTGAATCTCATCTAAAAATTAAAAACAAATTAGAAAGAAATCTGGCAACAAGCAACGGGGATAACTTACAGCTTCTGATCATCATCGATCTCTAGCTTCTTCTGGCATCCGGTCGTGGGATTGGCGATGTTGAACTGGAAATTTCAAACAAATCGAAGAAAACACATGAATCATCTCGAAGAATCATCCATCAACATCAGATCTCAAATCATACCAAATCAAACGGCGTAATATCAGGACAATGAGAATGAATACCTTCATCTTGGACCAAAATCTGGGGCTGAAGGTGTCAAAGCCTGAGGCGCGAGCAATGGATCGGAGCAGCGGCTAGGCTATTTTCTTCCGAGAGAGAATGGATTTTGAATATATATATATAGCTCGCGGCGGAAGCCTGACTAGGGTTCGTTTCCGTTTGGATGTCTAATCCGAGCACCTCGTCGAAGCGCTAGATTGGCTGCCATCTCTCGTCTTCTACCTTTAGCTTTTCTCAAGTTAGCTTCTGCTATTTTAAGAGCTTCTTGAGCTTCTTGCGGATCAACGTCGTATTTCTCTCTGCAACATTTCCTAAAAGAAAGATGGTTTCATTTTGGCTGACACCTCCTTATTCGTATTTATGTCGAATAACGAGATAGTATGAATAAGAATGAGAATAAGAATAAGAATAAGAATATTTTTTTTATATTGATAAAATAAAAAGTTTATTAATCATTGTCATTATTATTAATTATTATTGTTATTGTTGTTGTGGGATTGATTTATAAATAATATTTAATATAGTATAATTTAATTGGTAATTTATGATGAGATTGGTTTATACAACATTTTAATTTATGTTCTTTTGAGATAATAGAACAGACAATTCTAATTTTTATATTTTATTATACGAGTAAAGCTAACGTGAGCTTAAATTCACTAAGATCATTAGTGATTTTAACTCAAAAATATATCGAATCGGTTTAAATTTTGAAATCCAAATTGCTTAAAAATTTCTTCCTATCAAAGTTTTATAGGATATTGAAATTTTTTATTTTTAGGATTTTCTAATTTTTTTTTAGATTTTCTAAAATGTCTCTAAAAATAATAATAAAATAAATAATGTTTGTATATAAATAAATTATTTTCAAAAATCTAAAAAAAGCTAGAAAATTCTAAAAAAAAAATTTAATATCCTATAAAAATTTTGATATGAAGAATTTATTGAGAAATTTGGATTTGAAAATTTAAGCCGATTCGGTAGATTTTTTTAGTTAAGTTTAAGAATAGCCTTGATAAGTTTAAACTCACGCTAGCTTTTATTCTTATTATATTCTATGTAAGATGTGTTAGAGTAATGCATTTATTTGTTTGTTATTTTTTTGGTTAAGTTATATAAATTATAAGTTACTCGGTAATCATTAATTATTTATTCATTACCCGTTAATCTATAGTACTTAAATAATTTAAAGAATCATACTTAAAAACTTTTTATTCCTTAAGCTACCAAAATGCATTGATAAATAATTCAGAACTAATATATCTATATTCGTAATCCCATGTTGGACTAGTAGCGTTTTTGGCTAATGATTGATATATAAATATTAAAATGATTAGATTGGTAATGAATTGAGGTCTCTTGTTAGTTTAGATAAATGACTTCACATTCTCTATTATAATACAGAGGAGTGGATAAAATTCGAATCCTTTAGCATAAATCTTAATGTTATTCATTCTATTAAAATTATCTCGTGAATAATATTAAGCGATCAGATTTAGAGGCTGAATAAATCCTTCATAAGGAATCAAAGAAAACCTTCAAGTCATCATCAAAATAAAAGAGAAAAAGGGAAAAGAAAAAAAATGAAAGAAAGAAAACGATTCTGTGGTTTCTGATTTCTTATACCAGCAGGTCTCACAGAAATAGTTTTCGAATTCCAATGAGCAGGCTTTCAAATTTCATTAAAGGTAACATATTTTAGTACAAACTGTGATGTAACTATAGTTAGCCTAGGGTTTACACCATATATAAACTCGTGAAATCTCAGCTCTGTAAAAATACAAAATGCAATACAAACAGTAATTCAAACTTCTTCTTTCTGTGTTTCTCTTATGCCGGAAACCTCCAGTATCGACCAAATGGAGGATTTGAAATTACCAGTATGGGCAAGACCAAGAAGGAAAGAAAGCCACGGAGTTTCGTTCCATTAGAGTTGGAATTGGAAACCAATCAAAATCAACCATTAAGCATTTCCCTTCTCTGCATAGAAGCGTTTTGACTTCTGAGAAAGGATGGGGCACATGCACTGCCATGCTCTGTTGGGAGCATATACCTTGCTTTGCTTGGCATTCTCTCCAGGCGCTTTATTTTTTTCAATCCAAACAATCAGCCGTTGCCTTCACTAATTGCCTCGATTATTAATGCCATAAATGAAGATCATGGGGGTTAAGGCGAGCAGATGGGGAATTGCTAGAGGCACCAGAGTACGAAAGGTTCGTCTGTTATTCCTGAAATTTAACTCTCTCTCTCTATATATATATGTGTATGAAAAGGTTACTTGGAATCTTTTTCTAAAGATATCAAAGGAAAACACGATCCCAGCTCTCAAAGGCCACTGTTTTCATTTCCTTTTCTCAAATTAGAACAGTTCTGTTGACCATTCTACCTCTTCTATCTTAGGTACTGTCTCTCTTCATATCAACTGTTTTTGGTCTTGGTTAATCTCATGGCATTCTTATCTTTTGAAGGTCTGAACGGCATGGCATGGACGCCTGAACGGCATGAGGTGCATGCCTGTGAGCCTGAACATCATGCCTGAACGGCATGTCATCCACGCCTGAAAGGCATGTGGTGCATGGCTGAACGTCATGTGGTGCACGCCGATGACCATGAACATCATGCCTGAACGGCATGGCATGGACGCCTGAACGTCATGGTGTGGACGCCTTTACGGCATAGCATGGACGCCAGAACGTCATGTGGTGCATGCTGTGACCCAGAACTTCATGCCTGAACGGCATGGCATTGACGCCTGAACGGCATGTGGTGCATGCTTGTGACCCTGAACATCATGCCAGAACGGCATGTGGTGCACGGCTGAACGTCATGTGGTGGACGCCGATGACCCTGAACATCATGCCTGAACGGCATGGCATGGACGCCTGAACGGCATGGTGTGGACGCCTGAACGGCATGGCATGGATGCCTGAACGGCATGTGGTGCATGCTTGTGACCCTGAACATCATGCTTGAACGGCATCGCATGGACGCCTGAACGGCAAATGGTGCATGCCTATGACCCTGAACATCATGCTTGAACGGCATGTCATCCACGCCTGAAGGGCATGTGGTGCATGGCTGAACGTCATGTGGTGGACGCCTATGACCCTGAACAACATGCCTGAACGGCATGGCATGCATGGCTGAACGTCATGTGGTGCATGCCTGTGACCCTGAACATCATGCCTGAACGGCATGGCATGGACGCCTGAACGGCATGTGGTGCTTGGCTGAACGTCATGTCATGCAGGTCTGAACGGCATGGAATGGACGCCTAAACGTCATGTGGTGCATGCGTGTGACCCTGAACATCATGCCTGAACGGCATGGCACTGACGCCTAAACGGCATATGGTGCATCTCTGAACGGCATGTCATGAATGTCTGAACGGCATGTCATGCATGGCTGAACGTCATGTGGTGCATACCTGTGACCCTGAACATCATGCCTGAACAGCATCGCATGGACGCCTGAACGGCAAGTGGTCCATGCCTATGACCCTGAACATCATGCTTGAACGGCATGTCATCCACGCCTGAACGGCATGTGGTGCATGGCTGAACGTCATGTGGTGGACGCCTGTGACCCCGAACAACATGCCTGAACGGCATGGCTTGCATGGCTAAACGGCATGTGGTGCATGCCTGTGACCCTGAACATCATGCCTGAAGGGCATGGCATGGATGCCTGAACGGCATGTGATGCATGCCTGAACGTCATGTCATGAAGGTCTGAACGGCATGGCATGGACGCCTAAAAGTCATGTCGTGCATGCGTGTGACCCTGAACATCATGCCTGAACGGGATGGCACTGTCGCCTAAACGGCATATGGTGTATCTCTGAACGGCATGTCATGAATATCTGAACGGCATGGCTTGCACGCCTGAACGGCATGTCATGCACGCCTGAACGGCATGTGGTGCATGGCTGAACGTCATTTGGTGGACGCCGATGACCCTGAACATCATGCCTGAACGGCATGGCATGGACGCCTGAACGGCATGGTGTGGACGCCTGAACGGCATGGCATGGACGCCTGAACGGCATGTGGTGCATGCTTGTGACCCTGAACATCATGCCTGAACGGCATCGCATAGACGCCTGAACGGCAAGTGGTGCATGCATATGACCCTGAACATCATGCTTGAACGGCATGTCATCCATGCCTGAATGGCATGTGGTGCATGGCTGAACGTCATGTGGTGGACGCCTGTGACCCTGAACAACATGCCTGAACGGCATGGCATGCATGGCTGAACGTCATGTGGTGCATGCCTGTGACCCTGAACATCATGCTTGAACGGCATGGCATGGACGCCTGAACGGCATGTGGTGCATGGCTGAACGTCATGTCATGCAGGTCTGAACGGCATGGAATGGACACCTAAACGTCATGTGGTGCATGCGTGTGACCCTGAACATCATGCCTGAACGGCATGGCACTGACGCCTAAACTGCATATGGTGCATCTCTGAACGGCATGTCATGAATGTCTCAACGGCATGTCATGCATGGCTGAACGTCATGTCGTGCATACCTGTGACCCTGAACATCATGCCTGAACAGCATCGCATGGACGCCTGAACGGCAAGTGGTCCATGCCTATGACCCTGAACATCATGCTTGAACGGCATGTCATCCACGCCTGAACGGCATGTGGTGCATGGCTGAACGTCATGTGGTGGACGCCTGTGACCCCGAACAACATGCCTGAACGGCATGGCTTGCATGGCTAAACGGCATGTGGTGCATGCCTGTGACCCTGAACATCATGCCTGAAGGGCATGGCATGGATGCCTGAACGGCATGTGATGCATGCCTGAACGTCATGTCATGAAGGTCTGAACGGCATGGCATGGACGCCTAAAAGTCATGTCGTGCATGCGTGTGACCCTGAACATCATGCCTGAACGGGATGGCACTGTCGCCTAAACGGCATATGGTGTATCTCTGAACGGCATGTCATGAATATCTGAACGGCATGGCTTGCACGCCTGAACGGCATGTCATGCACGCCTGAACGGCATGTGGTGCATGGCTGAACGTCATTTGGTGGACGCCGATGACCCTGAACATCATGCCTGAACGGCATGGCATGGACGCCTGAACGGCATGGTGTGGACGCCTGAACGGCATGGCATGGACGCCTGAACGGCATGTGGTGCATGCTTGTGACCCTGAACATCATGCCTGAACGGCATCGCATAGACGCCTGAACGGCAAGTGGTGCATGCATATGACCCTGAACATCATGCTTGAACGGCATGTCATCCATGCCTGAATGGCATGTGGTGCATGGCTGAACGTCATGTGGTGGACGCCTGTGACCCTGAACAACATGCCTGAACGGCATGGCATGCATGGCTGAACGTCATGTGGTGCATGCCTGTGACCCTGAACATCATGCTTGAACGGCATGGCATGGACGCCTGAACGGCATGTGGTGCATGGCTGAACGTCATGTCATGCAGGTCTGAACGGCATGGAATGGACACCTAAACGTCATGTGGTGCATGCGTGTGACCCTGAACATCATGCCTGAACGGCATGGCACTGACGCCTAAACTGCATATGGTGCATCTCTGAACGGCATGTCATGAATGTCTCAACGGCATGTCATGCATGGCTGAACGTCATGTCGTGCATACCTGTGACCCTGAACATCATGCCTGAACAGCATCGCATGGACGCCTGAACGGCAAGTGGTCCATGCCTATGACCCTGAACATCATGCTTGAACGGCATGTCATCCACGCCTGAACGGCATGTGGTGCACGGCTGAACGTCATGTGGTGGACGCCTGTGACCCCGAACAAGATGCCTGAACGGCATGGCTTGCATGGCTAAACGGCATGTGGTGCATGCCTGTGACCCTGAACATCATGCCTGAAGGGCATGGCATGGATGCCTGAACGGCATGTGATGCATGCCTGAACGTCATGTCATGAAGGTCTGAACGGCATGGCATGGACGCCTAAAAGTCATGTCGTGCATGCGTGTGACCCTGAACATCATGCCTGAACGGGATGGCACTGTCGCCTAAACGGCATATGGTGTATCTCTGAACGGCATGTCATGAATATCTGAACGGCATGGCTTGCACGCCTGAACGGCATGTTATGCACGCCTGAACGGCATGTGGTGCATGGCTGAACGTCATTTGGTGGACGCCGATGACCCTGAACATCATGCCTGAACGGCATGGCATGGACGCCTGAACGGCATGGTGTGGATGCCTGAACGGCATGGCATGGACGCCTCAACGGCATGTGGTGCATGATTGTGACCCTGAACATCATGCCTGAACGGCATCGCATGGACGCCTGAACGGCAAGTGGTGCATGCCTATGACCCTGAACATCATGCATGAACGGCATGTCATCCACGCCTGAATGGCATGTGGTGCATGGCTGAACGTCATGTGGTGGACGCCTGTGACCCTGAACAACATGCCTGAACGGCATGGCATGCATTGCTGTACGTCATGTGGTGCATGCCTGCGACCCTGAACATCATGCCTGAACGGCATGGCATGGACGCCTGAACGGCATGTGGTGCATGGCTGAACGTCATGTCATGCAGGTCTGAACGGCATGGAATGGACGCCTAAACGTCATGTGGTGCATGCTTGTGACCCTGAACATCATGCTTGAACGGCATGGCACTGACGCCTAAACGGCATATAGTGCATCTCTGAACGGCATGTCATGATTGTCTGAACGGCATGTCATGCATGGCTGAACGTCATGTGGTGCATACCTGTGACCCTGAACATCATGCCTGAACGGCATCGCACGGACGCCTGAACGGCATGTGGTGCTTGGCTGAACGTCATGTCATGAAGGTCTGAACGGCAAGGCACGGACGCCTGAACGGCATGTGGTGCTTGGCTGAACGTCATGTCATGAAGGTCTGAACGGCAAGGCACGGACGCCTCAACGGCATGTGGTGCTTGGCTGAATGTCATGTCATGAAGGTCTGAACGGCATGGCACGGACGCCTGAACGTCATGTGGTGCCTGCGTGTGACCCTGAACATCATGTCTGAACGGCATTGCATGGACGCCTGAACGGGATATGGTGCATGTCTGAACGGCATGTCGTGAATGTCTGAACGGCATGTCATGCATGGCTGAACGTCGTGTGGTGCATACCTGTGACCCTGAACATCATTCCTAAACGGCATGGCATGGACGCCAGAACGGCTTGTCATCCACGCCTGAACGGCTTGTGGTGCATGGCTGAACGTCATGTGATGGACGCCTACGACCCTGAACATCATGCCTGAACGGCATGGCTTGGACGCCTGAACGTCTTGGCGTGGATGCCTAAACGGCATGTCATCAAGGCTGAACGTCATGTGGTGCATGCGTGTTACCCTGAACATCATGCCTGAACGGCATGGCATGGACGCCTGAACGTCATATGGTTCATGCCTGTGACCTTGAATGTCAGGCCTGAACGTCATGTGGTGCATGCGTGTGACCCTGAACATCATGAATGAACGGCATGGCTTCGACGCCTGAACGGCATGTGGTGCATGCATGTGTCCCTGAGCATCATGCCTGAACAGCATGGCATGGACGCCTGAACGGCATGTGGTTCATGCCTATGACCCTGAACATCATGCGTGAACGGCATGTCATCCATGCCTGAACGACACGTGGTTCATGACTGAACGTCATGTGGTGGACACCTCTGACCCTGAACATCATGCCTGAACGGCATGGTACGGACGCCTGAACGGCATGTGGTGCTTGGCTGAACGTCATGTCGTGAAGGTCTGAACGGCATGGCACGGACGCCTGAATGTCATGTGGTGCCTGCATGTCACCCTGAACATCATGCCTGAACGGCATGGCATGGACGCATGAACGGGATATGGTGCATGTCTGAACGGCATGTCGTGAATATCTGAACGACATGTCATGCATGGCTGAACGTCATGTGATGCATGCCTGTGACCCTGAACATCATTCCTGAACGGCATGGCATGGACGCAAGAAGGTCATGTGGTGCATGCCTGTGACCCTGAACATCATGCCTGAGCGGCATTGCATGGACGCCTGAACGGCATGTGGTGCATGCCTATGACCCGGAACATCATGCCTGAACGGCCTGTCATCCACGCCTGAACGGCATGTGGTGCATGGCTGAACGTCATGTGATGGACGCCTACGACCCTGAACATCATGCCTGAACGGCATGGCTTGGACGCCTGAACGTCTTGGCGTGGATGCCTGAACGGCATGTCATGCAAGGCTGAACGTCATGTGGTGCATGCGTGTTACCCTGAACATCATGCCTGAACGGCATGGCATGGACGCCTGAACGTCATGTGGTTCATGCCTGTGACCTTGAATGTCATGCCTGAACGGCTTGGCATGGGCGCCCGAACGGCATGTGGTGCATGCCTGTGACCCTGAACGTCATACCTGTACGGCATGTCATGAATGTCTGAAAAGCATGTCATGCATGGCTGAACGTCATGTGGTGCGTGCCTGTGACCCTGAACATCATGCCTGAATGGCATGGCATGGATGCCTGAACGGCATGGCATGGACGCCGGAACGGCATGTGGTGCATGCCTGTGACCCTGAACATCATGCCTGAACGGCATGGCATGGACGCTTGAACGTCATGTGGTGCATGCGTGTGACCCTGAACATCATGCCTGAACGGCTTGGCATGGACGCCTGAACGGCATGTGGTGCATGGCTGAACGTCATGTCATGCAGGTCTGAACGGCATGGCATGGACGCCTAACGTCATGTGGTGCATGCGTGTGACCCTGAACATCGTGCCTGAACGGCATGGCTTCCACGTCCAAACGGTGTCACGGGGGTGTTTTCCCCCCCTTGGGTACGGAGGGATTGGGTGGTGGTGGTAATAACAGCGCCCAAGAAAATGAAAAAGTCAATATCCCCTATTAGGGGGCGGAGGTTTTTAAAAATTTGAGGCGTTGGTTGAGACTGGATGGGGGGTGTCACGAGGGTGTTTCCCCCCTCTAGGACAGGGGGGATTGGGTGGTGATGGTAATAACAACGCCCAAAAAAATGAACTAATTTGTCCTTAAATTGACTGTTACAGATCTCATTAAAAGAGCATTTACACCCTCCCAATATTTTGTAAGGCAACTGCTTAATGGCCTTACTATATCTAACTAATTTAGAAGATCAATTTCTTGTTGTGTCTTCTCTTGTACTCCTTTGTGTGGTTTATTTTAACATGCATGGCAAATAACCTACATGTTAAAGCTGATGCAATTTTGACTGGTTTCAAATAACTAATAAGTGAGTGTTTTATTTATTTGTTTATCATCTTCTCCATTTCGTGATACTGAATGACTTATGTGGCCAAAATATGTAATATGCAGTTTGCTAACGACTGTAATTTAATGTACACATCTTGTCTCTTTTAAGCTAATCATATTGTCTGGTTCAAACTAACTCTTTTCATGTCTGAATAAAATACTTATATCAATACTTTTTAGAATATAAAAAATTATTATTTTTTAATCTTTCTATTTTTCAAAAATGGTTTTAAAATAAAAAAAAATCACCATTTGAATATCAAATAGGGTCACCTTTCAAAAAATCCTAAGAAAATAGTAAAACAATTTTAAAAATAGTAAAATTTGATATTGTACAAAATTTTGATAGAAAAATTTTGTGGAGACTGAGATTGACCGTTTGGACATCAAGGCTCATTTAGTATTATATGCTAGCATTAGTATATTAACATGATTCAAAAATAGTAAAATTTGAATTTTTCGTTTGAACTCAATTTAATATATTTTTTAATTAAAAATATCAAAAAACTCCGTGATGTTAGGAGACCATAGTTTTACTCCATATATGTATATACACACACCCCTAATTCCAAAGTCCAAAGTCCAAACATCTTCATCTTGGCCTGAGCCCTGATGTAGTAGGCAATCAAGCAAGCAGATATTTTGTGCTGTAGCAGAAGCCACAAAGTTATATGCATAAATCCAATCCAGTAGCGCACTGAGATATTATATGATTATTGCAAGACAAATTGCACGCGCACAGCACAAAGCCACAAAGTTATATGTATAAATCCAATCACCGACTCCTACAGTTTAATTGTAACCTAATGAAATCCTAAATACCAAAACAAACTCTTATTTTGCTCTTCAAAATCTAATAAGACAGGAAGAAATTAGGCCTATGCTGTAGCAGAAGCCTTGGCAGCAGCAGAGGAGAGTTTGGATCGGCGCTTGGCCAGACTCTCGCTTCGGCGCTCACGCTGCTCCTTAAGGCGCTGAGCAAGAAGCTTCTGGTACTCAGCTGCCTCAAGTTTAGCCTTGACAATCCTCTTCTTATTGTCAGCAATTCTCGCACGCTTCCTCTGGAGTGTAAGAGGTGTCACCAACCTCTGTATCTTGGGCGCCTTGCTGCACTTCTTTCCTGCATTTTATTCAAAAAACTTGACCATTAATTAACATAATAAAGCCTTCTGAAATCTAACTTAACCGTTAAAAAAGCCAATAAAAAATCTAAATGCAAATAGTAAACAGAAGCTTCGTTGGTGTAAGAGAGTCAAATCAGACCCAAGTTTAATGTAGCAGTGGTAGATGTAAATGCTCTCTCTTCTGTTTTACAACAAATGATATTTGTCCTTAAATTGACTGTTACAGATCTCATTAAAAGAGCATTTACACCCTCCCAATATTTTGTAAGGCAACAGGATTAATGACCTTACTATATCTAACTAATTTAGAAGATCATTTACTTGTTGTGTCTTCTCTGGTACTCCTTTGTGTGGTTTATTTTAACATGCATGGCAAAGAACCTCTTAAGGCTGATGCAATTTTGACTGGTTTCAAATAAACCACACAAGCTCCGTTGGTGTAAGAGAGTCAAATCAGACCCAAGTTTAGCAAAGCTTTGGCGCTATCTAACATCCTGATATGGCTATTTGATACTCTGAGAATAACAAATATATATATATATATATCTTCGTGCCAAACAATTGAATTTATCCACAAAACTATCTCAGAATAACAAAGATGGACTGAAAAGCACAATTAATGAAAGCAATAACTGCAATTAATTGTACAATAAAATAAAATAACAAACAGAAGATACAAATTAGATAATTGTACCAGTTTTGGTGGTGAACGTGCGGCGGTAGGTGTCGACATACTTGCGAACGTCATCGTCCTCGCTAAGATTGAAAAGCTTGCAGATCTTAGAGGCCCTCTTGGGTCCCCTCATCCTAGGCTTCTCAATGTCAGTCAAGCCGGGCAGGTCGTTCTCCCCCTTCTTCACAATCACCAAGTTCAGCACTGACAGGTCAGGGCTGACAATGCACCCACGCACAGACTTCCTCCTGCGCTCTCCGTTGCGCCTTCCGTATCCGCGGAAGCAAGGACTTCCTACATAAAAATTACATGCACAGTATTCTTTACTTATTATTATTCAAGCTCTATACATGCAGTTAACGACTGTCCTGACAGTAACAGACAACGATCGATGGGCTTGATGATCGATTCCTAAAATTAAGGTACAAATAAAATTACCTCTGTGAAGGAGCAAACTGACACGGCCCGGTGTCAGCACGCCCTGCTTCATGGGAAAACCTTGCTTGTCACAGCCGCCCATGATCTTGAACACATATCCCTTGAATTCCTATTAAATATTCAAGCAACTATATAATCTTAGTATAATTAATACAACTGACTATATATTAACATTTATAATAATCTACAAATTGTAGTGCATATACATCAAATGTTTGCATAACATCTTAGAAAGTCACAAGAACACTCATACCTCGCCAAGTGCGTCCCCATTAACCTCTTGAGAGATCCTCTTGTCATAGAAAGCACGACTGCAAAAGCAATTTCAGTCCCCGTGTTAAATTTACAAATTAATAAAAGCCATCAGAACACTAATGAACAAATAGTTCAGATGCTAAACTACATTATATTTACACCTTCAGATAGAAAATTATGTTATCACAAAATTTGTACAATCCTTTGTTTAAAGGGAACAATTCGAGCACTCGAACTCAGTAAAGCAGTTTCATTTTCCTCTACAAATTAATGTAAGGTAAACCATGATGCATTTAGGATTCAGATGTTGAGAGCAAGTAGTGAATCCCAGAACGCATAATAACTAATTAAAGAAGAAATGAAATGTCCTCATTAAAGATTAATTTATTATTCTCATATGCAAGTCTGAATCTCATCTAAAAATTAAAAACAAATTAGAAAGAAATCTGGCAACAAGCAACGGGGATAACTTACAGCTTCTGATCATCATCGATCTCTAGCTTCTTCTGGCATCCGGTCGTGGGATTGGCGATGTTGAACTGGAAATTTCAAACAAATCGAAGAAAACACATGAATCATCTCGAAGAATCATCCATCAACATCAGATCTCAAATCATACCAAATCAAACGGCGTAATATCAGGACAATGAGAATGAATACCTTCATCTTGGACCAAAATCTGGGGCTGAAGGTGTCAAAGCCTGAGGCGCGAGCAATGGATCGGAGCAGCGGCTAGGCTATTTTCTTCCGAGAGAGAATGGATTTTGAATATATATATATAGCTCGCGGCGGAAGCCTGACTAGGGTTCGTTTCCGTTTGGATGTCTAATCCGAGCACCTCGTCGAAGCGCTAGATTGGCTGCCATCTCTCGTCTTCTACCTTTAGCTTTTCTCAAGTTAGCTTCTGCTATTTTAAGAGCTTCTTGAGCTTCTTGCGGATCAACGTCGTATTTCTCTCTGCAACATTTCCTAAAAGAAAGATGGTTTCATTTTGGCTGACACCTCCTTATTCGTATTTATGTCGAATAACGAGATAGTATGAATAAGAATGAGAATAAGAATAAGAATAAGAATATTTTTTTGTATTGATAAAATAAAAAGTTTTATTAATTTAACGGATGATGATGTAAATAAAAGTTATTTCATATCTATTATTCTATCATGTAATATAAGATAAATGGTTTATAAAATAAAAATATATGATAATTTTTAATTAGTAGTTTATGATGAAATTGGTTTATACAATATTTTGCTTTATATTTTTTTGAGATAATAGAACCGATAATTGTAATTTTTATATTTTATTATATGAGTAAAGTTAGCGTGAGCTTAAGCTCGCCAAGGTCATTAGTAAGTTTAACTCAAAAATCTATTGAATCGGTTTATATTTTCAAATCTAAATCGTTCAAAAAATTCTTTCTATCAAAATTTTATAGGATACTGAAATTTTTTATTTTTAGGATTTTCTAACTTTTTTTTAGATTTTCTAAAATGACTCTAAAAATAATATTAAAATAAATAATCTTTGTATATAAAAATAAATTATTTTCAAAAATATGAAATAAATAGTTAGAAAAACTCTAAAAATAAAAAATTTCATTATCCAATAAAATTTTGATATGAAGAATTTATTGAGCAATTTGGATTTGAAAATTTAAGCCGACTCGGTAGATTTTTTAGTTAAGTTTAAAAATAGCCTTGATGAGTTTAAACTCGCGCTAGCTTTATTCTTATTATATTCTTGTAAGATGTATTAGAGTAATATATTTATTTGTTTGTTATTTTTTTTGGTTAAGTTATATAAATTATAAATTACTCGGTAATCATTCATTATTTATTCATTACTCGTTAATTTTAACAGATAAAAGATAAAATATAAATAAGACTAAATTTAACGGATAAAAATAAAATATGAATAAAACTAATATCAGAAAATATCTCCATCCGATTCATATCATATTCATTGATTTTTTTTTTTTGCTTCTGAATCTAAAATCATTGGATTGAAAGTCAGGCAGGTAAATCCGTATCTTAAAGTATTAATTAGTTTAACATAATTTTTACTTACAATTGGTTGCCTCCAATGTCTTGCAACTAGAACTAATGAGTTTTGTTTTTTATAGCCGTCTGTATCTAATTAAAAAAAAGGATTAACATGTAGCAACAATATTAATTAGCGGAAAGTGTTCTAATCAGAATTTTATTTTTTATTTGACCTATATGGAAGAGGTATGTGTGGTGTTAAGTTGAGATAAATTGCATTGGTTAGCTGCCACATATAATTTGCCTCTTAACTAATAGTTCACACAAACTGAAACTGTATGAAGTATGATCACGCCATATGCAGTTACAAGTTACCAAAAAAAGAACCACCATCCCTTATATTATAAATTGATATACAAAAAATGCACCCGTTTTGTATAATAGTACAAACAACATCATTTGACAAATAGAAGTTACATCAAATATAACATGCAGAGTTACAGCAGGATAAGGAAAATTAATTATAAAATAAAGGGTGGAATCAGTTGGCAATAGATTTTCAAATAAATTCTAAAAAATCTTAACAATAGAAAATATATATATATTTTTTGTATTTATAGATTGATTGTGTTTCAAAATTTATTTGATAATCCATCAAAGATCATTAAAATTTATACTATTTGCAACAGTCTACATTTAGTGATCTTTGATAAACTATTAAATAATATTTAAATTATATAAAATTTGAAAAATAATCATTCTGTATATTCAAGAATATGTTTTTCAGATTTTTTTCGAATTTATTCAAAATATCATTGTCTGAATTGTCAAAATAATCATTGTTAACCGATCACTCCATGTAAAACTAAAATGACGTACAAAACTAATTTTTAAGCAAAATAAAGCAACAAGTACGTAACAAAATAACAGTTATTAATAAATAAATTGATTAAATGAAGTATAGTACTTAAATAATTTAAAGAATCATACTTAAAACTTTTTATTCCTTAAGCTACCAAAATGCACTGATAAATAATTCAGAACTAATATATCTATATTCGTAATCCCTGTTCGACTAGTAGCGTTTTTGGCTAATGATTGATATATAAATATAAAAATAATTAGGTTGGTAATGAATTAAAGTCTTGTTAGTTAGAAAAATGAGAATACACATTTAAATCCGAGACTCTAGATAAATAACTTCACATTCTCTATTATAATACAGAGGAGCGGATAAAATTTGAATCCTTTAACATGAATTTTAATGTTATTCATTCTATTAAAATTCTCTCGTGAATAATATTAAGCGATCGGATTTGGAGGCTCAATGAATCCTTGATAAGGAATCAAAGAAAACCTTCAAGTCATCATCAAAATAAAAGAGAAAAAGGGAAAAGAAAAAAAATGAAAGAAAGAAAACGATTCTGTGGTTTCTGATTTC
Source organism: x Bolboschoenoplectus mariqueter (assembly GCA_037678475.1). Classification (NCBI taxonomy): domain Eukaryota; kingdom Viridiplantae; phylum Streptophyta; class Magnoliopsida; order Poales; family Cyperaceae; genus x Bolboschoenoplectus; species x Bolboschoenoplectus mariqueter. Next base: position 4,718,087 of record CM075233.1, on the reverse strand, counting down.
TTATACCAGCAGGTCTCACAGAAATAGTTTTCGAATTCCAATGAGCAGGCTTTCAAATTTCATTAAAGGTAACATATTTTAGTACAAACTGTGATGTAACTATAGTTAGCCTAGGGTTTACACCATATATAAACTCGTTAAATCTCAGCTCTGTAAAAATACAAAATGCAATACAAACAGTAATTCAAACTTCTTCTTTCTGTGTTTCTCTTATGCCGGAAACCTCCAGTATCGACCAAATGGAGGATTTGAAATTCCCAGTATGGGCAAGACCAAGAAGGAAAGAAAGCCACGGAGTTTCGTTCCATTAGAGTTGGAATTGGAAACCAATCAAAATCAACCATTAAGCATTTCCCTTCTCTGCATAGAAGCGTTTTGACTTCTGAGAAAGGATGGGGCACATGCACTGCCACGCTCTGTTGGGAGCATATACCTTGCTTTGAACGCAAGTTGCGCCCGAGGGACCCTCCCGAGGGAACGCCTGCCTCATGGGCGTTAGAAGCCCATCCACGCTCGGATGCCTTGCCTCGTGCATTGCTTGATGCGAACACTGGCCCTCCGAGTTGCGAGATGCGGTGGGCGGAAGTGTACGGCCGTTGGATGGTGCTGGGAGCGGCGAGTGGTGGGATGCTGCGCACGTCGCCCCCGACCCCCATGTCGGCGTAAGGTTTGTTGGTTTGAACCCCTAACGAGGAGTTTGCTGTTGCGGCATTATGTCGTGTGGCATCTTCAGACCGATACCCCAGGTCAGGCGGGGCCACCCGCTGAGTTTAAGCATATAAATAAGCGGAGGAGAAGAAACTTACAAGGATTCCCCTAGTAACGGCGAGCGAACCGGGAGCAGCCCAGCCTTAGAACGGCATGGCGTGGACGCCTGAACGGCATGACGTGGACGCCTGAACGGCATGGCGTGGACGCCTGAACGGCATGGCGTGGACGCATGAACTGCATGGCGTGGACGCCTGAATGTCATGGCGTGGACGCCTGAACGGCATGGCGTGGACGCCTGAACTGCATGGCGTGGACGCCTGAACGGCATGGCCTGAACGCCTGAACGTCATGTGGTGCATGCCTGTGACCCTGAACATCATGCCTGACGGCATGGCACCCACGCCTGAAGGGCTTGTGGTGCATGGCTGAACGTCATCTGGTGGACGCCTGTAACCCTGAACATCATGCCTGAACGGCATGTCATCCACGCCTGAACGACATGTCGTGCATGGCTGAACGTCATCTAGTGGACGCCTGTGACCCTAAACATCATGCCTGAACGGCATGGCGTGGACGCCTGAACGGCATGGCCTGGACGCCTGAACGTCATGTGGTGCATGCTTGTGACCCTGAACGTCATGCCTGAACAGCATGGCATCCACGCCTGAACGACACGTGGTCCATGGCTGAACGTCATGTGGTGGATACCTGTGACCCTGAACATTATGGCTGAACGACATGTCATCCACGCCTAAACGGCATGTGGTGTATGGCTGAACGTCATGTGGTGGACGCCTCTGACCCCGAACATCATGCTTGAACGGCATGTCCTCCACGCTTGAACGGCATGTGGTGCATGGCTGAACGTCATGTGGTGGATACCTGTGACCCTGAACATCATGGCTGAACGACATGTCATCCACGCCTAAACGACATGTGGTGTATGGCTGAACGTCATGTGGTGGACGCCTCTGACCCCGAACATCATGCTTGAACGGCATGTCATCCACGCTTGAACGGCATGTGGTGCATGGCTGAACGTCATGTGGTGGACACCTGTGACCCTGAACATCATGCCTGAACGGCATGTCATCCACGCTTGAACAGCATGTGGTGCATGGCTGAACGTCATGTGGTGGATACCTGTGACCCTGAACATCATTCCTGAACGGCATGGCATGGACGCCTGAACGGAACGGCGTGGACGCCTGAACGGCACGTGGTGCATGGCGTGGACGCCTGAACGGCATGTCATCCACGCCTGAAGGGCATGTGGTGCATGGCTAAACGTCATGTGGTGGATGCCTGTGACCCTGAACATCATGCTTGAACGGCATGGTACGGATGCCTGAACGGCATGGCGTGGATGCCTGAACGGCATGGCCTGGACGCCTGAACGTCATGTGGTGCTTGCCTGTGACCCTGAACATCATGCCTGAACGGCATGGCATCCACGCCTGAACGTCATGTGGTGCTTGCTTGTGATCATGAACATCATGCCGGAACGGCATGACATGGACGCCTTATCGGCATGTGGTGCATGCTTGTGACCCTGAACATCATGCCTGAACGGCATGTCATCTACACCTGAACGGCATGTGGTGCATTGCTGAACGTCATGTGGTGGATGCCTGTGACCCAAAACAACAAGCATGAATGGCATGGCATGGACGCCTGAACGGCATGGCGAGGATGCCTGAACGGCATGGTATGGACGCCTGAAAGGAATGGCGTGGACGCCTGAACGGCATGGCCAGGATGCCTGAACGTCATGTGGTTTATGCCTGTGATCCTGAACATCATGCCTGAACGGCATGGCATCCACGCCCGAATGGCATGTGGTGAATGACTGAACGTCATGTGGTGCATGGCTGAACGTCATGTGGTGGATGCCTGTGACCCTGAACATCATGCCTGAACGGCATGGCATGGACGCATGAACGAAATAGCGTGGACGCCTCAACGACATGGCATGGACACCTGAACGTCATGTGGTTTTTCCCTGTGATCCTGAACATAATGCCTGAACCGCATGGCATCAATGCCTCAACGGCATGTGGTGCATGGCTGAACGTCATGTGGTGGACGCCTGTGACCCTGAACATCATGCCAGAACGGCATGTCCTACACGTCTGAACGGCATGTGGTGCATGGCTGAACGTCATGTTGTGGACGCTTGTGACCCTGAACATCATGCCTGAACGGCATGGCATGTACGCCTGACCGGCATGGCGTGGACGCCTGAACGGCATGTCATCCACGCCTGAACGGCATTTGGTGCATGGCTGAACGTCATGTGGTGGATGCCTGTGACCCTGAACGTCATGCATGAACGGCATGGCATGGACGCCTGAACGACATGACGTGGATGCCTGAACGGCATGGCATGCACGCATGAACGGCATGGCTTGGATGTTTGAACGGCATGGCATGGACGCCTGAACGTCATGTGGTGCATGCCTGTGACCCTGAACATCATGCCTGAATGGCATGGCATCCACGCCTGAAGGGCATGTGGTGCATGGCTGAACGTCATGTGGTGGATGACTGTGACCCTGAACATCATGCCTGAACGACATGGCGTGGATGCATGAACGGCATGTCATTCATGGCTTAACGTCATGTGGTGCATGCGTGTGACCCTAAACATCATGCCTGAACAGCATGGCATGGACGCCAGAACGTCATGTGGTGCTTGCTTGTGACCCTGAGCATCATGCCGGAACGGAATGACATGGACGCCTTATTGGCATGTGGTGGACGCCTGTGACCTTGAACATTATGCCAGAACGGCATGCCATGGATGCCTGAACGGCTTATCATTCATGGCTGAACGTCAAGTGGTGCATGCGTGTGACCCTGAACATCACGCCTGAACGCCATGGCATGGACGCCTGAACATCATGTGGTGCATGCCTGTGACCCTGAACATCATACCTGAACGGTATGACATGGACGCCTGAACCACATGTGGTGCATGACAGTGACGCTCAACATCATGCTTCAACGTCATGTCCTCCACGCCTGAACGGTATGTGGTGCATGGCTGAACATAATGTGGTGGACGCCTGTGACCTTGAACATCATGGCTGAACGGCATGCCATGGAAGCCTGAACGGCATGGCGTGAACGCCTGAACGGCATGTCATTCATGGACTGAACGTCAAGTTGTGCATGCGTGTGACCCTGAACATCATGCCTGAACGGCATGGCATGGACGCCTGAACGTCATGTGGTGCATGCCTGTGACCATGAACATAATAACTGAACGGCATGGCATGGACGCCTGAACGGCATGTCCTCCACGCCTGAACGGCTTGTGGTACATGGCTGAACGTCTTGCGGTGGACGCCTGTGACGCTTAACATCATGCCTACACGGCATGGCATGGACACCTGAACGGCATGGCGGGGACGCCTGACCGGCATGGCGCGGACGCCGGAACGGCATGTCATGCATGGCTGAACGTCATGTGGGTCATGCGTGTCACCCTGAACACGATGCCCGAACGACATGGCATGGATGACCGAATGGCATGTGGTGCATGCCGTTGACCCTGAACATCGTACCTGAACAGCATGTCATCCACGCCTGAACGGCATGTGGTACATGGCTGAACGTCATGTGGAGTACGCCTGTGAGCCTGAACATCATGCCTGAACAGCATGGCATGGACGCCTGAACGTCATGGCGTGGACGCCTGAACGTCATGGCGTGGACGCCTGAACGGCATGTCATGCATCGCACAACGTCATGTGGTGCATGCGTGTGACCCCGAACATCATGCCTTAACGGCATTGCATGGACGCCAGAACGTCATGTGGTTCATGCCTGTGACCCTGAACCTCATGCTTGAAAGGCATGTCATCCACGCCTGAATGGCATATGGTGGATGGCTGAACTTCATGTGGTGGATGCTTGTGGCCCTGAACATCATGCCTGAACGGCATGGCACGGACACCTGAATGGCATGTCATGCTTGGCTGAACGTCATGTGGTGAATGCGTGTGACCCTGAACATCATACCTGAACGGCATGGAATGGACGCCTGAACGTCATGTGGGGCATGCGTGTGACCCTGAACACGATGCCCGAATATCATGGCATCGTGACCCGAATGGCATGTGGGGCATGCTTGTGACCCTGAACATCGTGCCTGAACAGCATGTCCTCCACGCCAGAACGTCATGTGGTGCATGGCTGAACGTCATGTGGTGGACGCCTATGACCCTGAACATCATGCCTGAACGGCATGGCATTGACGCCAGAACGTCATGGGGTGCATGTGTTTGACCCTGAACATCATGCCTGAACGGCATGGCATTGACGCCAGAACGTCATGTGGTGCATGCGTGTGACGATGAACATCATGCTTGAACGGCATGGCATGGACGCCCGAATGGCTTGTTGTGCATACCTGTAACCCTGAACATCATGCCTAAACGGCATGACATCCAAGCCTGAACGGCATGTGGTGCATGGCTGATCATCATGTGGTGGACGCCTGTGACCCTGAACATATTGCCTGAACGGCATGGCACGGACACCTGAACGGCATGTCTTGCTTGGCTGAACGTCATGTGGTGAACATCATGCTTGAACGGCATGGCATGGACGCCCGAATGGCTTGTTGTGCATACCTGTAACCCTGAACATCATGCCTAAACGGCATGACATCCAAGCCTGAACGGCATGTGGTGCATGGCTGAACATCATGTGGTGGACGCCTGTGACCCTGAACATATTGCCTGAACGGCATGGCACGGACACCTGAACGGCATGTCTTGCTTGGCTGAACGTCATGTGGTGAATGCATGTGACCCTGAACATCATGCCTGAACGGCTTGGCATGGACGCCTAAACGTCATGTGGTGCATGCGTGTCACCCTTAACATCATGACTGAATGGCATGGCATCGACGCTTGAACGGCATGTGGTGCATGCCTGTGACCCTGAACATCATACTTTAACGACATGTCCCCCCCGCCTGAACGGCATGTCCTCCACGCCGGAACGGCATGTGGTGCATGCCTGAAGTAATGTGGTGGACGCCTGTGAACCTGAACATAATGCCTGAACGGCATGGAAAGGACGCCTGAACGGCAAGGCGTAGACGCCTGAACGGCATGTCCTGCATGGTTGAACGTCATGTGTTGCATGCGTGTGACCCTGAAAATCATGCCTGAACGGCATGGCATGGACGCCAGAACGTCATGTGGTGCATGCGTGTGACATTGAATATCATGCCAGAACGGAATGGCATGGACGCCCGAACGGCTTATGGTGCTTGCTTGTAACCCTGAACATAATGCCTGAACGGCATGTCATCCACGCCAGAACGGCATGTGGTGCATGGCTGAACTTCATGTGGTGGACGCTTGTGACACTGAACATCATGCCTGAACGGCATGGCAAGGATGCCAGAACGTCATATGGTGCATGTGTGTGACGTTGAACCTCATGCCTGAACGGAATGGCATGGATGCCCGAACGGCTTGTGGTGCCTGCCTGTAACCCTGAACATCATGCCTGAACGGCATGTCATCCAAGCCTGAACAGCATGTGGTGCATGGCTGAACATCATGTGGTGGACGCCTGTGACCCATAATATTTTGCCTGAATGGCATGGCACGGACACCTGAAAGCCATGTCATGCATGGCTAAACTTCATGTGGTGGACGCCTGTGACCCTGAACATCATGCCTGAACGGCATGGCATGGACGCCTGAACGGCAAGGCGTGGACGCCTGAACGGCAAGGCGTGGACGCCTGAAAGGCATGTCCTGCATGGCTGAACGTCATGTGGTGCATGCGTGTGACGCTGAATATCATACCAGAACGGAATGGCATGGACGCCCGAACGGCTTGTGGTGCATGCTTGTAACCCTGAACATAATGCCTGAACGGCATGTCATCCACGCCTGAACGCCATGTGGTGCAAGGCTGAACTTCATGTGGTGGACGCCTGTGACACTGAATATCATGCCTGAACGGCATGGCACGGACACCTGAACGGCATGTCAGGCATGGCTGAACGTCTTGTGGTGGACGCTAGTGACCCTGAACATCATGCCTGAACGGCATGGCATGGACGCCTGAACGTCATGTGGGGCATGCGTGTGACCCTGAACACGATGCCTGAACAGCATGTGGTGCATGCCTGTGACCCTTATCATCATATTTCAACGGCATGTCCTCCACGCCTGAACGGCATGTGGTGCATGGCTGAACGTCATGTGGTGGACGCCTGTGACCCTGAACATCATGCTTGAACGGCATGGCATGGACGCCTGAACGGCAAGGCGTGGACGCCTGAACGGCATGGCATGGACGCGAGAACGTCATGTGGTGCATGCGTGTGACGCTGAACATCATGCCTGAATTGCATGGCTTGGACGCCAGAACGGCATGTGGTGCAAGCCTGTAACCCTAAACATCATGCCTGAACGGCATGTCATCCGCGCCTGAACGGCATGTGGTGCATGGCACGGACACCTGAACGTCATGTCATGTATTCCCGAACGTCATGTGGTGAGTGCGTGTGACCCAGAACATCATGCCTGAACGGCATGGCATGGACGCCTGAACTTCATGTAGTGCATGAGTGTGACCCTGAACAACATGCCTGAATAGCATGTGGTGCATGCCTGTGACCTTGATCATCATACTTGAACGGCATGTCCTCCCCGCCAGAACGGCATGTGGTGCATGGCTGAACGTCATGTTGTGGGCGCCTGTGACCCTGAATATTACACCTGAACGGCATGGCATCGACGCCTGAACGGCAAGGCGTAGACGCCTGAACGGCATGGCATGGACGCGAGAACGTCATGTGGTGCATGCGTGTGGCGCTGAACATCATGCCTGAACGGCATGGCTTGGACGCCAGAGCGGCATGTTGTGCAAGCCTGTAACCCTAAACATCATGCCTGAACGGCATGTCCTCCACGCCTGAACGGCATGTGGTGCATAGCAGAACTTCATGTGGTGGACGCCTGTGGCCCTGAACATCATGCCTGAACGGCGTGGCACGGACACCTGAACGACATCTCATGCATGGCTGAACGTCATGTGGTGAATGCGTGTGACCCTGAACATTATGCCTGAACGGCATGGCATGGACGCTGAATGGCATGGCATGGACGCCTGAACGGCATGTCATACAAGGCTTAACGTCATGTGGTGAATGCGTGTGACCCTGAACATCATCCCTGAACGGCATGTCATTGACGCTAGAACGTCATGTGGTGCATGCGTGTGACGCTGAACATCATGCCTGAACGGCATGGCATGGACGCCCGAACGGCTAGTGGTGCATGCCTGTAACCCTGAACATCATATCGAACTGCATGTCATCCAAGCCGGAACGGAATGTGGTGCATGGCTGAACATCTTGTGGTGGACGCCTGTGACCCTGAACATAATGCTTGAACGACATGTCTTGCATGGCTGAACGTCATGTGGTGAATGCGTGTGACCCTGAACATCATGCTTGAACGGCATGGCATGGACGCCTGAACGTCATGTGGTGCATGCGTGTCACCCTTAACATCATGGCTGAACGGCATGGCATCGACGCTTAAACGGCATGTGGTGCTTGCCTGTGACCATGAACATCATACTTGAACGGCATGTCCTCCACGCCAGAACGGCATGTGGTGCATGGCTGAACGTAATGTGGTGGACGCCTGTGACCCTGAACATCATGCCTGAACGGCATGGCATGGACGCCTGAACGGCAAGGCGTGGACGCCTGAACGGCATGTCCTGCATGGCTGAACGTCATGTGTTGCATGCGTGTGACCCTGAATATCATGCCAGAACAGAATGGCATGGACGCCCGAACGGCTTGTGGTGCATGCTTGTAACCCTGAACATAATGCCTGAACAGCATGTCCTCCACGCCTGAACGGTATGTGGTGCAAGCCTGTAACCCTAAACATCATGCCTGAACGGCATGTGGTGCATAGCAGAACTTCATGTGGTGGACGCCTGTGGCCCTGAACATCATGCCTGAACGGCGTGACACGGACACCTGAACGACATCTCATGCATGGCTCAACGTCATGTGGTGAATGCGTGTGACCCTGAACATTATGCCTGAACGGCATGGCATGGACGCTGAATGGCATGGCATGGACGCCTGAACGGCATGTCATACAAGGCTTAACGTCATGTGGTGAATGCGTGTGACCCTGAACATCATCCCTGAACGGCATGTCATTGACGCTAGAACGTCATGTGGTGCATGCGTGTGACGCTGAACATCATGCCTGAACGGCATGGCATGGACGCCCGAACGGCTAGTGGTGCATGCCTGTAACCCTGAACATCATATCGAACTGCATGTCATCCAAGCCGGAACGGAATGTGGTGCATGGCTGAACATCTTGTGGTGGACGCCTGTGACCCTGAACATAATGCTTGAACGACATGTCTTGCATGGCTGAACGTCATGTGGTGAATGCGTGTGACCCTGAACATCATGCTTGAACGGCATGGCATGGACGCCTGAACGTCATGTGGTGCATGCGTGTCACCCTTAACATCATGGCTGAACGGCATGGCATCGACGCTTAAACGGCATGTGGTGCTTGCCTGTGACCATGAACATCATACTTGAACGGCATGTCCTCCACGCCAGAACGGCATGTGGTGCATGGCTGAACGTAATGTGGTGGACGCCTGTGACCCTGAACATCATGCCTGAACGGCATGGCATGGACGCCTGAACGGCAAGGCGTGGACGCCTGAACGGCATGTCCTGCATGGCTGAACGTCATGTGTTGCATGCGTGTGACCCTGAATATCATGCCAGAACAGAATGGCATGGACGCCCGAACGGCTTGTGGTGCATGCTTGTAACCCTGAACATAATGCCTGAACAGCATGTCCTCCACGCCTGAACGGTATGTGGTGCAAGCCTGTAACCCTAAACATCATGCCTGAACGGCATGTGGTGCATAGCAGAACTTCATGTGGTGGACGCCTGTGGCCCTGAACATCATGCCTGAACGGCGTGGCACGGACACCTGAACGACATCTCATGCATGGCTCAACGTCATGTGGTGAATGCGTGTGACCCTGAACATTATGCCTGAACGGCATGGCATGGACGTTGAACGGCATGGCATGCAAGGCTGAACGTCATGTGGTTAATGCGTGTGACCCTGAACATCATCCCTGAACGGCACGGAACGGACGCTGAACGGCATCGCACGGACGCCTAAACAGCATGTCATGCAAAGCTGAACATCATGCGGTGCATGCGTGTGACCATGAACATCATGCCTCAACGGTATGGCATGGACGCCAGAACGTCATATGGTGAATGCGTGTGACGCTGAACATTATGCCTGAACGGCATGGCATGGACGCCCGAACGGCATGTGCTGCATGCTTGTGACCCCGAACAACATGCCTGAACGGCATGTCATCCACGCCTGAACGGCATGTGGTGCATGGCTGAACGTCATTTGGTGGACGCCTGTGACCCTGAACATCATGACTGAACGGCATTGCTTGGAGGCCTGAACGGCATGGGGTGGACGCCTGAATGGCATGTCATGCATGGCTGAACGTCATTTGCTGCATGCGTGTGACCATGAACATCATGCCTGTACGGCATGGCATGGACGCCAGAACGTCATGTGGTGCATGCCTGTAACACTGAACATCATGCCTGAACGGCATGTCATCCACGCCTGAACGGTATGTGCCGCATGGCTAAACGTCGTGAGGTGTATGCCTGTGACCCTGAACATCACGCCTGAACGGCATGGCGTGGACGCCTGAACGGAACACCGTGCATGCCTGATCGGCATGGCAAGGACGCCTGAACGACATGTGGTGCATGCCTGTGACCCTCAACATCATGCCTGAACGGCATGGCACAGACGCCTGAACGGCATGTCGTGCATGCCTGTGACCGAGAACATCAAACTTGAACGGCATGTCCTCCACGCCTGAACGGCATTTGGTGCATGGCTGAACGTCATGTGGCGGACGCCTGTGACCCTGAACATCATGAGTGAACGGCATCGCATGGACGCCTGAACGGCATGGCGTGGACACCTGAACGGCATGTCCCGCATGGCTCAACGTCATGTGGTGCATGCGTGTGACCATGAACATCATGCCTGAACGGCATGGCATGGACACTCCAACGTCATGTGGTGCATGCGTGTAACGCTGAATATCAAACTGAACGACATGGCATGGACGTCTGAAAGGCATGTGGTTCATGGCTGTGACCCCGAACATCAAACTCGAACGGCATGTCCTCCACTCCTGAACGGCATGTGGTGCATGGCTGAACGTCATGTGGTGGACGCCTGTGACCCTGATCATCATGCCTGAACGGCATGGCATGGACGACTGAACGGCATGTCCTGCATGGCTGAACGTCATGTGGTGCATGCGTGTGACCCTGAACATCATGCCTGAACGGCATGGCATGGACGCCTGAACGTCATGTGGTGCATGAGTGTGACCCTGGACAACAAGCCTAACCGGAATGTGGTGCATGCCTGTGACCCTGATCATAATACTTCAAGGGCATGTCTTCCACGCCTGAACGGCATGTGGTGCATGGCTGAACGTCATGTGGTGGACGCCTGTGAACCTGAACATCATGCCTGAACAGCATGGCATGGACGCCTGAACGGCAAGGCATGGACGCCTGAACGGCATGGCTGAATGGCATGGACGCGATTACGTCATGTGGTGCATGCGGGTGACGCTGAACATCATGCCTGAATGGCATGGCTTGGACGCCAAAACGGCATGTGGTGCAAGCATGTAACCCAAAACATCATGCCTGAACGGCATGTTCTCCTCGCCTGAACGGCATGTGGTGCATAGCAGAAATTCATGTGGTGGACGCATGTGGCCCTGAAAAACAGGCCTGAACGGCATGGCACGGACGCCTGAACGGCATGTCGTGCAAGGCTGAACGTCATGTGGTGCATAATGTGACCCTGAACATCAAGCCTGAACGACATTGTAAAGACGCCCGAGCGGCATCAGGTGCATGCCTGTGACCCAGAACATCATGCCTGAACGGCATGTCATCCACGCTTGAACGGCATGTGGTACACTACTGAACGTCATGTGGCGGACGCCTGTGACCCTGGACATCATGCGTGAACAGCATGGCTTGGACGCTGAACGGCATGGCGAGGACGCCTGAACGGCATATCATGCATGGCTGAACGTCATGTGGTGCATGCGTGTGACCCTGAACATCATGTCTGAACGGCTTGGAATGGATGCTAGAACGTCATGTCGTGCATGTCTCTGACCCTGAACATCATGCCTGAACGGCATGTCATCCACGCCTGAACGGCTTGTGGTGCATGCCTGAACTTCATGTGGTGGACGCCTGTGATCCTGGACATCATGCCTGAACGGAATGGTTGGGACACCTGAACGGCATGTCATGCACGGCTGAACGTCATGTGGTGCATGCGTGTGACCCTGAACATCATGCCTGAACGGCATGGCATCGACACCTGAACGTCTTGTGGTGCATGCGTGTGACCTTGAACATCATGCCTGAACGGCATGGCAATGACGCCCGAACGGCATGTGGTGCATGCTTGTGACCCTCAACATCATGCCTGAACGGCATGTGGTGCACTGCTGAACGTCATGTGGCGGACGCCTGTGACCCTGAACATCATGCCTGAACGGCATGGAATGGACGCCAAAACGGCATGTGGTGCATGCGTGTGACCCTGAAAATCATGCCTGAACGACATGGCATGGACGCCCGAACGGCAAGTGGTGCATGCCTGTGACCCTGAACATCATGCTTGAACGGCATGGAATGGACGCCAAAACGGCATGTGGTGCATGGCTGAACATCATGTGGTGAATGCATGTGACCCTGAACATCATGCCTAAACGGCATGGCATGGACGCCCGAACGGCATGTTGTGCACGCGTGTGACCCTGAAAATCATGCCTGAACGGCGTGGAATCGACGCCAGAACGGCATGTGGTGCATGCCTGTGACCCTGAACATGATGCCTGAACGGCATATGGTGCATGGCTGAACGTCTTGTGGTGGACGCCTGTGACCCTGAACATCATGCCTAAATGGAATGGCTTGGACGCCTGTACGGCAAGGCGTGGATGCCTGAACGGCATGTCAAGCATGGCTGAACGTCATGTGGTGCATGCCTGTGACCCTGAACGTCATGGCTTTACGGCATGGCATGGACGCCCGAACGGCATGTGGTGCATGCCTGTTACCCTGAACGTCATGCCTGAACGGCATGTCATACACGCCTCACGGCATGTGGTGCATGGCTAAACGTCATGTGGTGGACGCCTGTGACCGTGAACATCATGCCTGAACGGCATTGCTTGGATGCCTGTACGGCAAGGCGTGGATGCCTGAGCGGCATGTCAAGCATGCCTGAACGTCATGTGGTGCATGCGTGTGACCCTGAACATCATGCTTCAACGGCATAGAATGGACGCCCGAACGTCATGTGGTGCATGCCTATGACCCGGAACGTCATGCCTGAACGGCATGGCATGGACGCCCGAACGGCATGTGGTGCATGGCTGTGACCAGAACGTCATGCCTGAACGGCATGTCATCCACGCCTGAACGGCATGTGGTGAATGGCTGAACATCATGTGGTGGACGCCTGTGACCCTGAACATCATGCCTGAACGGCATGACATGGACGCCTGAACGTCATGTGGTGCTTGCTTGTGACCATAAACATCATGCTTGAACGGCATGGCATGGACGCCTAAACGGCATGTGGTGCATGCCTATGACCCTGAACATCATGCGTGAACGGTTTGTGGTGCTTGGCTGAACGTCATGTGGTGGACGACTATGACCTTGAACATCATGCCTGAACGGCTTGGCATGCATGGCTGATCGTCATGTGGTTCATGCCTGTGACCTTGAACATCATGCCTCAACGGCATGGCATGGACGCCTAAACGGCATGTGGCCCATGAATGAACGTCATGTCATGAAGGTCTGAACGGCATGGCATGGACGCCTGAACGGCATGTGGTGCATGGCTGAACGTCATGTCACGAAGGTCTGAACGGCATGGCATGGACGCCAAAACATCATGTGGTGCATGCTTGTGACCTTGAACATCATGCCTGAACGGAATGGCATGGACGCCGGAACGGCATGTGGTGGTTGCTTGTGACCCTGAACATCATGCCTGAACGGCATGTGGTGCATGCGTGTGACCCTGAAAATCATACCTGAACGGCATGGCATGGACACCCGAACGGCATGTGGTGCATGGCAATGACCCTCAACATCATGCCTGAACGGCATGTCATGCATGCCTGAACGTCATGTGGTGCATGCGTGTGACCCTGAATATCATGCTTGACCGGCATGGAATGGACGCCAGAACATCATGTGGTGCATGCCTGTGACCCGGAACGGCATGTGGTGCATGTTGTGACCCTGAACGGCTTGTGGTGAATGCCTGTGACCCTGAACGGCATGGCAAGCATGGCTGAACGTCATGTGGTGCATGCCTGTGACCCTGAATATCATGCCGGAATGGCATGGCATAGACGCCTAAATGTCATTTGGTGCATGCGTGTTACCCTGAACATCATGCCTGAACGGCATGGCATGAACGCCAGAAAGTCATGTGGTGCATACCTGTGACCCTGAACATCATGCCTGAACGGCATCGTATTGACGCCTGTACGGCATGTGGTGCATGCCTGTGACACTGAACATCATGCCTGAACGGCATGTCATCCACGCCTGAACGGCATGTGCTGCATTGCTGAACGTCATGTGGTGGACGCCTGTCACCCTGAACAACATGCCTGAACGGCATGACATGCATGGCTGAACGTCATGTGGTGCATGCCTGTGACCCTGAACGTCATGTCTGAACGGAATGGCATGGACGCCTGAACGGCATGTGGTGCATGGCTGAACGTCATGTCATGAAGGTCTGAACGGCATGGCATGGACGCCTAAACATCATGTGGTGCATGCGTGTGACCCTGAACATCATTCCTGAACGGCATGGCATTGATGCCGAAACGTCAGATGGTGCATATCTGAACGACTTGTCATGAATGTCTGAACGGCATGTCATGCCTGGTTGAACGTCATGTGGTGCATGTGCGTGGCCCTGAACATCATGCCTGAACGGCATGGCATGGACGCCTGAACGGCATGTGGCGCAAGCCTGTGACCCTGAACATCATGCCCGAACGGCATGTGGTGCATGGCTGAACGTCATGTGGTGGACGCCGATGACCCCGACCATCAAGCCTGAACGGCATGGCATGGACCACTGAACAGCATGGTGTGGACACCTAAACGGCATGGCATGGATGCCTGAACGGCATGTGGTGCATGCTTGTTACCCTGAACATGATGCCTGAACAGCATCGCATGGACGCCTGAACGGCAAGTGGTGCATGCCTATGATCCTGAACATCATGCTTGAACGGCATGTCATCCACGCCTGAACGACATGTGGTGCATGCCTGAACGACATTTGGTTGACGCCTGTGAACCTGAACAACATGCCTGAACGGCATGGCAAGCATGGCTGAACGTCATGTGGTGCATGCCTGTGACCCTGAACATCATGCCTGAATGGCATGGCATGGACGCCTAAATGACATGTGGTGCATGCGTGTAACCCTGATCATCATGCCTGAACGGCATGGCACTGACGCCTAAACGGCATATGGTGCATCTCTGAACGGCATGTCATGAATGTGTGAACGGCATGTAATGCATGGCTGAACGTCATGTGGTGCATGCCTGTGACCCTGAATATCATGCCTGAATGGCATGGCATAGACGCCTAAATGTCATTTGGTGCATGCGTGTTACCCTGAACATCATGCCTGAACGGCATGGCATGAACGCCAGAAAGTCATGTGGTGCTTGATGTGACCCTGAACTTCATGCCTGAACGACATGGCATGGATGCCTGAACGGCATGTGGTGCATGCCTGTGACACTGAACATCATGCTTGAACGGCATGTCATCCACGCCTGAACGGCATGTGCTGCATTGCTGAACGTCATGTGGTGGACGCCTGTCACCCTGAACAACATGCCTGAACGGCATGACATGCATGGCTGAACGTCATGTGGTGCATGCCTGTGACCCTGAACGTCATGCCTGAACGGAATGGCATGGACGCCTGAACGGCATGTGGTGCATGGCTGAACGTCATGTCATGAAGGTCTGAACGGCATGGCATGGACGCCTAAACATCATGTGGTGCATGCGTGTGACCCTGAACATCATTCCTGAACGGCATGGCATTGACGCCGAAACGTCAGATGGTGCATATCTGAACGACTTGTCATGAATGTCTGAACGGCATGTCATGCCTGGCTGAACGTCATGTGGTGCATGTGCGTGGCCCTGAACATCATGCCCGAACGGCATGGCATGGACGCCTGAACGGCATGTGGCGCAAGCCTGTGACCCTGAACATCATGCCCGAACGGCATGTGGTGCATGGCTGAACGTCATGTGGTGGACGCCGATGACCCTGACCATCAAGCATGAACGGCATGGCATGGACGCCTGAACGGCATGGTGTGGACACCTGAACGGCATGGCATGGATGCCTGAACGGCATGTGGTGCATGCTTGTGACCCTGAACATCATGCCTGAACGGCATCGCATGGACGCCTGAATGGCAAGTGGTGCATGCCTATGATCCTGAACATCATGCTTGAACGGCATGTCATCCACGCCTAAACGACATGTGGTGCATGGCTGAACGTTATGCGGTGGACGCCTGTGAACCTGAACAACATGCCTGAACGGCATGGCAAGCATGGCTGAACGTCATGTGGTGCATGCCTGTGACCCTGAACATCATGCCTGAATGGCATGGCATGGACGCCTAAATGTCATGTGGTGCATGCGTGTAACCCTGATCATCATGCCTGAACGGCATGGCACTGACCCCTAAACGGCATATGGTGCATCTCTGAACGGCATGTCATGAATGTGTGAACGGCATGTCATGCATGGCTGAACGTCATGTGGTGCATACCTGTGACCCTGAACATCATGCCTGAACGGCATGGCATGGACGCCTGAACGGCATGTGGTGCATGGCTAAACGTCATGTCATGAAGGTCTGAATGGCATGGCATGGACGCCTAAATGTCATGTGGTGCATGCGTGTGACCCTGATCATCATGCCTGAACGGCATGGCACTGACACCTAAACGGCATTTGGTGCATCTCTGAACGGCATGTCATGAATGTTTGAATGGCATGTCATCCATGGCTGAACGTCAAGTGGTGCATACCTCTGACCCTGAACATCATGCCTGAACGGAATCGCATGGACGCCAGAACATCATGTGGTGCGTGCTTGTGACCCAGAACATCATGCCTGAACGGCATGTCATCCACGCCTGAACGGCATGTGGTGCATGGTTGAACGTCATGTGGTGGACGCCTGTGACCCTGAACAACATGCCTGAACAGCATGGCTTGCATGGCTGAACGGCATGTGGTGCATGCCTGTGACCCTGAACATCATGCCTGAACGGCATGGCTTGGATGCCTGAACGGCATGTGATGCATGCCTAAACGTCTTGTCATGAAGGTCTGAACGGCATGGCATGGACGCCTAAAAGTCATGCGGTGCATGCGTGTGACCCTGAACATCATGCCTGAACGGCATGACATTGACGCCTAAACGGCATATGGTGTATCTCTGAACGGCATGTCATGAATGTCTGAACGGCATGGCTTGCACGCCTGAACGGCATGTGGTGCATGACTGTGACCCTGAACATCAAGCCTGAACGGCATGTCATGCACGCCTGAAAGGCATGTGGTGCATGGCTGAACGTCATTTGGTGGACGCCGATGACCCTGAACATCATGCCTGAACGGCATGGCAGGGACGCCTGAACGGCATGGAGTGGACGCATGAACGGCATGGCATGGACGCCTCAATGGCATGGAGTGGACGCATGAACGGCATGGCATGGACTCCTGAACGGCATGTGGTGCATGCTTGTGACCCTGAACATCATGCCTGAACGGCATCGCATGGACGCCTGAACGGCAAGTTGTGCATGCCTCTGCCCATGAACATCATGCTTGAACGGCATGTCATCCACGCCTGAATGGCATGTGGTGCATGGCTGAACGTCATGTGGTGGACGCCTGTGACCCTGAACAACAAGCCTGAACGGCCTGGCATGCATGGCTGAACGTCATGTGGTGCATGCCTGTGACCCTGAACATCAAGCCTGAACGGCATGGCAAGGACGCCTGAACGGCATGTGGTGCAAGGCTGAACGTCATGTCATGCAGGTCTGAACGGCATGGAATGGATGCCTAAACGTCATGTGGTGCATGCGTGTGACCCTGAACATCATGCCTGAACGGCTTGGCACTGACACCTAAACGGCATATGGTGCTTCTCTGAACGGCATGTCATGAATGTCTGAAGGGCATGTCATGCATGGCTGAACGTCATGTGGTGCATACCTGTGACCCTGAACATCATGCCTGAACGGCATCGCATTGACGCCTGTACGGCAAGTGGTCCATGCCTTTGCCCCTGAACATCATGCTTGAACGGCATGTCATCCACGCCTGAACGGCATGTGCTGCATGGCTGAACGTCATGTGGTGGATGCATGTGACCCTGAACAACATGCCTGAACGGCATGGCTTGCATGGCTGAACGGCATGTGGTGCATGCCTGTGACCCTGAACATCATGCCTGAACGGCATGTCATCCACACCTGAACGGCATGTGATGCATGCCTGAACGTCATGTCATGAAGGTCTGAACGGCATGGCATGGACGTCTAAAAGTCATGTGGGGCATGCGTGTGACCCTGAACATCATGCCTGAACGGCATGGCACTGACGCCTAAACGGCATATGGTGTATCTCTGAACGGCATGTCATGAATGTTTGGACGGCATGGCTTGCACGCCTGAACTGCATGGCGTGGATGCCTAAACGGCACGGGATGCACGCCTGAACGACATGTGGTGCATGCGTGTGACCCTTAACGTCATGCCTGAACGGCATGTCCTCCACGCCTGAACGGCATGTGGTGCATGGCTGAACGTCATGTGGTGGACGCCTATGACCCTGAACAACATGCCTGAACGGCATGGCATGCATGGATGAACGTCATGTGGTGCATGCCTGTGACCCTGAACATGGTGCCTGAACGGCATGGCATGGACGCCTAAACGTCATGTGGTGCATGCGTGTGACCCTGAAAATCATGACTGAATGGCATGGCATTGACGCCTAAACGTCATATGGTGCATATCTGAACCGCATGTCTTGAATGTCTGAACGGCATGGCATGGATGCCAGAACGTCATGTGGTGCATGCTGTGACCCTGAACTTCATGCCTTAACGGCATGGCATGGACGCCTGAACGGCATGTGGTGCAAGCCTGTGACCCTGAACATCATGCCTGAACGGCAGGTGGTGCATGGTTGAACGTCATGTGGTGGATGCCGATGACCCTGAACATCATGCCTGAACGGCATGGCATGGACGCCTGAAAGGCATGGTGTGGACGCTTGAACGGCATGGCATGGACGCCTGAACGGCATGTGGTGCATGCTTGTGACCCTGAACGTCATGCCTGAACGGCATCGCATGGACGCCTGAACGGCAAGTGGTGCATGCCTATGACCCTGAACATCATGCCTGAACGGCATGTCATCCACGCCTGCACGGCATGACATGCATGCCTGATCGTCATGTGGTGCATGCCTGTGACCCTGAACATCATGCCTGAACGGCATGGCATGGACGCCTGAACGGCATGTCATGGCTGAACGTCATGTCATGAAGGTCTGAACGGCATGGCATGGAGGCCTGAACGGCATATGGTGCATGCCTGTGAGCCTGAACATCATGCCTGAACGGCATGTGATGCAAAGCTGAACGTCATGTGGTGGACGCCGATGACCCTGAACATCATGCCTAAACGGCATGGCATGCATGGCTGAACGTCATGTGGTGCATGCCTGTGACCCTGAACATCATGCCTGAACGGCATCGCACAGACGACTAAACGGCATATGGTGCATCTCTGAACGTCATGTCATGAAGGTCTGAACGGCATGGCATGCATGGCTGAACGTCATGTGGTGCATACCTGTGACCCTGAACATCATGCCTGAACGGCATCGCATGGACGCCAGGACGTCATGTGGTGCATGCTTGTGACCCAGAACATCAAGCCTGAACGGCATGGCATGGACGCCTGAACGGCATGTGGTGCATGCCTGTGACCCTGAACATCATGCCTGAACGGCATGTCCTCCACACCTGAACGGCATGTGGTGCATGGCTGAACGTCATTAGGTGGACGCCTATGACCCCGAACAACATGCCTGAACGGCAGGGCTTGCACGCCTGAACTGCATGGCGTGGATGCCTGAACGGAATGTCATGCATGGCTTAACGTCATGTGGTGCATGCGTGCGGCCCTGAACATCATGCCTGAACGGCATGGCATGGACGCCATAACGTCATGTGGTGCATGCTTTGACCCTGAACTTCATGCCTGAACGGCATGGCATGAACGTCTGAACGACATGTGGTGCATGCCTGTGACCCTGAATATCATGCCTGAACGGCACGGCATGGACGCTTGAACGGCATGTGGTGCATGCGTGTGACCCTGAACGGCATGGCTTGGACGCCTAAACGGCATGTGGTGCATGCTTGTGTACCTGAGCATCATGCCTGAACGGCATGGCATGGACGCCTGAACGGCATGTGGTTCATGCCTATGGCCCTGAACATCATGCGTGAACGGCATGTCATCCACGCCTGAACGGCATGTGGTTCATGGCTGAACGTAATGTGGTGGACTCCTCTCATCCTGAACATCATGACTGAACGGCATGGCACGGACGCCTGAACGGCATGTGGTGCTTGGCTGAACGTCATGTCATGAAGGTCTGAACGGCATGGCACGGACGCCTGAACGGCATGTGGTGGTTGGCTGAACGTCATGTCATGAATGTCTGAACGGCATGGCACGGACGCCTGAACGTCATGTGGTGCCTGCGTGTGACCCTGAACATCATGCCTGAACGGCATGGCATGGACGCCTGAAAGGGATATGGTGCATGTCTGAACGGCATGTCATGAATGTCTGAACGGCATGTTATGCATGGCCGAACGTCATGTGATGCATTCCTGTTACCCTGAACATCATTCCTGAACGGCATGGCATGAACGCCAGAAGGTCATGTGGTGCATGCCTGTGACCCTGAACATCATACCTGAGCGGCATTGCATGGACGCCTGAACGGCATGTGGTGCATGCCTGTGACCCGGAACATCTTGCCTGAACGGCCTGTCATCCACGACTGAACGGCATGTGGTGCATTGCTGAACGTCATGTGATGGACGCCTATGACCATGAACATCATGCCTGAACGGCATGGCTTAGACGCCTGAACGTCATGGCGTGGATGCCTGAACGGCATGTCATGCATGGCAGAACGTCATGTGGTGCATGCGTGTTACCCTGAACATCATGCCTGAACGGCATGGCATGGACGTCTGAACGTCATGTGGTTCATGCCTGTGACCTTGAATGTCATGCCTGAACGGCTTGGCATGGGCGCCCGAACGGCATGTGGTGCATGCCTGTGACCCTGAACATCATACCTCAATGGCATGTCATGAATGTCTGAAAAGCATGTCATGCATGGCTGAATGTCATGTGGTGCATGCCTGTGACGCTGAACATCTTGCCTGAATGGCATGGCATGGACACCTGAACGGCATGGCATGGACGCCGGAACGGCATGTGGTGCATGCCTGTGACCCTGAACATCATGCCTGAACGGCATGGCATGGACGCTTGAACATCATGTGGTGCATGCGTGTGACCCTGAACATCATGCCTGAACGGCATGGCTTGGACGCCTGAACGGCATGTGGTGCATGCCTGTGTCCCTGAGCATCATGCCTGAACGGCATGGCATGGACGCCTGAACGGCATGTGGTTCATGCCTATGACCCTGAACATCATGCGTGAACGGCATGTCATCCACGCCTGAACGACACGTGGTTCATGGCTGAACGTCATGTGGTGGACACCTCTGACCCTGAACATCATGCCTGAACGGCATGGCATGGACGCCTGAACGGCATGTGGTGCTTGGCTGAACGTCATGTCATGAAGGTCTGAACGGCATGGCCTGGACGCCTGAACGTCATGTGGTGCCTGCGTGTGACCCTGAACATCATGCCTGAACGGCATGGCATGGACGCCTGAACGGGATATGGTGCATGTCTGAACGGCATGTCATGAATGTCTGAACGGCATGTCATGCATGGCTGAACGTCATGTGATGCATGCCTGTGACCCTGAACATCATTCCTGAACGGCATGGCATGGACGCCAGAAGTTCATGTGGTGCATGCCTGTGACCCTGAACTTCATGCCTGAGCGGCATTGCATGGACGCTTGAACGGCATGTGGTGCATGCCTGTGACCCAGAACATCATGCCTGAACGGCCTGTCATCCACGCCTGAACGACATGTGGTGCATGGCTGAACGTCATGTGATGGACGCCTACGACCCTGAACATCATGCCTGAACGGCATGGCTTGGACGCCTGAACGTCATGGCGTGGATGCCTGAAAGGCATGTCATGCATGGCTGAACGTCATGCGGTGCATGTGTGTGACCCTGAACATCATGCCTGAACGGCATGGCATGGACGCCTGAACGTCATGTGGTTCATGCCTGTGACCTTGAATGTCATGCCTGAACGGCTTGGCATGGGCGCCCGAACGGCATGTGGTGCATGCCTGTGACCCTGAACGTCATACCTGAACGGCATGTCATGAATGTCTGAAAAGCATGTCATGCATGGCTGAACGTCATGTGGTGCATGGCATGGACACCTGAACGGCATGGCATGGACGCCGGAACGGCATGTGGTGCATGCCTGTGACCCTGAACATCATGCTTGAACGGCATGTCATCCACACCTGAACAACATGTGGTGCATGGCTGAACGTCATGTGGTGGACGCCTATGACCCTGAACATCATGCCTGAACAGCATGGCTTGGACCCCTGAACGGCATGGCATGCATGGCTGAAGGTCATATGGTGCATGCGTGTGACCCTGAACATCATGCCTGAACGGCATGGCATGGACGCCGGAACGTCATGTGGTGCATGCGTGTTACCCTAAACGTCATGCCTGAACGGCATGGCATGGACGCTTGAACGTCATGTGGTGCATGCGTGTGACCCTGAACATCATGCCTGAACGGCTTGGCATGGACGCCTGAACGGCATATGGTGCATGTCTGAACGGCATGTCATGAATGTCTGAACGGCATGTCATGCATGGCTGAACGTAATGTGGTGAATGCCTGTGACCCTGAACATCATGCCTGAACGGCATTGCTTCCACGTCCAAACGTTGTCACGGGGGTGTTTTCCTCCCCTTGGGTACGGAGGGATTGGGTGGTGGTGGTAATAACAGCGCCCAAGAAAATGAAAAAGTCAATATCCCCTATTAGGGGGCGGAGGTTTTTAAAAATTTGGGGCGTTGGTTGAGGCTGGATGGGGGGTGTCACGGGGGTGTTTCCCCCCTCTAGGGCAGGGGGATTGGGTGGTGATGGTAATAATAGCGCCCAAAAAAATGAACTAATTTGTCCTTAAATTGACTGTTACAGATCTCATTAAAAGAGCATTTACACCCTCCCAATATTTTGTAAGGCAACTGCTTAATGGCCTTACTATATCTAACTAATTTAGAAGATCAATTACTTGTTGTGTCTTCTCTTGTACTCCTTTGTGTTGTTTATTTTAACATGCATGGCAAATAACCTACCTGTTAAAGCTGATGCAATTTTGACTGGTTTCAAATAAGTAATAAGTGAGTGTTTTATTTATTTGTTTATCATCTTCTCCATTTCGTGATACTGAATGACTTATGTGGCCAAAATATGTAATATGCAGTTTGCTAACGACTGTAATTTAATGTACACATCTTGTCTCTTTTAAGCTAATCATAATGTCTGGTTCAAACTAACTCTTTTCATGTCTGAATAAAATACTTATATCAATACTTTTTAGAATATAAAAATTTATTATTTTTTAATCTTTCTATTTTTCAAAAATGGTTTTAAAATAAAAAAAATCACCATTTGAATATCAAATAGGGTCACCATTTGAAGATTTTTTTAGAATATAAAAATTTTGATAGAAAAATTTTGTGAAGACTTAGATTGACCGTTTGGACATCAAGGCTCATTTAGTATTATATGCTAGCATTAGTATATTAACATGATTCAAAAATCACCATTTGAATTTTTCGTTTGAACTCAATTTAATATATTTTTTAATTAAAAATATCAAAAAACTCCGTGATGTTAGGAGACCATAGTTTTACTCTATATACACACACCCCTAATTCCAAAGTCCAAAGTCCAAACATCTTCATCTTGGCCTGAGCCCTGATGTAGTAGGCAATCAAGCAAGCAGATATTTTGTGCTGTAGCAGAAGCCACAAAGTTATATGCATAAATCCAATCCAGTAGCGCACTGAGATATTATATGATTATTGCAAGACAAATTGCACGCGCACAGCACAAAGCCACAAAGTTATATGTATAAATCCAATCACCGATTCCTACAGTTTAATTGTAACCTAATGAAATCCTAAATACCAAAACAAACTCTTCTTTTGCTCTTCAAAATCTAATAAGACAGGAAGAAATTAGGCCTATGCTGTAGCAGAAGCCTTGGCAGCAGCAGAGGAGAGTTTGGATCGGCGCTTGGCCAGACTCTCGCTTCGGCGCTCACGCTGCTCCTTAAGGCGCTGAGCAAGAAGCTTCTGGTACTCAGCTGCCTCAAGTTTAGCCTTGACAATCCTCTTCTTCTTGTCAGCAATTCTCGCACGCTTCCTCTGGAGTGTAAGAGGTGTCACCAACCTCTGTATCTTGGGCGCCTTGCTGCACTTCTTTCCTGCATTTTATTCAAAAAACTTGACCATTAATTAACATAATAAAGCCTTCTGAAATCTAACTTAACCGTTAAAAAAGCCAATAAAAAATCTAAATGCAAATAGTAAACAGAAGCTTCGTTGGTGTAAGAGAGTCAAATCAGACCCAAGTTTAATGTAGCAGTGGTAGATGTAAATGCTCTCTCTTCTGTTTTACAACAAATGATATTTGTCCTTAAATTGACTGTTACAGATCTCATTAAAAGAGCATTTACACCCTCCCAATATTTTGTAAGGCAACAGGATTAATGACCTTACTATATCTAACTAATTTAGAAGATCATTTACTTGTTGTGTCTTCTCTGGTACTCCTTTGTGTGGTTTATTTTAACATGCATGGCAAAGAACCTCTTAAGGCTGATGCAATTTTGACTGGTTTCAAATAAACCACACAAGCTCCGTTGGTGTAAGAGAGTCAAATCAGACCCAAGTTTAGCAAAGCTTTGGCGCTATCTAACATCCTGATATGGCTATTTGATACTCTGAGAATAACAAATATATGTATATATATATATATATATCTTCGCGCCAAACAATTGAATTTATACACAAAACTATCTCAGAATAACAAAGATGGACTGAAAAGCACAATTAATGAAAGCAATAACTGCAATTAATTGTACAATAAAATAAAATAACAAACAGAAGATACAAATTAGATAATTGTACCAGTTTTGGTGGTGAACGTGCGGCGGTAGGTGTCGACATACTTGCGAACGTCATCGTCCTCGCTAAGATTGAAAAGCTTGCGGATCTTAGAGGCCCTCTTGGGTCCCCTCATCCTAGGCTTCTCAATGTCAGTCAAGCCGGGCAGGTCGTTCTCCCCCTTCTTCACAATCACCAAGTTCAGCACTGACAGGTCAGGGCTGACAATGCACCCACGCACAGACTTCCTCCTGCGCTCTCCGTTGCGCCTTCCGTATCCGCGGAAGCAAGGACTTCCTACATAAAAATTACATGCACAGTATTCTTTACTTATTATTATTCAAGCTCTATACATGCAGTTAACGACTGTCCTGACAGTAACAGACAACGATCGATGGGCTTGATGATCGATTCCTAAAATTAAGGTACAAATAAAATTACCTCTGTGAAGGAGCAAACTGACACGGCCCGGTGTCAGCACGCCCTGCTTCATGGGAAAACCTTGCTTGTCACAGCCGCCCATGATCTTGAACACATATCCCTTGAATTCCTATTAAATATTCAAGCAACTATATAATCTTAGTATAATTAATACAACTGACTATATATTAACATTTATAATAATCTACAAATTGTAGTGCATATACATCAAATGTTTGCATAACATCTTAGAAAGTCACAAGAACACTCATACCTCGCCAAGTGCGTCCCCATTAACCTCTTGAGAGATCCTCTTGTCATAGAAAGCACGACTGCAAAAGCAATTTCAGTCCCCGTGTTAAATTTACAAATTAATAAAAGCCATCAGAACACTAATGAACAAATAGTTCAGATGCTAAACTACATTATATTTACACCTTCAGATAGAAAATTATGTTATCACAAAATTTGTACAATCCTTTGTTTAAAGGGAACAATTCGAGCACTCGAACTCAGTAAAGCAGTTTCATTTTCCTCTACAAATTAATGTAAGGTAAACCATGATGCATTTAGGATTCAGATGTTGAGAGCAAGTAGTGAATCCCAGAACGCATAATAACTAATTAAAGAAGAAATGAAATGTCCTCATTAAAGATTAATTTATTATTCTCATATGCAAGTCTGAATCTCATCTAAAAATTAAAAACAAATTAGAAAGAAATCTGGCAACAAGCAACGGGGATAACTTACAGCTTCTGATCATCATCGATCTCTAGCTTCTTCTGGCATCCGGTCGTGGGATTGGCGATGTTGAACTGGAAATTTCAAACAAATCGAAGAAAACACATGAATCATCTCGAAGAATCATCCATCAACATCAGATCTCAAATCATACCAAATCAAACGGCGTAATATCAGGACAATGAGAATGAATACCTTCATCTTGGACCAAAATCTGGGGCTGAAGGTGTCAAAGCCTGAGGCGCGAGCAATGGATCGGAGCAGCGGCTAGGCTATTTTCTTCCGAGAGAGAATGGATTTTGAATATATATATATAGCTCGCGGCGGAAGCCTGACTAGGGTTCGTTTCCGTTTGGATGTCTAATCCGAGCACCTCGTCGAAGCGCTAGATTGGCTGCCATCTCTCGTCTTCTACCTTTAGCTTTTCTCAAGTTAGCTTCTGCTATTTTAAGAGCTTCTTGAGCTTCTTGCGGATCAACGTCGTATTTCTCTCTGCAACATTTCCTAAAAGAAAGATGGTTTCATTTTGGCTGACACCTCCTTATTCGTATTTATGTCGAATAACGAGATAGTATGAATAAGAATGAGAATAAGAATAAGAATAAGAATATTTTTTTGTATTGATAAAATAAAAAGTTTTATTAATTTAACGGATGATGATGTAAATAAAAGTTATTTCATATCTATTATTCTATCATGTAATATAAGATAAATGGTTTATAAAATAAAAATATATGATAATTTTTAATTAGTAGTTTATGATGAAATTGGTTTATACAATATTTTGCTTTATATTTTTTTGAGATAATAGAACCGATAATTGTAATTTTTATATTTTATTATATGAGTAAAGTTAGCGTGAGCTTAAGCTCGCCAAGGTCATTAGTGAGTTTAACTCAAAAATCTATTGAATCGGTTTATATTTTCAAATCTAAATCGTTCAAAAAATTCTTTCTATCAAAATTTTATAGGATACTGAAATTTTTTATTTTTAGGATTTTCTAACTTTTTTTTAGATTTTCTAAAATGACTCTAAAAATAATATTAAAATAAATAATCTTTGTATATAAAAATAAATTATTTTCAAAAATATGAAATAAATAGTTAGAAAAACTCTAAAAATAAAAAATTTCATTATCCAATAAAATTTTGATATGAAGAATTTATTGAGCAATTTGGATTTGAAAATTTAAGCCGACTCGGTAGATTTTTTAGTTAAGTTTAAAAATAGCCTTGATGAGTTTAAACTCGCGCTAGCTTTATTCTTATTATATTCTTGTAAGATGTATTAGAGTAATATATTTATTTGTTTGTTATTTTTTTTGGTTAAGTTATATAAATTATAAATTACTCGGTAATCATTCATTATTTATTCATTACTCGTTAATTTTAACAGATAAAAGATAAAATATAAATAAGACTAAATTTAACGGATAAAAATAAAATATGAATAAAACTAATATCAGAAAATATCTCCATCCGATTCATATCATATTCATTGATTTTTTTTTTTTTGCTTCTGAATCTAAAATCATTGGATTGAAAGTCAGGCAGGTAAATCCGTATCTTAAAGTATTAATTAGTTTAACATAATTTTTACTTACAATTGGTTGCCTCCAATGTCTTGCAACTAGAACTAATGAGTTTTGTTTTTTATAGCCGTCTGTATCTAATTAAAAAAAAGGATTAACATGTAGCAACAATATTAATTAGCGGAAAGTGTTCTAATCAGAATTTTATTTTTTATTTGACCTATATGGAAGAGGTATGTGTGGTGTTAAGTTGAGATAAATTGCATTGGTTAGCTGCCACATATAATTTGCCTCTTAACTAATAGTTCACACAAACTGAAACTGTATGAAGTATGATCACGCCATATGCAGTTACAAGTTACCAAAAAAAGAACCACCATCCCTTATATTATAAATTGATATACAAAAAATGCACCCGTTTTGTATAATAGTACAAACAACATCATTTGACAAATAGAAGTTACATCAAATATAACATGCAGAGTTACAGCAGGATAAGGAAAATTAATTATAAAATAAAGGGTGGAATCAGTTGGCAATAGATTTTCAAATAAATTCTAAAAAATCTTAACAATAGAAAATATATATATATTTTTTGTATTTATAGATTGATTGTGTTTCAAAATTTATTTGATAATCCATCAAAGATCATTAAAATTTATACTATTTGCAACAGTCTACATTTAGTGATCTTTGATAAACTATTAAATAATATTTAAATTATATAAAATTTGAAAAATAATCATTCTGTATATTCAAGAATATGTTTTTCAGATTTTTTTCGAATTTATTCAAAATATCATTGTCTGAATTGTCAAAATAATCATTGTTAACCGATCACTCCATGTAAAACTAAAATGACGTACAAAACTAATTTTTAAGCAAAATAAAGCAACAAGTACGTAACAAAATAACAGTTATTAATAAATAAATTGATTAAATGAAGTATAGTACTTAAATAATTTAAAGAATCATACTTAAAACTTTTTATTCCTTAAGCTACCAAAATGCACTGATAAATAATTCAGAACTAATATATCTATATTCGTAATCCCTGTTCGACTAGTAGCGTTTTTGGCTAATGATTGATATATAAATATAAAAATAATTAGGTTGGTAATGAATTAAAGTCTTGTTAGTTAGAAAAATGAGAATACACATTTAAATCCGAGACTCTAGATAAATAACTTCACATTCTCTATTATAATACAGAGGAGCGGATAAAATTTGAATCCTTTAACATGAATTTTAATGTTATTCATTCTATTAAAATTCTCTCGTGAATAATATTAAGCGATCGGATTTGGAGGCTCAATGAATCCTTGATAAGGAATCAAAGAAAACCTTCAAGTCATCATCAAAATAAAAGAGAAAAAGGGAAAAGAAAAAAAATGAAAGAAAGAAAACGATTCTGTGGTTTCTGATTTCTTATACCAGCAGGTCTCACAGAAATAGTTTTCGAATTCCAATGAGCAGGCTTTCAAATTTCATTAAAGGTAACATATTTTAGTACAAACTGTGATGTAACTATAGTTAGCCTAGGGTTTACACCATATATAAACTCGTTAAATCTCAGCTCTGTAAAAATACAAAATGCAATACAAACAGTAATTCAAACTTCTTCTTTCTGTGTTTCTCTTATGCCGGAAACCTCCAGTATCGACCAAATGGAGGATTTGAAATTCCCAGTATGGGCAAGACCAAGAAGGAAAGAAAGCCACGGAGTTTCGTTCCATTAGAGTTGGAATTGGAAACCAATCAAAATCAACCATTAAGCATTTCCCTTCTCTGCATAGAAGCGTTTTGACTTCTGAGAAAGGATGGGGCACATGCACTGCCACGCTCTGTTGGGAGCATATACCTTGCTTTGAACGCAAGTTGCGCCCGAGGGACCCTCCCGAGGGAACGCCTGCCTCATGGGCGTTAGAAGCCCATCCACGCTCGGATGCCTTGCCTCGTGCATTGCTTGATGCGAACACTGGCCTTCCGAGTTGCGAGATGCGGTGGGCGGAAGTGTACGGCCGTTGGATGGTGCTGGGAGCGGCGAGTGGTGGGATGCTGCGCACGTCGCCCCCGACCCCCATGTCGGCGTAAGGTTTGTTGGTTTGAACCCCTAACGAGGAGTTTGCTGTTGCGGCATTATGTCGTGTGGCATCTTCAGACCGATACCCCAGGTCAGGCGGGGCCACCCGCTGAGTTTAAGCATATAAATAAGCGGAGGAGAAGAAACTTACAAGGATTCCCCTAGTAACGGCGAGCGAACCGGGAGCAGCCCAGCCTTAGAACGGCATGGCGTGGACGCCTGAACGGCATGGCGTGGACGCCTGAACGGCATGGCGTGGACGCATGAACTGCATGGCGTGGACGCCTGAATGTCATGGCGTGGACGCCTGAACGGCATGGCGTCGACGCCTGAACTGCATGGCGTGGACGCCTGAACGGCATGGCCTGAACGCCTGAACGTCATGTGGTGCATGCCTGTGACCCTGAACATCATGCCTGACGGCATGGCACCCACGCCTGAACGGCTTGTGGTGCATGGCTGAACGTCATCTGGTGGACGCCTGTAACCCTGAACATCATGCCTGAACGGCATGTCATCCACGCCTGAACGACATGTCGTGCATGGCTGAACGTCATCTAGTGGACGCCTGTGACCCTGAACATCATGCCTGAACGGCATGGCGTGGACGCCTGAACGGCATGGCCTGGACGCCTGAACGGCATGGCCTGGACGCCTGAACGTCATGTGGTGCATGCTTGTGACCCTGAACGTCATGCCTGAACAGCATGGCATCCACGCCTGAACGACACGTGGTCCATGGCTGAACGTCATGTGGTGGATACCTGTGACCCTGAACATTATGGCTGAACGACATGTCATCCACGCCTAAACGGCATGTGGTGTATGGCTGAACGTCATGTGGTGGACGCCTCTGACCCCGAACATCATGCTTGAACGGCATGTCATCCACGCTTGAACGGCACGTGGTGCATGGCTGAACGTCATGTGGTGGATACCTGTGACCCTGAACATCATGGCTGAACGACATGTCATCCACGCCTAAACGACATGTGGTGTATGGCTGAACGTCATGTGGTGGACGCCTCTGACCCCGAACATCATGCTTGAACGGCATGTCATCCACGCTTGAACGGCATGTGGTGCATGGCTGAACGTCATGTGGTGGACACCTGTGACCCTGAACATCATGCCTGAACGGCATGTCATCCACGCTTGAACGGCATGTGGTGCATGGCTGAACGTCATGTGGTGGACACCTGTGACCCTGAACATCATGCCTGAACGGCATGTCATCCACGCTTGAACAGCATGTGGTGCATGGCTGAACGTCATGTGGTGGATACCTGTGACCCTGAACATCATTCCTGAACGGCATGGCATGGACGCCTGAACGGAACGGCGTGGACGCCTGAACGGCACGTGGTGCATGGCGTGGACGCCTGAACGGCATGTCATCCACGCCTGAAGGGCATGTGGTGCATGGCTAAACGTCATGTGGTGGATGCCTGTGACCCTGAACATCATGCTTGAACGGCATGGTACGGATGCCTGAACGGCATGGCGTGGATGCCTGAACGGCATGGCCTGGACGCCTGAACGTCATGTGGTGCTTGCCTGTGACCCTGAACATCATGCCTGAACGGCATGGCATCCACGCCTGAACGTCATGTGGTGCTTGCTTGTGATCATGAACATCATGCCGGAACGGCATGACATGGACGCCTTATCGGCATGTGGTGCATGCTTGTGACCCTGAACATCATGCCTGAACGGCATGTCATCTACACCTGAACGGCATGTGGTGCATTGCTGAACGTCATGTGGTGGATGCCTGTGACCCAAAACAACAAGCATGAATGGCATGGCATGGACGCCTGAACGGCATGGCGAGGATGCCTGAACGGCATGGTATGGACGCCTGAAAGGAATGGCGTGGACGCCTGAACGGCATGGCAAGGATGCCTGAACGTCATGTGGTTTATGCCTGTGATCCTGAACATCATGCCTGAACGGCATGGCATCCACGCCTGAATGGCATGTGGTGAATGACTGAACGTCATGTGGTGCATGGCTGAACGTCATGTGGTGGATGCCTGTGACCCTGAACATCATGCCTGAACGGCATGGCATGGATGCATGAACGAAATGGCGTGGACGCCTCAACGACATGGCATGGACACCTGAACGTCATGTGGTTTTTCCCTGTGATCCTGAACATAATGCCTGAACCGCATGGCATCAATGCCTCAACGACATGTGGTGCATGGCTGAACGTCATGTGGTGGACGCCTGTGACCCTGAACATCATGCCAGAACGGCATGTCCTACACGCCTGAACGGCATGTGGTGCATGGCTGAACGTCATGTTGTGGACGCTTGTGACCCTGAACATCATGCCTGAACGGCATGGCATGTACGCCTGACCGGCATGGCGTGGACGCCTGAACGGCATGTCATCCACGCCTGAACGGCATTTGGTGCATGGCTGAACGTCATGTGGTGGATGCCTGTGACCCTGAACGTCATGCATGAACGGCATGGCATGGACGCCTGAACGACATGACGTGGATGCCTGAACGGCATGGCATGCACGCATGAACGGCATGGCTTGAATGTTTGAACGGCATGGCATGGACGCCTGAACGTCATGTGGTGCATGCATGTGACCCTGAACATCATGCCTGAATGGCATGGCATCCACGCCTGAAGGGCATGTGGTGCATGGCTGAACGTCATGTGGTGGATGA
Organism: x Bolboschoenoplectus mariqueter; assembly: GCA_037678475.1. Taxonomy (NCBI): domain Eukaryota; kingdom Viridiplantae; phylum Streptophyta; class Magnoliopsida; order Poales; family Cyperaceae; genus x Bolboschoenoplectus; species x Bolboschoenoplectus mariqueter. Next base: position 4,685,208 of record CM075233.1, on the reverse strand, counting down.
CTGTGACCCTGAACATCATGCCTGAACGACATGGCGTGGATGCATGAACGGCATGTCATACATGGCTTAACGTCATGTGGTGCATGCGTGTGACCCTAAACATCATGCCTGAACAGCATGGCATGGACGCCAGAACGTCATGTGGTGCTTGCTTGTGACCCTGAGCATCATGCCGGAACGGCATGACATGGACGCCTTATTGGCATGTGGTGGACGCCTGTGACCTTGAACATTATGCCAGAACGGCATGCCATGGATGCCTGAACGGCTTATCATTCATGGCTGAACGTCAAGTGGTGCATGCGTGTGACCCTGAACATCACGCCTGAACGCCATGGCATGGACGCCTGAACATCATGTGGTGCATGCCTGTGACCCTGAACATCATACCTGAACGGTATGACATGGACGCCTGAACCACATGTGGTGCATGACAGTGACGCTCAACATCATGCTTCAACGGCATGTCCTCCACGCCTGAACGGTATGTGGTGCATGGCTGAACATAATGTGGTGGACGCCTGTGACCTTGAACATCATGGCTGAACGGCATGCCATGGAAGCCTGAACGGCATGGCGTGAACGCCTGAACGGCATGTCATTCATGGACTGAACGTCAAGTTGTGCATGCGTGTGACCCTGAACATCATGCCTGAACGGCATGGCATGGACGCCTGAACGTCATGTGGTGCATGCCTGTGACCATGAACATAATAACTGAACGGCATGGCATGGACGCCTGAACGGCATGTCCTCCACGCCTGAACGGCTTGTGGTACATGGCTGAACGTCTTGCGGTGGACGCCTGTGACGCTTAACATCATGCCTACACGGCATGGCATGGACACCTGAACGGCATGGCGGGGACGCCTGACCGGCATGGCGCGGACGCCGGAACGGCATGTCATGCATGGCTGAACGTCATGTGGGTCATGCGTGTCACCCTGAACACGATGCCCGAACGACATGGCATGGATGACCGAATGGCATGTGGTGCATGCCGTTGACCCTGAACATCGTACCTGAACAGCATGTCATCCACGCCTGAACGGCATGTGGTACATGGCTGAACGTCATGTGGAGTACGCCTGTGAGCCTGAACATCATGCCTGAACAGCATGGCATGGACGCCTGAACGTCATGGCGTGGACGCCTGAACGTCATGGCGTGGACGCCTGAACGTCATGGCGTGGACGCCTGAACGGCATGTCATGCATCGCACAACGTCATGTGGTGCATGCGTGTGACCCCGAACATCATGCCTTAACGGCATTGCATGGACGCCAGAACGTCATGTGGTTCATGCCTGTGACCCTGAACCTCATGCTTGAAAGGCATGTCATCCACGCCTGAATGGCATATGGTGGATGGCTGAACTTCATGTGGTGGATGCTTGTGGCCCTGAACATCATGCCTGAACGGCATGGCACGGACACCTGAATGGCATGTCATGCTTGGCTGAACGTCATGTGGTGAATGCGTGTGACCCTGAACATCATACCTGAACGGCATGGAATGGACGCCTGAACGTCATGTGGGGCATGCGTGTGACCCTGAACACGATGCCCGAATATCATGGCATCGTGACCCGAATGGCATGTGGGGCATGCTTGTGACCCTGAACATCGTGCCTGAACAGCATGTCCTCCACGCCAGAACGTCATGTGGTGCATGGCTGAACGTCATGTGGTGGACGCCTATGACCCTGAACATCATGCCTGAACGGCATGGCATTGACGCCAGAACGTCATGGGGTGCATGTGTTTGACCCTGAACATCATGCCTGAACGGCATGGCATTGACGCCAGAACGTCATGTGGTGCATGCGTGTGACGATGAACATCATGCTTGAACGGCATGGCATGGACGCCCGAATGGCTTGTTGTGCATACCTGTAACCCTGAACATCATGCCTAAACGGCATGACATCCAAGCCTGAACGGCATGTGGTGCATGGCTGAACATCATGTGGTGGACGCCTGTGACCCTGAACATATTGCCTGAACGGCATGGCACGGACACCTGAACGGCATGTCTTGCTTGGCTGAACGTCATGTGGTGAACATCATGCTTGAACGGCATGGCATGGACGCCCGAATGGCTTGTTGTGCATACCTGTAACCCTGAACATCATGCCTAAACGGCATGACATCCAAGCCTGAACGGCATGTGGTGCATGGCTGAACATCATGTGGTGGACGCCTGTGACCCTGAACATATTGCCTTAACGGCATGGCACGGACACCTGAACGGCATGTCTTGCTTGGCTGAACGTCATGTGGTGAATGCATGTGACCCTGAACATCATGCCTGAACGGCTTGGCATGGACGCCTAAACGTCATGTGGTGCATGCGTGTCACCCTTAACATCATGACTGAATGGCATGGCATCGACGCTTGAACGGCATGTGGTGCATGCCTGTGACCCTGAACATCATACTTTAACGACATGTCCCCCCCGCCTGAACGGCATGTCCTCCACGCCGGAACGGCATGTGGTGCATGCCTGAAGTAATGTGGTGGACGCCTGTGAACCTGAACATAATGCCTGAACGGCATGGAAAGGACGCCTGAACGGCAAGGCGTAGACGCCTGAACGGCATGTCCTGCATGGTTGAACGTCATGTGTTGCATGCGTGTGACCCTGAAAATCATGCCTGAACGGCATGGCATGGACGCCAGAACGTCATGTGGTGCATGCGTGTGACATTGAATATCATGCCAGAACGGAATGGCATGGACGCCCGAACGGCTTATGGTGCTTGCTTGTAACCCTGAACATAATGCCTGAACGGCATGTCATCCACGCCAGAACGGCATGTGGTGCATGGCTGAACTTCATGTGGTGGACGCTTGTGACACTGAACATCATGCCTGAACGGCATGGCAAGGATGCCAGAACGTCATATGGTGCATGTGTGTGACGTTGAACCTCATGCCTGAACGGAATGGCATGGATGCCCGAACGGCTTGTGGTGCCTGCCTGTAACCCTGAACATCATGCCTGAACGGCATGTCATCCAAGCCTGAACGGCATGTGGTGCATGGCTGAACATCATGTGGTGGACGCCTGTGACCCATAATATTTTGCCTGAATGGCATGGCACGGACACCTGAAAGCCATGTCATGCATGGCTAAACTTCATGTGGTGGACGCCTGTGACCCTGAACATCATGCCTGAACGGCATGGCATGGACGCCTGAACGGCAAGGCGTGGACGCCTGAACGGCAAGGCGTGGACGCCTGAAAGGCATGTCCTGCATGGCTGAACGTCATGTGGTGCATGCGTGTGACGCTGAATATCATACCAGAACGGAATGGCATGGACGCCCGAACGGCTTGTGGTGCATGCTTGTAACCCTGAACATAATGCCTGAACGGCATGTCATCCACGCCTGAACGGCATGTGGTGCAAGGCTGAACTTCATGTGGTGGACGCCTGTGACACTGAATATCATGCCTGAACGGCATGGCACGGACACCTGAACGGCATGTCAGGCATGGCTGAACGTCTTGTGGTGGACGCTAGTGACCCTGAACATCATGCCTGAACGGCATGGCATGGACGCCTGAACGTCATGTGGGGCATGCGTGTGACCCTGAACACGATGCCTGAACAGCATGTGGTGCATGCCTGTGACCCTTATCATCATATTTCAACGGCATGTCCTCCACGCCTGAACGGCATGTGGTGCATGGCTGAACGTCATGTGGTGGACGCCTGTGACCCTGAACATCATGCTTGAACGGCATGGCATGGACGCCTGAACGGCAAGGCGTGGACGCCTGAACGGCATGGCATGGACGCGAGAACGTCATGTGGTGCATGCGTGTGACGCTGAACATCATGCCTGAATTGCATGGCTTGGACGCCAGAACGGCATGTGGTGCAAGCCTGTAACCCTAAACATCATGCCTGAACGGCATGTCATCCGCGCCTGAACGGCATGTGGTGCATGGCACGGACACCTGAACGTCATGTCATGTATTCCCGAACGTCATGTGGTGAGTGCGTGTGACCCAGAACATCATGCCTGAACGGCATGGCATGGACGCCTGAACTTCATGTAGTGCATGAGTGTGACCCTGAACAACATGCCTGAATAGCATGTGGTGCATGCCTGTGACCTTGATCATCATACTTGAACGGCATGTCCTCCCCGCCAGAACGGCATGTGGTGCATGGCTGAACGTCATGTTGTGGGCGCCTGTGACCCTGAATATCACACCTGAACGGCATGGCATCGACGCCTGAACGGCAAGGCGTAGACGCCTGAACGGCATGGCATGGACGCGAGAACGTCATGTGGTGCATGCGTGTGGCGCTGAACATCATGCCTGAACGGCATGGCTTGGACGCCAGAGCGGCATGTTGTGCAAGCCTGTAACCCTAAACATCATGCCTGAACGGCATGTCCTCCACGCCTGAACGGCATGTGGTGCATAGCAGAACTTCATGTGGTGGACGCCTGTGGCCCTGAACATCATGCCTGAACGGCGTGGCACGGACACCTGAACGACATCTCATGCATGGCTGAACGTCATGTGGTGAATGCGTGTGACCCTGAACATTATGCCTGAACGGCATGGCATGGACGCTGAATGGCATGGCATGGACGCCTGAACGGCATGTCATACAAGGCTTAACGTCATGTGGTGAATGCGTGTGACCCTGAACATCATCCCTGAACGGCATGTCATTGACGCTAGAACGTCATGTGGTGCATGCGTGTGACGCTGAACATCATGCCTGAACGGCATGGCATGGACGCCCGAACGGCTAGTGGTGCATGCCTGTAACCCTGAACATCATATCGAACTGCATGTCATCCAAGCCGGAACGGAATGTGGTGCATGGCTGAACATCTTGTGGTGGACGCCTGTGACCCTGAACATAATGCTTGAACGACATGTCTTGCATGGCTGAACGTCATGTGGTGAATGCGTGTGACCCTGAACATCATGCTTGAACGGCATGGCATGGATGCCTGAACGTCATGTGGTGCATGCGTGTCACCCTTAACATCATGGCTGAACGGCATGGCATCGACGCTTAAACGGCATGTGGTGCTTGCCTGTGACCATGAACATCATACTTGAACGGCATGTCCTCCACGCCAGAACGGCATGTGGTGCATGGCTGAACGTAATGTGGTGGACGCCTGTGACCCTGAACATCATGCCTGAACGGCATGGCATGGACGCCTGAACGGCAAGGCGTGGACGCCTGAACGGCATGTCCTGCATGGCTGAACGTCATGTGTTGCATGCGTGTGACCCTGAATATCATGCCAGAACAGAATGGCATGGACGCCCGAACGGCTTGTGGTGCATGCTTGTAACCCTGAACATAATGCCTGAACAGCATGTCCTCCACGCCTGAACGGTATGTGGTGCAAGCCTGTAACCCTAAACATCATGCCTGAACGGCATGTGGTGCATAGCAGAACTTCATGTGGTGGACGCCTGTGGCCCTGAACATCATGCCTGAACGGCGTGGCACGGACACCTGAACGACATCTCATGCATGGCTCAACGTCATGTGGTGAATGCGTGTGACCCTGAACATTATGCCTGAACGGCATGGCATGGACGCTGAACGGCATGGCATGCAAGGCTGAACGTCATGTGGTTAATGCGTGTGACCCTGAACATCATCCCTGAACGGCACGGCACGGACGCTGAACGGCATCGCACGGACGCCTAAACAGCATGTCATGCAAAGCTGAACATCATGCGGTGCATGCGTGTGACCATGAACATCATGCCTCAACGGTATGGCATGGACGCCAGAACGTCATATGGTGAATGCGTGTGACGCTGAACATTATGCCTGAACGGCATGGCATGGACGCCCGAACGGCATGTGGTGCATGCTTGTGACCCCGAACAACATGCCTGAACGGCATGTCATCCACGCCTGAACGGCATGTGGTGCATGGCTGAACGTCATTTGGTGGACGCCTGTGACCCTGAACATCATGACTGAACGGCATTGCTTGGAGGCCTGAACGGCATGGGGTGGACGCCTGAATGGCATGTCATGCATGGCTGAACGTCATTTGCTGCATGCGTGTGACCATGAACATCATGCCTGTACGGCATGGCATGGACGCCAGAACGTCATGTGGTGCATGCCTGTAACACTGAACATCATGCCTGAACGGCATGTCATCCACGCCTGAACGGTATGTGCCGCATGGCTAAACGTCGTGAGGTGTATGCCTGTGACCCTGAACATCACGCCTGAACGGCATGGCGTGGACGCCTGAACGGAACACCGTGCATGCCTGATCGGCATGGCAAGGACGCCTGAACGACATGTGGTGCATGCTTGTGACCCTCAACATCATGCCTGAACGGCATGGCACAGACGCCTGAACGGCATGTCGTGCATGCCTGTGACCGAGAACATCAAACTTGAACGGCATGTCCTCCACGTCTGAACGGCATTTGGTGCATGGCTGAACGTCATGTGGCGGACGCCTGTGACCCTGAACATCATGAGTGAACGGCATCGCATGGACGCCTGAACGGCATGGCGTGGACACCTGAACGGCATGTCCCGCATGGCTCAACGTCATGTGGTGCATGCGTGTGACCATGAACATCATGCCTGAACGGCATGGCATGGACACTCCAACGTCATGTGGTGCATGCGTGTAACGCTGAATATCAAACTGAACGACATGGCATGGACGTCTGAAAGGCATGTGGTTCATGGCTGTGACCCCGAACATCAAACTCGAACGGCATGTCCTCCACTCCTGAACGGCATGTGGTGCATGGCTGAACGTCATGTGGTGGACGCCTGTGACCCTGATCATCATGCCTGAACGGCATGGCATGGACGACTGAACGGCATGTCCTGCATGGCTGAACGTCATGTGGTGCATGCGTGTGACCCTGAACATCATGCCTGAACGGCATGGAATGGACGCCTGAACGTCATGTGGTGCATGAGTGTGACCCTGGACAACAAGCCTAACCGGAATGTGGTGCATGCCTGTGACCCTGATCATAATACTTCAAGGGCATGTCTTCCACGCCTGAACGGCATGTGGTGCATGGCTGAACGTCATGTGGTGGACGCCTGTGAACCTGAACATCATGCCTGAACAGCATGGCATGGACGCCTGAACGGCAAGGCATGGACGCCTGAACGGCATGGCTGAATGGCATGGACGCGATTACGTCATGTGGTGCATGCGGGTGACGCTGAACATCATGCCTGAATGGCATGGCTTGGACGCCAAAACGGCATGTGGTGCAAGCATGTAACCCAAAACATCATGCCTGAACGGCATGTTCTCCTCGCCTGAACGGCATGTGGTGCATAGCAGAAATTCATGTGGTGGACGCATGTGGCCCTGAAAATCAGGCCTGAACGGCATGGCACGGACGCCTGAACGGCATGTCGTGCAAGGCTGAACGTCATGTGGTGCATAATGTGACCCTGAACATCAAGCCTGAACGACATTGTAAAGACGCCCGAGCGGCATGAGGTGCATGCCTGTGACCCAGAACATCATGCCTGAACGGCATGTCATCCACGCTTGAACGGCATGTGGTACACTACTGAACGTCATGTGGCGGACGCCTGTGACCCTGGACATCATGCGTGAACAGCATGGCTTGGACGCTGAAAGGCATGGCGAGGACGCCTGAACGGCATATCATGCATGGCTGAACGTCATGTGGTGCATGCGTGTGACCCTGAACATCATGTCTGAACGGCTTGGAATGGATGCTAGAACGTCATGTCGTGCATGTCTCTGACCCTGAACATCATGCCTGAACGGCATGTCATCCACGCCTGAACGGCTTGTGGTGCATGCCTGAACTTCATGTGGTGGACGCCTGTGATCCTGGACATCATGCCTGAACGGAATGGTTGGGACACCTGAACGGCATGTCATGCACGGCTGAACGTCATGTGGTGCATGCGTGTGACCCTGAACATCATGCCTGAACGGCATGGCATCGACACCTGAACGTCTTGTGGTGCATGCGTGTGACCTTGAACATCATGCCTGAACGGCATGGCAATGACGCCCGAACGGCATGTGGTGCATGCTTGTGACCCTCAACATCATGCCTGAACGGCATGTGGTGCACTGCTGAACGTCATGTGGCGGACGCCTGTGACCCTGAACATCATGCCTGAACGGCATGGAATGGACGCCAAAACGGCATGTGGTGCATGCGTGTGACCCTGAAAATCATGCCTGAACGACATGGCATGGACGCCCGAACGGCAAGTGGTGCATGCCTGTGACCCTGAACATCATGCTTGAACGGCATGGAATGGACGCCAAAACGGCATGTGGTGCATGGCTGAACATCATGTGGTGAATGCATGTGACCCTGAACATCATGCCTAAACGGCATGGCATGGACGCCCGAACGGCATGTTGTGCACGCGTGTGACCCTGAAAATCATGCCTGAACGGCGTGGAATCGACGCCAGAACGGCATGTGGTGCATGCCTGTGACCCTGAACATGATGCCTGAACGGCATATGGTGCATGGCTGAACGTCTTGTGGTGGACGCCTGTGACCCTGAACATCATGCCTAAATGGAATGGCTTGGACGCCTGTACGGCAAGGCGTGGATGCCTGAACGGCATGTCAAGCATGGCTGAACGTCATGTGGTGCATGCCTGTGACCCTGAACGTCATGGCTTTACGGCATGGCATGGACGCCCGAACGGCATGTGGTGCATGCCTGTTACCCTGAACGTCATGCCTGAACGGCATGTCATACACGCCTCACGGCATGTGGTGCATGGCTAAACGTCATGTGGTGGACGCCTGTGACCGTGAACATCATGCCTGAACGGCATTGCTTGGATGCCTGTACGGCAAGGCGTGGATGCCTGAGCGGCATGTCAAGCATGCCTGAACGTCATGTGGTGCATGCGTGTGACCCTGAACATCATGCTTGAACGGCATAGAATGGACGCCCGAACGTCATGTGGTGCATGCCTATGACCCGGAACGTCATGCCTGAACGGCATGGCATGGACGCCCGAACGGCATGTGGTGCATGGCTGTGACCAGAACGTCATGCCTGAACGGCATGTCATCCACGCCTGAACGGCATGTGGTGAATGGCTGAACATCATGTGGTGGACGCCTGTGACCCTGAACATCATGCCTGAACGGCATGACATGGACGCCTGAACGTCATGTGGTGCTTGCTTGTGACCATAAACATCATGCTTGAACGGCATGGCATGGACGCCTAAACGGCATGTGGTGCATGCCTATGACCCTGAACATCATGCGTGAACGGTTTGTGGTGCTTGGCTGAACGTCATGTGGTGGACGACTATGACCTTGAACATCATGCCTGAACGGCTTGGCATGCATGGCTGATCGTCATGTGGTTCATGCCTGTGACCTTGAACATCATGCCTCAACGGCATGGCATGGACGCCTAAACGGCATGTGGCCCATGAATGAACGTCATGTCATGAAGGTCTGAACGGCATGGCATGGACGCCTGAACGGCATGTGGTGCATGGCTGAACGTCATGTCACGAAGGTCTGAACGGCATGGCATGGACGCCAAAACATCATGTGGTGCATGCTTGTGACCTTGAACATCATGCCTGAACGGAATGGCATGGACGCCGGAACGGCATGTGGTGGTTGCTTGTGACCCTGAACATCATGCCTGAACGGCATGTGGTGCATGCGTGTGACCCTGAAAATCATACCTGAACGGCATGGCATGGACACCCGAACGGCATGTGGTGCATGGCAATGACCCTCAACATCATGCCTGAACGGCATGTCATGCATGCCTGAACGTCATGTGGTGCATGCGTGTGACCCTGAATATCATGCTTGACCGGCATGGAATGGACGCCAGAACATCATGTGGTGCATGCCTGTGACCCGGAACGGCATGTGGTGCATGTTGTGACCCTGAACGGCTTGTGGTGAATGCCTGTGACCCTGAACGGCATGGCAAGCATGGCTGAACGTCATGTGGTGCATGCCTGTGACCCTGAATATCATGCCGGAATGGCATGGCATAGACGCCTAAATGTCATTTGGTGCATGCGTGTTACCCTGAACATCATGCCTGAACGGCATGGCATGAACGCCAGAAAGTCATGTGGTGCATACCTGTGACCCTGAACATCATGCCTGAACGGCATCGCATTGACGCCTGTACGGCATGTGGTGCATGCTTGTGACACTGAACATCATGCCTGAACGGCATGTCATCCACGCCTGAACGGCATGTGCTGCATTGCTGAACGTCATGTGGTGGACGCCTATCACCCTGAACAACATGCCTGAACGGCATGACATGCATGGCTGAACGTCATGTGGTGCATGCCTGTGACCCTGAACGTCATGTCTGAACGGAATGGCATGGACGCCTGAACGGCATGTGGTGCATGGCTGAACGTCATGTCATGAAGGTCTGAACGGCATGGCATGGACGCCTAAACATCATGTGGTGCATGCGTGTGACCCTGAACATCATTCCTGAACGGCATGGCATTGATGCCGAAACGTCAGATGGTGCATATCTGAACGACTTGTCATGAATGTCTGAACGGCATGTCATGCCTGGTTGAACGTCATGTGGTGCATGTGCGTGGCCCTGAACATCATGCCTGAACGGCATGGCATGGACGCCTGAACGGCATGTGGCGCAAGCCTGTGACCCTGAACATCATGCCCGAACGGCATGTGGTGCATGGCTGAACGTCATGTGGTGGACGCCGATGACCCCGACCATCAAGCCTGAACGGCATGGCATGGACCACTGAACAGCATGGTGTGGACACCTAAACGGCATGGCATGGATGCCTGAACGGCATGTGGTGCATGCTTGTTACCCTGAACATGATGCCTGAACAGCATTGCATGGACGCCTGAACGGCAAGTGGTGCATGCCTATGATCCTGAACATCATGCTTGAACGGCATGTCATCCACGCCTGAACGACATGTGGTGCATGCCTGAACGACATGTGGTTGACGCCTGTGAACCTGAACAACATGCCTGAACGGCATGGCAAGCATGGCTGAACGTCATGTGGTGCATGCCTGTGACCCTGAACATCATGCCTGAATGGCATGGCATGGACGCCTAAATGACATGTGGTGCATGCGTGTAACCCTGATCATCATGCCTGAACGGCATGGCACTGACGCCTAAACGGCATATGGTGCATCTCTGAACGGCATGTCATGAATGTGTGAACGGCATGTAATGCATGGCTGAACGTCATGTGGTGCATGCCTGTGACCCTGAATATCATGCCTGAATGGCATGGCATAGACGCCTAAATGTCATTTGGTGCATGCGTGTTACCCTGAACATCATGCCTGAACGGCATGGCATGAACGCCAGAAAGTCATGTGGTGCTTGATGTGACCCTGAACTTCATGCCTGAACGACATGGCATGGATGCCTGAACGGCATGTGGTGCATGCCTGTGACACTGAACATCATGTTTGAACGGCATGTCATCCACGCCTGAACGGCATGTGCTGCATTGCTGAACGTCATGTGGTGGACGCCTGTCACCCTGAACAACATGCCTGAACGGCATGACATGCATGGCTGAACGTCATGTGGTGCATGCCTGTGACCCTGAACGTCATGCCTGAACGGAATGGCATGGACGCCTGAACGGCATGTGGTGCATGGCTGAACGTCATGTCATGATGGTCTGAACGGCATGGCATGGACGCCTAAACATCATGTGGTGCATGCGTGTGACCCTGAACATCATTCCTGAACGGCATGGCATTGACGCCGAAACGTCAGATGGTGCATATCTGAACGACTTGTCATGAATGTCTGAACGGCATGTCATGCCTGGCTGAACGTCATGTGGTGCATGTGCGTGGCCCTGAACATCATTCCCGAACGGCATGGCATGGACGCCTGAACGGCATGTGGCGCAAGCCTGTGACCCTGAACATCATGCCCGAACGGCATGTGGTGCATGGCTGAACGTCATGTGGTGGACGCCGATGACCCTGACCATCAAGCCTGAACGGCATGGCATGGACCACTGAACAGCATGGTGTGGACACCTAAATGGCATGGCATGGATGCCTCAACGGCATGTGGTGCATGCTTGTTACCCTGAACATGATGCCTGAACGGCATCGCATGGACGCCTGCACGGCAAGTGGTGCATGCCAATGATCCTGAACATCATGCTTGAACGGCATGTGATCCACGCCTGAACGACATGTGGTGCATGGCTGAACGTCATGTGGTTGACGCCTGTGAACCTGAACAACATGCCTGAACGGCATGGCAAGCATGGCTGAACGTCATGTGGTGCATGCCTGTGACCCTGAACATCATGCCCGAACAGCATGTGGTGCATGGCTGAACGTCATGTGGTGGACGCCGATGACCCCGACCATCAAGCCTGAATGGCATGGCATGGACGCCTGAACGGCATGGTGTGGACACCTGAACGGCATGGCATGGATGCCTGAACGGCATGTGGTGCATGCTTGTGACCCTGAACATCATGCCTGAACGGCATCGCATGGACGCCTGAATGGCAAGTGGTGCATGCCTATGATCCTGAACATCATGCTTGAACGGCATGTCATCCACGCCTGAACGACATGTGGTGCATGGCTGAACGTAATGCGGTGGACGCCTGTGAACCTGAACAACATGCCTGAACGGCATGGCAAGCATGGCTGAACGTCATGTGGTGCATGCCTGTGACCCTGAACATCATGCCTGAATGGCATGGCATGGACGCCTAAATGTCATGTGGTGCATGCGTGTAACCCTGATCATCATGCCTGAACGGCATGGCACTGACCCCTAAACGGCATATGGTGCATCTCTGAACGGCATGTCATGAATGTGTGAACGGCATGTCATGCATGGCTGAACGTCATGTGGTGCATACCTGTGACCCTGAACATCATGCCTGAACGGCATGGCATGGACGCCTGAACGGCATGTGGTGCATGGCTAAACGTCATGTCATGAAGGTCTGAATGGCATGGCATGGACGCCTAAATGTCATGTGGTGCATGCGTGTGACCCTGATCATCATGCCTGAACGGCATGGCACTGACACCTAAACGGCATATGGTGCATCTCTGAACGGCATGTCATGAATGTTTGAATGGCATGTCATCCATGGCTGAACGTCAAGTGGTGCATATCTCTGACCCTGAACATCATGCCTGAACGGAATCGCATGGACGCCAGAACATCATGTGGTGCGTGCTTGTGACCCAGAACATCATGCCTGAACGGCATCGCATGGACGCCTGAACGGCAAGTGGTGCATGGTTGAACGTCATGTGGTGGACGCCTGTGACCCTGAACAACATGCCTGAACAGCATGGCTTGCATGGCTGAACGGCATGTGGTGCATGCCTGTGACCCTGAACATCATGCCTGAACGGCATGGCTTGGATGCCTGAACGGCATGTGATGCATGCCTAAACGTCTTGTCATGAAGGTCTGAACGGCATGGCATGGACGCCTAAAAGTCATGCGGTGCATGCGTGTGACCCTGAACATCATGCCTGAACGGCATGACATTGACGCCTAAACGGCATATGGTGTATCTCTGAACGGCATGTCATGAATGTCTGAACGGCATGGCTTGCACGCCTGAACGGCATGTGGTGCATGACTGTGACCCTGAACATCAAGCCTGAACGGCATGTCATGCACGCCTGAAAGGCATGTGGTGCATGGCTGAACGTCATTTGGTGGACGCCGATGACCCTGAACATCATGCCTGAACGGCATGGCAGGGACGCCTGAACGGCATGGAGTGGACGCATGAACGGCATGGCATGGACGCCTCAATGGCATGGAGTGGACGCATGAACGGCATGGCATGGACTCCTGAACGGCATGTGGTGCATGCTTGTGACCCTGAACATCATGCCTGAACGGCATCGCATGGACGCCTGAACGGCAAGTTGTGCATGCCTCTGCCCATGAACATCATGCTTGAACGGCATGTCATCCACGCCTGAATGGCATGTGGTGCATGGCTGAACGTCATGTGGTGGACGCCTGTGACCCTGAACAACAAGCCTGAACGGCCTGGCATGCATGGCTGAACGTCATGTGGTGCATGCCTGTGACCCTGAACATCAAGCCTGAACGGCATGGCAAGGACGCCTGAACGGCATGTGGTGCAAGGCTGAACGTCATGTCATGCAGGTCTGAACGGCATGGAATGGATGCCTAAACGTCATGTGGTGCATGCGTGTGACCCTGAACATCATGCCTGAACGGCTTGGCACTGACACCTAAACGGCATATGGTGCTTCTCTGAACGGCATGTCATGAATGTCTGAAGGGCATGTCATGCATGGCTGAACGTCATGTGGTGCATACCTGTGACCCTGAACATCATGCCTGAACGGCATCGCATTGACGCCTGTACGGCAAGTGGTCCATGCCTTTGCCCCTGAACATCATGCTTGAACGGCATGTCATCCACGCCTGAACGGCATGTGCTGCATGGCTGAACGTCATGTGGTGGATGCATGTGACCCTGAACAACATGCCTGAACGGCATGGCTTGCATGGCTGAACGGCATGTGGTGCATGCCTGTGACCCTGAACATCATGCCTGAACGGCATGTCATCCACACCTGAACGGCATGTGATGCATGCCTGAACGTCATGTCATGAAGGTCTGAACGGCATGGCATGGACGTCTAAACGTCATATGGTGCATATCTGAACCGCATGTCTTGAATGTCTGAACGGCATGGCATGGATGCCAGAACGTCATGTGGTGCATGCTGTGACCCTGAACTTCATGCCTTAACGGCATGGCATGGACGCCTGAACGGCATGTGGTGCAAGCCTGTGACCCTGAACATCATGCCTGAACGGCAGGTGCTGCATGGTTGAACGTCATGTGGTGGATGCCGATGACCCTGAACATCATGCCTGAACGGCATGGCATGGACGCCTGAAAGGCATGGTGTGGACGCTTGAACGGCATGGCATGGACGCCTGAACGGCATGTGGTGCATGCTTGTGACCCTGAACGTCATGCCTGAACGGCATCGCATGGACGCCTGAACGGCAAGTGGTGCATGCCTATGACCCTGAACATCATGCCTGAACGGCATGTCATCCACGCCTGCACGGCATGGCATGCATGGCTGATCGTCATGTGGTGCATGCCTGTGACCCTGAACATCATGCCTGAACGGCATGGCATGGACGCCTGAACGGCATGTCATGGCTGAACGTCATGTCATGAAGGTCTGAACGGCATGGCATGGAGGCCTGAACGGCATATGGTGCATGCCTGTGAGCCTGAACATCATGCCTGAACGGCATGTGATGCAAAGCTGAACGTCATGTGGTGGACGCCGATGACCCTGAACATCATGCCTAAACGGCATGGCATGCATGGCTGAACGTCATGTGGTGCATGCCTGTGACCCTGAACATCATGCCTGAACGGCATCGCACAGACGACTAAACGGCATATGGTGCATCTCTGAACGTCATGTCATGAAGGTCTGAACGGCATGGCATGCATGGCTGAACGTCATGTGGTGCATACCTGTGACCCTGAACATCATGCCTGAACGGCATCGCATGGACTCCAGGACGTCATGTGGTGCATGCTTGTGACCCAGAACATCAAGCCTGAACGGCATGGCATGGACGCCTGAACGGCATGTGGTGCATGCCTGTGACCCTGAACATCATGCCTGAACGGCATGTCCTCCACACCTGAACGGCATGTGGTGCATGGCTGAACGTCATTAGGTGGACGCCTATGACCCCGAACAACATGCCTGAACGGCAGGGCTTGCACGCCTGAACTGCATGGCGTGGATGCCTGAACGGAATGTCATGCATGGCTTAACGTCATGTGGTGCATGCGTGCGGCCCTGAACATCATGCCTGAACGGCATGGCATGGACGCCATAACGTCATGTGGTGCATGCTTTGACCCTGAACTTCATGCCTGAACGGCATGGCATGAACGTCTGAACGACATGTGGTGCATGCCTGTGACCCTGAATATCATGCCTGAACGGCACGGCATGGACGCTTGAACGGCATGTGGTGCATGCGTGTGACCCTGAACGGCATGGCTTGGACGCCTAAACGGCATGTGGTGCATGCTTGTGTACCTGAGCATCATGCCTGAACGGCATGGCATGGACGCCTGAACGGCATGTGGTTCATGCCTATGGCCCTGAACATCATGCGTGAACGGCATGTCATCCACGCCTGAACGGCATGTGGTTCATGGCTGAACGTAATGTGGTGGACACCTCTCATCCTGAACATCATGACTGAACGGCATGGCACGGACGCCTGAACGGCATGTGGTGCTTGGCTGAACGTCATGTCATGAAGGTCTGAACGGCATGGCACGGACGCCTGAACGGCATGTGGTGGTTGGCTGAACGTCATGTCATGAATGTCTGAACGGCATGGCACGGACGCCTGAACGTCATGTGGTGCCTGCGTGTGACCCTGAACATCATGCCTGAACGTCATGGCATGGACGCCTGAACGGGATATGGTGCATGTCTGAACGGCATGTCATGAATGTCTGAACGGCATGTTATGCATGGCCGAACGTCATGTGATGCATTCCTGTTACCCTGAACATCATTCCTGAACGGCATGGCATGAACGCCAGAAGGTCATGTGGTGCATGCCTGTGACCCTGAACATCATACCTGAGCGGCATTGCATGGACGCCTGAACGGCATGTGGTGCATGCCTGTGACCCGGAACATCTTGCCTGAACGGCCTGTCATCCACGACTGAACGGCATGTGGTGCATTGCTGAACGTCATGTGATGGACGCCTATGACCATGAACATCATGCCTGAACGGCATGGCTTAGACGCCTGAACGTCATGGCGTGGATGCCTGAACGGCATGTCATGCATGGCAGAACGTCATGTGGTGCATGCGTGTTACCCTGAACATCATGCCTGAACGGCATGGCATGGACGTCTGAACGTCATGTGGTTCATGCCTGTGACCTTGAATGTCATGCCTGAACGGCTTGGCATGGGCGCCCGAACGGCATGTGGTGCATGCCTGTGACCCTGAACATCATACCTCAATGGCATGTCATGAATGTCTGAAAAGCATGTCATGCATGGCTGAATGTCATGTGGTGCATGCCTGTGACGCTGAACATCTTGCCTGAATGGCATGGCATGGACACCTGAACGGCATGGCATGGACGCCGGAACGGCATGTGGTGCATGCCTGTGACCCTGAACATCATGCCTGAACGGCATGGCATGGACGCTTGAACATCATGTGGTGCATGCGTGTGACCCTGAACATCATGCCTGAACGGCATGGCTTGGACGCCTGAACGGCATGTGGTGCATGCCTGTGTCCCTGAGCATCATGCCTGAACGGCATGGCATGGACGCCTGAACGGCATGTGGTTCATGCCTATGACCCTGAACATCATGCGTGAACGGCATGTCATCCACGCCTGAACGACACGTGGTTCATGGCTGAACGTCATGTGGTGGACACCTCTGACCCTGAACATCATGCCTGAACGGCATGGCATGGACGCCTGAACGGCATGTGGTGCTTGGCTGAACGTCATGTCATGAAGGTCTGAACGGCATGGCCTGGACGCCTGAACGTCATGTGGTGCCTGCGTGTGACCCTGAACATCATGCCTGAACGGCATGGCATGGACGCCTGAACGGGATATGGTGCATGTCTGAACGGCATGTCATGAATGTCTGAACGGCATGTCATGCATGGCTGAACGTCATGTGATGCATGCCTGTGACCCTGAACATCATTCCTGAACGGCATGGCATGGACGCCAGAAGTTCATGTGGTGCATGCCTGTGACCCTGAACTTCATGCCTGAGCGGCATTGCATGGACGCTTGAACGGCATGTGGTGCATGCCTGTGACCCAGAACATCATGCCTGAACGGCCTGTCATCCACGCCTGAACGACATGTGGTGCATGGCTGAACGTCATGTGATGGACGCCTACGACCCTGAACATCATGCCTGAACGGCATGGCTTGGACGCCTGAACGTCATGGCGTGGATGCCTGAAAGGCATGTCATGCATGGCTGAACGTCATGCGGTGCATGTGTGTGACCCTGAACATCATGCCTGAACGGCATGGCATGGACGCCTGAACGTCATGTGGTTCATGCCTGTGACCTTGAATGTCATGCCTGAACGGCTTGGCATGGGCGCCCGAACGGCATGTGGTGCATGCCTGTGACCCTGAACGTCATACCTGAACGGCATGTCATGAATGTCTGAAAAGCATGTCATGCATGGCTGAACGTCATGTGGTGCATGGCATGGACACCTGAACGGCATGGCATGGACGCCGGAACGGCATGTGGTGCATGCCTGTGACCCTGAACATCATGCTTGAACGGCATGTCATCCACACCTGAACAACATGTGGTGCATGGCTGAACGTCATGTGGTGGACGCCTATGACCCTGAACATCATGCCTGAACAGCATGGCTTGGACCCCTGAACGGCATGGCATGCATGGCTGAAGGTCATATGGTGCATGCGTGTGACCCTGAACATCATGCCTGAACGGCATGGCATGGACGCCGGAACGTCATGTGGTGCATGCGTGTTACCCTAAACGTCATGCCTGAACGGCATGGCATGGACGCTTGAACGTCATGTGGTGCATGCGTGTGACCCTGAACATCATGCCTGAACGGCTTGGCATGGACGCCTGAACGGCATATGGTGCATGTCTGAACGGCATGTCATGAATGTCTGAACGGCATGTCATGCATGGCTGAACGTAATGTGGTGAATGCCTGTGACCCTGAACATCATGCCTGAACGGCATTGCTTCCACGTCCAAACGTTGTCACGGGGGTGTTTTCCTCCCCTTGGGTACGGAGGGATTGGGTGGTGGTGGTAATAACAGCGCCCAAGAAAATGAAAAAGTCAATATCCCCTATTAGGGGGCGGAGGTTTTTAAAAATTTGGGGCGTTGGTTGAGGCTGGATGGGGGGTGTCACGGGGGTGTTTCCCCCCTCTAGGGCAGGGGGATTGGGTGGTGATGGTAATAATAGCGCCCAAAAAAATGAACTAATTTGTCCTTAAATTGACTGTTACAGATCTCATTAAAAGAGCATTTACACCCTCCCAATATTTTGTAAGGCAACTGCTTAATGGCCTTACTATATCTAACTAATTTAGAAGATCAATTACTTGTTGTGTCTTCTCTTGTACTCCTTTGTGTTGTTTATTTTAACATGCATGGCAAATAACCTACCTGTTAAAGCTGATGCAATTTTGACTGGTTTCAAATAACTAATAAGTGAGTGTTTTATTTATTTGTTTATCATCTTCTCCATTTCGTGATACTGAATGACTTATGTGGCCAAAATATGTAATATGCAGTTTGCTAACGACTGTAATTTAATGTACACATCTTGTCTCTTTTAAGCTAATCATAATGTCTGGTTCAAACTAACTCTTTTCATGTCTGAATAAAATACTTATATCAATACTTTTTAGAATATAAAAATTTATTATTTTTTAATCTTTCTATTTTTCAAAAATGGTTTTAAAATAAAAAAAATCACCATTTGAATATCAAATAGGGTCACCATTTGAAGATTTTTTTAGAATATAAAAATTTTGATAGAAAAATTTTGTGAAGACTTAGATTGACCGTTTGGACATCAAGGCTCATTTAGTATTATATGCTAGCATTAGTATATTAACATGATTCAAAAATCACCATTTGAATTTTTCGTTTGAACTCAATTTAATATATTTTTTAATTAAAAATATCAAAAAACTCCGTGATGTTAGGAGACCATAGTTTTACTCTATATACACACACCCCTAATTCCAAAGTCCAAAGTCCAAACATCTTCATCTTGGCCTGAGCCCTGATGTAGTAGGCAATCAAGCAAGCAGATATTTTGTGCTGTAGCAGAAGCCACAAAGTTATATGCATAAATCCAATCCAGTAGCGCACTGAGATATTATATGATTATTGCAAGACAAATTGCACGCGCACAGCACAAAGCCACAAAGTTATATGTATAAATCCAATCACCGATTCCTACAGTTTAATTGTAACCTAATGAAATCCTAAATACCAAAACAAACTCTTCTTTTGCTCTTCAAAATCTAATAAGACAGGAAGAAATTAGGCCTATGCTGTAGCAGAAGCCTTGGCAGCAGCAGAGGAGAGTTTGGATCGGCGCTTGGCCAGACTCTCGCTTTGGCGCTCACGCTGCTCCTTAAGGCGCTGAGCAAGAAGCTTCTGGTACTCAGCTGCCTCAAGTTTAGCCTTGACAATCCTCTTCTTCTTGTCAGCAATTCTCGCACGCTTCCTCTGGAGTGTAAGAGGTGTCACCAACCTCTGTATCTTGGGCGCCTTGCTGCACTTCTTTCCTGCATTTTATTCAAAAAACTTGACCATTAATTAACATAATAAAGCCTTCTGAAATCTAACTTAACCGTTAAAAAAGCCAATAAAAAATCTAAATGCAAATAGTAAACAGAAGCTTCGTTGGTGTAAGAGAGTCAAATCAGACCCAAGTTTAATGTAGCAGTGGTAGATGTAAATGCTCTCTCTTCTGTTTTACAACAAATGATATTTGTCCTTAAATTGACTGTTACAGATCTCATTAAAAGAGCATTTACACCCTCCCAATATTTTGTAAGGCAACAGGATTAATGACCTTACTATATCTAACTAATTTAGAAGATCATTTACTTGTTGTGTCTTCTCTGGTACTCCTTTGTGTGGTTTATTTTAACATGCATGGCAAAGAACCTCTTAAGGCTGATGCAATTTTGACTGGTTTCAAATAAACCACACAAGCTCCGTTGGTGTAAGAGAGTCAAATCAGACCCAAGTTTAGCAAAGCTTTGGCGCTATCTAACATCCTGATATGGCTATTTGATACTCTGAGAATAACAAATATATGTATATATATATATATATATCTTCGCGCCAAACAATTGAATTTATACACAAAACTATCTCAGAATAACAAAGATGGACTGAAAAGCACAATTAATGAAAGCAATAACTGCAATTAATTGTACAATAAAATAAAATAACAAACAGAAGATACAAATTAGATAATTGTACCAGTTTTGGTGGTGAACGTGCGGCGGTAGGTGTCGACATACTTGCGAACGTCATCGTCCTCGCTAAGATTGAAAAGCTTGCGGATCTTAGAGGCCCTCTTGGGTCCCCTCATCCTAGGCTTCTCAATGTCAGTCAAGCCGGGCAGGTCGTTCTCCCCCTTCTTCACAATCACCAAGTTCAGCACTGACAGGTCAGGGCTGACAATGCACCCACGCACAGACTTCCTCCTGCGCTCTCCGTTGCGCCTTCCGTATCCGCGGAAGCAAGGACTTCCTACATAAAAATTACATGCACAGTATTCTTTACTTATTATTATTCAAGCTCTATACATGCAGTTAACGACTGTCCTGACAGTAACAGACAACGATCGATGGGCTTGATGATCGATTCCTTAAATTAAGGTACAAATAAAATTACCTCTGTGAAGGAGCAAACTGACACGGCCCGGTGTCAGCACGCCCTGCTTCATGGGAAAACCTTGCTTGTCACAGCCGCCCATGATCTTGAACACATATCCCTTGAATTCCTATTAAATATTCAAGCAACTATATAATCTTAGTATAATTAATACAACTGACTATATATTAACATTTATAATAATCTACAAATTGTAGTGCATATACATCAAATGTTTGCATAACATCTTAGAAAGTCACAAGAACACTCATACCTCGCCAAGTGCGTCCCCATTAACCTCTTGAGAGATCCTCTTGTCATAGAAAGCACGACTGCAAAAGCAATTTCAGTCCCCGTGTTAAATTTACAAATTAATAAAAGCCATCAGAACACTAATGAACAAATAGTTCAGATGCTAAACTACATTATATTTACACCTTCAGATAGAAAATTATGTTATCACAAAATTTGTACAATCCTTTGTTTAAAGGGAACAATTCGAGCACTCGAACTCAGTAAAGCAGTTTCATTTTCCTCTACAAATTAATGTAAGGTAAACCATGATGCATTTAGGATTCAGATGTTGAGAGCAAGTAGTGAATCCCAGAACGCATAATAACTAATTAAAGAAGAAATGAAATGTCCTCATTAAAGATTAATTTATTATTCTCATATGCAAGTCTGAATCTCATCTAAAAATTAAAAACAAATTAGAAAGAAATCTGGCAACAAGCAACGGGGATAACTTACAGCTTCTGATCATCATCGATCTCTAGCTTCTTCTGGCATCCGGTCGTGGGATTGGCGATGTTGAACTGGAAATTTCAAACAAATCGAAGAAAACACATGAATCATCTCGAAGAATCATCCATCAACATCAGATCTCAAATCATACCAAATCAAACGGCGTAATATCAGGACAATGAGAATGAATACCTTCATCTTGGACCAAAATCTGGGGCTGAAGGTGTCAAAGCCTGAGGCGCGAGCAATGGATCGGAGCAGCGGCTAGGCTATTTTCTTCCGAGAGAGAATGGATTTTGAATATATATATATAGCTCGCGGCGGAAGCCTGACTAGGGTTCGTTTCCGTTTGGATGTCTAATCCGAGCACCTCGTCGAAGCGCTAGATTGGCTGCCATCTCTCGTCTTCTACCTTTAGCTTTTCTCAAGTTAGCTTCTGCTATTTTAAGAGCTTCTTGAGCTTCTTGCGGATCAACGTCGTATTTCTCTCTGCAACATTTCCTAAAAGAAAGATGGTTTCATTTTGGCTGACACCTCCTTATTCGTATTTATGTCGAATAACGAGATAGTATGAATAAGAATGAGAATAAGAATAAGAATAAGAATATTTTTTTGTATTGATAAAATAAAAAGTTTTTATTAATTTATCGGATGATGATGTAAATAAAAGTTATTTCATATCTATTATTCTATCATGTAATATAAGATAAATGGTTTATAAAATAAAAATATATGATAATTTTTAATTAGTAGTTTATGATGAAATTGGTTTATACAATATTTTGCTTTATATTTTTTTGAGATAATAGAACCGATAATTATAATTTTTATATTTTATTATATGAGTAAAATTAGCGCGAGCTTAAGCTCGCCAAAGTCATTAGTGATTTTAACTCAAAAATATATCGAATCGGCTTAAATTTTGAAATCCAAATCGCTTAAAAAATTCTTCCTATCAAAGTTTTATAGGATATTGAAATTTTTTATTTTTAGGATTTTCTAACTTTTTTTTAGATTTTCTAAAATGTCTCTAAAAATAATAATAAAATAAATAATGTTTGTATATAAATAAATTATTTTCAAAAATCTAAAAAAACCTAGAAAATTCTAAAAAAAATTTAATATCCTATAAAAATTTTGATATGAAGAATTTATTGAGAAATTTGGATTTGAAAATTTAAGCCGATTCGGTAGATTTTTTTAGTTAAGTTTAAGAATAGCCTTGATAAGTTTAAACTCACGCTAGCTTTTATTCTTATTATATTCTATGTAAGATGTGTTAGAGTAATGCATTTATTTGTTTGTTATTTTTTTGGTTAAGTTATATAAATTATAAGTTACTCGGTAATCATTAATTATTTATTCATTACCCGTTAATCTATAGTACTTAAATAATTTAAAGAATCATACTTAAAAACTTTTTATTCCTTAAGCTACCAAAATGCATTGATAAATAATTCAGAACTAATATATCTATATTCGTAATCCCATGTTGGACTAGTAGCGTTTTTGGCTAATGATTGATATATAAATATTAAAATGATTAGATTGGTAATGAATTGAAGTCTCTTGTTAGTCTAGATAAATGACTTCACATTATTTATTATAATACAGAGGAGTGGATAAAATTCGAATCATTTAGCATAAATCTTAATGTTATTCATTCTATTAAAATTATCTCGTGAATAATATTAAGCGATCAGATTTAGAGGCTGAATAAATCCTTCATAAGGAATCAAAGAAAACCTTTAAGTCATCATCAAAATAAAAGAGAAAAAGGGAAAAGAAAAAAAATGAAAGAAAGAAAACGATTCTGTGGTTTCTGATTTCTTATACCAGCAGGTCTCACAGAAATAGTTTTCGAATTCCAATGAGCAGGCTTTCAAATTTCATTAAAGGTAACATATTTTAGTACAAACTGTGATGTAACTATAGTTAGCCTAGGGTTTACACCATATATAAACTCGTTAAATCTCAGCTCTGTAAAAATACAAAATGCAATACAAACAGTAATTCAAACTTCTTCTTTCTGTGTTTCTCTTATGCCGGAAACCTCCAGTATCGACCAAATGGAGGATTTGAAATTATCAGTATGGGCAAGACCAAGAAGGAAAGAAAGCCACGGAGTTTCGTTCCATTAGAGTTGGAATTGGAAACCAATCAAAATCAACCATTAAGCATTTCCCTTCTCTGCATAGAAGCGTTTTGACTTCTGAGAAAGGATGGGGCACATGCACTGCCACGCTCTGTTGGGAGCATATACCTTGCTTTGAATGCAAGTTGCGCACGAGGGACCCTCCCGAGGGAACGCCTGCCTCATGGGCGTTAGAAGCCCATCCACGCTCGGATGCCTAGCCTCGTGCATTGCTTGATGCGAACACTGGCCCTCCGAGTCGCGAGATGCGGTGGGCTGAAGTGTACGGCCGTTGGATGGTGCTGGGAGCGGCGAGTGGTGGGATGCTGCGCACGTCGGCCCCGACCCCCATGTCGGCGTATGGTTTGTTGGTTTGAACCCCTAACGAGGAGTTTGCTGTTGCGGCATTATGTCGTGTGGCATCTTCAGACCGATACCCCAGGTCAGGCGGGGCTACCCGCTGAGTTTAGGCTTATAAATAAGCGGAGGAGAAGAAACTTATAAGGATTCCCCTAGTAACGGCGAGCGAACCGGAAGCAGCCATGATGTTCAGGGTCACAGCCATACACCACATGCATGGCTGAACGTCATGTGGTGGATGACTGTGACCCTGAACATCATGGCTGAACGGCATGGCATGGACGCCTGAACGACATGGCGTGGATGCCTGAACGGCATGTCATACATGGCTGAACGTCATGTTATCCATGCGTGTGATCCTAAACATCATGCCTGAACGGCATGGCATGGACGCCAGAACGTCATGTGGTGCTTGCTGGTGACCCTGAGCATCATGCTGGAACGGCATGACATGGACGCCTTATGGGCATGTGGTGGACGCCTGTGACCTTGAACATTATGCCTGAACGGCATGGCGTGGACGCCTAAACAACATGGCGTGGACATCTGAAAGGCATGGTGTGAATGCTTGAACGGCTTGTCATTCATGGCAGAACGTCAAGTGGTGCATGCGTGTGACCCTGAACATCACCCCTGAACGCCATGGCATGGACGCCTGAACATCATGTGGTGCATGCCTGTGACCCTGAATATCATACCTGAACGGTATGACATGGACGCCTGAACCACATGTGGTGCATTACAGTGACGCTGAACATCATGCATGAACAGCATGTCCTCCACGCCTGAACGGCATGTGGTGCATGGCTGAACATCATGTGATGGACGCCTGTGACCTTGAACATCATGGCTGAACGGCATGACATGGAAGCCTGAACGGCATGTCATTCATGGCTGAATGTCAAGTTGTGCGTGCGTGTGACCCTCAACATCATGCCTGAACGACATGGCATGGACGCCTGAACGTCATGCGGTGCATGCCTGTGACCCTGAATATCAGGTCTGAACGGCATGTCATCCATGCCTGAACGGGATGTGGTGCATGGCTAAAAGTTATGTTTTGGACGCATGTAACCCTAAACTTCATGCTTGAACGGCATGGCAGGGACGCCAGAACGGCATGTCATGCATGGGTCAATGTCATGTGGTGCATCCGTTTGACCCTGAACATCATGCCTGAACGGCACGGCATGGACGCCTGAGCGGCATGTGGTGCATGCCTGTGACCCTCGACATCATACCAGAACGGCATGTCCTCCACGCCTATACGGCATGTTGTGCATGGCAGAACGTCATGTGGCGGACGCCTGTGACCCCGAACATCATGCCTGAACAGCATCGTATGGATGCTTGAACGGCATGTCGTGGACGCCTAAACGGCATGTCATGCATTGCTGAACTTCATGTGGTGCATGCATCTGACCCTGAACATCATGCCTTAACAGCATGGCTTGGACGCCTGAACGTCATGTGGTGCATGCGTGTGACCCTGAAAATCATGCCTGAACAGCATGGCATCGACGCCTGAACGGCATGTGGTGCATTCCAGTGACCCTGAACATGATGCCTGAACGGCATGTCATCCACCCCTGAACGGCATGTGGTGCATGGCTCAACGTCATGTGGTGGACTCCTGTGACGCTGAACATCATGCCTGAACGGCACGGCGTGGACGCCTAAACGGCATGTCATGCATGGCTGAACGTCATGTGGTGCATGTGTGTGACCCTGAACATCATGCCTGAACGGCATGGCATGGACACCTGAACGTCAAGTGGTCCATGCCTGTGACCATGAACATAATAACTGAACGGCATGGCATGGACGCCCGAACGGCTTGTGGTGCATGCTTGTAACCCTGAACATCATGCCTAAACGGCATGTCTTCCGAGCCTGAAAGGCACGTGGTGGATGGCTGAACATCATGTGGTGGACGCCTGTGACCCTTAATATATTGCCTGAAAGGAATGGCACGGAGACCTGAACGGCATGTCATGCATGGCCGAACGTCATGTGGTGAATGCGTGTGACCCTGAACATCATGTCTGAACGGCATGGCATGGAAGCCTGAACGTCATGTGGTGCATGCGTGTGACCCTGAACATCATGCCTGAACAGCATGGCAAGGACGCCTGAATGGCATGTGGTGCATGCCTGTGACCCAGAACATCAAACCTGAACGGCATGTCCTCCACGCCTGAACGGCATGTGGTGCATGGCTGAACGTCATGTGGCGGACGCCAGTGACCCTGAACATCATTAGTGAACAGCATCACATGGACGCCTGAACGGCATGGCGTGGACGCCTGAACGGCATGTCATACATGGCTGAACGTCATGTGGTGAATGCGTGTGACCCTGAACATAATGCCTGAACGGCATGGCATGGACGCCTGAACGTCATGTGGTGCATGCGTGTGACCCTGAAAATCATGCCTGAACGGCATGGCATCGACGCTTGAACGGCATGTGGTGCATTCCAGTGACCCTGAACATGATGCCTGAACGGCACGTCATCCACCCATGAACGGCATGTGGTGGACATCTGTGACCCTGAACATCATGCCTGAACGGCACGGCGTGGACGCCTAAACGGCATGTCATGCATGGCTGAACGTCATGTGGTGCATGGCTCAACGTCATGTGGTGGACTCCTGTGACCCTGAACATCATGCCTGAACGGCACGGCGTGGACGCCTAAACGGCATGTCTTGCATGGCTGAACGTCATGTGGTGCATGTGTGTGACCCTGAACATCATGCCTGAACGGCATGGCATGGACGCCTGAACGTCAAGTGGTGCATGCCTGTGACCATGAACATAATAACTGAACGGCATGGCATGGACGCCCGAACGGCTTTTGGTGCATGCCTGTAACCCTGAACATCATGCATGAACGACATGTCATCCAAACCTGAAAGGCATGTGGTGGATGGCTGAACATCATGTGGTGAACGGCTGTGACCCTGAACATAATGCCTCAACGGCATGGCACGGACACCTGAACGTCATGTGGTGCATGCGTGTCACACTTAACATCACGGCTGAATGGCATGGCATCGACGCTTGAACGGCATGTGGTGCATGCCTGTGACCCTGAACATCATACTTGAACGGCATGTCCTCCACGCCTGAACGGCATGTGGTGCATGGCTGAACGTCATGTGGTGGACGCCCGTGACCCTGAACATCATGCCTGAACGGCATGGCACGGACACCTGAACGGCATGTCCTACATGGGCGAAAGTCATGTGGTGAATGCGTGTGACCCTGAACATCAGGCCTGAACGGCATGGCATGGACGCCTAAACGTCATGTGGTGCATGCGTGTCACCCTTAACATCATGCCTGAACGGCATGTTCTCCACGCCTGAACGGCATGTGGTGCATGGTTGAACGTCATGTGGTGGACGCTTGTGACACTGAACCTCATGCCTGAACGGCGTGGCATGGACTCCTGAACGGCATGCCGTGGACGCCTAAACTGCATGGCGTGGATGCCTGAACGGCATGGAGTGGACGCCTGAACGTCATGTCTTGCATGGCTGAACGTCATGGGGTGCATGCGTGTGACACTGAACATCATGCCTGAACGGCATGGCATTGACGCCAGAACGTGATGTGGTGCATGCGTGTGACGCTGAAAAACATGCCTGAACGGCATGGCATGGACGCCCGAATGGCTTGTGGTGCATGCCTGTCACCCTGAACATCATGCCTGAACGACATGTCATCCAAGCCGAAACGGAATGTGGTGCATGGCTGAACATCATGTCGTGGATGCCTGTGACCCTGAATTTAATGCCTGAACGGCATGGCAGGGACACCTGAACGGCATGTCTTGCATGGCTGAACGTCATGTGGTGAATGCGTGTGACCCTGAACATCATGCCTGCACGGCATGGAATGGACGCCTGAACGTCATGTGGTGCATGCGTGTCACCCTTAACATCATTGCTGAACGGCATGGCATCGACGCTTAAACGGCATGTGGTGCAGGCCTGTATCTCTGAACATCATGCCTGAACGGCATGTCTTCCACGCCTGAACGGCATGTGGTGCGTGGCTGAACGTCATGTGGTGGACGCCAGTTACCCTGAACATAATGCCTGAACGGCATGGCACGGACACCTGAACGGCATGTCCTGCATGGGCGAAAGTCATGTGGTGAATGCGTGTGACCCTGAACATCAGGCCTGAACGGCATGGCATGGACGCCTGAACGTCATGTGGTGCATGCGTGTCACCCTTAACATCATGCCTGAACGGCATGTTCTCCACGCCTGAACGGCATGTGGTGCATGGTTGAACGTCATGTGGTGGACGCTTGTGACACTGAACCTCATGCCTGAACGGCGTGGCATGGACTCCTGAACGGCATGGCGTGGACGCCTGTGACCCTGAATTTAATGCCTGAACGGCATGGCAGGGACACCTGAACGGCATGGCTTGCATGGCTGAACGTCATGTGGTGAATGCATGTGACCCTGAACATCATGCCTGAACGGCATGGCATCGACGCTTAAACGGCATGTGGTGCATGCCTGTGACCCTGAAAATCATACTTGAACGGCATGTCCTCCACGCCTGAACGGCATGTCCTCCACGCCGGAACGGCATGTGGTGCATGGCTGAACATCATGTGGTGGACGCCTGTGACCCTGAACATCATGCCTGAACGGCATGGCATGGACGCCTGAACGGCATGTCATACATGGCTGAACGTCATGTGGTGAATGCGTGTGACCCTGAACATAATGCCTGAACGGCATGGCATGGACGCCTGAACGTCATGTGGTGCACGCGTGTGACCCTGAAAATCATGCCTGAACGGCATGGCATCGACGCTTGAACGGCCTGTGGTGCATTCCAGTGACCCTGAACATGATGCCTGAACGGCACGTCATCCACCCCTGAACGGCATGTGGTGCATGGCTCAACGTCATGTGGTGGACATCTGTGACCCTGAACATCATGCCTGAACGGCACGGCGTGGACGCCTAAACGACATGTCATGCATGGCTGAACGTCATGTGGTGCATGTGTGTGACCCTGAACATCATGCCTGAACGGCATGGCATGGACGCCTGAACGTCAAGTGGTGCATGCCTGTGACCATGAACATAATAACTGAACGGCATGGCATGGACGCCCGAACGGCTTGTGGTGCATGCCTGTAACCCTGAACATCATGCATGAACGACATGTCATCCAAGCCTGAAAGGCATGTGGTGGATGGCTGAACATCAGGTGGTGGACGGCTGTGACCCTGAACATAATGCCTCAACGGCATGGCACGGACACCTGAACGTCATGTGGTGCATGCGTGTCACACTTAACATCATGGCTGAATGGCATGGCATCGACGCTTGAACGGCATGTGGTGCATGCCTGTGACCCTGAACATCATACTTGAACGGAATGTCCTCCACGCCTGAACGGCATGTGGTGCATGGCTGAATGTCATGTGGTGGACGCCCGTGACCCTGAACATCATGCCTGAACGGCATGGCATGGACGCCTGAACGGAATGAGTGGACTCCTGGACGGCATGTCTTGCATGGCTGAACGTCATGTTGTGCATGCGTGTCACCCTGAACATCATGCCTGAACGGCATGGCATTGAAGCCTGAACGTCATGTGGTGCAAGCGTGTGACCCTGAACATCATGTCTGAAAGGCATGGCAAGGACGCCTGAACGGCATGTGGTGCATGCCTGTGACCCAGAACATCAAACCTGAACGGCATGTCCTCCACGCCTGAACGGCATGTGGTGCATGGCTGAACGTCATGTGGCGGACGCCTGTGACCCTGAACATCATTAGTGAACGGCATCACATGGACGCCTGAACGGCATGGCGTGGACGCCTGAACAGCATGTCATACATGGCTGAACGTCATGTGGTGAATGGGTGTCACCCTGAACATAATGCCAGAACGTCATGGAATGGACGCCTGAACGTCATGTGGTGCATGCGTGTGACCCTGAAAATCATGCCTGAACGGCATGGCATCGACGCCTGAACGGCATGTGGTGCATTCCAATGACCCTGAACATGATGCCTGAACGGAATGTCATCCACCCCTGAACGGCATGTGGTGGACTCCTGTGACCTTGAACATCATGCCTGAACGGCACGGCGTGGACGCCTAAACGGCATGTCATGCATGGCTGAACGTCATGTGGTGCATGTGTGTGACCCTGAACATCATGCCTGAACGGCATGACATGGACGCCTGAACGTCAAGTGGTGCATGCCTGTGACCATGAACATAATAACTGAACGGCATGGCATGGACGCCCGAACGGCTTGTGGTGCATGCCTGTAGCCCTGAACATCATGCCTGAACGACATGTCCTCCAAGCCTGAAAGGCATGTTGTGGACGGCTGAACATCATGTGGTGGACGGCTGTGAGCCTGAACATAATGCCTCAACGGCATGGCACGGACTCCTGAACGTCATGTGGTGCATGCGTGTCACACTTAACATCATGGCTGAATGGCATGGCATCGACGCTTGAACGGCATGTGGTGCATGCCTGTGACCCTGAACATCATACTTCAACGGCATGTCCTCCACGCCTAAACGGCATGTGGTGCATGGCTGAACGTCAGGTCGTGGACGCCCGTGACCCTGAACATCATGCCTGAACGTCATCGCATGGACGCCTGAACGGAATGGAGTGGACTCCTGAACGGCATGTCTTGCATGGCTAAACTTCACGTGGTGCATGCGTGTGACCCAGAACATCATGCCTGAACGGCATGGCAAGGACGCCTGAACGGCATGTGGTGCATGGCTGAACGTCATGTGGCGGACGCCTGTGACCGTGAACATCATTAGTGAACTGCATCGCATAGACGCCTGAAGGGCATGGCGTGGACGCCTGAACGGCATGTCCTGCATGGCTGAACGTCATGTGGTGCATGCGTGTAACCCTGAACATAATGCCTGAACGGCATGTCATCCACGCCTGAACGGCATGTGGTGCATGGCTGAACTTCATGTGGTGGAGGCCTGTGACACTGAACATCATGCTTGAATGGCATGGCAACGACGCCAGATCGTCATGTGGTGCATGCGTGTGACGTTGAACCTCATGCCTGAACGGCGTGGCATGGACGCCCGAACGGCTTGTGGTGCATGCTAGCAACCCTGAACACATGCCTGAACGGCATGTCATCCAAGCCTGAACGGCATGTGGTGGATGGCTGAACATCATGTGGTGGACGCCTGTGACCCTTAATATATTGCCTAAAAGGCATGGCACGGACACCTGAACTGCATGTCATGCATGGCTGAACGTCATGTGGTGGACGCCTGTGACCCTGAACATCATGCCTGAACGGCATGGCATGCACGCCTAAACGGCATGGCGTGGACGCATTAACGGCATGGCGTGGACGCCTGAACGTCATGTCCTGCATGGCTGAACATCATGTGGTGCATGCGTGTGACCATGAACATCATGCCTGAACGGTATTGCATGAACGCCAGAACTTCATATGGTGAATGCGTGTGATGCTGAACATTATGCCTGAACGGCATGGCACGGACGCCCGAACGGCTTGTGGTGCAGGCCTGTATTTCTGAACTACATGCCTGAACGGCATGTCCTCCACGCCTGAACGGCATGTGGTGCATGGCTCAACGTCATGTGGTGGACGCCTGTGACCCTGAACATAATGCCTGAACGGCATGGCACGGACACCTGAACGGCATGTCCTGCATGGGCGAACGTCATGTGGTGAATGCGTATGACCCTGAACATCATGCCTGAACGGCATGGCATGGACGCTTGAACGTCATGTGGTGCATGCGTGTGACGTTGAACCTCATGCCTGAACGGCGTGGCATGGACGCCCGAACGGCTTGTGGTGCATGCTAGCAACCCTGAACACATGCCTGAACGACATGTCATCCAAGCCTGAACGGCATGTGGTGGATGGCTGAACATCATGTGGTGGACGCATGTGACCCTTATTATATTGCCTGAAAGGCATGGCACGGACACCTGAACGGCATGTCATGCATGGTTGAACGTCATGTGGTGGACGCCTGTGACCCTGAACATCATGCCTGAACGGCATGGCATGCACGGCTAAACGGCATGGCGTGGACGCCTGAACGGCATGGCGTGGATGCCTGAACGTCAAGTCCTGCATGGCTAAACATCATGTGGTGCATGCGTGTGACCATGAACATCATGCCTGAACGGTATGGCATGGACGCCTGAACTTCACACGGTGAATGCGTGTGACGCTGAACATAATTCCTGAACGGCATGGCATGGACGCCCGAACGGCTTGTGGTGCAGGCCTGTATCTCTGAACATCATGCCTGAACGGCATGTCCTACACACCTGAACGGCATGTGGTGCGTGGCTGAACGTCATGTGGTGGACGCCTGTTACCCTGAACATAATGCCTGAACGGCATGGCACGGACACCTGAACGGCATGTCCTGCATGGGCGAAAGTCATGTGGTGAATGCGTGTGACCTTGAACATCAGGCCTGAACGGCATGGCATGGACGCCTGAACGTCATGTGGTGCATGCGTGTCACCCTTAACATCATGCCTGAACGGCATGTTCTCCACGCCTGAACGGCATGTGGTGCATGGTTGAACGTCATGTGGTGGACGCTTGTGACACTGAACCACATGCCTGAACGGCGTGGCATGGACTCCTGAACGGCATGGCGTGGACGCCAAAACAGCATGGCGTGGATGCCTGAACTAAATGGAGTGGACGCCTGAACGTCATGTCTTGCATGGCTGAACGTCATGGGGTGCATGCGTGTGACTCTGAACATCATGCCTGAACGGCATGGCATTGACGCAGAACGTCATGTGGTGCATGCGTGTGACGCTGAACATCATGCCTGAACGGCATGGCATGGACGCCCGAACGGCTTGTGGTGCATGCTTGTAACCCTGAACATCATGCCTGAACGGCATGTCATCCAAGCCGAAACGGAATGTGGTGCATGGCTGAACATCTTGTGGTGGCCGCCTGTGACCCTGAATTTAATGCATGAACGGCAAGGCAGGGATACCTGAACGGCATGTCCTGCATTGCTGAACGTCATGTGGTGAATGCGTGTGACCCTGAACATCATGCCTGAACGGCATGGAATGGACGCCTGAACGTCATGTGGTGCATGCGTGTCACCCTTAACATCATGGCAGAACGGCATGGCATCGACGCTTAAACGGCATGTGGTGCACGCCTGTGACCCTGAAAATCATACTTGAACGGCATGTCCTCCACGCCTGAACGGCATTTCCTCCACGCCGGAACGGCATGTGGTGCATGGCTGAACATCATGTGGTCGACGCCTGTGACCCTGAACATCATGCCTGAACGGCATGGCATGGACGCCTGAACGGCATGTGGTGCATGCGTGTGACGCTGAACATCATGCCTGAACGGCATGGCATGGACGCCCGAACGGCTTGTGGTGCATGCCTGTAACCCTGAACATCATGCCTGAACGGCATGTCATCCAAGCCGAAACGGAATGTGGTGCATGGCTGAACATCTTGTGGTGGCCGCCTGTGACCCTGAATTTAATGCATGAACGGCATGGCAGGACACCTGAACGGCATGTCTTGCATTGCTGAACGTCATGTGGTGAATGCGTGTGACCCTGAACATCATGCCTGAACGGCATGGAATGGACGCCTGAACGTCATGTGGTGCATGCGTGTCACCCTTAACATCATGGCAGAACGGCATGGCATCGACGCTTAAACGACATATGGTGCACGCCTGTGACCCTGAAAATCATACTTGAACGGCATGTCCTCCACGCCTGAACGGCATGTTCTCCACGCCGGAACGGCATGTGGTGCATGGCTGAACATCATGTGGTGGACGCCTGTGACCCTGAACATCATGCCTGAACGGCATGGCATGGACGCCTGAACGGCATGTCAAGCATGGCAGAACGTCATGTGGCGGACGCCTGTGACCCTGAACATCATTAGTGAACGGCATCGCATGGACGCCTGAACGGCATGGCGTGGACGCCTGAACGTCATGTCTTGCATGGCTGAACGTCATGTGGTGCATGCGTGTGACGCTGAACATCATGCCTGAATGGCATGGCTGGCTTGGACGCCAGAATGGCATGTGGTGCAAGCCTGTAACCCTAAACATTATGCCTGAACGGCATGTCATCCAGTCCTGAACGGCATGTGGTGCATGGCACGGACACCTGAACGTCATGTCATGCATGCCCGAAGGTCATGTGGTGAGTGCGTGTGACCCTGAACATCATGCCTGAACGGCATGGCATGGACGCCTGAACGTCATGTGGTCCATGAGTGTGACCCTGAACAACATGCCTGAACAGCATGTGGTGTGTGCTTGTGACCCTGATCATCATACTTGAACGGCATGTCCTCCACGCCAGAACGGCATGTGGTGCATGGCTGAACGTCATGTGGTGGACGCTTGTGACCCTGAACATCATGGCATGGATGCCTGAACGGCAAGGCGTGGACGCTTGAACGGCATGGCATGGACGCGAGAACGTGATGTGGTGCATGCGTGTGACGCTGAACATCATGCCTGAACGGCATGGCTTGGACGCCAAACGGCATGTGGTGCAAGCCTGTAACCCTAAACATCATGCCTCAACAGCATGTCCTCCACGCACGAACGGCCTGTGGTGCATGCCTGTAACCCTGAACATCATGCCTGAACGGCATGTCATCCACGCCTGAACGGCATGTGGTGCATGGCACGGACACCTGAACGTCATGACATGAATGCCCGAACGTCATGTAGTGACTGCGTGTGACCCTGAACATGATGCCAAAACGGTAACGCATGGACGCCTGAACGGCAAGTGGTGCATGCCTATGACCCTGAACATCATGATTGAATGGCATGTCATGCACGCTTGAACGGCATGTGGTGCATGGCTAAACGTCATGTGGTGGACGCCTGCGACCCTGAACATCATGCCTGAACGGCATGGCATGGACGCCTGAACGGTATGTGGTGCATTCCTATGACCCTGAACATCATGCGTGAAAGGCATGTCATCCAAACCTGAACGGCATGTCGTGCATGCTTGAACGTCATGTGGTTGACGCCTATGACCATGAAAATCATGCCAGAACGGCTTGGCATGCATGGCTGAACGTCATTTGGTTCATGCATGTGACACTGAACGGCATGGCATGGACGCCTGAACGGCATGTGGTGTATGGCTGAACGTCATGTCATGAAGGTCTGAACGGCATGGCATGGACGCCTGAACGGCACGTGGTGCATGCCTGTGAGCCTGAACGGCATGTCATCCACGCCTGAAAGGCATGAGGTGCATGGCTGAACGTCTTGTGGTGCACGCCGATGACCCTGAACATCATGCCTGAACGGCATGGCATGGACGCCTGAACGGCATGGT
Organism: x Bolboschoenoplectus mariqueter; assembly: GCA_037678475.1. Classification (NCBI taxonomy): domain Eukaryota; kingdom Viridiplantae; phylum Streptophyta; class Magnoliopsida; order Poales; family Cyperaceae; genus x Bolboschoenoplectus; species x Bolboschoenoplectus mariqueter. The sequence continues at coordinate 4,649,012 of CM075233.1, read as the reverse complement.
GTGGACGCCTTTACGGCATGCCATGGACGCCTAAACGTCTTGTGGTGCATGCATGTGACCCTGAACATCATGCCTGAACGGCATGGCATTGATGCCTCAACGTCATATTGTGCATATCTGAACGGCATGTCATGCATAGCTGAACGTCATGTGGTGCATGCGCGTGGCCCTGAACATCATGCTTGAACGGCATGGCACAGACGCCAGAACGTCATGTGGTGCATGCTGTGACCCTGAACTTCATGCCTGAAAAGCATGGCATTGACGCCTGAACGGCATGTGAGGCATGCTTGTGACCCTGAATATCATGCCTGAACGGCATGTGGTGCATGGCTGAACGTCATGTGGTGGATGCCTGTGACCCTGAACAACATGCCTGAACGGCATGGCCTGCATGGCTGAACGTCATGTGGTTCATGCCTAGGACCTTGAACATCATGCCTGAACTGCATGGTATGGACGCCTGAACGGCATGTGGTACATCGCTGAACGTATGTCATGAAGGTCTGAACGGAATGGCATGGACGCCTAAACGTCATGTGGTGCATGCGTGTGACCCTGAAAATCATGACTGAACGGAATGGCATTGACGCCTAAACGTCATATGGTGCATATCTGAACGGCATATCATGAATGTCTAAACGGCATGTCATGCATGGCTGAATGTCATGTGGTGCATGCGCGTGGCCCTGAACATCATGCCTGAACGGCAGGGCATGGACGCCAGAACGTCATGTGGTGCATGTTGTGACCCTAAACTTCATGCCTGAACGGCATGGCATGGACGCCTGAACGGCATGTGGTGCATGCCTGTGACCCTAAACAACATGCCTTAACGGCAAGTCATCCACGCCTGAACGGCATGAGGTGCTTGGCTGAATGTCATGTGGTGGACGCCGATGACCCTGAACATCATGCCTGAACGGCATGGCATGGACGCCTGAACGGCATGGTGTGGACGCATGAACGGCATGGCATGGACGCCTGAACGGCATGTGGTGCATGCGTGTGACCCTGAACATCATACCTGAACGGCATGGCATGAACGCCTGAACGGCAAGTGGTGCATGCCTATGACCCTGAACATCATGCTTGAACGGCACGTCATCCATACCTAAACGGCTTGTGGTGCATGGCTGAACGTCATGTGGTGGACGCCTGTGACCCTGAACAACATGCTTGAACGGCATGGCATGCATGGCTGAATGTCATGTGGTGCTTGCCTCTGACCCTGAACATCATACCTGAACGGCATGGCATGGACGCCTGAACGGCATGTGGTGCATGGCTGAACGTCATGTCATGAAGGTCTGAAAGGCATGGCATGGACGCCTCAACGTCATGTGTTGCATGCGTGTGACCTGAACATCATGCCTGAACGGCATGGTACTGACGCCTAAACGGCATATGGTGCATCTCTGAACGGCATGTCATGAATGTCTGAACGGCATGTCATGCCAGGCTGAACGTCAAGTGGTGCATGTGCGTGGCCATGAACATCATGCCTGAACGGCATGGCACTGACGCTAGAACGTCATGTGGTGCATGCTGTGACCCTGAACATCATGGCAGAACGGCTTGGCATGCATGGCTGAACGTCATTTGGTTCATGCCTGTGACCCTGAACGGCATGGCATGGACGCCTGAACGGCATGTGGTGTATGGCTGAACGTCATGTCATGAAGGTCTGAACGGCTTGTGGTGTATGGCTGAACGTCATGTCATGAACGTCTGAACGGCATGGCATGGACGCCTGAACGGCATGTGGTGCATGCCTGTGAGCCTGAACGGCATGTCATCCACGCTTGTAAGGCATGTGGTGCATGGCTGAACATCATGTGGTGCACGCCGATGACCCTGAACATCATGCCTGAACGGCATGGCATGGACGCCAGAACTTCATATGGTGAATGCGTGTGATGCTGAACATTATGCCTGAACGGCATGGCACGGACGCCCGAACGGCTTGTGGTGCAGGCCTGTATTTCTGAACTACATGCCTGAACGGCATGTCCTCCACGGCTGAACGGCATGTGGTGCATGGCTCAACGTCATGTGGTGGACGCCTGTGACCCTGAACATAATGCCTGAACGGCATGGCACGGACACCTGAACGGCATGTCCTGCATGGGCGAACGTCATGTGGTGAATGCGTATGACCCTGAACATCATGCCTGAACGGCATGGCATGGACGCCTGAACGGCATGTGGTGCATGCGTGTGACCCTGAACATCATACCTGAACGGCATGGCATGGACGCCTGAACGGCAAGTGGTGCATGCCTATGACCCTGAACATCATGCTTGAACGGCATGTCATCCACGCCTGAACGGCATGTGGTGTATGGCTGAACGTAATTGGTGGACGCCTCTGACCCTGAACATCATGCCTGAACGGCATGGCATGGACGCCTGAACGGCATGTAGTGCATGGCTGAACGTCATGTCATGAAGGTCTGAACGGCATGGCATGGACGCCTAAACGTCATGTGGTGCATGCGTGTGACCTAAACATCAAGCGTGAACGGCATGGCACTGACGCCTAAACGGCATATGGTGCATCTCTGAACGGCATGTCATGCAAGGCTGAACGTCTTGTGGTGCATGCGCGTGGCCCTGAACATCATGCCTGAACGGCATGGCATGGATGCCAGAACGTCATGTGGTTCTTGCTGTGAACCTGAACTTCATCCCTTAACGGCATGGCATGGACGCATGAACGGCATGTTGTGCATGCCTGTGACCCTGGACATCATGCCTGAACGGCAAGGCATGGACGCCTGAACGGCATGTGGTGCATGGCTGAACATCATGTCATGAAGGTCTGAACGGCATGGCATGGACGCCTAAACGTCATGTGGTGCATGCGTGTGACCCTGAACGTCATGCCTGAACGGCATGGCATTGATGCCTAAACGTCATGTGGTGCATATCTGAATGGCATGTCATAAATGTCCAAATGGCATGTCATGCATGGCTGAACGTCATGTGGTGCATGCACGTGGCCCTGAACATCATGCCTGAACGGCATGGCATGGACGCCAAAACGGTATGTGGTGCATGCCTGTGACCCTGAACATCATGCCTGAACCGAATGTCATCCACGCCTGAACGGCATGTGGTGCATGGCTGAACGTCATGTGGTGGACGCCTGGGACCCTGAACAACATGCCTGAACGGCATGGCATGCATGGCAGAACGTCAAGTGGTGCATGCCTGTGACCATGAATATCATGCCTGAATGGCATGGCATGGACGCCGTAACGTCATATGATGCATATCTGAATGACATGTCATGAATGTCTAAACGGCATGTCATGCTTGGCTGAACGTCATATGGTGCAAGTGCGCGGCCCTGAACATCATGCCTGAACGGCATGGCATGGATGCCAGAACGTCATGTGGTGCACGCTGTGACCCTGAACTTCATGCCTGAACGGCATGGCATGGACGCCTGAACGGCATGTGGCGCAAGCCTGTGACCCTGAACATCATGCCTGAACGGCATGTGGTGCATGGCTGAACGTCATGTGGTGGACGACGATGACCCTGAACATCATGCCTGAACGGCATGGCACGGACGCCTGAACGGCATGTGGTGCTTGGCTGAACGTCATGTCAGGAAGGTCTGAACGGCATGGCATGGACGCCTAAACGTCATGTGGTGCATGCGTGTGACCCTGAACATCATGCCTGAACGGCATGGCATTGACGCCAAAACGTCATATGGTGCAAATCTGAACGACATGTCATGAAAGTCTGAACGGCATGTCAGGCATGGCTGAACGTCATGTGGTACATGCGCGTGGCCCTGAACATCATGCCTGAACGGCATGGCATCGACGCCTGAACGGCATGTGGTGCATGTTTGTGACACTGAACATCATACCTGAACGGCATGTCCTCCACGCCCGAACGGCATGTGGTGCATGGCTGAACGTCATGGGGTGGACGCCTTTGACCCTGAAGAACATGCCTGAACGGCATGGCATGCATGGCTGAAGATCATGTGGTGCAGGCCTGTGACCCTGAACGGCATGGCATGGACTCCTCAACGGCATGTGGTGCATGGCTGAATGTCATGTCATGAAGGTCTGAACGGCATGGCATGGATGCCTAAACGTCATGTGGTGCATACCTGTGACCCTGAACATCATGTCTGAACGACATGGCATGGACGCCTGAACGGGATGTGGTGCTTGGCTGAACGTCATGTCATGAAGGTATGAACGGCATGGCAAGAACGCCTGAACGGCATGTGGCGCATGCCTTTGACCCTGAACATAATGCCTGAACGGCAAGTCATGCACCCCTGAACGGCATGTGGTGCATGGCTGAACGTCATGTGGTGGACGGCGATGACCCTGAACATCATGCCTGAACGGCATGGCAAGGACGCCTGAACGGCATGGTGTGGACGCCTGAACGACATGCCTTGGACGCCTGAACGGCATGTGGTGCATGCTTGTGAACCTGAATATCATGCCTGAACGGCATCGCATGGACGCCTGAACGGCAAGTGGTGCATGCCTATGACCCTGAACATCATGCTTGAACGGCATGTCATCCACGCCTGAACGGCATGTGGTGTATGGCTGAATGTCATGTGGTGGACGCCTGTGACCCTGAACAACATGCCTGAATGGCATGGCATGCATGCCTAAATGTCATGTGGTGCTTGCCTCTGACCCTGAACATCATGCCTGAACGGCATGGCATGGACGCCAGAATGTCATGCGGTGCATGCTTGTGACCTAGAACATCATGACTGAACGGCATCGCATGGATGCCTGAACGGCATCGCATGGATGCCTGAACGGCATCGCATGGATGCCTGAACGGCAAGTGGTACATGCCTATGACCCTGAACATCATCTTTGAACGGCATGTCATCCACGCCAGAACGGCATGTGGTGCATGGCTGAACGTCATGTGGTGCATGCCTGTGACCCTGAACATCATGCTTGAACAGTATGGCATGGACGCTTGAACGGCATGTGGTGCATGGCTGAACTACATGTCATGATGGTCTGAATGGCATGGCATGGATGCCTAAACGTCATGTGGTGCATGCGTGTGACCCTGATCATCATGCCTGAAGGTCATGGCACTGACGCCTAAACGGCATATGGTGCATCTCTGAACGGCATGTCATGAATGTTTGAACGGCATGTCATGCATGGCTGAATGTCATGTGGTGCATACCTGTGACCCTAAACACCATGCCTGAACGGCATCGCATGGACGCCAGAACGTCAGGTGGTGCATGCTTGTGACCTAGAGCATCATGCCTGAACGGCATCGCATGGACGCCAGAACGGCAAGTGGTACATGCCTATGACCCTGATCATCATGCTTGAATGGCATGTCATCCACGCCTGAACGGCATGTGGTGCATGGCTGAACGTCATGTGGTGGACGCCTTTGACCCTGAACAACATGCCTGAACGGCATGGCATGCATGGCTGAACGGCATGTCATCCACACGTGAACGGCATGTGATGCATGGCTAAACGTCATGTCATGAAGGAATGAACGGCATGGCATGGACGCCTGAACGGCTTGTGGTGCATGCTTGTGACCCTGAACATCATGCCTGAACGGCATGGCACTGACGCCTAAACGGCATATGGTGCATATCTGAACGGCATGTCATGAAAGTCGGAACGGCATGTCATGCATGGCTGAACGAAATGTGGTGCATGCGCGTGGCCATGAACATCATGCCTCAACGGCATGGCATGGACGCCTGAACGGCACGTGGTGCATGTTTGTGACACTGAACATCATGCCTGAACGGCATGTCCTCCACGCCTGAACGGCATGTGGTGCATGGCTAAACGTCAAGGGGTGGACGCCTTTGACCCTGAAGAACATGCCTGAACGGCATGGCATGCATGGCTCAACATCATGTGGTGCATGCCTGTGACCCTGAACGTCATGCCTGAACGGCATGGCATGGACTCCTCAACGGCATGTGGTGCATGGCTGAATGTCATGTCATGAAGGTCTGAACGGCATGGCATGGACGCCTAAACGTCATGTGGTGCATACCTGTGACCCTGAAAAGCATGTCTGAACGGCATGGCATGGACGCCTGAACGGGATGTGGTCCTTGGCTGAACGTCATGTCATGAAGGTATGAACGGCATGGCATGAACGCCTGAACGGCATGTGGTGCATGCCTTTGACCCTGAACATAATGCCTGAACGGCAAGTCATGCACCCCTGAACGGCATGTGGTGCATGGCTGAACGTCATGTGGTGGACGCCGATGACCCTGAACATCATGCCTGAACGGCATGGCAAGGACGCCTGAACGGAATGAGGTGGACGCCTGAACGGCATGCCTTGGACGCCTGAACGGCATGTGGTGCATGCTTGTGAACCTGAACATCATGCCTGAACGGCATCGCATGGACGCCTGAACGGCAAGTGGTGCATGCCTATGACCCTGAACATCATGCTTGAACGGCATGTCATCCACGCCTGAACGGCATGTGGTGCATGGCTGAACGTCATGTGGTGGACGCCTGTGACCCTAAACAACATGCCTGAACCGTCAGGCATGCATGGCTGAACATCATGTGGTGCATGCCTGTGACCATGAAAATCATGCCTGAACGGCATGGCACGGACTCCTGAACGGCATGTGGTGCATGGCTGAACGTCATTTCATGAAGGTCTAAACGCCATGGCATTGACGGCTAAACGTCATGTGGTGCATGCGTGTGACCCTGAACATCAAGCCTGAACGGCATGGCATTGACGCCTAAACGTCATATGGTGCATATCTGAACGGCATGTCATGAAAGTCGGAACGGCATGTCATGCATGGCTGAACGAAATGTGGTGCATGCGCGTGGCCATGAACATCATGCCTCAACGGCATGGCATGGACGCCTGAACGGCATGTGGTGCATGTTTGTGACACCGAACATCATGCCTGAACGCCATGTCCTCCATGCCTGAACGGCATGTGGTGCATGGCTGAACGTCATGGGGTGGACGCCTTTGACCCTGAACAACATGCCTGAACGGCATGGCATGCATGGCTGAACGTCATGTGGTGCATACCTGTGACCCTGAAAATCATGCCTGAACGGCATGGCACGGACGCCTGAACGGCATGTGGTGCATACCTGTGACCCTGAACAGCAAGTCTGAACGGCATGGCATGGACGCCTGAACGGGATGTGGTGCTTGGCTGAACGTCATGTCATGAAGGTATGAACGGCATGGGATGAACGCCTGAACGGCATGTGGTGCATGCCTTTGACCCTGAACATAATGCCTGAACGGCATGTGGTGCATGGCTGAACGTCATGTGGTGGACGCCGATGACCCTGAACATCATGCCTGAACGGCATGGCAAGGACGCCTGAACGGAATGGAGTGGACGCCTGAACGGCATGCCTTGGACGCCTGAACGGCTTGTGGTGCATGCTTGTGAACCTGAACATCATGCCTGAACGGCATCGCATGGACGCCTGAACGGCAAGTGGTGCATGCCTATGACCCTGAACATCATGCTTGAACGGCATGTCATCCACGCCTGAACGGCATGTGGTGCATGGCTGAACGTCATGTGGTGGACGCCTGTGACCCTAAACAACATGCCTGAACCGTCAGGCATGCATGGCTGAACATCATGTGGTGCATGCCTGTGACCATGAAAATCATGCCTGAACGGCATGGCATGGACTCCTGAACGGCATGTGGTGCATGGCTGAACGTCATTTCATGAAGGTCTAAACGCCATGGCATTGACGCCTAAACGTCATGTGGTGCATGCGTGTGACCCTGAACATCAAGCCTGAACGGCATGGCATTGACGCCTAAACGTCATATGGTGCATATCTGAACGGCATGTCATGAAAGTCGGAACGGCATGTCATGCATGGCTGAACGAAATGTGGTGCATGCGCGTGGCCATGAACATCATGCCTCAACGGCATGGCAAGGACGCCTGAACGGCATGTGGTGCATGTTTGTGACACCGAACATCATGCCTGAACGCCATGTCCTCCATGCCTGAACGGCATGTGGTGCATGGCTGAACGTCATGGGGTGGACGCCTTTGACCCTGAACAACATGCCTGAACGGCATGGCATGCATGGCTGAAAGTCATGTGGTGCATGCCTGTGACCCTGAAAATCATGCCTGAACGGCATGGCACGGACGCCTGAACGGCATGTGGTGCATGGCTGAAAGTCATGTCATGAAGGTCTGAACGACATGGCATGGACGCCTAAACGTCATGTGGTGCATGCGTGTGACCCTGAACATCATTTCTGTACGGCTTGGCCCTGACACCTAAACGACATATGGTGCATCTCTGAACGGCATGTCATGAAGGTTTGAACGGCATGTCCTGCATGGCTGAACGTCATGTGGTGCATGCCTATGACCCTGAACATCATGCTTCAACGGCATGTCATCCACGCCTGAAGGCATGTGGTGCATGGCTGAACGTCATGTGGTGGACGCCTGTGACCCTGAACAACATGCCTGAACGGCATGGCACGGACGCCTGAACGGCATGTGGTGCATGGCTGAACGTCATGTCATGAAGGTCTGAACGGCATGGCACGGACGCCTAAACGTCATGTGCTGCATGCGTGTGACCCTGAACATCATTTCTGTACGGCTTGGCCCTGACACCTAAACGACATATGGTGCATCTCTGAACGGCATGTCATGAAGGTTTGAACGGCATGTCCTGCATGGCTGAACGTCATGTGGTGCATGCCTATGACCCTGAACATCATGCTTCACCGGCATGTCATCCACGCCTGAAGGCATGTGGTGCATGGCTGAACGTCATGTGGTGGACGCCTGTGACCCTGAACAACATGCCTGAACGGCATGGCACGGACGCCTGAACGGCATGTGGTGCATGGCTGAACGTCATGTCATGAAGGTCTGAACGGCATGGCACGGACGCCTAAACGTCATGTGGTGCATGCGTGTGACCCTGAACATCATTTCTGTACGGCTTGGCCCTGACACCTAAACGACATATGGTGCATCTCTGAACGGCATGTCATGAAGGTTTGAACGGCATGTCCTGCATGGCTGAACGTCATGTGGTGCATGCCTATGACCCTGAACATCATGCTTCAACGGCATGTCATCCACGCCTGAAGGCATGTGGTGCATGGCTGAACGTCATGTGGTGGACGCCTGTGACCCTGAACAACATGCCTGAACGGCATGGCACGGACGCCTGAACGGCATGTGGTGCATGGCTGAACGTCATGTCATGAAGGTCTGAACGGCATGGCACGGACGCCTAAACGTCATGTGGTGCATGCGTGTGACCCTGAACATCATGCCTGAAAGGCATGGCATTGACGCTTAAACGTCATATGGTGCATATCTGAACGGCATGTCATGCCTGGCAGAACGTCATGTGGTGCATGCTCGTGGCCCTGAACATCATGCCTCAACGGCATGGCATGGACGCCTGAACGTCATGTGGTGCATGGCTGAACGTCATGGGGTGGACGCCTTTGACCCTGAATAACATGCCTAAACGGCATGGCATGCATGGCTGAACGGCATGTCATCCACACCTGAACGGCATGTGATGCATGGCTGAACGTCATGTCATGAAGGTCTGAACGGCATGGCATGGACGCCTGAATGGCATGTGGTGCATGCTTGTGACCCTGAACATCCTGCCTGAACGGCCTGGCATTGACGCCTAAACGGCATATGGTGCATCTCTGACGGCATGTCATGAATGTTGGAACGGCTTGTCATGCACGGCTGAACGTCATGTGGTGCATACCTGTGACCCTAAACATCATGCCTGAACGGCATCGCATGGACGCCAGAACGTCATGTGGTGCATGCTTGTGACCTAGAACATCATGCCTGAACGGCATCGCATGGACGCCTGAACGGCAAGTGGTACATGCCTATGACCCTGAACATCATGCTTGAACGGCTTGTCATCCACGCCTGAACGGCATATGGTGCATGGCTGAACGTCATGTAGTTTACGCCTTTGACCCTGAACAACTTGCCTGAACGGCATATGGTGCATGGCTGAACGTCATGTGGTTTACGCCTTTGACCCTGAACAACTTGCCTGAACGGCATGGCATGCAAGGCTGAACGGCATGTCATCCACACCTGAACGGCATGGCATGCATGGCTGAACGGCATGTCATCCACACCTGAACGGCATTTGATGCATGGCTGAACGTCATGTCAGGAAGGTCTGAACGGCATGGCATGGACGCTAAAACTCATCTGCTGCATGCGTGTGACCCTGAACATCAGGCCCGAACGGCATGGCACTGACGCCTAAACGGCATATGGTGTATCTCTGAACGGCATGTCATGAATGTTTGAAAGGCATGGCTTGCACGCCTGAATTAAGCGTCGTGGATTCCTGAACGGCATGTCTTGCGTGTGGCCCTGAACATCATGCCTGAACGGCATGGCATGGACGCCAGAACGTCATGTGGTGCATGCTGTGACCCTGAACATCATTCCTGAACGGCATGGCATGCATGGCTGAACGTCATGTGGTGGACGCTTGTGACCCTGAACAACATGCCTGAACGGCATGGCATGCATGGCTGAACATCATGTGGTGCATGCATGTGACCCTGAACATCATGCCTGAACGGCATGGCATGGACGCCAGAACGTCATGTGGTGCAAGCTGTGACCCTGAACTTCATTCCTGAACGGCATGGCATGCATGGCTGAACGTCATGTGGTGGACGCCTGTGACCCTGAACAACATGCCTGAACGGCATGGCATGCATGGCTGAACGTCATGTGGTGGACGCCTGTGACCCTGAACAACATGCCTGAACGGCATGGCATGCATGGCTGAACATCATGTGGTGCATGCATGTGACCCTGAACATCATGCCTGAACGGCATGGCATGCATGGCTGAACGGCATGTCATCCACACCTGAACGGCATTTGATGCATGGCTGAACGTCATGTCAGGAAGGTCTGAACGGCATGGCATGGACGCTAAAACTCATCTGCTGCATGCGTGTGACCCTGAACATCAGGCCCGAACGGCATGGCACTGACGCCTAAACGGCATATCGTGTATCTCTGAACGGCATGTCATGAATGTTTGAAAGGCATGGCTTGCACGCCTGAATTAAGCGGCGTGGATTCCTGAACGGCATGTCTTGCGTGTCGTCCTGAACAACATGTGGTGCACGTGTGTGGCCCTGAACATCATGCCTGAACGGCATGGCACGGACGCCAGAACGTCATGTGGTGCATGCTGTGACCCTGAACATCATTCCTGAATGGCATGGCATGCATGGCTGAACGTCATTTGGTGGACGCCTGTGACCCTGAACAACATGCCTGAACGGCATGGCATGCATGGTTGAACATCATGTGGTGCATGCATGTGACCCTGAACATCATGCCTGAACGGCATGGCAAGGACGCCTGAACGGCATGTGGTGCATGGCTGAACGTCATGTCATGAAGGTCTGAACGGCATGGCATGGACACCTCAACGTCATGTGGTGCATGCGTGTGACCCTGAACATCATGCCTGAACGGCTTGGCACTGACACCTAAACGGCATATGGTGCATCTCTGAACGGCATGTCATGAATGTCTGAACGGCATTTCATGCATGGCTGAACGTCATGTGGTGCATGCCTATGACCCTAAACATCATGCTTGAACGGCATGTCATCCACGCCTGAAGCCATGTGGTGCATGGCTGAACGTCCTGTGGTCGACGCCTGTGACCCTGAACAACATGCCTGAACGGCATTGCAAGCATGGCTGAACGTCATGTGGTGCATGCCTGTGGCCCTGAACATCATGCCTGAACGGCATGGCATGGACGCCAGAACGTCATGTGGTGCATGCTGTGACCCTGAACATCATTCCTGAACGGCATGGCATGCATGGCTGAACGTCATGTGGTGGACGCCTGTGACCCTGAACAACATGCCTGAACGGCATGGCATGCATGGCTGAACATCATGTGGTGCATGCATGTGACCCTGAACATCATGCCTGAACGGCATGGCATGGACGCCAGAACGTCATGTGGTGCATGCTGTGACCCTGAACTTCATTCCTGAACGGCATGGCATGCATGGCTGAACGTCATGTGGTGGACGCCTGTGACCCTGAACAACATGCCTGAACGGCATGGCATGCATGGCTGAAAGTCATGTGGTGCATGCATGTGACCCTGAACATCATGCCTGAATGGCATGGCATGGACGCCTGAACGGCAGGTGCATGGCTGAACGTCATGTCATGAAGGTCTGAACGGCATGGCATGGACACCTCAACGTCATGTGGTGCATGCGTGTGACCCTGAACATCATGCCTGAACGGCATGGCATGCATGGCTGAACGGCATGTCATCCATACCTGAACGGCATGTGATGCATGGCTGAACGTCATGTCAGGAAGGTCTGAACGGCATGGCATGGATGCTAAAACTCATCTGCTGCATGCCTGTGACCCTGAACATCAGGCCTGAACGGCATGGCACTGACGCCTAAACGGCATATGGTGTATCTCTGAACGGCATGTCATGAATGTTTGAAAGGCATGGCTTGCACGCCTGAATTAAGCGGCGTGGATTCCTGAACGGCATGTCTTGCGTGTCGCCCTGAACAACATGTGGTGCACGCGTGTGGCCCTGAACATCATGCCTGAACGGCATGGCACGGACGCCAGAACGTCATGTGGTGCATGCTGTGACCCTGAACATCATTCCTGAATGGCATGGCATGCATGGCTGAACGTCATTTGGTGGACGCCTGTGACCCTGAACAACATGCCTGAACGGCATGGCAGGCATGGCTGAACATCATGTGGTGCATGCATGTGACCCTGAACATCATGCCTGAACGGCATGGCAAGGACGCCTGAACGGCATGTGGTGCATGGCTGAACGTCATGTCATGAAGGTCTGAACGGCATGGCATGGACACCTCAACGTCATGTGGTGCATGCGTGTGACCCTGAACATCATGCCTGAACGGCTTGGCACTGACACCTAAACGGCATATGGTGCATCTCTGAACGGCATGTCATGAATGTCTGAACGGCATTTCATGCATGGCTGAACGTCATGTGGTGCATGCCTATGACCCTAAACATCATGCTTGAACGGCATGTCATCCACGCCTGAAGCCATGTGGTGCATGGCTGAACGTCATGTGGTCGACGCCTGTGACCCTGAACAACATGCCTGAACGGCATTGCAAGCATGGCTGAACGTCATGTGGTGCATGCCTGTGGCCCTGAACATCATGCCTGAACGGCATGGCATGGACGCCAGAACGTCATGTGGTGCATGCTGTGACCCTGAACATCATTCCTGAACGGCATGGCATGCATGGCTGAACGTCATGTGGTGGACGCCTGTGACCCTGAACAACATGCCTGAACGGCATGGCATGCATGGCTGAACATCATGTGGTGCATGCATGTGACCCTGAACATCATGCCTGAACGGCATGGCATGGACGCCAGAACGTCATGTGGTGCATGCTGTGACCCTGAACTTCATTCCTGAACGGCATGGCATGCATGGCTGAACGTCATGTGGTGGACGCCTGTGACCCTGAACAACATGCCTGAACGGCATGGCATGCATGGCTGAACGTCATGTGGTGCATGCATGTGACCCTGAACATCATGCCTGAATGGCATGGCATGGACGCCTGAACGGCAGGTGCATGGCTGAACGTCATGTCATGAAGGTCTGAACGGCATGGCATGGACACCTCAACGTCATGTGGTGCATGCGTGTGACCCTGAACATCATGCCTGAACGGCATGGCATGCATGGCTGAACGGCATGTCATCCACACCTGAACGGCATGTGATGCATGGCTGAACGTCATGTCAGGAAGGTCTGAACGGCATGGCATGGATGCTAAAACTCATCTGCTGCATGCGTGTGACCCTGAACATCAGGCCTGAACGGCATGGCACTGACGCCTAAACGGCATATGGTGTATCTCTGAACGGCATGTCATGAATGTTTGAAAGGCATGGCTTGCACGCCTGAATTACGCGGCGTGGATTCCTGAACGGCATGTCTTGCGTGTCGCCCTGAACAACATGTGGTGCACGCGTGTGGCCCTGAACATCATGCCTGAACGGCATGGCATGGACGCCAGAACGTCATGTGGTGCATGCTGTGACCCTGAACATCATTCCTGAACGGCATGGCATGCATGGCTGAACGTCATGTGGTGGACGCCTGTGACCCTGAACAACATGCCTGAACGGCATGGCATGCATGGCTGAACATCATGTGGTGCATGCATGTGACCCAGAACATCATGCCTGAACGGCATGGCATGGACGCCAGAACGTCATGTGGTGCATGCTGTGACCCTGAACTTCATTCCTGAACGGCATGGCATGCATGGCTGAACGTCATGTGGTGGACGCCTGTGACCCTGAACAACATGCCTGAACGGCATGGCATGCATGGCTAAACATCATGTGGTGCATGCATGTGACCCTGAACATCATGCCTGAACGGCATGTCATGGACGCCTGAATGGCAGGTGCATGGCTGAACGTCATGTGGTCGACGCCTGTGACCCTGAACAACATGCCTGAACGGCATAGCAAGCATGGCTGAACGTCATGTGGGGCATGCCTGTGACCCTGAACATCATGCCTGAACGGCATATCATCCACGCCTGAATGGCATGTGGTGCATGGCTGAACGTCATGTGGTGGACGCCTGTGACCCTGAACAACATGCTTGAACGGCATGACATGCATGGCTGAACGTCAAGTGTTGCATGCCTGTGACCCTGAACATCATGCCTGAACGGCATGTCATCCACGCCTGAACGGCATGTGGTGCACGGTTGAATGTCATCTGGTGGACGCCTTTAACCTTGAACATCAGGCCTGAACGGCACGGCATGGACGCTTGAACGGCATGTGGTGCATGCCTGTGACACTGAACATCATGCCTGAACGGCTTGGCATGGACGCTTAAACGTCACGTGGTGCATGCGTGTGACCCTGAACATCATGCCTGAACGGCTTGGCATGGACGCCTGAACGGCATATGGTGGATGCCTGTGACCCTGAACATTATGCCTGAACGGCATGGCGTGGTTGCCTGAACGGCATGGCGTGGATGCCTGAACGGCATGGCATACACGCCTGAACAGCATGGCTTGAATGTTTGAACGGCATGGCATGGACGCCTGAACGTCATGTGGTGCATGTCTGTGACCCTGAACATCATGCCTGAACGGCATGTCATCCACGCCTGAACGGAATGTATTGCATAGCTGAACGTCATGTGGTGGACGCCTTTGACCCTGAACATCGTGGCTGAACGGCATTGCATGGACGCCTGAACAGCATGGCGTGGACGCCTGAACGGCATGTCATCCACGCCTGAACGGCATGTGGTGCATGGCTGAACGTCATGTGGTGCATGCGTGTGACTCTAAACATCATGCCTCAACGGCATGGCATGGATGCCAGAACGTCATGTGGTGCTTGATTGTGATCCTGAACATCATGCCGGAACGGCATGACATGGACGCCTTATCGGCATGTGGTGCATGCCTGTGACCCTGGACATCATGCCTGAATAGCATGTCATCCACACCTGAACGGCATGTGGTCCACACCTGAACGGCATGGCATGGTCCTCTGAACGGCATGGCGAGAAGGCCTTAACGGCATGGCATGGACGCTTGAACGAAATGGTTTGGACGCCTGAATGGCATGGCATGGACGCCTGAACGGTATGTGGTCTATGCCTGTGATCCTGAACATCATGCCGGAACGGCATGGCATCCACGCTTAAACGGCATGTGGTGCATGGCTGAACGTCATGTGGTGGACGCCTATTCCCCTGAACATCATGCGTGAACGGCATGTCCTACACGCCTGAACGGCATGTGGTGCATGGCTGAACGTCATATGGTGGATGCCTGTGACCCGGAGCATCATGCCAAAACGGCACGGCATGGACGCCTCAACGTCATGTGGTTTATGCCTGTGATCCTGAACATAATGCCTGAACGGCATGGCATCCATGGCTCAACGGCATGTGATGCATGGCTGAACGTCATGAGGTGCATGGCTGAACGAGATGTGGTGGACGCATGTGACCCTGAACATCATGCCTGAACGGCATGGGACGGACGCCTGAACGACATGGCGGGGACGCCTGAACGGCATGGCATGGACGACTGAACCTCATGTGGTGCATCCTTGTGACCCTGAACATCATGTCGGAAAAGCATGGCATCCACGCCTGAACAGCATGTGGTGCCTGGCTGAACGTCATGTGGTGGACACTAGAGACCTTGAAAATCAAGCCCGAACGGCATGTCATCCACGCCTCAACGGCATTTATTGCATGGCTGAACGTCATGTGGTGGACGCCTGTGACCCTGAACATCATGCCTGAACGGCATGGCATGGACGCCTGAACGGCGTGGCGTGGACGCCTGAACGACTTGTGGTGCATGGCTGAACGTCATGAGGTGGATGCCTGTGACCCTGAACATCATGCCTGAACGGCATGGCTTGGACGCCTGAATGGCATGGCGTGGATGCCTGAACGGCATGGCATCCACGCCTGAACGGCATGTCTTGAATGTTTGAACGGCATGGCATGGACGCCTGAACGTCATGTGGTGCATGCCTGTGACCCTGAACATCATGCCTGAACGGCATGGCATCCACGCCTGAACGGCATGTGGTGCATGGCTGAACGTGATGTGGTGGACACCTGTGACACTGAACGTCTTGCGTGAACGACATGTCATCCACGCCAGAACGGTATGTCGAGCATGGCTGAACGTCATGTGGTGGATGCTTGTGACCTTGAACATCATGCTTGAACGGCATGGCATGGACGCCTGAACGACATGGCGTGGACGCCTGAACGGCATGTCGTACATGGCTGAACGTCATGTAGTGCATTCGTGTGACCCTAAACATCATGCCTGAACGGCATGGCATGGATGCCAGAATGTCATGTGGCGCTTGCTTGTGATCGGGAACATCATGCCGGAACGGCATGATATGGACGCCTTATCGGTATGTGGTGCATGGCTGAACGTCATGTGGTGGATGCTTGTGACCCAGAACATCATGCCTGAACGGCATGGGATGGACGCCTGAACGACATGGCGTGGACGCCTGAACGACAAGGCGTGGACGCCTGAACGACATGTTATACATGGCTCAACGTCATGTGGTGGACGCCTGTGACCCTGAACATCAAGCCTGAACGACATGTCCTACACGCCTCAACGGCATATGGTGCATGGCTGAACGTCATGTGGTGGACGCCTGTGACCCTGAACATCATGCCTGAACGGCAAGGCATGGACGCCTAAACGGCATGGCGTGGACGCCCGAACGGCACGTCATCCACGCCTGAACGGGATGTGGTGCATGGCTGAACGTCATGTGGTGGATGCCTGTGACCCTGAACATCATGCTTGAACGGCATGGCATGGACGCATGAAAGGCATGGTGTGGATGCCTGAACGGAATGTCATGCACGCCTGAACGGCATGGCTTGAATGTTTGAACGGCATGGCATGGACACCTGAATGTCATGTGGTGCATGCCTGTGACCCAGAACATCGTGCCTGAACGGCATGTGGTGCATGGCTGAACGTGATGTGGTGGACACCTGTGACACTGAACATCATGCTTGAAAGACATGTCATCCACGCCTGAACGGCATGTCGTGCATGGCTGAACGTCATGTGGTGGATGCCTGTGACCCTGAACATCATGCCTGAACGGCATGGCATGGACGACTGAAAGACCATGGCGTGGACGCTTGAACGGCATGTGGTGCATGGCTGATCGTCATGTGGCGCATCCCTGTGACCCTGAACATCATGCCCGAAAGGCATGGCATCCACGCCGGAACGGCATGTGGTGCATGGCTGAACGTCATGTGGTGGACACCTTTGACCCTGAAAATTATGCCCGAACGGCATGTCCTACACGCCTGAACGGCATATGGTGCATGGCTGAACGTCATGTGGTGGACGCCTGTAACCCTGAACATAATGCCTGATCGGCATGGCATGGACGCCTGAACGGCATGGCGTGGACTACTGAATAGCATGTCAACCACTCCTGAATGGCATGTGGTGCATCGCTGAACGTCATGTGGTGGATGCCTGTGACCCTGAATATCATGCCTAAACGGCATGGCATGGACGCCTGAACGGCATGGCGTGGACGCCTGAACGGCATGGCGTGGACGCCTGAACGTCATGTCCTGCATAGCTGAACGTCATGTGGTGCATGCGTGTGACCATGAACATCATGCCTGAACGGTATGGCATGGACGCCAGAACTTCATATGGTGAATGCGTGTGACGCCGAACATTATGCCTGAACGGCATGGCATGGACGCCCGAACGGCTTGTGGTGCAGGCCTGTATCTCTAAACATCATGCCAGAACGGCATGTCCTCCACGCTTGAATGGCATGTGGTGCATGGCTGAACGTCATGTGGTGGACGCCCGTGACCCTGAACATCACGCCTGAACGGCATGGCACGGACACCTGAACGGCATGTCAGGCATGGCTGAATGTCATGTGGTGGACGCCTGTGACCCTGAACATCATGCCTGAACGGCATGGCATGGAAGCCTGAACGTCGTGTGGTGCATGCCTGTGACCCTGAACATCATGCCTGAACGGCATGGCAAGGACGCCTGAACGGCATGTGGTGCATGCCTGTGACCCAGAACATCAAACTTGAACGGCATGTCCTGCACGCCAGAACGGCATGTGGTGCATGGCAAAAGGTCATGTGGCTGACGCCTGTGATCCTGAACATTATTAGTGAACGGCATCGCATGGACGCCTGAACGGCATGTCCTGCATGGCTGAACGTCATGTGGTGCATGCGTGTGTCCCTGAACATCATGCCTGAACGGCATGGCATGGACGCCGGAACGGCATGGCATGGACGCCGGAACGGCATGTGGTGCATGCGTGTGACGCTGAACATCATGCCTGAACAGCATGGCTTGGACGCCAGAACAGCATCTGGTGCAAGCCTGTAACCCTAAACATTATGCCTGAACGGCATGTCATCCACGCCTGAACGGCATGTGGTGCATGGCACGGACACCTGAACGTCATGTCATGCATGCCCTAACGTCATGTGGTGAGTGCGTGTGACCTTGAACATCATGCTTGAACGGCATGGCATGGACGCCTGAACGTCATGTGGTGCATGAGTGTGGCCCTGAACAATATGCCTGAACAGCATGTGGTGTGCGCCTATGACCCTGATCATCATACTTGAACGGCATGTCCTCCACGCCAGAAGGGCATGTGGTGCATGGTTGAACGTCCTGTGGCATGGACGACTCAACGGCAAGGCGTGGACACCTGAACGGCAAGGCGTGGACGCCTGAACGGCAAGGCGTGGACGCCTGAACGGCATGGCATGGACGCGAGAACGTCATGTGGTGCATGCGTGTGGCGCTGAGCATCATGCCTGAACGGCATGGCTTGGACGCCAGAACGGCATGTGGTGCAAGCTTGTACCCCTAAACATCATGCCTGAACGGCATGTCCTCCATGCCTGAACGGCATGTGGTGCATAGCAGAACTTCATGTGGTGGACGCCTGTGGCCCTGAACATCATGCCTGAACGGCGTGGCACGGACACCTGAACGACATCTCATGCATGGCTGAACGTCATGTGGTGAATGCGTGTGACCCTGAACATCATGCTTGAACGGCATGGCTTGGACGCTAAACGGCATGGCATGGACGCCTGAACGGCATGTCATGCAAGGTTGAACGTCATGTGGTGCATGATGTGACCCTGAACATCATGCCTGAACGGCATTGCAAAGACGCCCGAACGGCATGTGGTGCAAGCCTGTGACCCTGAACATCATGCCTGAATGGCATGTCATCCACGCTTGAACGGCATGTGGTACACTGCTGAACGTCATTTGGCGGACACCTATGACCCTGAACATCATGCCTGAACAACATGGCTTGGACGCTGAACGGCATGGCGAGGATGCCTGAACGGCATGTCATGCATGGCTGAACGTCATGTGGTGCATGCGTGTGACCCTGAACATCATGCCTGAATGGCATGGAATGGATGCTAGAACGTCATATCGTGCATGCCTCTGACCCTGAACATCATGCCTGAACGGCATGCCATCCGCGCCTGAACGGCATGTGGTGGACGCCTGTGACCCTGGACATCATGCCTGAACGGCATGGTAGGGACACCTGAACGGCATGTCATGCACGGTTGAACGTCATGTGGTGCATGCGTGTGACCCTGAACATCATGCCTGAACGGCATGGCATCGACACCTGAACGTCTTGTGGTGCATGCGTGTGACCCTGAACATCATGCCAGAACATCATGGCAAGGACGCCCGAACGGCATGTGGTGCATGCCTGTGACCCTGAACATCATCACTGAACGGCAGGTCATCCACGCCTGAACGGCATGTGGTGCACTGCTGAACGTCATGTGGGGACGCCTATGACCCTAAACATCATGCCTGAACGACATGGAATAGACGCCGGATCGGCATGTGGTGCATGCGTGTTACCCTGAAAATCATGCCTGAACGACATGGCATGGACGCCCGAACGGCAAGTGGTGCATGCCTGTGAACCTGAACATCATGCCTGAACGGCATGTCATCCACGCCTGAACGCCATGTGGTGCATGGCTGAACGTCATGTGGTGCATGCATGTGACCCTGAACATCATGCCTAAACGGCATGGCATGGACGCCCGAACGGCATGTTGTGCATGCGTGTGACCCTGAAAATCATGCCTGAACGGCATGGCATAGATGCCCGAACGGCAGGTGGTGCATGTCTGTGACCCTGAACATCATGCCTGAACGGCATGTCATCCACGCCTGAACGGCATGTGGTGGATGGATGAACATATTGTGGTGGACACCTGTGACCCTGAACATCATGCCTGAACGGAATGGCTTGGACGCCTGTACGGCAAGGCGTGGATGCCTGAACGGCATGTCATGCATGGCTGAACGTCATGTGCTGTATGCGTGTGACCCTGAACATCATACCTGAACGTCATGGAATGGACGCCGGAATGTCATGTGGTACATGCCTGTGACCCTAAACGTCATGGCTTTACGGCATGGCATGGACGCCCGAACGGCATGTGGTGCATGCCTGTGACCCGGAACGTCATGCCTGAACGGCATGTGGTGAATGGTTGAACATCATGTGGTGGACGCCTGTGACACTGAACATCATGCCTGAACGGCATCACATGGACAGCTGAACGTCATATGGTGCTTGCTTGTGACCCTAAACATCATGCCTGAACGACATGGCATGGACGCCTGAACGGCATGGGGTGCAAGCATGTTACCCTAAACATCATGCCGGAACGGCATGGCATGGACGCCTGAACGGCATGTGGTGCATGCCTATGACCCTGAACATCATGCGTGAACGGCATGTCATCCACGCCTGAACGGCATGTGGTGCATGGCTGAACGTCATGTGGTGGACGCCTATGACCTTGAACATCATGCCTGAACGGCTTGGCATACATGGCTGAACGTCATGTGGTGCTTGCCTGTGACCCTGAACATCATGCTTGAACGGCATGGCATGGACGCCTGAACGGCATGAGGTGCATGGCCGAACGTCATGTCATGAATATTTGAACGGCATGGCATGGACGCCTAAATGTCATTTGGTGCATGCGTGTGACCCTGACATCATGCCTGAACGGCATGGCACTGACGCCTAAACGGCAAATGGTGCATCTCTGAACGGCATGTCATGAATGTCCGAACGGTATGTAATGCATGGCTGAACGGCATGTGGTGCATGCGCGTGGCCCTGAACATCATGCCTGAACGGCATGGCATGGTTGCCAAAACGTCATGTGGTCCATGTTGTGACCCTGAACTTCATGCTTGAACGGCATGGCATGGACGCCTGAACGGCATGTTGTGCATGCCTGTGACGCTGGACATCATGCCTGAACGGCATGGCATGGACGCCTGAACGGCATGTGGTGCATGGCTGAACGTCATGTCATGAAGGTCTGAATGGCATGGCATGGACGCCTAAACGTCATGTGGTGCATGCGTGTGACCGTGAACATCATGCCTGAACGGCATGGCATTGAAGCCTAAACGTCATGTGGTGCATGGCTGAACGTCATGTGTTGCATGCGCGTGGCCCTGAACATCAAGCCTGAACGGCATGGCATGGACGCCAGAACGTCAAGTGGTGCATACTGTGACCCTGAACTTCATGCCTGAACGGCATGGCATGGAAGCCTGAACGGCATGTGGTGCATGCTAGTGACCCTGAACATCATGCCTGAACGGCAAGTCATCCACGCCTGAATGGCATGTGGTACATGGCTAAACGTCATGTGGTGGACGCCTGTGACCCTGAACAACATGCCTGAACGGCATTGCCTGCGTGGCTGAACGTCATGTGGTGCATGCCTGTGACCCAGAAAATCATGCCTGAACGGCATGGCATGGACGCATGAACGGTAGGTGGTGCATGGCCGAACGTCATGTCATGAAAGTCTGAACAACATGGCATGGACTCTTCAACGTCATGTGGTGCATGCTTGTGACCCTGAACATCATGCCTGAATGGCATGGCATTGAGGTCTAAACGTCATATGGTGCATATCTGAACGGCATGTCATGAATGTATAAACGGCATGGCATGGACGCCTGAACGGCATGTGGTGCATGCCTGTAACACTGAACATCATGCCTGAACGGCATGTCATCCACGCCTGAACGGCAAGTGGTGCATTGCTGAACGTCATGTGGTGGACGCCTGTGAACCTGAACAACATGCCTGAACGGCATGGCATGCTTGGCTGAACGTCATGTGGTGCTTGCCTGTGACCCTGAACATCATGCCTGAACGGCATGTCATCCACGCCTGAACGGCATGTGGTGCATGGCACAACGTCTTGGGGTGGACGCCTGTGACCCTGAACATCATGCCTGAACGGAATGGCTTGGACGCCTGTACGGCAAGGCGTGCATGCCTGAACGGCATGTCATGCATGGCTGAACGTCATGTGGTGCATGCGTGTGACCCTGAACATCAAGCCTGAACGTCATGGAATGGACGCCGGAACGTCATGTGGTACATGCCTGTGACCCTGAACGTCATGGCTTTACGGCATAGCATGGACGCCCGAACGGCATGTGGTGCATGCCTGTGACCCGGAACGTCATGCCTGAACGGCATGTGGTGAATGGCTTAACATCATATGGTGCTTGCTTGTGACCCTGAACATCATGCTTGAACGACATGGCATGGACGCCTGAACGGCATGGGGTGCATGCATGTTTCCCTGAACATCATGCCGGAACGGCATGGCATGGACGCCTGAACGGCATGTGGTGCATGCCTATGACCCTGAACATCATGCGTGAACGGCATGTCATCCACGCCTGAACGGCATGTGGTGCATGGCTGAACGTCATGTGGTGGATGCCTATGACCTTGAACATCATGCCTGAACGTCTTGGCATGCATGGCTGAACGTCATGTGGTGCTTGCCTGTGACCCTGAACATCATGCCTGAACGGAATGGCATGGACGCCTGAAAGGCATGTGGTGCATGGCTCTGACCCTGAACATCATGCCTGAACGGCATGTCATCCACGCCTGAACGGCATGTGGTGCATGGCTCAACGTCTTGGGGTGGACGCCTGTGACCCTGAACACCATGCCTGAACGGAATGGCTTGGACGCCTGTACGGCAAGGCGTGGATGCCTGAACGGCATGTCATGCATGGCTCAACGTCAGGTGGTGCATGCGTGTGACCCTGAACATCATGCCTGAACGTCATGGAATGGACGCCGGAACGTCATGTGGTACATGCCTGTGACCCTGAACGTCATGGCTTTACGGCATGGCATGGACGCCCGAACGGCATGTGGTGCATGCCTGTGACCCGGAACGTCATGCCTGAACGGCATGTGGTGAATGGCTTAAGATCATGTGGTGGACGCTTGTGACACTGAAATCATGCCTGAACGTAATGTGGTGCTTGCTTGTGACCCTGAACATCATGCCTGAACGACATGGCATGGACGCCTGAACGGCATGGGGTGCATGCATGTTTCCCTGAACATCATGCCGGAACGGCATGGCATGGACGCCTGAACGGCATGTGGTGCATGCTTATGACCCTGAACATCATGCGTGAACGGCATGTCATCCACGCCTGAACGGCTTGTGGTGCATGGCTGAACGTCATGTGGTGGACGCCTATGACCTTGAACATCATGCCTGAACGGCTTGGCATGCATGGCTGAACGTCATGTGGTGCTTGCCTGTGACCCTGAACATCATGCCTGAACGGAGTGGCACTGACGCCTAAACGGCATATGGTGCATCTCTGAACGGCATGTCATGAATGTCCGAACGGTATTTAATGCAAGGCTGAACGGCATGTGGTGCATGCGCATGGCCCTGAACATCATGCCTGAACGGCATGGCATGGACGCCAAAACGTCAAGTGGTGCATGCTGTGACCCTGAACTTCATGCTTGAACGGCATGGCATGGACGCCTGAACGGCATGTTGTGCATGCCTGTGACCCTGGACATCATGCCTGAACGGCATGGCATGGACGCCTGAACGGCATGTGGTGCATGGCTGAACGTCATGTCATGAAGGTTTGAACGGCATGGCATGGACGCCTAAACGTCATGTGGTGCATGCGTGTTACCCGGAACATCATGCCTGAACGGCATGGCATTGACGCCTAAACGTCATATGGTGCATATCTGAACGGGATGTCATGAATGTCTGAACGGCATGTCATGCATGGCTGAACGTCATGTGGTGCATGCGCGTGGCCCTGAACATCATGCCTGAAGGTCATGGCATGGACGCCAGAACGTCAAGTGGTGCATGCTGTGACCCTGAACTTCATGCCTGAACGGCATGGCATGGACGCCTGTACGGCATGTGGTGCATGGCAGTGACCCTGAACATCATGCCTGAACGGCATATCATCCACGCCTGAATGGCATGTGGTACATGGCTAAACGTCATGTGGTGGACGCCTGTGACCCTGAACAACATCCCTGAACGGCATTCCATGCATGGCTGAACGTCATGTGGTGCATGCCTGTGACCCAGAAAATCATGCCTGGACGGCATGGCATGGACGCCTGAACGGCATGTGGTGCATGGCCGAACGTCATGTCATGAAGGTCTGAACAGCATGGCATGGACTCTTCAACGTCATGTAGTGCATGCTTGCGACCCTGAACATCATGCCTAAATGGCATGGCATTGAGGCCTAAACGTCATATGCTGCATATCTAAATGGCATGTCATGAATGTCTAAACGGCATGGCATGGACGCCTGAACGGCATGTGGTGCATGCCTGTGACACTGAACATCATGCCTGAACGGCATGTCATCCACGCCTGAACGGCATGTGGTGCATGGCTCAACGTCTTGGGGTGGACGCCTGTGACCCTGAACATCATGCCTGAACGGAATGGCTTGGACGCCTGTACGGCAAGGCGTGGATGCCTGAACGGCATGTCATGCATGGCTGAACGTCATGTGGTGCATGCGTGTGACCCTGAACATCATGCCTGAATGTCATGGAATGGACGCCGGAACGTCATGTGGTACATGCCTGTGACCCAGAACGTCATGGCTTTACGGCATGGCATTGACGCCCGAACGGCATGTGGTGCATGCCTGTGACCCGGAACGTCATGCCAGAACGGCATGTGGTGAATGGCTTAACATCATGTGGTGGACGCTTGTGACACTGAACATCATGCCTGAACGTCATGTGGTGCATGCGCGTGGCCCTGAACATCATGCCTGAACGGCATGGCATGGACGCCTGAACGGCATGTGGTGCATGCTGTGACCCGGAACGTCATGCCTGAACGGCATGTGGTGAATGGCTTATCATCATATGGTGCTTGCTTGTGACCCTGAACATCATGCTTGAACGACATGGCATGGACGCCTGAACGGCATGGGGTGCATGCATGTTTCCCTGAACATCATGCCGGAACGGCATGGCATGGACGCCTGAACGGCATGTGGTGCATGCCTATGACCCTGAACATCATGCGTGAACGGCATGTCATCCACGCCTGAACGGCATGTGGTGCATGGCTGAACGTCATGTGGTGGATGCCTATGACCTTGAACATCATGCCTGAACGGCTTGGCATGCATGGCTGAACGTCATGTGGTGCTTGCCTGTGACCCTGAACATCATGCCTGAACGGAATGGCATGGACGCCTGAAAGGCATGTGGTGCATGGCTCTGACCCTGAACATCATGCCTGAACGGCATGTCATCCACGCCTGAACGGCATGTGGTGCATGGCTCAACGTCTTGGGGTGGACGCCTGTGACCCTGAACACCATGCCTGAACGGAATGGCTTGGACGCCTGTACGGCAAGGCGTGGATGCCTGAACGGCATGTCATGCATGGCTCAACGTCAGGTGGTGCATGCGTGTGACCCTGAACATCATGCCTGAACGTCATGGAATGGACGCCGGAACGTCATGTGGTACATGCCTGTGACCCTGAACGTCATGGCTTTACGGCATGGCATGGACGCCCGAACGGCATGTGGTGCATGCCTGTGACCCGGAACGTCATGCCTGAACGGCATGTGGTGAATGGCTTAAGATCATGTGGTGGACGCTTGTGACACTGAAATCATGCCTGAACGTCATGTGGTGCTTGCTTGTGACCCTGAACATCATGCCTGAACGACATGGCATGGACGCCTGAACGGCATGGGGTGCATGCATGTTTCCCTGAACATCATGCCGGAACGGCATGGCATGGACGCCTGAACGGCATGTGGTGCATGCTTATGACCCTGAACATCATGCGTGAACGGCATGTCATCCACGCCTGAACGGCTTGTGGTGCATGGCTGAACGTCATGTGGTGGACGCCTATGACCTTGAACATCATGCCTGAACGGCTTGGCATGCATGGCTGAACGTCATGTGGTGCTTGCCTGTGACCCTGAACATCATGCCTGAACGGAGTGGCACTGACGCCTAAACGGCATATGGTGCATCTCTGAACGGCATGTCATGAATGTCCGAACGGTATTTAATGCAAGGCTGAACGGCATGTGGTGCATGCGCATGGCCCTGAACATCATGCCTGAACGGCATGGCATGGACGCCAAAACGTCAAGTGGTGCATGCTGTGACCCTGAACTTCATGCTTGAACGGCATGGCATGGACGCCTGAACGGCATGTTGTGCATGCCTGTGACCCTGGACATCATGCCTGAACGGCATGGCATGGACGCCTGAACGGCATGTGGTGCATGGCTGAACGTCATGTCATGAAGGTCTGAACGGCATGGCATGGACGCCTAAACGTCATGTGGTGCATGCGTGTTACCCGGAACATCATGCCTGAACGGCATGGCATTGACGCCTAAACGTCATATGGTGCATATCTGAACGGGATGTCATGAATGTCTGAACGGCATGTCATGCATGGCTGAACGTCATGTGGTGCATGCGCGTGGCCCTGAACATCATGCCTGAAGGTCATGGCATGGACGCCAGAACGTCAAGTGGTGCATGCTGTGACCCTGAACTTCATGCCTGAACGGCATGGCATGGACGCCTGTACGGCATGTGGTGCATGGCAGTGACCCTGAACATCATGCCTGAACGGCATATCATCCACGCCTGAATGGCATGTGGTACATGGCTAAACGTCATGTGGTGGACGCCTGTGACCCTGAACAACATCCCTGAACGGCATTCCATGCATGGCTGAACGTCATGTGGTGCATGCCTGTGACCCAGAAAATCATGCCTGGACGGCATGGCATGGACGCCTGAACGGCATGTGGTGCATGGCCGAACGTCATGTCATGAAGGTCTGAACAGCATGGCATGGACTCTTCAACGTCATGTAGTGCATGCTTGCGACCCTGAACATCATGCCTAAATGGCATGGCATTGAGGCCTAAACGTCATATGCTGCATATCTAAATGGCATGTCATGAATGTCTAAACGGCATGGCATGGACGCCTGAACGGCATGTGGTGCATGCCTGTGACACTGAACATCATGCCTGAACGGCATGTCATCCACGCCTGAACGGCATGTGGTGCATGGCTCAACGTCTTGGGGTGGACGCCTGTGACCCTGAACATCATGCCTGAACGGAATGGCTTGGACGCCTGTACGGCAAGGCGTGGATGCCTGAACGGCATGTCATGCATGGCTGAACGTCATGTGGTGCATGCGTGTGACCCTGAACATCATGCCTGAATGTCATGGAATGGACGCCGGAACGTCATGTGGTACATGCCTGTGACCCAGAACGTCATGGCTTTACGGCATGGCATTGACGCCCGAACGGCATGTGGTGCATGCCTGTGACCCGGAACGTCATGCCAGAACGGCATGTGGTGAATGGCTTAACATCATGTGGTGGACGCTTGTGACACTGAACATCATGCCTGAACGTCATGTGGTGCATGCGCGTGGCCCTGAACATCATGCCTGAACGGCATGGCATGGACGCCTGAACGGCATGTGGTGCATGCTGTGACCCTGAACTTCATGCCTGAACGGCATGGCATGGACGCCTGAACGGAATGTGGTGCATGCCTGTGACATTGAACATCATGCCTGAACGGCATGTCATCCATGCCTGAACGGCATGTGGTGCATGGCTGAACGTCGTGTGGTGGACGCCTGTGACCGTGAACAATATGCCTGAACGGCATGGCATGCATGGCTGAACGTCATGTGTTGCATGCCTTTGACTCTGAACATCATGGCTGAACGGCATGGCATGGACGCCTCAATGACATGTGGTGCATGCGTGTGACCCTGAACATCATGCTTGACCGGCATGGCATTGACGCCCAAACGTCATATGGTGCATATCTGAACAGCAAGTCAGGAATGTCTGAACGGCATGGCATGGACGCCTGAACGGCATGTGGTGCATGGCTGTGACACTGAACATCATGCCTGAACGGCATGTCCTCCACGCCTGAACGGCATGTGGTGCATGGCTGAACGTCATGTGGTGGACGGCTGTGACCCTGAACAACATGCCCGAACGGCATGGCCGGCATGGCTGAACGTCATGTGGTGCATGCCTGTGACCCGGAACGTCATGCCTGAACGGCATGTGGTGAATGGCTGAACATCATGTGGTGGACGCCTGTGACACTGAACATCATGCCTGAACGGCATGACATGGACGCCTGAACGTCATGTGGTGCTTGCTTGTGACCATGAACATCATGCCGGAACGGCATGGCATGGACGCCTGAACGGCATGTGGTGCATGCCTATGACCCTGAAAATCATGCGTGAACGGCATGTCATCCACGCCTGAACGGCATGTGATCCACGCCTGAACGGCATGTGGTGCATGGCTGAACGTCATGTGGTGGACGCCTATGACCTTGAACATCATGCCTGAACGGCTTGGCATGCATGGCTGAACGTCATGTGGTGCATGCCTGTGACCCAGAATATCTTGCCTGAACAGCATGGCATGGACGCCTCAACGTCATGTGGTGCATGCTTGTGACCCGGAACATCATGCCTGAATGGCATGGCATTGAGTCCTAAACGTCAAATGGTGCATATCTGAACGGCATGTCATGAATGTCTAAACGGCATGGCATGGACGCCTGAACGGCATGTGGTGCATAGCTGTGACACTGAACATCATGCCTGAATGGCATGTCATTCACGACTGAACGGCATGTGGTGCATGGCTGAACGTCATGTGGTGGACGCTTGTGACCCTGAACAACATGCCTGAATGGCCTGGCATGCTTGGCTGAACGTCATGGGGTTCTTGCCTGTGACCCTGAACATCAAGCCTGAACGGCATGGCATGGACGCCTGAACGGCATGTGGTGCATGGTTGAACGTCATGTCATGAAGGTCTGAACGGCATGGCATGGACGCCTAAACGTCATGTGGTGCATGCGTGTGACACTGAACATCATGCCTGAACGGCATGGCATTGACGCCTAAACGTCATATGGTGCATATCTGAACGGCATGTCATGCATGGGTGAACGTCATGTGGTGCATGCGCGTGGCCCTGAACATCATGCCTGAACGGCATGGCATGGACGCCAGAACGTCATGTGGTGCATGCTGTGACCCTGAACTTCATGCCTGAAACGCACGGCTGGACGCCTGAACGGAATGTGGTGCATGCCTGTGACATTGAACATCATGCCTGAACGGCATGTCCTCCATGCCTGAACGGCATGTGGTGCATGGCTCGTCGTGTGGTGGACGCCTGTGACCGTGAACAACATGCCTTAACGGCATGGCAAGAATGGCTGAACGTCATGTGTTGCATGCCTTTGACTCTGAACATCATGGCTGAACGGCATGGCATGGACGCCTGAACGGCATGTGGTGCATGGCCGAACGTCATGTCATGTAGGTCTGAACGGCATGGCATGGACGCCTCAACGTCATGTGGTGCATGCGTGTGACCCTGAACATCATGCCTGAACGGCATGGCATCGACGGCCAAACGTCATATGGTGCATATCTGAACGGCAAGTCATGAATGTCTGAACGGCATGGCATGGACGCCTGAACGGCATGTGGTGCATGGCTGTGACACTGAACATCATGCCTGAACGGCATGTCATCCACGCCTGAACGGCATGTGGTGCATGGCTGAACGTCATGTGGTGGATGCCTGTGTCCCTGAACAACATGCCTGAAGGGCATGCATGCATGGCTGAACGTCATGTGGTGCATGCCTGTGACCCGGAACGTCATGCCTGAACGGCATGTGGTGAATGGCTGAACATCATGTGGTGGACGCCTGTGACACTGAACATCATGCCTGAACGGCATGACATGGACGCCTGAACGTCATGTGGTGCTTGCCTGTCACCCTGAACATCATGCCTGAACGACATGGCATGGACGCCTGAACGGCATGGGGTGTATGCATGTTTCCCTGAACATCATGCCGGAACGGCATGGCAATGACGCCTGAACGGCATGTGGTGCATGCCTAAGACCCCGAACATCATGCGTGAACGGCATGTCATCCTCGCCTGAACGGCATGTGGTGCATGGCTGAACGTCATGTGGTGGACGCCTATGACCTTGAACATCATGCCTGAACGGCCTGGCATACATGGCTGAACGTCATGTGGTGCATGCCTGTGACCCAGAACATCTTGCCTGAACGGCATGGCATGGACGCCTCAACGTCATGTGGTGCATGCTTGTGACCCGGAACATCATGCCTGAATGGCATGGCATTGAGGCCTAAACGTCATATGGTGCATCTCTGAACGGCATGTCATGAATGTCTAAACGGCATGGCATGGACGCCTGAACGGCATGTGGTGCATTGCTGTGACACTGAACATCATGCCTGAACGACATGTCATCCACGCTGAACGGCATGTGGTGCATGGCTGAACGTCATGTGGTGGACGCCTGTGACCCTGAACAACATGCCTGAATGGCATGGCATGCTTGGCTGAACGTCATGTGGTTCTTGCCTGTGACCCTGAACGTCAAGCCTGAACGGCATGGCATGGACGCCTGAACGGCATGTGGTGCATGGTTGAACGTCAAGTCATGAAGGCCTGAACGGCATGGCATGGACGCCTAAACGTCATGTGGTGCATGCGTGTGACACTGAACATCATGCCTGAACGGCATGGCATTGACGCCTAAACGTCATATGGTGCATATCTGAACGGCATGTCATGCATGGCTGAACGTCATGTGGTGCATGCTCGTGGCCCTGAACATCATGCCTGAACGGCATGGCATAAATGCCAGAACGTCATGTGGTGCATGCTGTGACCCTGAACTTCATGCCTGAACGGCATGGCATGGACGCCTGAACGGAATGTGGTGCATGCCTGTGACATTGAACATCATGCCTGAACGACATGTCATCCATGCTTGAACGGCATGTGGTGCATGGCTGAACGTCGTGTGGTGGACGCCTGTGACCGTGAACAACATGCCTGAACGGCATGGCATGCATGGCTGAACGTCATGTGTTGCATGCCTTTGACTCTGAACATCATGGCTGAACGGCATGGCATGGACGCCTCAACGACATGTGGTGCATGCGTGTGACCCTGAACATCATGCTTGAACGGCATGGCATTGACGCCCAAACGAAATATGGTGCATATCTGAACGGCAAGTCATGAATGTCTGAACGGCATGGCATGGACGCCTGAACGGCATGTGGTGCATGGCTGTGACACTGAACATCATGCCTGAACGGCATGTCATCCACGCCTGAACGGCATGTGGTGCATGGCTGAACGTCATGTGGTGGACGCCTGTGACCCTGAACAACATGCCCGAACGGCATGGCCGGCATGGCTGAACGTCATGTGGTGCATGCCTGTGACCCGGAACGTCATGCCTGAACGGCATGTGGTGAATGGCTGAACATCATGTGGTGGACGCCTGTGACACTGAACATCATGCCTGAACGGCATGACATTGACGCCTGAACGTCATGTGGTCCTTGCTTGTGACCCTGAACATCATGCCGGAACGGCATGGCATGGACGCCTGAACGGCATGTGGTGCATGCCTATGACCCTGAAAATCATGCGTGAACGGCATGTGATCCACGCCTGAACGGCATGTGATCCACGCCTGAACGGCATGTGGTGCATGGCTGAACGTCATGTGGTGGACGCCTATGACCTTGAACATCATGCCTGAACGGCTTGGCATGCATGGCTGAACGTCATGTGGTGCATGCCTGTGACCCAGAATATCTTGCCTGAACAGCATGGCATGGACGCCTTAACGTCATGTGGTGCATGCTTGTGACCCGGAACATCATGCCTGAATGGCATGGCATTGAGGCCTAAACGTCAAATGGTGCATATCTGAACGGCATGTCATGAATGTCTAAACGGCATGGCATGGACTCCTGAACGGCATGTGGTGCATTGCTGTGACACTGAACATCATGCCTGAACGACATGTCATCCACGCTGAACGGCATGTGGTGCATGGCTGAACGTCATGTGGTGGACGCCTGTGACCCTGAACAACATGCCTGAATGGCATGGCATGCTTGGCTGAACGTCATGTGGTTCATGCCTGTGACCCTGAACGTCAAGCCTGAACGGCATGTGGTGCATGGTTGAACGTCAAGTCATGAAGGCCTGAACGGCATGGCATGGACGCCTAAACGTCATGTGGTGCATGCGTGTGACACTGAACATCATGCCTGAACGGCATGGCATTGACGCCTAAACGTCATATGGTGCATATCTGAACGGCATGTCATGCATGGCTGAACGTCATGTGGTGCATGCTCGTGGCCCTGAACATCATGCCTGAACGGCATGGCATAAATGCCAGAACGTCATGTGGTGCATGCTGTGACCCTGAACTTCATGCCTGAACGGCATGGCATGGACGCCTGAACGGAATGTGGTGCATGCCTGTGACATTGAACATCATGCCTGAACGACATGTCATCCATGCTTGAACGGCATGTGGTGCATGGCTGAACGTCGTGTGGTGGACGCCTGTGACCGTGAACAACATGCCTGAACGGCATGGCATGCATGGCTGAACGTCATGTGTTGCATGCCTTTGACTCTGAACATCATGGCTGAACGGCATGGCATGGACGCCTCAACGACATGTGGTGCATGCGTGTGACCCTGAACATCATGCTTGAACGGCATGGCATTGACGCCCAAACGTCATATGGTGCATATCTGAACGGCAAGTCATGAATGTCTGAACGGCATGGCATGGACGCCTGAACGGCATGTGGTGCATGGCTGTGACACTGAACATCATGCCTGAACGGCATGTCATCCACGCCTGAACGGCATGTGGTGCATGGCTGAACGTCATGTGGTGGACGCCTGTGACCCTGAACAACATGCCCGAACGGCATGGCCGGCATGGCTGAACGTCATGTGGTGCATGCCTGTGACCCGGAACGTCATGCCTGAACGGCATGTGGTGAATGGCTGAACATCATGTGGTGGACGCCTGTGACACTGAACATCATGCCTGAACGGCATGACATTGACGCCTGAACGTCATGTGGTCCTTGCTTGTGACCCTGAACATCATGCCGGAACGGCATGGCATGGACGCCTGAACGGCATGTGGTGCATGCCTATGACCCTGAAAATCATGCGTGAACGGCATGTGATCCACGCCTGAACGGCATGTGATCCACGCCTGAACGGCATGTGGTGCATGGCTGAACGTCATGTGGTGGACGCCTATGACCTTGAACATCATGCCTGAACGGCTTGGCATGCATGGCTGAACGTCATGTGGTGCATGCCTGTGACCCAGAATATCTTGCCTGAACAGCATGGCATGGACGCCTTAACGTCATGTGGTGCATGCTTGTGACCCGGAACATCATGCCTGAATGGCATGGCATTGAGGCCTAAACGTCAAATGGTGCATATCTGAACGGCATGTCATGAATGTCTAAACGGCATGGCATGGACTCCTGAACGGCATGTGGTGCATAGCTGTGACACTGAACATCATGCCTGAATGGCATGTCATTCACGACTGAACGGCATGTGGTGCATGGCTGAACGTCATGTGGTGGACGCTTGTGACCCTGAACAACATGCCTGAATGGCCTGGCATGCTTGGCTGAACGTCATGGGGTTCTTGCCTATGACCCTGAACATCAAGCCTGAACGGCATGGCATGGACGCCTGAACGGCATGTGGTGCATGGTTGAACGTCATGTCATGAAGGTCTGAACGGCATGGCATGGACGCCTAAACGTCATGTGGTTCATGCGTGTGACACTGAACATCATGCCTGAACGGCATGGCATGGACGCCTCAACGTCATGTGGTACATGCTTGTGACCAGGAACATCATGCCTGAATGGCAAGGCATTGAGGCCTAAACGTCATATGGTGCATATCTGAACGGCATGTCATGAATGTCTAAACGGCATGGCATGGACGCCTGAACGGCATGTAGTGCATCCCTGTGACACGGAACATCATGCCTGAACGGCATGTCATCCACGCCTGAACGACATGTGGTGCATGGCTGAACGTCATGTGGTGGACGCCTGTGACCCTGAACAACATGCCTGAACGGCATGGCATGCATGGCTGAACGTCATGTGGTGCATGCCTGTGACCAAGAACGTCATGCCAGAACGGCATGGCATGGACTTCTGAACGGCATGTGGTGCATGGCCGAACGTCATGTCATGAAGGTCTGAACGACATGGCATGGACGCCTAAACGTCATGTGGTGCATGCGTGTGACCCTGAACATCATGCCTGAACGGCATGGCATTGATGCCTAAACGTCATATGGTGCATATCTGAACGGCATATCATGAATGTCTGGCATGGCTGAACGTCATGTGGTGCATGCGCGTCGCCCAGAACATCATGCCTGAACGGCATGGCATGGACGCCTGAACGGCATGTGGT
This sequence comes from x Bolboschoenoplectus mariqueter, assembly GCA_037678475.1. Taxonomy (NCBI): domain Eukaryota; kingdom Viridiplantae; phylum Streptophyta; class Magnoliopsida; order Poales; family Cyperaceae; genus x Bolboschoenoplectus; species x Bolboschoenoplectus mariqueter. The sequence continues at coordinate 4,613,474 of CM075233.1, read as the reverse complement.
GCATGCTTGTGACCCCGAACATCATGCCTGAAGGGCATCGCATGGACGCCTGAACGGCAAGTGGTGCCTGCCTATGACCCTGAACATCATGCTTGAACGGCATGTTATCCACGCCTGAACGGCATGTGGTGCATGGCTGAACGTCATTTGGTGCACGCCTCTGACCCTGAACAACATGCCTGAACGGCATAGCAGGCAAGGCTGAACGTCACGTGGTGCATGCCTGTGACCCTGAACATCATGGCTGAATGGCATGTCATGGACGCCTAAATGTCATGTGGTGCATGCGTGTTACCCTGATCATCATGCCTGAACGGCATGGCACTGACGCATAAACGGCATAAGGTGCATCTCCGAACGGCATGTCATGAATGTCTGAACGGCATGTCATGCATGGCTTAACGTCATGTGGTGCATGCGCGTGGCCCTGAACATCATGCCTGAACGGCATGGCATGGACGCCAGAACGTCAAGTGGTGCATGCTGTGACCCTGAACATCATGCCTGAACGGCATGGCATGGACGCCTGAACGGCATGTGGTGCATGCCAGTGACCCTGAACATCATGCCTGAACAGCAAGTCATCCACGCCTGAATGGCATGTGGTACATGGCTAAAATTCATGTGGTGGACGCCTGTGACCCTGAACAACATGCCTGAACGGCACTGCATGCATGGCTGAACGTCATGTAGTGCATGCGTGTGACCCAGAACATCATGCCTGAACGGCATGGCATGGACGCCTCAACGTCATGTGGTGCATGCTTGTGACCAGGAACATCATGCCTGAATGGCAAGGCATTGAGGCCTAAACGTCATATGGTGCATATCTGAACGGCATGTCATGAATGTCTAAACGGCATGGCATGGACGCCTGAACGGCATGTAGTGCATCCCTGTGACACGGAACATCATGCCTGAACGGCATGTCATCCACGCCTGAACGACATGTGGTGCATGGCTGAACGTCATGTGGTGGACGCCTGTGACCCTGAACAACATGCCTGAACGGCATGGCATGCATGGCTGAACGTCATGTGGTGCATGCCTGTGACCAAGAACGTCATGCCAGAACGGCATGGCATGGACTTCTGAACGGCATGTGGTGCATGGCCGAACGTCATGTCATGAAGGTCTGAACGACATGGCATGGACGCCTAAACGTCATGTGGTGCATGCGTGTGACCCTGAACATCATGCCTGAACGGCATGGCATTGATGCCTAAACGTCATATGGTGCATATCTGAACGGCATATCATGAATGTCTGGCATGGCTGAACGTCATGTGGTGCATGCGCGTCGCCCAGAACATCATGCCTGAACGGCATGGCATGGACGCCTGAACGGCATGTGGTGCATGCTTGTGACCCCGAACATCATGCCTGAAGGGCATCGCATGGACGCCTGAACGGCAAGTGGTGCCTGCCTATGACCCTGAACATCATGCTTGAACGGCATGTTATCCACGCCTGAACGGCATGTGGTGCATGGCTGAACGTCATTTGGTGCACGCCTCTGACCCTGAACAACATGCCTGAACGGCATAGCAGGCAAGGCTGAACGTCACGTGGTGCATGCCTGTGACCCTGAACATCATGGCTGAATGGCATGTCATGGACGCCTAAATGTCATGTGGTGCATGCGTGTTACCCTGATCATCATGCCTGAACGGCATGGCACTGACGCATAAACGGCATATGGTGCATCTCCGAACGGCATGTCATGAATGTCTGAACGGCATGTCATGCATGGCTGAACGTCATGTGGTGAATGCGCATGGCCCTAAACATCATGCCTGAACGGCATGGCATGGACACCAGAACGTCAAGTGGTCCTTGCTGTGACCCTGAACTTCATGCCTGAACGGCATGGCAAGGACGCCTGAACGGCATGTGGTGCATGCCTGTGACACTGAACATCATGCCCGAACGGCATGTCATCCACGCCTGAACGGCATGTGGTGCATGGCTGAACGTCATGTCATGAAGGTCTGAACGACATGGCATAGACGCCTAAACGTCATGTGGTGCATGCGTGTTACCCTGAACATCATGCCTGAATGGCATTGCATTGACGCCTAAACGGCATATGGTGCATCTCTGAACGGCACGTCATGAATGTCTGAACGGCATGTCATGCTTGGCCGAACGTCATGTGGTGCATGCGCGTTGCCCCGAAATTCATGCCTGAACGGCATGGCTTGGACGCCAGAACGTCATGTAGTGCATGCTGCGACCCTGAACTTCAGGCCTGAACGGCATGGCATGGACGCCAAAACGGCATGTCATCCACGCCTGAACGGCATGTGGTGCATGGCTGAACGTCATGTGGTGGACGCCTGTGACCCTGAACAACATGCTTGAACGGCATGCCATGCATTGCTGAACGTCATGTGGTGCATGCCTGTGACCCTGAACGTTATGCCTGAACGGCATGGCATGGACGCCTAAACGGCATGTGGTGCATGGCTGAACGTCATGTCATGAAGGTCTGAACGGCATTGCATGGACACCTAAACGTCATGTGGTGCAAGCGTGTTACCCTCATCAGCATTCTTGAACAGCATGGCACTGACGCCTAAACGGCATATGGTGCATCTCTGAACGGCATGTCATGATTGTCTGAACGGCATGTCATGCATGGCTGAACGTCATGTCATTTATGCGCGTGACCCCGAAATTCATGCCTGAACGGCAAGGCATCTACGCCAGAACGTCATGTGGAGCATGCAGTGACCCTGAACGTCTTGCCTGAACGGCATGGCATGGACGCCTGAACGGCATATGGTGCATGCCTGTGACACTGAACATCATGCCTGAACGACATGTGGTGCATGGCTGAACGTCATGTGGTGGACGCCTGTGACCCTGGACAACATGCCTGAACGTCATGGCATGCATGGCTGAACGTCATGTGGTGCATGCCTGTGACCCTAAACGTCATGCCTGAAAGGCATGGCATGGACGCCTGAACGGCATGTGGTGCATGGCTAAACGTCATGTCATGAAAGCCTGAACGACATGGCATGGACGCCTAAACGTCATGTGGTGCATGCGTGTGACCCTGAACATCATGCCTGAACGGCATGGCATTGATGCCTAAACGTCATATGGTGCATATCTGAACGGCATATCATGAAAGTCTGATCGGCATGTCATGCATGGCTGAACGTAATGTGGTGCATGCGCGTCGCCCAGAACATCATGCCTGAACGGCATGGCATGGACGCCAGAACGTCATGTGGTGCATGCTGTGCCCCTGAACTTCATGCCTGAACGGCATGGCATGGACACCTGAATGGCATGTGCTGCATGCTTGTGACCCTGAACATCATGCCTGAACGGCATGTCCTCCACTTCTGAACGGCATGTGGTGCATGGCTGAACGTCATGTGGTGGACGTCTGTGACCCTGAACAACATGCCTGAACGGCATGGCATGCATGGCTGAACGTCATGTGGTGCATGCCTGTGACCTTGAATATCATGCCTGAACGGCATGGCATGGACGCCTGAACGTCATGTGGTGCATGGCCGAACGTCATGTCATTAAGGTCTGAATGGCATGGCATGGACGCCTAAACGTCATGTGGTGCATGCGTGTGACCCAGAACATCATGCCTGAACGGCATGGTATTGACGCCGAAACATCATATGGTGCATATCTGAACGACTTGTCATGAATGTCTGAACAGCATGTCATGCCTGGTTGAACGTCATATGATGCATGTGCGTGGCCCTGAATATCATGCCTGAACGGCATGGCATGGACACCTGAACGGCATGTGGCGCAAGCCTGTGACCCTGAACATCATGCCTGAATGGCATGTGGTGCATGGCTGAACGTCATGTGGTGGACGCCGATGACCCTGAACATCATGCCTGGACGGCATGGCATGGAGGCCTGAACGGCATGGTGTGGACACCTGAACGGCATGGCATGGACGCCTGAACGGCATGTGGTGCATGCTTGTGACCCCGAACATCATGCCTGAAGGGCATCGCATGGACGCCTGAACGGCAAGTGGTGCCTGCCTATGACCCTGAACGGCATGTGGTGCATGGTTGAACGTCATTTGGTGCACGCCTCTGACCCTGAACAACATGCCTGAACGGCATAGCAAGCAAGGCTGAACGTCACGTGGTCCATTCCTGTAACCCTGAACATCATTCCTGAATGGCATGGCATGGACGCCTAAATGTCATGTGGTGCATGCGTGTTACCCTGATCATCATGCCTGAACGGCATGGTACTGACGCCTAAACGGCATATGGTGCATCTCTGACCGGCATGTCATGAATGTCTGAACGGCATGTCATGCTTGGCTGAACCTCATGTGGTGAATGCGCGTGGCCCTAAACATCATGCCTGAACGGCATGGCATGGACGCCCAAGCGTCATGTGGTCCTTGCTGTGACCCTGAACTTCATGCCTGGACGGCATGGCATGGACGCCTGAATGGCATGTGGTGCATGCCTGTGACACTTAACATCATGCCTGAACGGCATGTCATCCACGCCTGAACGGCATGTGGTGCATGGCTGAACGTCATGTGGTGGACTCCTGTGACCCTTTACAACATGCCTGAACGGCATGCCATGCATGGCTGAACGTCATGTGGTGCATGCCTGTGACCCTGAACGTTATGCCTGAACGGCATGGCATGGACGCCTGAACGGCATGTGGTGCATGGCTGAACGTCATGTCATGAAGTTCCGAACGGCATAGTATGGACGCCTAAACGTCATGTGGTGCAAGCGTGTTACCCTGATAATCATGACTGAATAGCATGGCACTGACGCCTAAAGGGCATATGGTGCATCTCTGAACGGCATGTCATGAATGTCTGAACGGCATGTCATGCATGGCTGAACGTCATGTCGTGCATTTGTGTGGCCCCGAAATTCATGCCTGAACGGCATGGCATGGACGCCAGAACGTCATGTGGTGCATCCTGTGACCCTGAACGTCATGCCTGAACGGCATGGCATGGACGCCTGAACGGAATGTGGTGCATGCCTGTGAAACTGAACATCATGCCTGAACGGCATGTGGTGCATGGCTGAACGTCATGTGGTGGACGCCTGTGACCCTGAACAACATGCCTGAACGGCATGGCATGCATGGCTGAACGTCATGTCGTGCATGCCTGTGACCCTGAACGTCATGCCTGAACGGCATGTGGTGCATGGCTGAACGTCATGTCATGAAGGTCTGAACGACATGGCATGGACGCCTAAACGTCATGTGGTGCATGCGTGTGACCCTGAACGTCATGGCATGGACGCCTGAACAGCATGTGGTGCATGCCTGTGACACTGAACATCATGCCTGAACGGCATGTCATCCACGCCTGAACGGCATGTGGTGCATGGCTGAACGTCATGTGGTGGACACCTGTGACCCTGAACAACATACCTGAACGGCATGCCATGCTTGGCTGAACATCATGTGGTGCATTCCTGTGACCCTGAACGTTATGCCTGAACGGCATGGCATGGACGCCTGAACGGCATGTGGTGCATGGCAGAACGTCATGTCATAAAGGTCTGAACGGCATAGCATGGACGCCTAAACGTCATGTGGTGCAAGCTTGTTACCCTGATAATCATGCCTGAACAGCATGGCACTGACGCCTAAAGGGCATATGGTGCATCTCTGAACGGCATGTCATGAATGTCTGAACGGCATGTCATGCATGGCGGAACGTCATGTCGTGCATGCGTGTGGCCGCGAAATTCATGCCTGAACGGCATGGCATGGACGCCAGAACGTCATGTGGTGCATGCTGTGACCCTGAACGTAATGCCTGAACGGCATGGCATGGACGCCTGAACGGCATGTGGGGCATGCCTGTGACACTGAACATCATGCCTGAACGGCATGTGGTGCATGGCTGAACGTCATGTGGTGGACGCCTGTGACCCTGAACAACATGCCTGAACGGCATGGCATGCATGGCTGAACGTCATGTTGTGCATGCCTGTGACCCTGAACGTCATGCCTGACCGGCATGGAATGGACGCCTGAATGGCATGTGGTGCATGGCTGAACGTCATGTCATGAAGGTCTGAACGACATGGCATGGACGCCTAAACGTCATGTGGTGCATGCGTGTGACCCTGAACATCATGCATGAACGGCATAGCATTGACGCCTAATCGTCATAAGGTGGATATCTAAACGGCATATCATGAATGACTGAACGGTATGTCACGCATGGCTGAACCTCATGTGGTGAATGCGCGTGGCCCTAAACATCTTGCCTGAACGTCATGGCATGGACGCCCAAGCGTCATGTGGTCCTTGCTGTGACCCTGAACTTCATGCCTGAACGGCATGGCATGGACGCCTGAACGGCATGTGGTGCATGCTTGTGACACTGAACATCATGCCTGAACGGCATGTCCTCCACGCCTGAACGGCATGTGGTGCATGGCTGAACGTCATGTCATGAAGGTCTGAACGACATGGCATGGACGCCTAAACGTCATGTGGTGCATGCATGTTACCCTGAACATCATGCCTGAACGGCATAGCATTGACGCCTAAACGGCATATGGTGCATCTTTGAACGGCACGTCATGAATGTCTGAACGGCATGTCATGCATGTTGAACGTCATGTGGTGCATGCGCGTTGCCCCGAAATTCATGCCTGAACGGCATGGCTTGGACGCCAGAATGTCATGTAGTGCATGCTGTGACCCATAACTTCATGCCTGAAAGGCATGGCATGGACGCCAGAACGGCATGTGGTGCATGCCTGTGACACTGAACATCATGCCTGAACGGCATGTCATCCACGCCTGAACGGCATGTGGTGCATGGCTAAACGTCATGTGGTGGACGCTTGTGACCCTGAACAACATGCCTGAACGGCATGCCATGCATGGCTGAACGTCATGTGGTGCATGCCTGTGACCTTGAACGTTATGCCTGAACGGCATGGCATGGACGCCTGAACGGCATGTGGTGCATGGCTAAACGTCATGTCATGAAGGTCTGAACGGCATAGCATGGACGCCTAAACGTCATGTGGTGCAAGCGTGTTACCCTGATAATCATGCCTGAAAAGCATGGCACTGACGCCTAAAGGGCATATGGTGCATCTCTGAACGGCATGTCATGAATGTCTGAACGGCATGTCATGCATGGCTGAACGTTATGTCGTGCATGCGTGTGGCCCCGAAATTCATGTCTGAACGGCATGGCATGGACGCCAGAACGTCATGTGGTGCATGCTGTGACCCTGAACTTCATGCCTGAACGGCATGGCATGGACGCCTGAACGGCATGTGGTGCATGCTTGTGACACTGAACATCATGCCTGAACGACATGTCCTCCACGCCTGAATGGCATGTGGTGCATGGCTGAACGTCATGTCATGAAGGTCTGAACGACATGGCATGGACGCCTAAACGTCATGTGGTGCATGCATGTTACCCTGAACATCATGCCTGAACGGCATAGCATTGACGCCTAAACGGCATATGGTGCATCTTTGAACGGCACGTCATGAATGTCTGAACGGCATGTCATGCATGTTGAACGTCATGTGGTGCATGCGCGTTGCCCCGAAATTCATGCCTGAACGGCATGGCTTGGACGCCAGAATGTCATGTAGTGCATACTGTGACCCATAACTTCATGCCTGAAGGGCATGGCATGGACGCCAGAACGGCATGTGGTGCATGCCTGTGACACTGAACATCATGCCTGAACGGCATGTCATCCACGCCTGAACGGCATGTGGTGCATGGCTAAACGTCATGTGGTGGACGCTTGTGACCCTGAACAACATGCCTGAACGGCATGCCATGCATGGCTGAACGTCATGTGGTGCATGCCTGTGACCTTGAACGTTATGCCTGAACGGCATGGCATGGACGCCTGAACGGCATGTGGTGCATGGCTAAACGTCATGTCATGAAGGTCTGAACGGCATAGCATGGACGCCTAAACGTCATGTGGTGCAAGCGTGTTACCCTGATAATCATGCCTGAAAAGCATGGCACTGACGCCTAAAGGGCATATGGTGCATCTCTGAACGGCATGTCATGAATGTCTGAACGGCATGTCATGCATGGCTGAACGTTATGTCGTGCATGCGTGTGGCCCCGAAATTCATGCCTTAACGGCATGGCATGGACACCAGAACGTCATGTGGTGCATGCTGTCACCCTGAACGTCATGCCTGAACGGCATGGCATGGACGCCTGAACGGCATGTGCTGCATGCCTGTGACACTGAACATCATGCCTGAACGGCATGGCATGGACGCCTGAACGGCATGTGGTGCTTGGCTGAACGTCATGTCATGAATGTCTGAACGACATGGCATGGACGCCTAGACCTCATGTGGTGCATGCGTGTGACCCTGAACATCATGCCTGAACGGCATAGCATTGACGCCTAAACGTCATATGGTGGATATCTAAACGGCATATCATGAATGTCTGAACAGCATGTCATGCATGGCTGAACGTCATGTGGTGCATGCGTGTCGCCCTGAACATCATGCCTGAACGGCATGGCATGGACGCCTGAACGTCATGTGGTGCATGGCCGAATGTCATGTCATGAAGGTCTGAATGGCATGGCATGGACGCCTCAACGTCATGTGGTGCATGCGTGTGACCCTGAACATCATGCCTGAACGGCATAGCATTCACGCCTAAACGTCATATGATGGATATCTAAACGGCATATCATGAATGTTTGAACGGCATGTCATGCATGGCTGAACGTCATGTGGTGCATGCGTGTCGCCCTGAACATCATACCTGAAAGGCAAGGCATGGACGCCAGATCGTCATGTGGTGCATGCTGTGACCCTGAACATCATGCCTGAAGGGCATGGCATGGATGCCAGAACGGCATGTGCTGCATGCCTGTAACCCTGAACATCATGCTTGAACGGCATGTGCTGCATGCCTGTGACCCTGAACATCATGCCTGAACGGCATGTCATCCTCGCCTGAACGGCATGTGGTGCACGGCTGAACGTCATGTGGTGGACGTCCGTGACCCTGAACAACATGCCTGAACGGCATGGCATGCATGGCTGAACGTCCTGTGGTGCATGCCTGTGACCCTGAATATCATGCCTGAACGGCATGGCATGGACGCCTGAACGGCATGTGGTGCATGGCTGAACGTCATGTGGTGCATGTGCGTGGCCCTGAACATCATGCCTGAACGGCATGGCATGGACGCCTGAACGGCATGTGGTGCATGGCTGAACGTCATGTGGTGCATGTGCGTGGCCCTGAACATCATGCCTGAACGGCATGGCATGGACGCTAGAACGTCATGTGGTGCATGCTCTGACCCTGATCTTCATGCCTGAACGGCATGGCCTGGACGCCTGAACGACATGTGGCGCAAGCCTGTGACCATGAACATCATGCCTGAACGGCATGTCCTCCACGGCTGAACATCATGTGGTGGACGCCTGTGACCCTGAACAACATGCCTGAACGGCAAGGCATGCATGGATGAACGTCATGTGGTGCATGGCTCTCACCCTGAACATCATGCCTGAACGGCATGGCAGGGACGTCTGAAAGGCATGAGGTGCATGGCTGAATGTCATGTCATGAAGGTCTGAATGGCATGGCATGGACGCCTGAACGGCATGTGGTGCATGCCTGAACCTTGAACATCATGCCAGAACGGCATGTCATGCACGCCTGAACGGCATGTGGTGCATGGCTGAACGTCATGTGGTGGACGCCGATGACCCTGAACATCATGCCTGAACGGCATGGCATTGACGCCTGAACGGAATGGTGTGGACGCCTGAACGGCATGTGGTGCATGCTTGTAACCCAGAACATCATGCCTGAACGGCATCGCATGGACGCCTGAACGGCAAGTGGTGCATGCTTGTGACCCTGAATATCATGCCTGAACGGCATGGCATGGACGCCTGAACGGCATGTGGTGCATGGCTGAACGTCATGTGGTGCATGTGCGTGGTCCTGAACATCATGCCTGAACGGCATGGCACGGACGCCAGAACGTCTTGTGGTGCATGCTGTGACCCAGAAATTCATGCCTGAACGGCATGGCCTGGACGCCTGAACGACATGTGGCGCAAGCCTGTGACCCTGAACATCATGCTTGAACGGCATGTCATCCACACCTGAATGGCATGTGGTGCATGACTGAACGTCATGTGATGGACGCCTTTGACCCTGAACAACGTGCCTGAACGGCATGGCACGCATGGCTGAACGTTATGTAGTGCATGCCTGTGACCCTGAACATCATGCCCGAACGGCATGGCATGGACGCCTGAACGGCATGTGGTGCATGGCTGAACGTCATGTGGTAAATGCGTGTGACCCTGAACATCATGCCTGAACGGCATGGCACTGACGCCTAAACGGCATATGGTGTATCTCTGAACGGCATGTCATGAATGTCTGAACGGCATGGCCTGCACGCCAGAACCGCATGGCCCGGATACATGAACGGCATGTCATGCATGGCTTAACGTCATGTGGTTCATGCGTGTGGCCCTGAACATCATACCTGAACGGCATGGCATGGACGCCTGAACGGCATGTGGTGCATGGCTGAACGTCATGTGGTGGACGCCTTTAACCCTGAACATCATGCCTGAACGGCACGGCATGGACGCTTGAACGGCATGTGGTGCATGCGTGTGACCCTGAACATCATGCCTGAAAGGCATGCCTTGGACGCCTGAACGGCATGTGGTGCATGCATGTGTTCCTAAGCATCATGCCTGAACGGCATGGCATGGACGCCTGAACGGCATGTGGTTCATGCTTATAACCCTGAACATCATGCGTGAACGGCATGTCATCCACGCCTGAACGGCATGTGGTTCATGGCTGAACGTCATGTGATGGACACCTTTGACCCTGAACATCATGCCTGAACGGCATGGCACGAACGCCTGAACGGCATGTGGTGCTTGGCTGAACGTCATGTCATGAAGGTCTGAACGGCATGGCACGGACGCCTGAACTTCATGTGGTGCTTGCGTGTGACCCTGAACATCATGCCTGAACGGCATGGCATGGACGCCTGAACGGGATATGGTGCATGTCTGAACGGCATGTCATGAATGTCTGAACGGCATGTCATGCATGGCTGAACGTCATGTGATGCATGCCTGTGACCCTGAACATCATTCCTGAACGGCATGGCATAGACGCCAGAAGGTCATGTGGTGCATACCTGTGACCCTGAACATCATGCCTGAGCGGCATTGCATGGACGCCTGAACGGCATGTGATGCATGCCTGTGACCCTGAACATCATGCCTGAACGGCATGTCATCCATGCATGAAAGGCATGTGGTGCATGGCTTAACGTCATCTGGTAGACGCCTGTGACCTTGAACATCATGCCTGAACGGCATGTCATCCACGCTTGAATGGCATGTGGTGCACGGCTGAACGTCATGTGGTGGATTCCTGTGACCCAGAACATCAAGACTGAACAGCATGTCATCCACGACTGAATGGCATGTGGTGCATGGCTGAACGTCATGTGGTGGATGCCTGTGACCCTGTACATCATGCCTGATCGGCATGGCGTGGACGCTTGAACGGCATGGCCTGGATGCCTGAACGGCATGGCCTGCACGCATGAACGGCATGGCCTGGACGCCTGAACGTCATGTGGTGCATGCCTGTGACCCTGAACGTCATGCCTGAACAGCATGGCATCCACGCCTGAACGACACGTGGTCCATGGCTGAACGTCATGTGGTGGATACCTGTGACCCGGAACATCATTGCTGAACGACATGTCATCCACGCCTAAACGACATGTGGTGTATGGCTGAACGTCATGTGGTGGACGCCTCTGACCCTGAACATCATGCCTGAACGGCATGTCCTCCACGCTTGAACGGCATGTGGTGCATGGCTGAACGTCATGTCGTGGACACCTGTGACCCTGAACATCATGCCTGAACGGCATGTCATCCACGCTTGAACGGCATGTGGTGCATGGCTGAACGTCATGTGGTGGATACCTGTGACACTGAACATCATTCCTGAACGGCATGGCATGGACGCCTGAACGGAATGGCGTGGACGCCAGAACGGCACGTGGTGCATGGCTGAACGTCATGTGGTGCATCCCTGTGACCCTGAACATCATGCCGGAAAGGCATGGCATCCACGCCTGAACGGCATGTGGTGCACGGCTTAACGTCATTTGGTGGATGCCTGTGACCCAGAACATCATGTTTGAACGGCATGGCATGGACGCCACCCGCTGAGGAGAAGAAACTTACAAGGATTCCCCTAGTAACGGCGAGCGAACCAGCAGCAGCCCAGCCTTAGAATCGCGGCGGCTGAACGGCATGTGGTGTATGGCTGAACGTCATGTGGTGGACGCCTGTGACCCTGAACATAATGCATGAACGGCATGTCGTGGATGCTTGAACGGCATGGCGTGGACGCCTAAACTGCATGTCCTCCACGCCTGAACGGCATGTGGTGCATCGCTGAACGTCATGTGGTTGATGCCTGTGACCCTGAACATCATGCCTGAACGGCATGGCATGGACGCTTGAACGGCATGGCCTGGATGCCTGAACGGCATGGCCTGCACGCATGAACGGCATGGTGTGAATGTTTGAACGGCATCGCCTGGACGACTGAACGTCATGTGGTGCATGCCTGTGACCCTGAACATCATGCCTGAACGGCATGGCATCCACGCTTGAACGGCATGTGGTGCATGGCTAAACGGGATGTGGGGGACACCTGTGAAACTGAACATCATGCTTGAACGGCATATTATCCACGCCTGAACAGCATATCGTGCATGGCCGAACGTCATGTGGTGGATGCCTGTGGCCCTGAACATCATACCTGAACGGCATGGAATGGACACCTGAACGGCATGGCGAGGATGCCTGAACGGCATGGTATACACGCCTGAACAGCATGGCTTGAATGTTTGAACGGCATGGCATGGACGCCTGAACGTCATGTGCTGCATGCCTGTGACCCTGAACATCATGTCGGAACGGCATGTCATCCACGCCTGAACGGCATGTATTGCATGGCTGAACGTCATGTGGTGGACGCCTGTGACCCTGAACATCATGCCTGAACGGCATGGCATGGACGCCTGAACAGCTTGGCGTGGACGCCTGAACGGCCTATCATCCACGCCTGAACGGCATGTGGTGCATGGCTGAACGTCATGTGGTGGATGCCTGTGACCCTGAACATCATGCCTGAACGGCATGGCGTGGATGCCTGAACGGCATGGCCTGGACGCCTGAACATAATGTGGTGCATGCCTGTGGCCCTGAACATCATGCCTGAACAGCATGGCATCCATGCCTAAACGGCATGTGGTGCATGGTTGAACGTCATGTGGTGGACACCGGTGACCCTGAACATCATGCCTGAACGGCATGTCATCCACACGTGAACGGCATGTCGTGCTTGGCTGAACGTGATGTGGTGGATGCCTGTGCCCCTGAACATCATTCCTGAACGGCATGGCATAGACGCCTGAACGGAATGGCGTGGACGCCTGAACGGCATGTGGTGCATGGCTGAACGTCATGTGGTGCATCCCTGTGACCCTGGACATCATGCCGGAATGGCATTGCATCCACGCCTGAACGGCATGTGGTGCATGGCTGAACTTCATTTGGTGGACGCCTGTGACCCTGAACATCATGCCGGAACGGCATGACATTGACGTCTTATCGGCATGTGGTGCATGCCTGTGACCCTGAACATCATGCCTGAACGGCATGTCATTCACACCTGATCGGCATGTGGTGCATGGCTGAACGTCATGTGGTGGATGCCTATGACACAGAACATCATGCCTGAACGACATGGCTTGGACACCTGAACGGCATGGCGAGGAGGCCTGAACGGCATGTCATACATGGCTCAACGTCATGTGGAGCATGCGTGTAACCCTAAACATCATGCCTCAACGGCATGGCATGGATGCCAGAACGTCATGTGGTGCTTGCGTGTGATCCTGAACATCATGCCGAAACGGCATGACATGGACGCCTTATCGGCATGTGGTGCATGCCTGTGACCCTGAATATAATGCTTGAATGGCAGGTCATCCACGCCTGAACGGCATGTGGTGCATGGCTGAACGTTATGTGGTGGATGCCTGTGACCCAGAACATCATGCCTGAACGGCATGGGATGGACGCCTGAACGGCATGGCATGGACGCCTGAACGACATGGCGTCGACGCCTGAACGGCATGTCATACATGGCTGAACGTCATGTGGTGCATGCGTGTGACCCTAAACATCATGCCTGAATGGCATGGTATGGACGCCAGAACGTCATGTGGTGCTTGCTTGTGATACTGAACATCATGCCGGAATGGCATGAATTGGACGCCTTATCGTCATGTGGTGCATGCCTATGACCATGAACATCATTCCTGAACGGCAAGTCATCCACACCTGAACGGCATGTGGTGCATGGCTGAATGTCATGAGGTGGATGCCTGTGACCCAGAACATCTTGCCTGAACGGCATGGCATGGACGCCTGAACGGCATGGCATGGAAGCCTGAACGGAATGGCGTGGACCCCTGAACGGCATGGCATGGACGCCTCAACGTCATGTGGTTTATACCTGTGATCCTGAACATCATGACTGTACGGCATGGCATCCACGCCTGAACGGCATGTGGTGCATGGTTGAACGTCATGTGGTGGACACCTGTGACCCTGAACATCATGCCTGAACGGCATGTCCTACATGCCTGAACGGTATGTCCTACATGCCTGAACGGCATGTCCTACATGCCTGAACGACATGTGGTGCATGGCTAAACGTCATGTGGTGGATGCTTGTGACCCTGAACATCATACATGAACGGCATGGCATGGTCGCCTGAACGGCATGGCGTGGATGCGTGAACGGCATGGCATGCACGCCTGAACGGCTTGGCTTGAATGTTTGAACGGCATGGCATGGACGCCTGAACGTCATGTGGTTCATGCCTGTGACCCTAAACATCATGCCTGAAAGGCATGGCATCCACGCATGAACGACATGTGGTTTATTGCTGAACGTCATGTGGTGGACACCTGTGACCCTGAACATCATGCTTGAACGGCATGTCATCCACGCCTGAATGGCATGTCGTGCATGGCTGAACGTCATGTGGTGGATGCCTGTGACCCTGAACCTCATGCCTGAACGGCATGGCGTGGACTCCTGAACGATATGACGTGGACGCCTGAACGGCATGTCAACCATGGCTGAACGTCATGTGGTGGATGCCTGTGACCCAGAACATCATGCTTGAACGGCAAGGCATGGACGCCTGAACGGCATGGCGAGGATGCCTGAACGGGATGGCATCGACGCCTGAACGGCATGGCATCCACGCCTGAACGGCATGTGGTGCATGGCTGAATGTCAAGTGGTGGACGCCTGTGACCCTGAACATCATGCCTGAACGGCATGTTCTACACGCCTGAATAGCATGTGGTGCATCGCAGAACGTCTTGTGGGGGACACCTGTGACCCTGAACATCATGCCTGAATGGCATGGCATGTATGCTTGAACGGCATGGCGTGGATGCCTGAACGGCATGTCATCCACGCCTAAACGACATTTGGTGCATGGCTGAACGTCATGTGGTGCATGCTTGTGACCCTGAACATCATGCCTCAACGGCATGGCATCCACGCCTGAACGGCATGTGGTGCATGGCTCAACATCATGTGGTGGACGCCTATGACCTTGAACATCATGCCTGAATGGCATGGTATGGATGCCTGAACGTCATGGCGTGGACGCCGGAACGGCATGTCATGCATTGCTAAACTTAATGTGGTGCATGCATCTGACCCGGAACATCATGCCTGAACGGCATGGCTTGGACGCCTGAACTTCATGTGGTGCATGCCTGTGACTTTGAACATGATGCCAAAACGGCATGGCATGGACGCCTGAACGGCATGTGGTGCATGCAAGTGACCCTGAACATGATGCCTGAACGACATGTCATCCACCCCAGAACGGCATGTGGTGCATGGCTCAACGTCATGTGGTGGACGCCTGTGTCCCTGAACATCATGCCTGAACGGCACGTCCTGAACGCCTAAACGGCATGTCATGCATGGCTGAACGTCATGTGGGTCATGCGTGTGACCCTGAACACGATGCACGAACGACATGGTATGAACGACCGAATGGCATGTGGTGCATGCCTGTGACCATGAACATAATAACTGAACGGCATGGCATGGACGCCTGAACGGCATGTGGTACATGGCGGAACGTCATGTGGTGTACGCTTGTGAGCCTGAACATCAGGCCTGAACGGCATGGCATGGACGCCAGAACGTCATGGCGTGGACGCCTGAACGTCATGGCGTGGACGCCTGAACGTCATGGCGTGGACGCCTGAACGTCATGGCGTGGACGCCTGAACGTCATGGCGTGACGCCTGAACGGCATGTCCTGCATGGCAGAACGTCATGTGGTGCATGCATGTGACCCCGAACATCATGCCTTAACGGCATTGCATGGACGCCAGAACGTCATGTGGTTCATGCCTGTGACCCTGAACCTCATGCTTGAAAGGCATGTCATCCATGCCTGAATGGCATATGGTGGATGGCTGAACTTCATGTGGTGGACGCCTGTGACCCTGAACATCATGCCTGAACGGCATGGCACGGACACCTGAACGGCATGTCATGCATGGCTGAACGTGATGTGGTGAATGCGTGTGACCCTGAAAATCATACCTAACCGACATGGAATGGACGCTTGAACGTCATGTGGTGCATGCGTGTCACCTTGAACATCATGCCTGAACGGCATATCCTCCACGCCTGAACGGCATGTGCTGCATGGCTGATCGTCATGTGGTGGACGCCTGTGACGCTGAACATCATGCCTAGACAGCATGGCGTGGACGCCTGAACGGCATGGCGGGGATGCCTGAACGGCATGGCGCGGACGCCTAAACGGTATGTCATGCATGGCTGAACGTCATGTGGGCATGCGTCTGACCCTGAACACGATGGCCGAATGGCATGGCATCGTGACCCGAATGGCATGTGGGGCATGCTTGTGACCCTGAACATCGTGCCTGAACAGCATGTCATCCACGCCAGAACGTCATGTGGTGGATGCCTGTGACCCTGAACATCATGCCTGATCGGCACGGTGTGGACGCCTAAACGGCATGTCATGCATGGCTGAACGTCATGTGGTGCATGCGTGTGACCCAGAACATCATGCCTGAGCGGCATGGCATGGACGCCTGAACGTCATATGGTGCATGCCTATGACCACGAACATAATAACTGAACGGCATGGCATGGACGCCCGAACGGCATTTGGTGCATGCTTGTAACCCTGAACATCATGCCTGAATGGCATGTCATCCAAGCCTGAACAGCATGTGGTGGATGATTGAACATCATGTGGTCGACGCCTGTGACCCTGAACATAATGCCTCAATGGCATGGCACGGACACCTGAACGTCATGTGGTGCATGCGTGTCACCCTTCACATCATTGCTGAACGGCATGGCATCGACGCTTGAACGGCGTGTGGTGCACGCCTGTGACCCTGAATATCATACTTGAACGGCATGTCCTCCACGCCTGAACGGCATGTGGTGCCTGGTTGAACGTCATGTGGTGGACGCCTGTGACCCTGAACATCATGCCTGACGGCATGGCATGGACGCCTGAACGGAATGGATTGGACGCTTGAACGGCATGTCTTGCATGGCTGAACGTCATGTGGTGCATGCGTGTGACCCTGAACATCATGCCTGAACGGCACGGCAAGGACGCCAGAACGTCATCTGGTGCATGTGTGTGACGTTGAACCTCATGCCTGAACGGCATGGCATGGACGCCCGAAAGGCTTGTGGTGCATGCCTGTAACCCTGAACATCATTCCTGAACGGCATGTCATCCAAGCCTGAACGGCATGTGGTGCATGGCTGAACATCATGTGGTCGACGCCTGTCACCCTTAATATATTGCCTGAAAGGCATGGCACGGACACCTGAACGGCATGTCATGCATGGCCGAACATCATGTGCTGAAGGCGTGTGACCTTGAACATCATGCCTGAACGGCATGGCATGGAAGCTTGAACGTCATGTGGTGCATGCGTGTGACCCTGAACATCATGCCTGAACGGCATGGCATGGACGCTTGAACGGCATGTGGTGCATGCCTATGACCCTGAACATCATACTCGAACGTCATGTCCTCCACGCCTGAACGGCATGTGGTGCATGGCTGAACGTAATGTGGTGGACGCTTGTGACCCCGAACATCATTAGTGAACGGCATCGCATGGACGCCTGAACGGCATGGCGTGCACGCCTGAACGGCATGTCCTGCATGGCTGAACGTCATGTGGTGCATGCGTGTGACCCTGAACATCATGCCTGAACGGCATGGCATCAACGCTTGAACGGCATGTGGTGCACGCCTGTGACCCTAAACATCATACTTGAACGGCATGTCCTCCACGCCTGAACGGCATGTGGAGCATGGCTGAACGGCATGTGGTGCATGGCTGAACGTCATGTGGTGGACGCCTGTGACCCTGAACATCATTCCTGAACGGCATGGCAAGCACGCCTAAACGGCATGGCGTGGACGCCTGAACGGAATGGCTTGGACGCCTGAACGTCATGTGGTGAATGCGTGTGACCCTGAACATCATGCCTGAACGGCTTGGCATGGACGCCTAAACATCATGTGGTGCATGCGTGTCACCCTTAATATCATGGCTAAACGGCATGGCACGGACTCCTGAACGGCATGGCGTGGACGCCTAAACGGCATGGCGTGGACGCCTGAACGGCATGGAGTGGACGCCTGAATGGCATGTCTTGCATGGCTGAACGTCATGGGGTGCATGCGTGTGACCCTGATCATCATGCCTGAACGGCATGTCATTGACGCTAGAACGTCATGTGGTGCATGCGTGTGATGCTGAACATCATGCCTGAACGGCATGGCATGGACGCCCGAACGGCTTGTGGTGCATGCCTGTAACCATGAACATCATGCATGAACGGCATGTCATCCAAGCTGGAACAGAATGTGGTGCATGGCTGAACATCATGTGGTGGACGCCTGTGAACCTAATCATAATGCCTGAATGTCATGGCACGGACACCTGAACGGCATGTCTTGCATGGCTGAACGTCATGTGTTGAATGCGTGTGACCCTGAACATCATGCCTGAACGGCATGGCATGGACGTCTGAACATCATGTGGTGCTTGCGTGTCACCTATAACATCATGGCTGAACGGCATGGCATCGACGCTTAAACGGCATGTGGTCCATGCCTGTGAACCTGAACATCATACTTGAACGGCATGTCCTCCACGCCTGAACGGCATGTCCTCCACGCCTGAACGGCATGTCCTCCACGCCAGAACGGCATGTGGTGCATGGCTGAACGTAATGTGGTGGACGCCTGTGACCCTGAACATCATGCCTGAACGGCATGGCATGGACGCCTGAACGGCAAGGCGTGGACGCCTGAACGGCATGTCCTGCATGGCTGAACGTCATGTGGTGCATGCGTGTGACGATGAATTTCATGCCAGAACGGAATGGCATCGACGCCCGAACGACTTGTGGTGCATGCTTGTAACCCTGAACATAATGCCTGAACGGCATGTCATCCACGCCAGAATGGCATGTGGTGCATGGCTGAACTTCATGTGGTGGACGCCTGTGACATTGAACATCATGCCTGAACGGCATGGCACGGACACCTGAACGGCATGTCAGGCATGGCTGAACGCCATGTGGTGGACGCCAGTGACCCTGAACATCACGCCTGAACGGCATGGTATGGACGCGAGAACGTCATGTGGTGCATGCGTGGGGTGCTGAACATCATGCCTGAACGGCATGGCTTGGACGCCAGAACGACATGTGGTGCAAGCCTGTAACCCTAAACATCATGCCCGAACTGAATGTCCTCCACGCCTGAACGGCATGTGGTGCATAGCTGAACTTCATGTTGTGGACGCCTGTGGCCCTGAACATCATGCCTGACCGGCGTGGCTCGGACACCTGAACGACATCTCATGCATGGCTGAACGTCATGTGGTGAATGCATGTGACCCTGAACATCATGCCTGAACGGCATGGCTTGCACGCTGAACGGCATGGCATGGACGCCTGAACGGCATGTCATGCAAGGCTGAACGTCATGTGGTGAATGTGTGTGACCTGAATATCATGCATCCACGTCATGGCATGGACGCCAGAACGTCATGTGGTGCATGATGTGACCCTGAATATCATGCCTGAACGGCATGGCATGCACGCCTATACGGCTTGGCGTGGACGCCTGAACGTCATGTCCAGCATGGGGGAACGTCATGTGGTGCATGCGTGTGACCATGAACATCATGCCTGAACGGTATGGCATGGACGCCAGAACGTCATTTGGTGCATACGTGTGACCATGAACATCATGCCTGTACGGCATGGCATGGACGCCAGAACGTCATGTGGTGCATGCCTGTAACACTGAACATCATGCCTGAACGGCATGTCATCCACGCCTGAACGGTATGAGCAGCATGGCTAAACGTCGTGTGGTGTACGCCTGTGACCCTGAACATCACGCCTGAACGGCATGGCGTGGACGCCAGAACGGAATGCCGTGCACGGCTGAACGGCATGGCCTGGACACCTGATCGACATGTGGTGAATGCCTGTGACCCTGAACATCATGCCTGAACGGCATGGCACGGACGCCTGAACGTCATGTGGTGCATGGCCGAATGTCAAGTCATGAAGGTCTGAACGGAATGGCATGGACCCCTGAACGTTATGTGCTGCATGCCTGTGACCCTGAACATCATGCCTGAACGACATGTCATCCACGCCTGAACGGCATGCGGTGCATGGCTGAACGTCATGTGGTGGACGTCTGTGACCCTAAACAACATGCCTGACCGGCATGGCATGCAAGGCTGAACGTTATGTGCTGCACGCCTGTGACCCTGAACATCATGCTTGAAATGCATGGCGTGGACGCCTAAACAGCATGGAGTGGACGCCTGAACGGCATGTCTTGCATGGCTGAACGTCATGGGGTGCATGCGTGTGAACCTGAACATCATGCCTGAACGGCATGGCATTGACGCCAGAACGTCATGTGGTGCATGCCTGTGACCCTGAATATCATGCCTGAACGGCATGGCATGGACGCCTGAACGGCATGTGGTGCATGGCTGAAAGTCATGTCATGACGGTCTAAAAGGCATGGCATGGACGCCTAAACATCATGTGGTGCATGTGTGTGACCCTGAACATCATGCCTGAACGGCATGGCATTGACGCCGAAACGTCATATGGTGCATATCTGAACGACATGTCATGCATGGCTGAACGTCATGTGGTGCATGCGCGTGGCCCTGAACATCATGCCTGAACGGCATGGCATGGACGCTAGAACGTCATGTGGTGCATGCTGTGACCCTGAACTTCATGCCTGAACGGCATGGCATGGACGCCTAAACGGCATGTGGCGCATGCCTATGACCCTGAACATCAAGCCTGAACGGCACGTCATCCACGCCTGAATGGCATGTGGTGCATGGCTGAACGTCATGTGGTGAACGCTTGTGACCCTGAAGAACATGCCTGAACGGCATGGCATGCATGGCTGAACGTCATGTGGTGCATGCCTGTGACCCCGAACATCATGCCTGAACGGCACAGCATGGACGCCTGAACGGCATGGGGTGCATGGCCGAATGTCATGTCATGAAGGTCAAAACGGCATGGCATGGACGCCTCAACGTCATGTGGTGCATGCGTGTGACCCTGAACATCATGCCTGAACGGCATTGCATTGATGCCTAAACCTCATATGGTGCATATCTGAACGGCATATCATGAATGTCTGAACGGCATGTCATGCATGGCTGAACGTCATGTGGTGCATGCGCGTCGCCCTGAACATCATGCCCGAACGGCATGGCATGGACGCCAGAACGTCATGTGGTTCATGCTGTGACCCTGAACTTCATGCCTGAACGGCATGGCATGGACACCTGAACGGCATTTGGTGCATGGCTGAACGTCATGTCATGAAGGTCTGAACGGCATGGCATTAACGCCTAAACGTCATGTGGTGCATGCGTGTGACCCTGAACATCATGCCTGAACGGCATGGCACAGACGCCTAAACGGCATATGGTGCATCTCTGAAAGGCATGTCATGAATGTCTGAACGGCATGTCATGCATGGCTGAATGTCATGTGGAGCATGCGTGTCGCCCTGAACATCATGCCTGAACGGCATGGCATGGACGCCAGAACGTCATGTCGCGCATGCTGTGACCCTGAACTTCATGCCTGAACGGTATGGCATGCATGCCTGAACGGCATGTGCTGCATGCCTGTGACCCTGAACATCTTGCCTGAACGGCATGTCATCCACGCCTGAACGGCATGTGGTGCATGGCTGAACGTCATGTGGTGGACGCCGATGACCCTCAACATCATGCCTGAACAGCATGGCACGGACGCCTGAACGGCATGGTGTGGACACCTGAACGGCATGGCATGGACGCCTGAACAGCATGTGGTGCATGCTTATGCCCCTGAACATCATGCCTAAACGGCATCGCATGGACGCCTGAACGGCAAGTGGTGCATGCCTATGATCCTGAACATCATTCTTGAACGGCATGTCCTCCACGCCTGAACGGCATGTGGTGCATGGCTGAACGTCATGTGGTGGACGCCTATGACCATGAACAAAATGCCTGCTCGGCATGGCATGCACGGCTGAACGTCATGTGGTGCATGCCTGTGACCCTGAACATCATGCCTGAATGGCATGGCACGGACACGTGAACGGCATGTGGTGCATGGTTAAACGTCATGTCATGAAGGTCTGAACGGCATGGCACGGACGCCTAAACGTCATGTGGTGCATGCGTGTGACCCTGAACATCATGCCTGAACGGCTTGGCACTGACGCCTAAACGGCATATGGTGCATCTTTGAACGGCATGTCATGAATGTCTGAACGGCATGTGGTGCATGGCTGAACGTCATGTGGTGCATACCTGTGACCCTGAACATCATGCCTGAACGGCATCGCATGGACGGCTGAACGGCAAGTGGTCCATGCCTATGACCCTGAACATCATACTTGAACGGCATGTCATCCACGCCTGAACGGCATGTGGTGCATGGCTGAACGTCATGTGGTGGACGCCTGTGACCCTGAACAACAGGCCTGAACGGCATGGCTTGGACGTCTAAAAGTCATGTGGTGCATGCGTGTGACCCTGAACATCATGCCTGAACGACATTGCACTGACGCCTAAATGGCATATTGTGTATCTCTGAACGGCATGTCATGAATGTCTGAACGGCATGGCTTGCACTCCTGAACTGCATGGCGTGGATGCTTAAACGGCATGTCATGCATGGCTTAATGTCATGTGATGCATGCATGTGGCCCTGAATATCATGCCTGAACGGCATGGCATGGACGCCAAAACATCATGTGGTGTATGCTGTGACCCTGAACTTCATGCCTGAACGTCATGGCATGCACGCCTGAACGGCATGTGGTGCATGCGTGTGACCGTGAACATCATGCCTGAACGGCATGTCCTCCACGCCAGAGCGGCATGTCCTCCACGCCTGAGCGGCATGTGGTGCATGGCTGAACGTCATGTGGTGGACGCCTGTGACCCTAAACAACATGCCAGAACGGCATGGCATGCATGGATGAACGTCATGTGGTGTATGCCTGTGACCCTGAAAATGATGCATGAACGACATGGCATGGACGCCTAAACGTCATGTTGTGCATGCGTGTGACCCTAAACATCATGCCTGAACGTCATGGCATTGACGCCTAAACGTCATATGGTGCATATCTGAACGGTATGTCATGAATGTCTGAACGGCCTGTCAAGCATGGCTGAACGTCATGTGGTGCATGCGCGTGGCCCTGAACATCATGCCTGAATGGCATGGCATGGACGCCAGAACGTCATGTTGTGGACGCTTGTGACCCTGAACATCATGCCTGAACGGCATGGCATGTACGCCTGAACGGCATGGTATGTACGCCTGAACGGCATGTCATCCACGCCTACACGGCACGTGGTGCATGGCTGAACGTAATGTGATGGACGCCTACGACCCTAAACATCATGCCTGAACGGCATGGCATGGACGCCTGAACGGCATGGCGTGGAGGCCTGAACGGCATGGCATGGACGCCTGAACGGCATGGGAAGGAGGCCTGAACGGCATGGCCAGGACGCCTGAACGGAATGGCGTGGACGCCTGAACGTCATGGCATGGACGCCTGAACGGAATGGCGTGGATGCCTAAACGGCATGGCATGGATGCCTGAACGTCATGTGGTTTATGCCTGTGATCCTGAACATAATGCCTGAACGGCAGGTTCTACATGCCTGAACAGCATGTGGTGCATCGCTGAACGTCATGTGGTGGATACTTGTGACCCTAAAAATCATGCCCGAACGGCATGTCATCCACGCCTAAACGGCATTTGGTGCATTGCTGAACTTCATGTGGTGGATGCTTGTGACCCTGAACATCATGCATGAACGGCATGGCATGGACGCCTGAACGGCATGGCGTGGATGCCTGAACGACAAGGCTTGCACGCCTGAACGGCATGGCTTGAATGTTTGAACGGCATGGCATTGATGCCTGAACGTCATGTGGTGCATGCCTGTGACCCTGAACATCATGCCTGAACGGCATGGAATCCAGGCCTGAACGGCATGTCCTGCATGGCAGAACATCATGTGGTGCATGCGTGTGACCCCGAACATCATGCCTTAACGGCATTGCATGGACGCCAGAACGTCATGTGGTTCATGCTTGTGACCCTGAACCTCATGCTTGAAAGGCATGTCATCCACGCCTGAATGGCATATGGTGGATGGCTGAACTTCATGTGGTGGACGCCTGTGACCCTGAAAATCATGCCTGAACGGCATGGCACGGACACCTGAACGGCATGTCGTGCATGCGTGTGACCCTAAACATCATGCCTGAACGACATGTCTTCCACGCCTGAACGGCATGTGCTACATTGCTGAACGTCATGTGGTGGATGCTTGTGACGCTGAACATCATGCCTAGACAGCATGGCGTGGACGCCAGAACGGCATGGCGGGGACGCCTGAACGGCAAGGCGCGGACGCCTAAACGGTATGTCATGCATGGCAGAACGTCATGTGGGGCATGTGTGTTACCCTGAACATCGTGCCTAAACAGCATGTCATCCACGCCAGAATGTCATGTGGTGCATGGCTGAACGTCATGTGGTGGACGCCTGTGACCCTGAACATCATGCCTGAACGGCTTGGCACGGACACCTGAACGGCATGTCATACACGGCTGAACGTCATGTGGTGAACGCGTGTGACCCTGCACATCATGCCTGAATGGCATGGCATGGACGCCTGAACGTCATGTGGTGCATGCGTGTGACCCTGAAAATCATGCCTGAACGGCATGGCATCGACGCCTGAACGGCATGTGGTACATTCCAGTGACCCTGAACATGATGCCTGAACGGCATGTCATCCACCCCTGAACGGCATGTGGTGCATGGCTCAACATCATGTGGTGGACACCTGTGACCCTGAACATCATGCCTGAACGGCACAGCGTGAACGCCTAAACGGCATGTCATGCATGGCTGAACGTCATGTGGTGCATGCGTGTGACCCTGAACATCATGCCTGAACGGCATGGCATGGACGCCTGAACGTCATATGGTGCATGCCTGTGACCATGAACATAATAACTGAACGGCATGGCATGGACGCCCGAACGGCTTGTCGTGCATGCCTGTAACCCTGAACATCATGCCTGAACGACATGTCATCCAAGCCTGAACGGCATGTGGTGGATGGCTGAACATCATGTGGTGGACGCCTGTGACCCTGAACATAATGCCTCTACGGCATGGCACGGACACCTGAACGTCATGTGGTGCATGCGTGTCACCCTTAACATCATGGCTGAACGGCATGGCATCGACGCTTGAACGGCATGTGGTGCATGCCTGTGACCCTGAACATCATACTTGAACGGCATGTCCTCCACGCCTAAACGGCATGTGGTGCATGGCTGAACGTCATGCGGTGGACGCCTGTGACCCTGAACATCATGCCTGAACGGCATGGCATGGACGCCTGAACGGAATGGAGTGGACGCCTGAACGGCATGTCTTGCATGGATGAACGTCATGTGGTGCATGCGTGTGACCCTCAACATCATGCCTGAACGGCATGGCAAGGACGCCAGAACATCATCTGGTGCATGTGTGTGACGTTGAACCTCATGCCTGAACGGCATGGCATGGACGCCCGAACGGCTTGTGGTGCAAGCCTGTAACCCTGAACATCATGCCAGAACGGCATGTCATCCAAGTCTGAACGGCATGTGGTACATGGCTGAACATCATGTGGTGGACGCCTGTGACCCTTAATATATTGCCTGAAAGGCATGGCACGGACAATTGAACGGCATGTCATGCATGGCCGAACGTCATGTGGTGAATGCGTGTGACACTGAACATCATGCCTGAACGGCATGTCCTCCACGCCTGAACGGCATGTGCTCCATGGCTGAACGTCATGTGGCGGACGCCTGTGACCCTGAACATCATTAGTGAACGGCATCGCATGGACGCCTGAACGGCATGGCGTGGACGCCTGAACGGCATGTCCTACATGGCTGAACGTCATGTGGTGCATGCGTGTGACCCTGAACATCATGCCTGAACGGCATGGCATGGACGCTTGAACGGCATGTGGTGCATGCCTGTGACCCTGAATATCATACTCGAACGGCATGTCCTCAACACCTGAACGACATGTGGTGCATGGCTGATCCTAATGTGGTGGACGCCTGTGACCCTGAACATCATTAGTGAACGGCATGGCGTGGACGCCTGAACGGCATGTCCTGCATGGCGGAATGTCATGTGGTGGATGCGTGTGACCCTGAACATCATGCCTGAACGGCAAGGCATCGACGCTTGAACGGCATGTGGTGCACGCCTGTGACCCTGAACATAATACTTGAACGGCATGTGGTGCATGGCTGAACGTCATGTGGTGGACGCCTGTGACCCTGAACATCATGCCTGAACGGCTTGGCGTGGACGCCTAAACAGCATGGCATGGACGCCTGAACGGAATGGAGTGGACGCCTGAACGGCATGTCTTGCATGGCTGAACGTCATGTGGTGCATGCGTGTGACCCTAAACATCATGCCTGAACGGCATGGCAAGGACGCCAGAACATCATCTGGTGCATGTGTGTGACGTTGAACCTCATGCCTGAACGGCATGGCATGGACGCCCGAACGGCTTGTGGTGCATGCTTGTAATCCTGAACATCATGCCAGAACGGCATGTCATCCAAGTCTGAACGGCATATGGTGCATGGCTGAACATCATGTGGTGGACGCCTGTGACCCATAATATATTGCCTGAATGGCATGGCACGGACACTTGAACGGCGTGTCATGCATGGCCGAACGTCATGTCGTGAATGCGTGTGACCCTGAACATCATGCCTGAACGGCATGTCCTCCACGCCTGAACGGCATGTGGTCCATGGCTGAACGTCATGTGGCGGACGACTGTGACCCTGAACATCATTAGTGAACGGCATCGCATGGACGCCTGAACGGCATGGCGTGGACGCCTGAACGGCATGTCCTGCATGGCTGAACGTCATGTGGTGCATGCGTGTGACCCTGAACATCATGCCTGAACGGCATCGCATGGACGCTTGAACGGCATGTGGTGCATGCCTGTGACCCTGAACATCATACTCGAACGGCATGTCCTCCACACCTGAATGACATGTGGTGCATGGCTGATCCTAATGTGGTGGACGCCTGTGACCCTGAACATCATTAGTGAACGGCATGGCGTGGACGACTGAACGGCATGTCCTGCATGGCGGAATGTCATGTGGTGCATGCGTGTGACCCTGAACATCATGCCTGAACGGCATGGCATCGACTCTTGAACGGCATGTGGTGCACGCCTGTGACCCTGAACATCATACTTGAACGGCATGTGGTGCATGCATGTGACCCTCAACATCATGCCTGAACGGCATGGCAAGGACGCCAGAACATCATCTGGTGCATGTGTGTGACGTTGAACCTCATGCCTGAACGGCATGGCATGGACGCCCGAACGGCTTGTGGTGCATGCTTGTAATCCTGAACATCATGCCAGAACGGCATGTCATCCAAGTCTGAACGGCATCTGGTGCATGGCTGAACATCATGTGGTGGACGCCTGTGACCCATAATATATTGCCTGAATGGCATGGCACGGACACTTGAACGGCGTGTCATGCATGGCCGAACGTCATGTCGTGAATGCGTGTGACCCTGAACATCATGCCTGAACGGCATGTCCTCCACGCCTGAACGGCATGTGGTCCATGGCTGAACGTCATGTGGCGGACGACTGTGACCCTGAACATCATTAGTGAACGGCATCGCATGGACGCCTGAACGGCATGGCGTGGACGCCTGAACGGCATGTCCTGCATGGCTGAACGTCATGTGGTGCATGCGTGTGACCCTGAACATCAAGCCTGAACGGCATCGCATGGACGCTTGAACGGCATGTGGTGCATGCCTGTGACCCTGAACATCATACTCGAACGGCATGTCCTCCACACCTGAATGACATGTGGTGCATGGCTGATCCTAATGTGGTGGACGCCTGTGACCCTGAACATCATTAGTGAACGGCATGGCGTGGACGACTGAACGGCATGTCCTGCATGGCGGAATGTCATGTGGTGCATGCGTGTGACCCTGAATATCATGCCTGAACGGCATGGCATCGACTCTTGAACGGCATGTGGTGCACGCCTGTGACCCTGAACATCATACTTGAACGGCATGTGGTGCATGCATGTGACCCTCAACATCATGCCTGAACGGCATGGCAAGGACGCCAGAACATCATCTGGTGCATGTGTGTGACGTTGAACCTCATGCCTGAACGGCATGGCATGGACGCCCGAACGGCTTGTGGTGCATGCTTGTAATCCTGAACATCATGCCAGAACGGCATGTCATCCAAGTCTGAACGGCATCTGGTGCATGGCTGAACATCATGTGGTGGACGCCTGTGACCCTTAATATATTGCCCGAATGGCATTGCACGGACACTTGAACGGCATGTCATGCATGGCCGAACGTCATGTGGTGAATGCGTGTGACCCTGAACATCATGCCTGAACGGCATGTCCTCCACGCCTGAACGGCATGTGGTCCATGGCTGAACGTCATGTGGCGGACGCCTGTGACCCTGAACATCATTAGTGAACGGCATCGCATGGACGCCTGAACGGCATGGCGTGGACGCCTGAACGGCATGTGGTGCAAGCGTGTGACCCTGAACATCATGCCTGAACGGCATGGCATGGACGCTTGAACGGCATGTGGTGCATGCCTGTGACCCTGAACATCATACTCGAACGGCATGTCCTCCACACCTGAACGACATGTGGTGCATGGCTGATCCTAATGTGGTGGACGCCTGTGACCCTGAACATCATTAGTGAACGGCATGGCGTGGACGCCTGAACGGCATGTCCTGCATGGCGGAATGCAATGTGGTGCATGCGTGTGACCCTGAACATCATGCCTGAACGGCATGGCATCGACACTTGAACGGCATGTGGTGCACGCCTGTGACCCTGAACATCATACTTGAACGGCATGTGGTGCATGGCTGAACGTCATGTGGTGGACGCCTGTGACCCTGAACATCATGCCTGAACGGCATGGCGTGGACGCCTAAACAGCATGGCGTGGACGCTTGAACGGCATGGAGTGGATGCCTGAACGGCATATCATGCATGGCTGAACGTCATGGGGTGCATGCGTGTGACCCTGAACATTACGCCTGAACGGCATGGCAGTGACGCTAGAACGTCATGTGGTGCATGCGTGTGACGCTGAACATCAAGCCTGAACGGCATGGCATGGATGCCCGAACGGCTTGTGGTGCATGCCTATAACCCCGAACATCTTGCCTGAATGGCATGTCTTCCAAGCCTGAACGGCATGTGGTGCATGGCTGAACATCATGTGGTGGACGCCTGTGACACAGAACATAATGCCTGAACAGCATGGCACGGACACCTGAACGGCATGTCTTGCATGGCTGAACGTAATGTGGTGAATGCGTGTGACCCTGAACATCATGCCTGAACGGCATGTCCGCCACACCGGAACGGCATGTGGTCCATGGCTGAACGTCATGTGGCGGACGCCTGTGACCCTGAACATCATTAGTGAACGGCATCGCATGGACGCCTGAACGGCATGGCGTGGACGCCTGAACGGCATGTCCTGCATGGCTGAACGTCATGTGGTGCATGCATGTGACCCTGAACATCATGCCTGAACGGCATGGCATGGACGCTTAAACAGCATGTGGTGCATGCCTGTGACCCTGAACATCATACTCGAACGGCATGTCCTCCACACCTGAATGACATGTGGTGCATGGCTGATCCTAATGTGGTGGACGCCTGTGACCCTGAACATCATTAGTGAACGGCATGGCGTGGACGACTGAACGGCATGTCCTGCATGGCGGAATGTCATGTGGTGCATGCGTGTGACCCTGAATATCATGCCTGAACGGCATGGCATCGACGCTTGAACGGCATGTGGTGCACGCCTGTGACCCTGAACATCATACTTGAACGGCATGTGGTGCATGGTTGAACGTCATGTGGTGGACGCCTACGACCCTAAACATCATGCCTGAACGGCATGGCATGGACGCCTGAACGGCATGGCGTGGAGGCCTGAACGGCATGGCATGGACGCCTGAACGGCATGGGAAGGACGCCTGAACGGCATGGCCAGGATGCCTGAACGGAATGGCGTGGACGCCTGAACGGCATGGCATGGACGCCTGAACGGAATGGCGTGGATGCCTGAACGGCATGGCATGGACGCCTGAACGTCATGTGGTTTATGCCTGTGATCCTGAACATAATGCCTGAACGGCAGGTTCTACATGCCTGAACAGCATGTGGTGCATGGCTGAACGTCATGTGGTGGATACCTGTGACCCTAAAAATCATGCCCGAACGGCATGTCATCCACGCCTAAATGGCATTTGGTGCATGGCTGAACTTCATGTGGTGGATGCTTGTGACCCTAAACATCATGCATGAACGGCATGGCATGGACGCCTGAACGGCATGGCGTGGATGCCTTAACGACAAGGCTTGCACACCTGAACGGCATGGCTTGAATGTTTGAACGGCATGGCATTGATGCCTGAACGTCATGTGGTGCATGCCTGTGACCCTGAACATCATGCCTGAACGGCATGGAATCCAGGCCTGAACGGCATGTCCTGCATGGCAGAACATCATGTGGTGCATGCGTGTGACCCCGAACATCATGCCTTAACGGCATTGCATGGACGCCAGAACGTCATGTGGTTCATGCTTGTGACCCTGAACCTCATGCTTGAAAGGCATGTCATCCACGCCTGAATGGCATATGGTGGATGGCTGAACTTCATGTGGTGGACGCCTGTGACCCTGAAAATCATGCCTGAACGGCATGGCACGGACACCTGAACGGCATGGCACGGACACCTGAACGGCATGTCGTGCATGCGTGTGACCCTAAACATCATGCCTGAACGACATGTCTTCCACGCCTGAACGGCATGTGCTACATTGCTGAACGTCATGTGGTGGATGATTGTGACGCTGAACATCATGCCTAGACAGCATGGCGTGGACGCCAGAACGGCATGGCGGGGACGCCTGAACGGCAAGGCGCGGACGCCTAAACGGTATGTCATGCATGGCTGAACGTCATGTCGGGCATGTGTGTGACCCTGAACACGATGCCTAAATGGCATGGCATCGTGACCCGAATGGCATGTGGGGCATGCTTGTGACCCTGAACATCGTGCCTAAACAGCATGTCATCCACGCCAGAACGTCATGTGGTGCATGGCTGAACGTCATGTGGTGGACGCCTGTGACCCTGAACATCATGCCTGAACGGCTTGGCACGGACACCTGAACGACATGTCATACACGGCTGAACGTCATGTGGTCAACGCGTGTGACCCTGCACATCATGCCTGAATGGCATGGCATGGACGCCTGAACGTCATGTGGTGCATGCGTGTGACCATGAAAATCAAGCCTGAACGGCATGGCATCGACGCCTGAACGGCATGTGGTGCATTCCAGTGACCCTGAACATGATGCCTGAACGGCATGTCATCCACCCCTGAACGGCATGTGGTGCATGGCTCAACATCATGTGGTGGACACCTGTGACCCTGAACATCATGCCTGAACGGCACGGCGTGAATGCCTAAACGGCATGTCATGCATGGCTGAACGTCATGTGGTGCATGCGTGTGACCCTGAACATCATGCCTGAACGGCATGGCATGGACGCCTGAACGTCATATGGTGCATGCCTGTGACCATGAACATAATAACTGAACGGCATGGCATGGACGCCCAAATGGCTTGTGGTGCATGCCTGTAACCCTGAACATCATGCCTGAACGACATGTCATCCAAGCCTGAACGGCATGTGGTGGATGGCTGAACATCATGTGGTGGACGCCTTTGACCCTGAACATAATGCCTCAACGGCATGGCACGGACACCTAAACGTCATGTGGTGCATGCGTGTCACCCTTAACATCATGGCTGAACGGCATGGCATCGACGCTTGAACGGCATGTGGTGCATGCCTGTGACCCTGAACATCAAACTTGAACGGCATGTCCTCCACGCCTAAACGGCATGTGGTGCATGGCTGAACGTCATGCGGTGGACGCCTGTGACCCTGAACATCATGCCTGAACGGCATGGCATGGACGCCTGAACGGAATGGAGTGGACTCCTGAACGGCATGTCTTGCATGGCTGAACGTCATGTGGTGCATGCGTGTGACCCTCAACATCATGCCTGAACGGCATGGCAAGGACGCCAGAACATCATCTGGTGCATGTGTGTGACGTTGAACCTCATGCCTGAACGGCATGGCATGGACGCCTGAACGGCTTGTGGTGCATGCTTGTAACCCTGAACATCATGCCAGAACGGCATGTCATCCAAGTCTGAACGGCATGTGGTGCATGGCTGAACATCATGTGGTGGACGCCTGTGACCCTTAATATATTGCCTGAATGGCATGGCACGGACACTTGAACGGCATGTCATGCATGGCCGAAGGTCATGTGGTGAATGTGTGTGACCCTGAACATCATGCCTGAACGGCATGTCCTCCACGCCTGAACGGCATGTGGTCCATGGCTGAACGTCATGTGGCGGACGCCTGTGACCCTGAACATCATTAGTGAACGGCATCGCATGGACGCCTGAACGGCATGGCGTGTACGCCTGAACGGCATGTCCTGCATGGCTGAACGTCATGTGGTGCATGTTTGTGACCCTGAACATCATGCCTGAAAGGTATGGCATGGACGCTTGAACGGCATGTGGTGTATGCCTGTGACCCTGAACATCATACTCGAACGGCATGTCCTCCACACCTGAACGACATGTGGTGCATGGTTGATCCTAATGTGGTGGACGCCTGTGACCCTGAACATCATTAGTGAACGGCATGGCGTGGACGCCTGAACGGCATGTCCTGCATGGTGGAATGTCATGTGGTGCATGCGTGTGACCCTGAACATCATGCCTTAACGGAATGGCATCGACGCTTGAACGGCATGTGGTGCTCGCCTGTGACCCTGAACATCATACTTGAACGGCATGTGGTGCATGGCTGAACGTCATGCGGTGGACGCCTGTGACCCTGAACATCATGCCTGAACGGCATGGCGTGGAAGCCTAAACGGCATGGCGTGGATGCCTGAACGGCATGGAGTGGACGCCTGAACGGCATATCTTGCATGGCTGAACGTCATGGGGTGCATGCGTGTGACCCTGAACATTATGCCTAAACGGCATGGCAGTGACGCCAGAACGTCATGTGGTGCATGCGTGTGACGCTGAACATCATGCCTGAAGGGCATGGCATGGACGCCCGAACGGCTTGTGGTGCATGCCTATAACCCCGAACATCTTGCCTGAATGGCATGTCTTCCAAGCCTGAACGGCATGTGGTGCATGGCTGAACATCATGTGGTGGACGCCTGTGACACAGAACATAATGCCTGAACAGCATGGCATGGACACCTGAACGGCATGTCTTGCATGGCTGAACGTCATGTGGTGAATGCGTGTGACCCTGATCATCATGCCTGAACGGCATGGCATGGACGCCTAAACGTCATGTGGTTCATGCGTGTCACCCTTAACATCATGGCTGAATGGCATGGCATCGACGCTTGAACGGCATGTGGTGCATGCCTGTGACCCTGAACATCATACTTCAACGTCATGTCCTCCACGCCGGAACGGCATGTGGTGCATTGCTGAACGTAATGTGGTGGACGACTGTGACCCTGAACATAATGCCTGAACGGCATGGCATGGACGCCTGAACGGCAAGGCGTGGACGCATGAACGGCATGTCCTGCATGGCTGAACGTCATGTTGAGCATGCGTGTGACCCTGAACATCATGCCTGAACGGCATGGCATCGACGCTTGAACGGCATGTGGTGCACACCTGTGACCCTGAACATCATACTTGAACGGCATGTCCTCCACGCCTGAACGGCATGTGGTGCATGGCTGAACGTCATGTGGTGGACGCCTGTGACCCTGAACATCGTGCTTGAACTGCATGGCGTGGACGCCTAAACAGCATGGAGTCGACGCCTGAACGGCATGTCTTGCATGGCTGAACGTCATGGGGTGCATGCGTGTGAACCTGAATATCATGCCTGAACGGCATGGCATTGACGCCAGAACGCCATGTGGTGCATGCCTATGACCCTGAATATCATGCCTGAACGGCATGGCATGGACGCCTGAACGGCATGTGGTGCATGGCTGAACGTCATGTCATGACGGTCTAAACGTCATGGCATGGACGCCTAAACGTCATGTGGTGCATGCGTGTGACCCTGAACATCATGCCTGAACGGCATGGTATTGACGCCGAAACGTCATATGGTGCATATCTGAACGACAAGTCATGAATGTCTGAACGGCATGTCATGCCTGGCTGAACGTCATGTGGTGCATTTGCGTGGCCCTGAACATCATGCCTGAACGGCATGGCATGGACGCCAAAACGTCATGTGGGGCATGCTGTGACCCTGAGCTTCATGCCTGAACGACATGGCATGGATGCCTGAACGGCATGTGGAGCAAGCCTATGACCCTGAACATCATGCCTGAATGGCATGTTGTGCATGGCTGAACGTCATGTGGTGCAAGCCTGTGACCCTGAACATCATGCCTGAACGGTAGGTGGCGCATGGTTGAACGTCATGTGGTGGACGCCGATGACCCTGAACATCATGCCTGAACGACATGGCATGGACGCCTGAACGGCATGGCATGGACGCCTGAACGGCATCTGGTACATGCCTGTGACCCCGAACATCATGCCTGAACTGCATCGCATGGACGCATGAACAGCAAGTGGTGCATGCCTATGACCCTGAACATCTTGCTTGAACGGCATGTCATCCACGCCTGAACGGCATGTGGTGCATGGCTGAACGTCATGTGGTGGACGCTTGTGACCCGGAACAACATGCCTGAACGGCATGGCATGCATGGCTGAACGTCATGTGGTGCATGCCTGTGACCCCGAACATCATGCCTGAACGGCATGGCATGGACGCCTGAACAGCATGTGGTGCATGGCTGAACGTCATGTCATGAAGGTCTGAACGACATGGCATGGACGCCTGAACGGCATGTGGTGCACGCCTGAACGGCATGTCATGCACGCCTGAACGGCATGTGGTGCATGGCTGAACGTCAAATGGTGGACGCCGATGACCCTGAACATCATGCCTGAACGGTATGGCATGGACGCCTGAACAGCATGGTGTGGACGCCTGAACGGCATGGCATCCACGCCTGAACGCCATGTGGTGCATGCTTGTGACCATGAACATCATGCCTGAACGGTATCGCATGGACGCCTGAACGGCAAGTGGTGCATGCCTATGACCCTTAACTTCATGCTTGAACGGCATGTCATCCACGCCTGAATGGCATGTGGTGCATGGCTGAACATCATGTGGTGGACGCCTGTGACCCTGAACAACATGCCTGAATGGCATGGCATGCATGGCTGAATGTCATGTGGTGCATGCCTGTGACCCTGAACATCATGCCTGAATGGCATGGCACGGACGCCTAAACGGCATGTGGTGCATGGCTGAACGTCATGTCATGAAGGTCTGAACGGCATGGCATGGACGCCTAAACGTCATGTGGTGCATGCGTGTGACCCTGAACCTCATGCCTGAACGGCATGGCATTGACGCCTAAACGTCATATGGTGCATATCTGAACGGCATGTCACGAATGTCTGAACGGCATGTCATGTATGGCTGAACGTCATGTGGTGCATGCGCGTGGCCCTGTGAACATCATGCCTGAACGGCATGGCATGGACGCCAGAACGTCATGTGGTGCATGCTGTGACCCTGAACTTCATGCCTTAACGGCATGGCTTGGACGCCTGAACAGCATGTGGTGCAAGCCTGTGACCCTGAACATCATGCCTGAACGGCAGGTGGCGCATGGTTGAACGTCATGTGGTGGACGCCGATGACCCTGAACATGATGCCTGAATGACATGGCATGGACGCCTGAACGGCATGGCATGGACGCCTGAACGGCATGTGGTACATGCCTGTGACCCTGTACATCATGCCTGAACGGCATCGCATGGACGCATGAACGGCAAGTGGTGCATGCCTATGACCCTGAACATCTTGCTTGAACGGCATGTCATCCACGCCTGAACGGCATGTGGTGCATGGCTGAACGTCATGTGGTGGACGCCTGTGACCCTGAACAACATGCCTGAACGGCATGACATGCATGGCTGAACGTCATGTGGTTCATGCCTGTGACCCTGAACATCATGCCTGAACGGCATGGCTTCCACGTCCAAACGGTGTCACGGGGGTGTTTTCCCCCCCTTGGGTACGGAGGGATTGGGTGGTGGTGGTAATAACAGCGCCCAAGAAAATGAAAAAGTCAATATCCCCTATTAGGGGGCGGAGGTTTTTAAAAATTTGGGGCGTTGGTTGAGGCTGGATGGGGGGTGTCACGGGGGTGTTTCCCCCCTCTAGGACAGGGGGGATTGGGAGGTGATGGTAATAACAGCGCTCAAAAAAATGAACTAATTTGTCCTTAAATTGACTGTTACAGATCTCATTAAAAGAGCATTTACACCCTCCCAATATTTTGTAAGGCAACTGCTTAATGGCCTTACTATATCTAACTAATTTAGAAGATCAATTACTTGTTGTGTCTTCTCTTGTACTCCTTTGTGTTGTTTATTTTAACATGCATGGCAAATAACCTACCTGTTAAAGCTGATGCAATTTTGACTGGTTTCAAATAAGTAATAAGTGAGTGTTTTATTTATTTGTTTATCATCTTCTCCATTTCGTGATACTGAATGACTTATGTGGCCAAAATATGTAATATGCAGTTTGCTAACGACTGTAATTTAATGTACACATCTTGTCTCTTTTAAGCTAATCATAATGTCTGGTTCAAACTAACTCTTTTCATGTCTGAATAAAATACTTATATCAATACTTTTTAGAATATAAAAATTTATTATTTTTTAATCTTTCTATTTTTCAAAAATGGTTTTAAAATAAAAAAAATCACCATTTGAATATCAAATAGGGTCACCATTTGAAGATTTTTTTAGAATATAAAAATTTTGATAGAAAAATTTTGTGAAGACTTAGATTGACCGTTTGGACATCAAGGCTCATTTAGTATTATATGCTAGCATTAGTATATTAACATGATTCAAAAATCACCATTTGAATTTTTCGTTTGAACTCAATTTAATATATTTTTTAATTAAAAATATCAAAAAACTCCGTGATGTTAGGAGACCATAGTTTTACTCTATATACACACACCCCTAATTCCAAAGTCCAAAGTCCAAACATCTTCATCTTGGCCTGAGCCCTGATGTAGTAGGCAATCAAGCAAGCAGATATTTTGTGCTGTAGCAGAAGCCACAAAGTTATATGCATAAATCCAATCCAGTAGCGCACTGAGATATTATATGATTATTGCAAGACAAATTGCACGCGCACAGCACAAAGCCACAAAGTTATATGTATAAATCCAATCACCGATTCCTACAGTTTAATTGTAACCTAATGAAATCCTAAATACCAAAACAAACTCTTCTTTTGCTCTTCAAAATCTAATAAGACAGGAAGAAATTAGGCCTATGCTGTAGCAGAAGCCTTGGCAGCAGCAGAGGAGAGTTTGGATCGGCGCTTGGCCAGACTCTCGCTTCGGCGCTCACGCTGCTCCTTAAGGCGCTGAGCAAGAAGCTTCTGGTACTCAGCTGCCTCAAGTTTAGCCTTGACAATCCTCTTCTTCTTGTCAGCAATTCTCGCACGCTTCCTCTGGAGTGTAAGAGGTGTCACCAACCTCTGTATCTTGGGCGCCTTGCTGCACTTCTTTCCTGCATTTTATTCAAAAAACTTGACCATTAATTAACATAATAAAGCCTTCTGAAATCTAACTTAACCGTTAAAAAAGCCAATAAAAAATCTAAATGCAAATAGTAAACAGAAGCTTCGTTGGTGTAAGAGAGTCAAATCAGACCCAAGTTTAATGTAGCAGTGGTAGATGTAAATGCTCTCTCTTCTGTTTTACAACAAATGATATTTGTCCTTAAATTGACTGTTACAGATCTCATTAAAAGAGCATTTACACCCTCCCAATATTTTGTAAGGCAACAGGATTAATGACCTTACTATATCTAACTAATTTAGAAGATCATTTACTTGTTGTGTCTTCTCTGGTACTCCTTTGTGTGGTTTATTTTAACATGCATGGCAAAGAACCTCTTAAGGCTGATGCAATTTTGACTGGTTTCAAATAAACCACACAAGCTCCGTTGGTGTAAGAGAGTCAAATCAGACCCAAGTTTAGCAAAGCTTTGGCGCTATCTAACATCCTGATATGGCTATTTGATACTCTGAGAATAACAAATATATGTATATATATATATATATATCTTCGCGCCAAACAATTGAATTTATACACAAAACTATCTCAGAATAACAAAGATGGACTGAAAAGCACAATTAATGAAAGCAATAACTGCAATTAATTGTACAATAAAATAAAATAACAAACAGAAGATACAAATTAGATAATTGTACCAGTTTTGGTGGTGAACGTGCGGCGGTAGGTGTCGACATACTTGCGAACGTCATCGTCCTCGCTAAGATTGAAAAGCTTGCGGATCTTAGAGGCCCTCTTGGGTCCCCTCATCCTAGGCTTCTCAATGTCAGTCAAGCCGGGCAGGTCGTTCTCCCCCTTCTTCACAATCACCAAGTTCAGCACTGACAGGTCAGGGCTGACAATGCACCCACGCACAGACTTCCTCCTGCGCTCTCCGTTGCGCCTTCCGTATCCGCGGAAGCAAGGACTTCCTACATAAAAATTACATGCACAGTATTCTTTACTTATTATTATTCAAGCTCTATACATGCAGTTAACGACTGTCCTGACAGTAACAGACAACGATCGATGGGCTTGATGATCGATTCCTTAAATTAAGGTACAAATAAAATTACCTCTGTGAAGGAGCAAACTGACACGGCCCGGTGTCAGCACGCCCTGCTTCATGGGAAAACCTTGCTTGTCACAGCCGCCCATGATCTTGAACACATATCCCTTGAATTCCTATTAAATATTCAAGCAACTATATAATCTTAGTATAATTAATACAACTGACTATATATTAACATTTATAATAATCTACAAATTGTAGTGCATATACATCAAATGTTTGCATAACATCTTAGAAAGTCACAAGAACACTCATACCTCGCCAAGTGCGTCCCCATTAACCTCTTGAGAGATCCTCTTGTCATAGAAAGCACGACTGCAAAAGCAATTTCAGTCCCCGTGTTAAATTTACAAATTAATAAAAGCCATCAGAACACTAATGAACAAATAGTTCAGATGCTAAACTACATTATATTTACACCTTCAGATAGAAAATTATGTTATCACAAAATTTGTACAATCCTTTGTTTAAAGGGAACAATTCGAGCACTCGAACTCAGTAAAGCAGTTTCATTTTCCTCTACAAATTAATGTAAGGTAAACCATGATGCATTTAGGATTCAGATGTTGAGAGCAAGTAGTGAATCCCAGAACGCATAATAACTAATTAAAGAAGAAATGAAATGTCCTCATTAAAGATTAATTTATTATTCTCATATGCAAGTCTGAATCTCATCTAAAAATTAAAAACAAATTAGAAAGAAATCTGGCAACAAGCAACGGGGATAACTTACAGCTTCTGATCATCATCGATCTCTAGCTTCTTCTGGCATCCGGTCGTGGGATTGGCGATGTTGAACTGGAAATTTCAAACAAATCGAAGAAAACACATTAATCATCTCGAAGAATCATCCATCAACATCAGATCTCAAATCATACCAAATCAAACGGCGTAATATCAGGACAATGAGAATGAATACCTTCATCTTGGACCAAAATCTGGGGCTGAAGGTGTCAAAGCCTGAGGCGCGAGCAATGGATCGGAGCAGCGGCTAGGCTATTTTCTTCCGAGAGAGAATGGATTTTGAATATATATATATAGCTCGCGGCGGAAGCCTGACTAGGGTTCGTTTCCGTTTGGATGTCTAATCCGAGCACCTCGTCGAAGCGCTAGATTGGCTGCCATCTCTCGTCTTCTACCTTTAGCTTTTCTCAAGTTAGCTTCTGCTATTTTAAGAGCTTCTTGAGCTTCTTGCGGATCAACGTCGTATTTCTCTCTGCAACATTTCCTAAAAGAAAGATGGTTTCATTTTGGCTGACACCTCCTTATTCGTATTTATGTCGAATAACGAGATAGTATGAATAAGAATGAGAATAAGAATAAGAATAAGAATATTTTTTTGTATTGATAAAATAAAAAGTTTTATTAATTTAACGGATGATGATGTAAATAAAAGTTATTTCATATCTATTATTCTATCATGTAATATAAGATAAATGGTTTATAAAATAAAAATATATGATAATTTTTAATTAGTAGTTTATGATGAAATTGGTTTATACAATATTTTGCTTTATATTTTTTTGAGATAATAGAACCGATAATTGTAATTTTTATATTTTATTATATGAGTAAAGTTAGCGTGAGCTTAAGCTCGCCAAGGTCATTAGTGAGTTTAACTCAAAAATCTATTGAATCGGTTTATATTTTCAAATCTAAATCGTTCAAAAAATTCTTTCTATCAAAATTTTATAGGATACTGAAATTTTTTATTTTTAGGATTTTCTAACTTTTTTTTAGATTTTCTAAAATGACTCTAAAAATAATATTAAAATAAATAATCTTTGTATATAAAAATAAATTATTTTCAAAAATATGAAATAAATAGTTAGAAAAACTCTAAAAATAAAAAATTTCATTATCCAATAAAATTTTGATATGAAGAATTTATTGAGCAATTTGGATTTGAAAATTTAAGCCGACTCGGTAGATTTTTTAGTTAAGTTTAAAAATAGCCTTGATGAGTTTAAACTCGCGCTAGCTTTATTCTTATTATATTCTTGTAAGATGTATTAGAGTAATATATTTATTTGTTTGTTATTTTTTTTGGTTAAGTTATATAAATTATAAATTACTCGGTAATCATTCATTATTTATTCATTACTCGTTAATTTTAACAGATAAAAGATAAAATATAAATAAGACTAAATTTAACGGATAAAAATAAAATATGAATAAAACTAATATCAGAAAATATCTCCATCCGATTCATATCATATTCATTGATTTTTTTTTTTTGCTTCTGAATCTAAAATCATTGGATTGAAAGTCAGGCAGGTAAATCCGTATCTTAAAGTATTAATTAGTTTAACATAATTTTTACTTACAATTGGTTGCCTCCAATGTCTTGCAACTAGAACTAATGAGTTTTGTTTTTTATAGCCGTCTGTATCTAATTAAAAAAAAGGATTAACATGTAGCAACAATATTAATTAGCGGAAAGTGTTCTAATCAGA
Organism: x Bolboschoenoplectus mariqueter; assembly: GCA_037678475.1. Lineage (NCBI taxonomy): Eukaryota > Viridiplantae > Streptophyta > Magnoliopsida > Poales > Cyperaceae > x Bolboschoenoplectus > x Bolboschoenoplectus mariqueter. Next base: position 4,571,186 of record CM075233.1, on the reverse strand, counting down.
ATTTTATTTTTTATTTGACCTATATGGAAGAGGTATGTGTGGTGTTAAGTTGAGATAAATTGCATTGGTTAGCTGCCACATATAATTTGCCTCTTAACTAATAGTTCACACAAACTGAAACTGTATGAAGTATGATCACGCCATATGCAGTTACAAGTTACCAAAAAAAGAACCACCATCCCTTATATTATAAATTGATATACAAAAAATGCACCCGTTTTGTATAATAGTACAAACAACATCATTTGACAAATAGAAGTTACATCAAATATAACATGCAGAGTTACAGCAGGATAAGGAAAATTAATTATAAAATAAAGGGTGGAATCAGTTGGCAATAGATTTTCAAATAAATTCTAAAAAATCTTAACAATAGAAAATATATATATATTTTTTGTATTTATAGATTGATTGTGTTTCAAAATTTATTTGATAATCCATCAAAGATCATTAAAATTTATACTATTTGCAACAGTCTACATTTAGTGATCTTTGATAAACTATTAAATAATATTTAAATTATATAAAATTTGAAAAATAATCATTCTATATATTCAAGAATATGTTTTTCAGATTTTTTTCGAATTTATTCAAAATATCATTATCTGAATTGTCAAAATAATCATTGTTAACCGATCACTCCATGTAAAACTAAAATGACGTACAAAACTAATTTTTAAGCAAAATAAAGCAACAAGTACGTAACAAAATAACAGTTATTAATAAATAAATTGATTAAATGAAGTATAGTACTTAAATAATTTAAAGAATCATACTTAAAACTTTTTATTCCTTAAGCTACCAAAATGCACTGATAAATAATTCAGAACTAATATATCTATATTCGTAATCCCTGTTCGACTAGTAACGTTTTTGGCTAATGATTGATATATAAATATAAAAATAATTAGGTTGATAATGAATTAAAGTCTTGTTAGTTAGAAAAATGAGAATACACATTTAAATCCGAGACTCTAGATAAATAACTTCACATTCTCTATTATAATACAGAGGAGCGGATAAAATTTGAATCCTTTAACATGAATTTTAATGTTATTCATTCTATTAAAATTCTCTCGTGAATAATATTAAGCGATCGGATTTGGAGGCTCAATGAATCCTTGATAAGGAATCAAAGAAAACCTTCAAGTCATCATCAAAATAAAAGAGAAAAAGGGAAAAGAAAAAAAATGAAAGAAAGAAAACGATTCTGTGGTTTCTGATTTCTTATACCAGCAGGTCTCACAGAAATAGTTTTCGAATTCCAATGAGCAGGCTTTCAAATTTCATTAAAGGTAACATATTTTAGTACAAACTGTGATGTAACTATAGTTAGCCTAGGGTTTACACCATATATAAACTCGTTAAATCTCAGCTCTGTAAAAATACAAAATGCAATACAAACAGTAATTCAAACTTCTTCTTTCTGTGTTTCTCTTATGCCGGAAACCTCCAGTATCGACCAAATGGAGGATTTGAAATTACCAGTATGGGCAAGACCAAGAAGGAAAGAAAGCCACGGAGTTTCGTTCCATTAGAGTTGGAATTGGAAACCAATCAAAATCAACCATTAAGCATTTCCCTTCTCTGCATGTGGTGCATGGCTGAACGTCATGTGGTGGATGCCTGTGACCCAGAACATCAAGCCTGAACGGCATGTCATCCACGACTAAATGGCATGTGGTGCATGGCTGAACGTCATGTGGTGGATACCTGTGACCCTGTACATAATGCCTGATCGGCATGGCATGGACGCCTGAACGGCATGGCGTGGACGCCTGAACGGAATGGCGTGGACGCCTGAACTGCATGGCGTGGACGCCTGAACGGCATAGAATGGACGCCTGAACGTCATGTGGTGCATGCCTCTGACCATGAACATCATGCCTGAACGGCATGTCCTCCACACCTGAACGGCATATGGTGCATGGCTGAACGTCATGTGATGGATGCCTGTGACCCAGAACATCATGCCTGAACGGCATGGCATGGACGCCTGAACGGCATGGCATGGAAGCCTGAACGGAATGGCGTGGACGCCTGAACGGCATGGCATGGACGCTTAAACGTCATGTGGTTTATACCTGTGATCCTGAACATCATGCCTGTACGGCATGGCATCCACGCTTGAACGGCATGTGGTGCATGGCTGAACGTCATGTGGTGGACACCTGTGACCCTGAACATCATGCCTGAACGGCATGTCCTACACGCCCTAACGGCATATGGTGCATGGCTGAACGTCATGTGGTGCATGCCTGTGATCCTGAACATCATGCCAGAACAGCATGGCATAGACTCCTGAACCTCATGTGGTGCATGCCTGTGACCCTGAACATCATGCCTGAAAGGCATGACATCCACGCTTGAACGACATGTGGTGCATGGCTGAACGTCATGTGGTGGACACCTGTGACCCTGAACATCATGCTTGAACGGAATGTCATCCACGCCTGAATGGCATGTCGTTCATGGCTGAACGTAATGCGGTGGATGCCTGTGACCCTGAACATCATGCCTGAACGGCATGGCCTGGACGCCTGAACGACATGGCGTGGACGCCTGAACGGCATGTCATACATGGTTGAACGTCATGTGGTGCATGCGTGTGACCCTAAACAACATGCCTGAACAGCATGGCATGGACGCCAGAACGTCATGTGGTGCTTGCTTGTGATCCTGAACATCATGCCGGAACGGCATGACATGGACGACTTATCGGCATGCGGTGCATGCCTGTGATCCTGAACATCATGCCTGAACGGCATGTCATCCACAACTGAACGGTATGAGGTGCATGGCTGAACGTCATGTGGTGGATGCCTGTGACCCAGTACATCATGCCTGAACGGCATGGCATGGACGCCTGAACGGCATGGCGAGGACGCCTGAACGGCATGTCATACATGGCTGAACGTCATGTGGTGCATGCGTGTGACCCTAAACATCATGCCTGAACGGCATGTGTGGCATGGCTGAAGGTCATGTGGTCGACACCTGTGACCCTGAACATCATGCCTGAACGGCATGGCATGGACGCCTGAACGGCATGGCGTGGATGCCTGAACGGAATGACATGCACGCCTGAACGGCATGGCTTGAATGGTTGAACGGCATGGCATGGACGCCTGAACGTCATGTGGTGCATGCCTGTGACCCTGAACCTCATGCCTGAACGGCATGGCATCCACGCCTGAACGGCATGTGGTGCATGGCTGAACGTGATGTGGTGGACACCTGTGACACTGAACATCATGCTTGAACGACATGTCATCCACGCCTGAACGTCATGTCGTGCATGGCTGAACGTCATGTGGTGGATGCCAGTGACCCTGAACATCATGCCTGAACGGCATGACATGGACGCCTGAAAAAACATGGCGTGGACGCTTGAACGGAATGTGGTGCATGGCTGAACGTCATGTGGTGCATCCCTGTGACCCTAAACATCATGCCTGAACGGCATGACATGGACGCCTTATCGGCATGTGGTGCATCCCTCTGACCATGAACATCATGCCTGAACGGCATGTCCTCCACACCTGAACGGCATGTGGTGCATGGCTGAACGTCATGTGGTGGATGCCTGTGACCCAGAACATCATGCCTGAACGGCATGGCATGGACACCTGAACGGCATGGCATGGAAGCCTGAACGGAATGGCGTGGACGCCTGAACGGCATGGCATGGACGCTTAAACGTCATGTGGTTTATACCTGTGATCCTGAACATCATGCCTGTACGGCATGGCATCCACGCCTGAACGGCATGTGGTGCATGGCTGAACGTCAAGTGGTGGACACCTGTGACCCTGAACATCATGCCTGAACGGCATGTCCTACACGCCCTAACGGCATGTGGTGCATGGCTGAACGTCATGTGGTGGATGCCTGTGACCCTGAACATCATGCCTGAACGGCATGGCATGGTCGCCTGAACGGCATGGCGTGGATGCCTGAACGGCATGGCATGCACGCCTGAACGGCATGGCTTGAATGTTTGAACGGCATGGCATGGACTCCTGAACGTCATGTGGTGCATGCCTGTGACCCTGAACATCATGCATGAAAGGCATGGCATCCACGCTTGAACGACATGTGGTGAATGGCTAAACGTCATGTGGTGGACACCTGTGACCCTGAACATCATGCTTGAACGGAATGTCATCCACGCCTGAATGGCATGTCGTTCATGGCTGAACGTATTGGGGTGGATGCCTGTGACCCTGAACATCATGCCTGAACGGCATGGCCTGGACGCCTGAACGACATGGGGTGGACGCCTGAACGGCATGACATACATGGCTGAACGTCATGTGGTGCATGCGTGTGACCCTAAACAACATGCCTGAACAGCATGGCATGGACGCCAGAACGTCATGTGGTGCTTGCTTGTGATCCTAAACATCATGCCGGAACGGCATGGCGAGGATGCCTGAACATCATGTGTATTATGCCTGTGATCCTGAACATAATGCCTGAACGGCATGGCATCCACGCCTGAACGGCATGTGGTGCATGGCTGAACGTCAAGCGGTGAACGCCTGTGACCCTGAACATCATGCCTGAACGGCATGTTCTACACGCCTGAACAGCATGTGGTGCATGGCTGAACATCCTGTGGGGGAGACCTGTGACCCTGAATGGCATGGCATGTACGCCTGAACGGCATGGTGTGGACGCCTGAACGGCTTGTCATCCACGCCTAAACGGCATTTGGTGCATGGCTGAACGTCATGTGGTGGATGCCTATGACCCTGAACATCGTGCCTGAACGGCATGGCATGGAGGCCTGAACGGCATGGCGTGGAGGCCTGAACGGCATGGCATGCACGACTGAACGGCATGGCTTGAATGTTTGAACGGCACGGCATGGACTCCTGAACGTCATGTGGTGCATGCCTGTGACCCTGAACATCATGCCTGAACGGCATGGCATCCACGCCTGAAAGGCATGTGGTGCATGGCTGAACGTCATGTGGTGGACACCTGTTACCTTGAACATCATGCCTGAACGGCATGTCATCCACGCCGGAACGACATGTCGTGCATGGATGAACGTCATGTGGTGGATGCCTGTGACCCTGAACATGATGGCTGAACGGCATGGCATGGACGCCTGAACGACATGGCGTGGACGCCTGAACGGCATGTCATACATGGCTGAACGTCATGTGGTGTATGCGTGTGACCCTCAACATCATGCCTGAACGGCATGGCATGGACGCCAGAACGTTATGTGGTGCATGCCTGTCACCCTGAACATCATGCCTGAACGACATGTCATCTAGACCTGAACAGCATGTGGTGCATGACTGAACGTCATGTGGTGGATGCCTGTGACCCAAAACAACATGCCTGAATGGCATGGCCTGAACGGCATGGTATGGACGCCTGAACGGAATGGCGTGGACGCCTGAACGGCATGGCAAGGATGCCTGAACGTCATGTGGTTTATGCCTGTGATCCTGAACATCATGCCTGAACGGCATGGCATCCACGCCTGAACGGCATGTGGTGAATGGCTGAACGTCATGTGGTGGACTCCTGTGACCCTGAACATCATGCTTGAACGGCATGTCCTACACGCCTGAGCGGCATGTGGTGCATGGCTAAATGTCATGTGGTGGATGCCTTTGACCCTGAACATCATGCCTGAACGGCATGGCATGGACGCTTGAACGGAATGGCATGGACGCCTGAACGACATGGCATGGACGCCTGAACGTCATGTGGTTTTTGCCTGTGATCCTGAACATAATGCCTGAACCGCATGGCATCAATGCCTCAATGGCATGTGGTGCATGGCTGAACGTCATGTGGTGGACGCCTGTGACCCTAAACATCATGCAAGAACGGCATGTCCTACACGCCTGAACAGCATGTGGTGCATGGTTGAATGTCATGTGGTGGACGCCTGTGACCCTTAAAATCATGCCCGAACGGCATGTCATCCACGCCTGAACGGCATGTATTGCATGGCTGAACGTCATGTTGTGGACGCTTGTGACCCTGAACGTCATGCCTGAACGGCATGGCATGTACGCCTGAACGGCATGGCGTGGACGCCTGAACGGCATGTCATTCACGCCTGAACGGCATTTGGTGTATGGCTGAACGTCATGTGGTGGATGCCTGTGACCTTGAACATCATGCCTGAACGGCATGGCATGGATGCCTGAACGGCATGGCGTGGAGGCCTGAACGGCATGGCATGTACGCCTGAACGGCATGGTGTGATTGCCTGAACGGCATGTCATCCACGCCTGAACGGCATTTGGTGCATGGCTGAACTTCATGTGGTAGATGCCTGTGACCTTGAACATCATGCCTGACCGGCATGGTATGGACGCCTGAACGGCATGGCGTGGAGGACTGAACGGCATGGCATGGACGCCTGAACGGCATGGCGAGGACGCCTCAACGGCAGGGCATGGACGCCTGAACGGAATGGCGTGGACGCCTGAACGGCATGGCATGGACGCCTGAACGTCATGTGGTTTATGCCTATGATCCTGAACATAATGCCTGAACGGCAGGTTCTACATGCCTGAACAGCATGTGGTGCATGGCTAAACGCATCTGGTGGACACCTGTGACCCTTAAAATCATGCCCGAACGGCATGTCATCTACGCCTGAACGGCATTTGGTGCATGGCTGAACTTCATGTGGTGGATGCCTGTGACCCTGAACATCATGCATGAACGGCATGGCATGGACGCCTAAACGGCATGGCGTGGATGCCTGAACGGCATGGCTTGAATGTTTGAACGGCATGGCATGGACGCCTAAACGTCATGTGGTGCATGCCTGTGACCCTGAACATCATGCCTGAACGGAATGGCATCCACGCCTGAACGGCATGTGGTGCATGGCTGAACGTCATGTGGTGGATGACTGTGACCCTGAACATCATGGCTGAACGGCATGGCATGGACGCCTAAACGACATGGCATGGATGCCTGAACGGTATGTCATACATGGATGAACGTCATGTGGTGCATGCGTGTGACCCTAAACAACATGCCTGAACGGCATGACATGGACGCCTTATTGGCATGTGGTGGACGCCTGTGACCTTGAACATTATGCCTGAACGGTATGCCATGGACGCCTGAACGGCATGGCGTGAACGCCTGAACGGCATGGCGTGAACGCCTGAACGGCTTGTCATTCATGGCTGAACGTCAAGTGGTGCATGCGTGTGACCCTGAATATCACGCCTGAACGCCATGGCATGGACGCCTGAACATCATTTGGTGCATGCCTGTGACCCTGAACATCATACCTGAACGGTATGACATGGATGCCTGAACCACAGGTGGTGCATGACAGTGACGCTGAACATCATGCTTGAACGGCATGTCCTCCACGCCTGAACGGAATGTGGTGCATGGCTGAACATCATGTGGTGGACGCATGTGACCTTGAACATCATGGCTGAACGGCATGCCATGGAAGCCTGAACGGCATGGCGTCAACGCCTGAACGGCATGTCATTCATGGCTGAACGTCAAGTTGTGCATGCGTGTGACCGTCAACATCATGCTTGAACGACATGGCATGGACGGCTGAACTTCATGCGGTGCATGCCTGTGACCCTGAACATCATGCCTGAACGGCATGTCATCCATGCCTGAACGGGATGTGGTGCAGGGCTAAACGTTATGTTTTGGACGCATGTAACCCTGAACATCATGCCTGAACGGCACGGCGTGGACGCCTAAACGGAATGTCAGGCATGGCTGAACGTCATGTGGTGCATGCGTGTGACCCTGAACATCATGCCTGAACGGCATGGCATGGACTCCTGAACGTCATGTGGTGCATGCCTGTGACCATGAACATAATAACTGAACGGCATGGCATGGACGCCTGAACGGCATGTCCTCCAATCCTGAACGGCATGTCCTCCAGGCCTGAACGGCTTGTGGTGCATGGCTGAACGTCTTGTGGTGGACGCCTGTGACGCTGAACATCATGCCTGCACGGCATGGCATGGACACCTGAACGGCATGGCGGGGACGCCTGACCAGCATGGTGCGGACACCGGAACGGCATGTCGTGCATGGCTGAACGTCATGTGGGTCATGCGTGTGACCCTGAACACGATGCCCGAACGACATGGCATGGACGACCGAATGGCATGTGGTGCATGCGTGTGACCCTGAACATCGTGCCTGAACAGCATGTCATCCACGCCTGAACGGCATGTGGTACATGGCTGAACGTCATGTGGTGTACGCCTGTGAGCCTGAACGACATGGCATGGACGCCTGAACGTCATGCCGTGGACGCCTGAACGGCATGTCATGCATGGCAGAACGTCATGTGGTGCATGCGTGTGACCCCGAACATCATGCCGTAACGGCATTGCATGGACGCCAAAATGTCATGTAGTTTATACCTGTGACCATGAACCTCATGCTTGAAAGGCATGTCATCCACGCCTGAATAGCATATGGTGGATGGCTGAACTTCATGAGGTGGACTCCTGTGGCCCTGAACATCATGCCTAAACGGCATGGCACGGACACCTGAACGGCATGTCATGCATGGCTGAACGTCATGTGGTGAATGCGTACGACCCTGAACATCATACATGAACGGCATGGAATGGACGCCTGAACGTCATGTCGTGCATGCGTGTGACCCTGAACATCATACCTGAACGGCATGTCCTCCACGCCTGAACGGCATGTGCTGCATGGCTGAACGTCATGTGGTGGACGCCTGTGACGCTGAACATCATGCCTAGAGGTATGTCATGCATGGCTGAACGTCATGTGGGGCATGCGTGTGACGCTGAACATCATGCCTGAACGGCATGGCATGGATGCCCGAACGGCATGTGGTGCATGCCTGTAACCCTGAACATCGTGCCTGAACAGCATGTCATCCACGCTAGAACGTCATGTGGTGCATGGCTGAACGTCATGTGGTGGACGCCTGTGACCCTGAACATTATGCCTGAACGGCTTGGCACGGACACCTGAAAGGCATGTCATACATGGCTGAACGTCATGTGGTGAATGCGTGTGACCCTGAACATCATGCCTGAACGGCATGGCATGGACGCCTGAACGTCATGTGGTGCATGCGTGTGACCCTGAACATCATGCCTGAACGGCATGGGATAGATGCGTGAACGTCATGTGGTGCGTGCGTGTGACCCTAAATATCATTCCTGAACGGCATGGCAAGGACGCCTGAACGGCATGTGGTGCATGGCTGAACGTCATGTGGTAGACGCCTGTGACCTTGAACATCATTAGTTAACGGCATCGCATGGACGCCTAAACGGCATGGCGTGGACGCCTGAAAGGCATGTCCTGCATGGCTGAACGTCATGTGGTGCATGCGTGTGACCCTGAACATCATGCCTGAACGGCATGGCATCGACGATTGAACGGCATGTGGTGCACGCCTGTGATCCTGAACATCATACTTGAACGGCATGTGGTGCATGGCTGAACGGCATGCGGTGCATGGCTGAACGTCATGTGGTGGACGCCTGTGACCCTGAACATCATGCCTGAACGGCATGGCGTGGATGCCTAAGCAGCATGGCGTGGACGCCTGAACGGCATGGAGTGGACGCCTAAACGGCCTGTCTTGCATGGCTGAACGTCATGGGGTGCATAAGTGTGACCCTGAACATCATGCCTGAACGGCATGGCATTCACGCCAGAACGTCATGTGGTGCATGCGTGTTACGCTGAACATCATGCCTGAACGGCATGGCATGAACGCCCGAACGGCTTGTGGTGCATGCCTGTAACCCTGAACATCATGCCTGAACGGCATGTCATCAAAGCCTGAACGGCCTGTGGTGCATGGCTGAACATCATGTGGTGGACGCCTGTGACCCTGAACATAATGCCTGAACGGCATGGCAAGGACGCCAGAACGTCATATGGTGCATGTGTGTGACGTTGAACCTCATGCCTGAACGACATGGCATGAACGCCCGAACGGCTTGTGGTGCCTGCTTGTAACCCTGAACGTCATGCCTGAACGGCATGTGGTGCATTGCTGAACATCATGTGGTGGACGCCTGTGACCCATAATATATTGCCTGAATGGCATGGCACGGACACCTGAACGGCATGTCATGCATGGCTGAACGTCATGTTGTGGACGCCTGTGACCCTGAATATCATGCCTGAACGGCATGGCATGCACGCCTAAACGGCATGGCGTGGACGCTTGAACGGCATGGCGTGGACGCCTGAACGTCATGACCTGCATAGCTGAACGTCATGTGGTGCATGCGTGTGACCATGAACATCATGCTTGAACGGTATGGTAAGGACGCCAGAACTTCATATGGTGAATGCGTGTGACGCTGAACATTATGCCTGAACGGCATGGCATGGACGCCCGAACGGCTTGTGGTGCAGGCCTGTATCTCTGAACATCATGCCAGAACGGCATGTCCTCCATGCCTGAACTGCATGTGGTGCATGGCTGAATGTCATTTGGTGGACGCCTGTGACCCTGAACATAATGCCTGAACGGCATGGCACGGACACCTGAACGGCATGTCCTACATGGGCGAACGTCATGTGGTAAATGCGTGTGACCCTAAACATCATGCCGGAACGGCATGGCATGGACGCCTGAACGTCATGTGGTGCATGCGTGTCACCCTTATCATCATGCCTGAACAGCATGGCATCGACGCTTCAACGGCATGTGGTGCACACCTATGACCTTGAACATCATTCTTGAACGGCATGTCCTCCACGCCTGAACGGAATGTGGTGCATGGCTGAACGTCATGTGGTGGACGCCTGTGATCCTGAAAATAATGCCTGAACGGCATGGCATGGACTCCTGAACGACATGGCGTGGACGCCTAAACAGCATGGCGTGGACGCCTGAACGGCATGGAGTGGACGCCTGAACGACATGTCTTGCATGGCTGAACGTCATGGGGTGCATGCGTGTGACCCTGAACATCATGCCTGAACGGCATGTCATTGACGCTAGAACATCATGTGGTGCATGCGTGTGACGCTGAACATCATGCCTGAACGGCATGGCATGGACGCCCGAACGGCTTGTGGTGCATGCCTGTAACCCTGAACATCAAGCCTGAACGGCATGTCAACCAAGCCGGAACGGAATGTGGTGCATGGTTGAAAATCTTGTGGTGGACGCCTGTAACCCTGAACATAATTCCTAAACGGCATGGCACGGACACCTGAACTTCATGTCTTGCATGGCTGAACGTCATGTGGTGAATGCGTGTGACCCTGAACATCATGCCTGAACGGCATGGCATGGACGCCTGAACGTCATGTGGTGCATGCGTGTCACCCTTAACATCATGGCTGAACGGCATGGCATCGACGCTTAAACGGCATGTGGTGCATGCCTGTGACCCTGAACATCATACTTGAACGGCATGTCCTCCACGCCTGAACGGCATGTCCTCCACGCCAGAACGGCATGTGGTGCATGGCTGAACGTCATGTGGTGGACGCCTGTGACCCTGAACATAATTCCTGAACGACATGGCACGGACACCTGAACGGCATGTCCTGCATGGCTGAACATCATGTGGTGAATGCGTGTGACCCTGAATATCATGCCTGAACGGCATGGCATGGACGCCTGAACGTCATGTGGTGCATGCGTGTCACCCTTAACATCATGCCTGAACAGCATGGCATCGACGCTTGAATGGCATGTGGTGCACACCTGTGACCCTGAACATCATTCTTGAACGGCATGTCCTCCACGCCTGAACCGCATGTGGTGCATGGCTGAACGTCATGTGGTGGACGCCTGTGATCCTGAAAATCATGCCTGAACGGCATGGCATGGACTCCTGAACGGCATGGAGTGGACGCCTGAACGACATGTCTTGCATGGCTGAACGTCATGGGGTGCATGCGTGTGACCCTGAACATCATGCCTGAACGGCATGGCATTGACGCTAGAACGTCATGTGGTGCATGCGTGTGACGCTGAACATCTTGCCTGAACGGCATGTCATCCAAGCCGGAACGGAATGTGGTGCATGGTTGAACCTCTTGTGGTGGACGCCTGTGATCCTGAACATAATGCCTGAACGGCATGGCACGGACACCTGAACGGCATGTCTTGCATGGCTGAACGTCATGTGGTGAATGCGTGTGACCCTGAACATCATGGCCGAACGGCATGGCATGGACGCCTGAACGTCATGTGGTGCATGCGTGTCACCCTTAACATCATGGCTGAACGGCATGGCATCGACGCTTAAACGGCATGTGGTGCATGCTTGTGACCCTGAACATCATACTTGAACGACATGTCCTCCACGCCTGAACGGCATGTCCTCCACGCCAGAACGGCATGTGGTGCATGGCTGAACGTAATGTGGTGGACGCCTGTGGCCCTGAACATCATGCCTGAACGGCATGGCATGGACGCCTGAACGGCAAGGCGTGGATGCCAGAACGGCATGTCCTGCATGGTTGAACGTCATGTGGTGCATGCGTGTGACGCTGAATATCATGCCAGAACGGAATGGCCTGGATGCCCGAACGGCTAGTGGTGCTTGCTTGTAACCCTGAACATAATGCCTGAACGGCATGTCATCCACGCCTGAACGGCATGTGGTGCATGGCTGAACTTCATGTGGTGGATGCCTGTGACACTGAACATCATGCCTGAACGGCATGGCACGGACACTTGAACGGCATGTCAGGCATTGCTGAACGTCATGTGGTGGACACCTGTGACCCTGAACATCATGCCTGAACGGCATGGCATGGAAGCCTGAACGTCATGTTGTGCATGCCTGTGACCCTGAACATCATGCCTGAACGGCATGTGGTGCATGCCTGTGACCCAGAACATCAAACTTGAACGGCATGTCCTACACGCCTGAACGGCATATGGTGCATGGCTGAACTTCATGTGGTGGACGCCTATGACCTTGAACATCATGCCTGAACGGCTTGGCATGCATGGCTGAACGTCTTGTGGTTCATGCCTGTGACCCTGAACATCATGCCTGAACGGCAAGGCATGGACGCCTGAACGGCATGTGGCCCATGGCTAAACATCATGTCATGAAGGTCTGAACGGCATGGCATGGACGCCTGAATGGCATGTGGTGCATGCCTGAACGTAATGTCATGAAGGTCTGAACGGCATGGCATGGACGACAAAACGTCATGTGGTGCAAACGTGTGACCCTGAACATCATGTCTGAACGGCATGGTATTGACGCCTGAACGGCATGTCATCCACGCCTGAACGGTATGTGGTGCATGACTGAACGTCATGTGGTGGACGCCTATGACCATGAACATCATGCCTGAACGGCTGGCTTGGACGCTTGTACGACATGTCATGCATGGCTGAACGTCATGTGGTGGACGCCTGTGACCCTGAACATCATTCCTGAACGGAATGGGATGGACGCCTGAACAGCATGTGGTGCTTGCTTGTGACCCTGAACATCATACCTGAACAGCGTGGCATGGACGCCCGAACGGCATGTGTTGCATGCGTGTAACCCTGAAAATCATGCCTGAACGGCATGGCATGGACGCTCGAACGGCATGTGGTGCATGCCTATGACCCCGAACAACATGCCAGAACGGCATGTCATACACGCCTCAACGGCATATAGTGCATGGCTAAACGTCATGTGGTGGACGCTTGTGACCGTGAACATCATGCCTGAACGGCATCGCTTGGATGCCTGTACGGCAAGGCGTGGATGCCTGAACGGCATGTCATGCATGCCTGAATGTCATGTGGTGCATACGTGTGACCCTGAACATCATGCTTGAACGGCATGGAATGGACGCCAGAATGTCATGTGGTGCATGCTTGTGACCCGGAATGTCATGCCTGAACGGCATGACATGGACGCCCGAACGGCATGTGGTGCATTCCTGTGACCCGAACGTCATGCATGAACGGCATGTGGTGAATGGCTGAACATCATGTGGTGGACGCCTGTGACCCTGAACATCATGCCTGAACGGCATGACACGGACGCCTGAACGGCATGTGATGCTTGCTTGTGACCCTAAACATCATGCCTGAACGACATGGCATGGACGCCTGAACGGCATGTGGTGCATTCATGTGTCCCTGAACATCATGCCTGAACGGCATGGCATGGACGCCTGAACGACATGTGGTGCATGCCTATGACCCTGAACATCATGCGTGAACGGTTTGTGGTGCATGGCTGAACGTCATGTGGTGGACGACTATGACCATGAACATCATGCCTGAACGGCTTGGCATGCATGGCTGAACGTCATATGGTTCATGCCTGTGGCCTTGAACATCATGCCTGAACGGCAAGGCATGAACGCCTAAACGGCATGTGGCCCATGGATGAACTTCATGTCATTAAGGTATGAACGGCATGGCACGGACGCCTGAACGGCATGTGGTGCATGGCTGAACGTCATGTCATGAAGGTCTGAACGGCATGGCATGGACGCCACAACGTCATGTGGTGCATGCGTGTGACCTTGAACATCATGCCTGAACGGAATGGCATGGACGCCTGAACGGCATGTGGTGCTTGCTTGTGACCCTGAACTTCATGCCCGAATGGCATGGCATGGACGCCCGAACGGCATGCGGTGCATGCGTGTGACCCTGAAAATCATACCTGAATGGCATGGCATGGACGCCCGAACGGCATGTGGTGCATGCCTATGACCATGAATATCATGCTTGAACGGCAATTCATCCACGCCTGAATGGCATGTGGTGCATGGCTGAACGTCATGTGGTGGACGCCTGTGACCCTGAACATCATGCCTGAACGGCATGGTTTGGATGCCTGTACGGCAAGGCGCGGATGCCTAAACGGCATGTCATGCATGGCTGAACGCCATGCCTGTGACCCTGAACTTCATGCCTGAACGGCATGGCATGGACGCCTGAACGGCATGTGGTTCATGGCTGAACGTCATGTCATGAAGGTCTGAACAGCATGGCATGGACGCCTGAACGGCATGTGGTGCATGACTGTGACCCTGAACATCATGCCTGAACGGCATGCCATCCACGCCTGAACGGCATGTGGTGCATGGCTGAACGTCATGTGGTGGACACCGATGACCCTGAACATCATGCCTGAACGGCATGGCATGGACGCCTGAACGGCATGTGGTGCATGCTTCTGACCCTGAACATCATGCCCGAACGGCAACGCATGGACGATTGAATGGCAAGTAGTGCATGCCTATGACCCTGAACATCATGCTTGAATGGCATGTCATCCATGCCTGAATGGCATGTGGTGCATGGCTAAACGTCATGTGGTGGATGCCTGTGAACTTGAACATCATGCCTGAACGGCCTGGCATGGACACCTGAACGGCATGTGGTGCATGCATGTGTCCCTTAACATCATGCCTGAACGGCATGGTATGGACGCCTGAACGGTATGTGGTGCATTCCTATGACCCCGAACATAATGCGTGAACGGCATGTCATCCACGCCTGAACGGCATGTGGTGCATGGCTCAACGTCATGTGGTGGACGCCTAAGACCCTGAACATCATGCCAGAACGGCTTGGCATGCATGGCTGAACGTCATGTGGTTCATGCCTGTGACCCTGAACGGCATGGCATGGACGCCTGAACGGCATGTGGTGCATGGCTGAACGTCATGTCATGAAGGTCTGAACGGCATGGCATGGACGCCTGAACGGCATGAGGTGCATGCCTGTGAGCCTGAACATCATGCCTGAACGGCATGTCATCCACGCCTGAAAGGCATGTGGTGCATGGCTGAACGTCATGTGGTGCACGCCGATGACCATGAACATCATGCCTGAACGGCATGGCATGGACGCCTGAACGTCATGGTGTGGACGCCTTTACGGCATAGCATGGACGCCAGAACGTCATGTGGTGCATGCTGTGACCCAGAACTTCATGCCTGAACGGCATGGCATTGACGCCTGAACGGCATGTGGTGCATGCTTGTGACCCTGAACATCATGCCAGAACGGCATGTGGTGCACGGCTGAACGTCATGTGGTGGACGCCGATGACCCTGAACATCATGCCTGAACGGCATGGCATGGACGCCTGAACGGCATGGTGTGGACGCCTGAACGGCATGGCATGGACGCCTGAACGGCATGTGGTGCATGCTTGTGACCCTGAACATCATGCTTGAACGGCATCGCATGGACGCCTGAACGGCAAGTGGTGCATGCCTATGACCCTGAACATCATGCTTGAACGGCATGTCATCCACGCCTGAAGGGCATGTGGTGCATGGCTGAACGTCATGTGGTGGACGCCTATGACCCTGAACAACATGCCTGAACGGCATGGCATGCATGGCTGAACGTCATGTGGTGCATGCCTGTGACCCTGAACATCATGCCTGAACGGCATGGCATGGACGCCTGAACGGCATGTGGTGCTTGGCTGAACGTCATGTCATGCAGGTCTGAACGGCATGGAATGGACGCCTAAACGTCATGTGGTGCATGCGTGTGACCCTGAACATCATGCCTGAACGGCATGGCACTGACGCCTAAACGGCATATGGTGCATCTCTGAACGGCATGTCATGAATGTCTGAACGGCATGTCATGCATGGCTGAACGTCATGTGGTGCATACCTGTGACCCTGAACATCATGCCTGAACAGCATCGCATGGACGCCTGAACGGCAAGTGGTCCATGCCTATGACCCTGAACATCATGCTTGAACGGCATGTCATCCACGCCTGAACGGCATGTGGTGCATGGCTGAACGTCATGTGGTGGACGCCTGTGACCCCGAACAACATGCCTGAACGGCATGGCTTGCATGGCTAAACGGCATGTGGTGCATGCCTGTGACCCTGAACATCATGCCTGAAGGGCATGGCATGGATGCCTGAACGGCATGTGATGCATTCCTGAACGTCATGTCATGAAGGTCTGAACGGCATGGCATGGACGCCTAAAAGTCATGTCGTGCATGCGTGTGACCCTGAACATCATGCCTGAACGGGATGGCACTGTCGCCTAAACGGCATATGGTGTATCTCTGAACGGCATGTCATGAATATCTGAACGGCATGGCTTGCACGCCTGAACGGCATGTCATGCACGCCTGAACGGCATGTGGTGCATGGCTGAACGTCATTTGGTGGACGCCGATGACCCTGAACATCATGCCTGAACGGCATGGCATGGACGCCTGAACGGCATGGTGTGGACGCCTGAACGGCATGGTGTGGACGCCTGAACGGCATGGCATGGACGCCTGAACGGCATGTGGTGCATGCTTGTGACCCTGAACATCATGCCTGAACGGCATCGCATAGACGCCTGAACGGCAAGTGGTGCATGCATATGACCCTGAACATCATGCTTGAACGGCATGTCATCCAAGCCTGAATGGCATGTGGTGCATGGCTGAACGTCATGTGGTGGACGCCTGTGACCCTGAACAACATGCCTGAACGGCATGGCATGCATGGCTGAACGTCATGTGGTGCATGCCTGTGACCCTGAACATCATGCTTGAACGGCATGGCATGGACGCCTGAACGGCATGTGGTGCATGGCTGAACGTCATGTCATGCAGGTCTGAACGGCATGGAATGGACGCCTAAACGTCATGTGGTGCATGCGTGTGACCCTGAACATCATGCCTGAACGGCATGGCACTGACGCCTAAACTGCATATGGTGCATCTCTGAACGGCATGTCATGAATGTCTCAACGGCATGTCATGCATGGCTGAACGTCATGTCGTGCATACCTGTGACCCTGAACATCATGCCTGAACAGCATCGCATGGACGCCTGAACGGCAAGTGGTCCATGCCTATGACCCTGAACATCATGCTTGAACGGCATGTCATCCACGCCTGAACGGCATGTGGTGCACGGCTGAACGTCATGTGGTGGACGCCTGTGACCCCGAACAAGATGCCTGAACGGCATGGCTTGCATGGCTAAACGGCATGTGGTGCATGCCTGTGACCCTGAACATCATGCCTGAAGGGCATGGCATGGATGCCTGAACGGCATGTGATGCATGCCTGAACGTCATGTCATGAAGGTCTGAACGGCATGGCATGGACGCCTAAAAGTCATGTCGTGCATGCGTGTGACCCTGAACATCATGCCTGAACGGGATGGCACTGTCGCCTAAACGGCATATGGTGTATCTCTGAACGGCATGTCATGAATATCTGAACGGCATGGCTTGCACGCCTGAACGGCATGTTATGCACGCCTGAACGGCATGTGGTGCATGGCTGAACGTCATTTGGTGGACGCCGATGACCCTGAACATCATGCCTGAACGGCATGGCATGGACGCCTGAACGGCATGGTGTGGATGCCTGAACGGCATGGCATGGACGCCTCAACGGCATGTGGTGCATGATTGTGACCCTGAACATCATGCCTGAACGGCATCGCATGGACGCCTGAACGGCAAGTGGTGCATGCCTATGACCCTGAACATCATGCATGAACGGCATGTCATCCACGCCTGAATGGCATGTGGTGCATGGCTGAACGTCATGTGGTGGACGCCTGTGACCCTGAACAACATGCCTGAACGGCATGGCATGCAGTGCTGTACGTCATGTGGTGCATGCCTGCGACCCTGAACATCATGCCTGAACGGCATGGCATGGACGCCTGAACGGCATGTGGTGCATGGCTGAACGTCATGTCATGCAGGTCTGAACGGCATGGAATGGACGCCTAAACGTCATGTGGTGCATGCTTGTGACCCTGAACATCATGCTTGAACGGCATGGCACTGACGCCTAAACGGCATATAGTGCATCTCTGAACGGCATGTCATGATTGTCTGAACGGCATGTCATGCATGGCTGAACGTCATGTGGTGCATACCTGTGACCCTGAACATCATGCCTGAACGGCATCGCATGGACGCCTGAACGGCAAGTGGTCCATGCCTATGACCCTGGACATAATGCTTGTACGGCATGTCATCCACGCCTGAACGGCATGTGGTGCATGGCTGAACGTCATGTTGTGGATGCCTGTGACCCTGAACAAAATGCCTGAACGGCATGGCTTGCATGGCTGAACGGCATGTGGTGCATGCCTGTGACCCTGAACATCATGCCTGAACGGCATGGCATGGACGCCTGAACGGCATGGTGTGGATGCCTGAACGGCATGGCATGGACGCCTCAACGGCATGTGGTGCATGATTGTGACCCTGAACATCATGCCTGAACGGCATCGCATGGACGCCTGAACGGCAAGTGGTGCATGCCTATGACCCTGAACATCATGCATGAACGGCATGTCATCCACGCCTGAATGGCATGTGGTGCATGGCTGAACGTCATGTGGTGGACGCCTGTGACCCTGAACAAAATGCCTGAACGGCATGGCTTGCATGGCTGAATGGCATGTGGTGCATGCCTGTGACCCTGAACATCATGCCTGAACGGCATGTCATCCACACCTGAACGGCATGTGGTGCATGGCTGAACGTCATGTCATGAAGCTCTGAACGGCATGGCATGGACGCCTAACGTCATGTGGTGCATGCGTGTGACCCTGAACATCATGCCTGAACGGCTTGGCACTGACGCCTAAACGGCATATGGTGCATCTCTGAACGGCATGTCATGCATGGCTGAACGTCATGTGGTGCATACCTATGATCCTGAACATCATGCCTGAACGACATCGCGTGGACGCCTGAACGGCAAGTGGTCCATGCCTGTGACCCTGCACATCAAGCCTGAACGGCATGTGGTGCTTGGCTGAACGTCATGTCATGAAGGTCTGAACGGCAAGGCACGGACGCCTGAACGGCATGTGGTGCTTGGCTGAACGTCATGTCATGAAGGTCTGAACGGCAAGGCACGGACGCCTCAACGGCATGTGGTGCTTGGCTGAATGTCATGTCATGAAGGTCTGAACGGCATGGCACGGACGCCTGAACGTCATGTGGTGCCTGCGTGTGACCCTGAACATCATGTCTGAACGGCATTGCATGGACGCCTGAACGGGATATGGTGCATGTCTGAACGGCATGTCGTGAATGTCTGAACGGCATGTCATGCATGGCTGAACGTCGTGTGGTGCATACCTGTGACCCTGAACATCATTCCTAAACGGCATGGCATGGACGCCAGAACGGCTTGTCATCCACGCCTGAACGGCTTGTGGTGCATGGCTGAACGTCATGTGATGGACGCCTACGACCCTGAACATCATGCCTGAACGGCATGGCTTGGACGCCTGAACGTCTTGGCGTGGATGCCTAAACGGCATGTCATCAAGGCTGAACGTCATGTGGTGCATGCGTGTTACCCTGAACATCATGCCTGAACGGCATGGCATGGACGCCTGAACGTCATATGGTTCATGCCTGTGACCTTGAATGTCAGGCCTGAACGGCTTGGCATGGGCGCCCGAACGGCATGTGGTGCATGCGTGTGACCCTGAACATCATGAATGAACGGCATGGCTTCGACGCCTGAACGGCATGTGGTGCATGCATGTGTCCCTGAGCATCATGCCTGAACAGCATGGCATGGACGCCTGAACGGCATGTGGTTCATGCCTTTGACCCTGAACATCATGCGTGAACGGCATGTCATCCATGCCTGAACGACACGTGGTTCATGACTGAACGTCATGTGGTGGACACCTCTGACCCTGAACATCATGCCTGAACGGCATGGTACGGACGCCTGAACGGCATGTGGTGCTTGGCTGAACGTCATGTCGTGAAGGTCTGAACGGCATGGCACGGACGCCTGAATGTCATGTGGTGCCTGCATGTCACCCTGAACATCATGCCTGAACGGCATGGCATGGACGCATGAACGGGATATGGTGCATGTCTGAACGGCATGTCGTGAATATCTGAACGACATGTCATGCATGGCTGAACGTCATGTGATGCATGCCTATGACCCTGAACATCATTCCTGAACAGCATGGCATGGACGCAAGAAGGTCATGTGGTGCATGCCTGTGACCCTGAACATCATGCCTGAGCGGCATTGCATGGACGCCTGAACGGCATGTGGTGCATGCCTATGACCCGGAACATCATGCCTGAACGGCCTGTCATCCACGCCTGAACGGCATGTGGTGCATGGCTGAACGTCATGTGATGGACGCCTACGACCCTGAACATCATGCCTGAACGGCATGGCTTGGACGCCTGAACGTCTTGGCGTGGATGCCTGAACGGCATGTCATGCAAGGCTGAACGTCATGTGGTGCATGCGTGTTACCCTGAACATCATGCCTGAACGGCATGGCATGGACGCCTGAACGTCATGTGGTTCATGCCTGTGACCTTGAATGTCATGCCTGAACGGCTTGGCATGGGCGCCCGAACGGCATGTGGTGCATGCCTGTGACCCTGAACGTCATACCTGTACGGCATGTCATGAATGTCTGAAAAGCATGTCATGCATGGCTGAACGTCATGTGGTGCGTGCCTGTGACCCTGAACATCATGCCTGAATGGCATGGCATGGATGCCTGAACGGCATGGCATGGACGCCGGAACGGCATGTGGTGCATGCCTGTGACCCTGAACATCATGCCTGAACGGCATGGCATGGACGCTTGAACGTCATGTGGTGCATGCGTGTGACCCTGAGTTTGGATCGGCGCTTGGCCAGACTCTCGCTTCGGCGCTCACGCTGCTCCTTAAGGCGCTGAGCAAGAAGCTTCTGGTACTCAGCTGCCTCAAGTTTAGCCTTGACAATCCTCTTCTTCTTGTCAGCAATTCTCGCACGCTTCCTCTGGAGTGTAAGAGGTGTCACCAACCTCTGTATCTTGGGCGCCTTGCTGCACTTCTTTCCTGCATTTTATTCAAAAAACTTGACCATTAATTAACATAATAAAGCCTTCTGAAATCTAACTTAACCGTTAAAAAAGCCAATAAAAAATCTAAATGCAAATAGTAAACAGAAGCTTCGTTGGTGTAAGAGAGTCAAATCAGACCCAAGTTTAATGTAGCAGTGGTAGATGTAAATGCTCTCTCTTCTGTTTTACAACAAATGATATTTGTCCTTAAATGGACTGTTACAGATCTCATTAAAAGAGCATTTACACCCTCCCAATATTTTGTAAGGCAACAGGATTAATGACCTTACTATATCTAACTAATTTAGAAGATCATTTACTTGTTGTGTCTTCTCTGGTACTCCTTTGTGTGGTTTATTTTAACATGCATGGCAAAGAACCTCTTAAGGCTGATGCAATTTTGACTGGTTTCAAATAAACCACACAAGCTCCGTTGGTGTAAGAGAGTCAAATCAGACCCAAGTTTAGCAAAGCTTTGGCGCTATCTAACATCCTGATATGGCTATTTGATACTCTGAGAATAACAAATATATGTATATATATATATATATATCTTCGCGCCAAACAATTGAATTTATACACAAAACTATCTCAGAATAACAAAGATGGACTGAAAAGCACAATTAATGAAAGCAATAACTGCAATTAATTGTACAATAAAATAAAATAACAAACAGAAGATACAAATTAGATAATTGTACCAGTTTTGGTGGTGAACGTGCGGCGGTAGGTGTCGACATACTTGCGAACGTCATCGTCCTCGCTAAGATTGAAAAGCTTGCGGATCTTAGAGGCCCTCTTGGGTCCCCTCATCCTAGGCTTCTCAATGTCAGTCAAGCCGGGCAGGTCGTTCTCCCCCTTCTTCACAATCACCAAGTTCAGCACTGACAGGTCAGGGCTGACAATGCACCCACGCACAGACTTCCTCCTGCGCTCTCCGTTGCGCCTTCCGTATCCGCGGAAGCAAGGACTTCCTACATAAAAATTACATGCACAGTATTCTTTACTTATTATTATTCAAGCTCTATACATGCAGTTAACGACTGTCCTGACAGTAACAGACAACGATCGATGGGCTTGATGATCGATTCCTAAAATTAAGGTACAAATAAAATTACCTCTGTGAAGGAGCAAACTGACATGGCCCGGTGTCAGCACGCCCTGCTTCATGGGAAAACCTTGCTTGTCACAGCCGCCCATGATCTTGAACACATATCCCTTGAATTCCTATTAAATATTCAAGCAACTATATAATCTTAGTATAATTAATACAACTGACTATATATTAACATTTATAATAATCTACAAATTGTAGTGCATATACATCAAATGTTTGCATAACATCTTAGAAAGTCACAAGAACACTCATACCTCGCCAAGTGCGTCCCCATTAACCTCTTGAGAGATCCTCTTGTCATAGAAAGCACGACTGCAAAAGCAATTTCAGTCCCCGTGTTAAATTTACAAATTAATAAAAGCCATCAGAACACTAATGAACAAATAGTTCAGATGCTAAACTACATTATATTTACACCTTCAGATAGAAAATTATGTTATCACAAAATTTGTACAATCCTTTGTTTAAAGGGAACAATTCGAGCACTCGAACTCAGTAAAGCAGTTTCATTTTCCTCTACAAATTAATGTAAGGTAAACCATGATGCATTTAGGATTCAGATGTTGAGAGCAAGTAGTGAATCCCAGAACGCATAATAACTAATTAAAGAAGAAATGAAATGTCCTCATTAAAGATTAATTTATTATTCTCATATGCAAGTCTGAATCTCATCTAAAAATTAAAAACAAATTAGAAAGAAATCTGGCAACAAGCAACGGGGATAACTTACAGCTTCTGATCATCATCGATCTCTAGCTTCTTCTGGCATCCGGTCGTGGGATTGGCGATGTTGAACTGGAAATTTCAAACAAATCGAAGAAAACACATTAATCATCTCGAAGAATCATCCATCAACATCAGATCTCAAATCATACCAAATCAAACGGCGTAATATCAGGACAATGAGAATGAATACCTTCATCTTGGACCAAAATCTGGGGCTGAAGGTGTCAAAGCCTGAGGCGCGAGCAATGGATCGGAGCAGCGGCTAGGCTATTTTCTTCCGAGAGAGAATGGATTTTGAATATATATATATAGCTCGCGGCGGAAGCCTGACTAGGGTTCGTTTCCGTTTGGATGTCTAATCCGAGCACCTCGTCGAAGCGCTAGATTGGCTGCCATCTCTCGTCTTCTACCTTTAGCTTTTCTCAAGTTAGCTTCTGCTATTTTAAGAGCTTCTTGAGCTTCTTGCGGATCAACGTCGTATTTCTCTCTGCAACATTTCCTAAAAGAAAGATGGTTTCATTTTGGCTGACACCTCCTTATTCGTATTTATGTCGAATAACGAGATAGTATGAATAAGAATGAGAATAAGAATAAGAATAAGAATATTTTTTTATATTGATAAAATAAAAAGTTTTTATTAATTTATCGGCTGATGATGTAAATAAAAGTTATTTCATATCTATTATTCTATCATATAATATAAGATAAATGGTTTATAAAATAAAAATATATGATAATTTTTAATTAGTAGTTTATGATGAAATTGGTTTATACAATATTTTGCTTTATATTTTTTTGAGATAATAGAACCGATAATTGTAATTTTTATATTTTATTATATGAGTAAAGTTAGCGCGAGCTTAAGCTCGCCAAGGTCATTAGTGAGTTTAACTCAAAAATCTATTGAATCGGTTTATATTTTCAAATCTAAATCGCTCAAAAAATTCTTTCTATCAAAATTTTATAGGATACTGAAATTTTTTATTTTTAGGATTTTCTAACTTTTTTTTAGATTTTCTAAAATGACTCTAAAAATAATATTAAAATAAATAATCTTTGTATATAAAAATAAATTATTTTCAAAAATATGAAATAAATAGTTAGAAAAACTCTAAAAATAAAAAATTTCATTATCCAATAAAATTTTGATATGAAGAATTTATTGAGCAATTTGGATTTGAAAATTTAAGCCGACTCGGTAGATTTTTTAGTTAAGTTTAAAAATAGCCTTGATGAGTTTAAACTCGCGCTAGCTTTATTCTTATTATATTCTTGTAAGATGTATTAGAGTAATATATTTATTTGTTTGTTATTTTTTTTGGTTAAGTTATATAAATTATAAATTACTCGGTAATCATTCATTATTTATTCATTACTCGTTAATTTTAACAGATAAAAGATAAAATATAAATAAGACTAAATTTAACGGATAAAAATAAAATATGAATAAAACTAATATCAGAAAATATCTCCATCCGATTCATATCATATTCATTGATTTTTTTTTTTTGCTTCTGAATCTAAAATCATTGGATTGAATGTCAGGCAGGTAAATCCGTATCTTAAAGTATTAATTAGTTTAACATAATTTTTACTTACAATTGGTTGCCTCCAATGTCTTGCAACTAGAACTAATGAGTTTTGTTTTTTATAGCCGTCTGTATCTAATTAAAAAAAAGGATTAACATGTAGCAACAATATTAATTAGCGGAAAGTGTTCTAATCAGAATTTTATTTTTTATTTGACCTATATGGAAGAGGTATGTGTGGTGTTAAGTTGAGATAAATTGCATTGGTTAGCTGCCACATATAATTTGCCTCTTAACTAATAGTTCACACAAACTGAAACTGTATGAAGTATGATCACGCCATATGCAGTTACAAGTTACCAAAAAAAGAACCACCATCCCTTATATTATAAATTGATATACAAAAAATGCACCCGTTTTGTATAATAGTACAAACAACATCATTTGACAAATAGAAGTTACATCAAATATAACATGCAGAGTTACAGCAGGATAAGGAAAATTAATTATAAAATAAAGGGTGGAATCAGTTGGCAATAGATTTTCAAATAAATTCTAAAAAATCTTAACAATAGAAAAAATATATATATTTTTTGTATTTATAGATTGATTGTGTTTCAAAATTTATTTGATAATCCATCAAAGATCATTAAAATTTATACTATTTGCAACAGTCTACATTTAGTGATCTTTGATAAACTATTAAATAATATTTAAATTATATAAAATTTGAAAAATAATCATTCTATATATTCAAGAATATGTTTTTCAGATTTTTTTCGAATTTATTCAAAATATCATTATCTGAATTGTCAAAATAATCATTGTTAACCGATCACTCCATGTAAAACTAAAATGACGTACAAAACTAATTTTTAAGCAAAATAAAGCAACAAGTACGTAACAAAATAACAGTTATTAATAAATAAATTGATTAAATGAAGTATAGTACTTAAATAATTTAAAGAATCATACTTAAAACTTTTTATTCCTTAAGCTACCAAAATGCACTGATAAATAATTCAGAACTAATATATCTATATTCGTAATCCCTGTTCGACTAGTAACGTTTTTGGCTAATGATTGATATATAAATATAAAAATAATTAGGTTGATAATGAATTAAAGTCTTGTTAGTTAGAAAAATGAGAATACACATTTAAATCCGAGACTCTAGATAAATAACTTCACATTCTCTATTATAATACAGAGGAGCGGATAAAATTTGAATCCTTTAACATGAATTTTAATGTTATTCATTCTATTAAAATTCTCTCGTGAATAATATTAAGCGATCGGATTTGGAGGCTCAATGAATCCTTGATAAGGAATCAAAGAAAACCTTCAAGTCATCATCAAAATAAAAGAGAAAAAGGGAAAAGAAAAAAAATGAAAGAAAGAAAACGATTCTGTGGTTTCTGATTTCTTATACCAGCAGGTCTCACAGAAATAGTTTTCGAATTCCAATGAGCAGGCTTTCAAATTTCATTAAAGGTAACATATTTTAGTACAAACTGTGATGTAACTATAGTTAGCCTAGGGTTTACACCATATATAAACTCGTTAAATCTCAGCTCTGTAAAAATACAAAATGCAATACAAACAGTAATTCAAACTTCTTCTTTCTGTGTTTCTCTTATGCCGGAAACCTCCAGTATCGACCAAATGGAGGATTTGAAATTACCAGTATGGGCAAGACCAAGAAGGAAAGAAAGCCACGGAGTTTCGTTCCATTAGAGTTGGAATTGGAAACCAATCAAAATCAACCATTAAGCATTTCCCTTCTCTACATGTGGTGCATGCCTGAACGGCATAGAATGGACGCCTGAACGTCATGTGGTGCATGCCTGAACGGCATGGCATCGACGCCTGAACGTCATGTGGTGCTTCCCTGTGACCCTGAACATCATGCCGGAAAGGCATGGCATCCACGCCTGAACGGCATGTATTGCATGGCTGAACGTCCTGTGGTGGACGCCTGTGACCTTGAACATCATGCCTGAACGGCATGGCGTGGACGCCTTAATGGCATGGCGTGGACGCCTGAACGGCATGTCCTCCACGCCTGAACGGCATGTGGTACATCACTGAACGTCCTGTGGTGGATGCCTGTGATCCTGAACATCATGCCTGAACGGCATGGCCTGGACGCCTGAACGGCATGGCGTGGATTCCTGAACGGCATGGCAGGGACGCCTGAACCGCATGGCGTGAATGTTTGAACGGCATGGCCTGGACGCTTGAACGTCATGTGGTGCATGCGTGTGACCCTGAACATCATGCCTGAACGGCATGGCATCCACGCCTGAACGGCATGTGGTGCATGGCTGAACGTCATGTGGTGGACACCTGTGACACTGAACATCATGCCTGAACGGCATGGCATGGATGCCTGAATGGCATGGCTTGAATGTTTGAACGGCATGGCATGGACGCCTGAACATCATGTAGTGCATGCCTTTGACCGTGAACATCATGCCTGAACGGCATGGCATCCACGCCAGAACGGCATGTGGTGCATGGCTGAACGTCATGTGGTGAACGCCTGTGACCCTGAACATCATGCCTGAACGGCATGTCCTACACGCCTGAATGGCATGTCCCACATGCCTGAACGGCATGTGGTGCATGGCTGAACGTCATGTGGTGGAGGCCTGTGACCCTTAACATCAAGCCTGAACGGCATGGCCGGGACGCCTGAACGGCATGGCGTGGATGCCTGAACGGAATGGCATACACGCCTGAACAGCATGGCTTGAAAGTTTGAACGGCATGGCATGGACGCCTGAACGTCATGTGGTGCATGCCTGTGACCCTGAATATCATGCCTGAACGGCATGTCATCCACGCCTGAACGGCATGTATTGCATGGCTGAACGTCATGTGGTGGACGCCTGTGACCCCGAACATCATGCCTGAACGGCATGGCATGGACGCCTGAACAGCATGGCGTGGACGCCTGAACGACATGTCATCCACGCCTGAACGGCATGTGGTGCATGGCTGAACGTCATGTGGTGGACGCCTGTGACCCTGAAAATCATGCCTGAACGGCAGGTCCTACACGCCTGAACAGCATGTGGTCCATGGCTGAACGTCATGTGGTGGACGCCTGTGACCCTGAACATCATGCCTGAACTGCATGGCATGGACGCCTGAACGGCATGGCGGGGACGCCTGAACGGCATGGCATGGACGCCTGAACGTCATGTGGTGCTTTCCTGTGACCCTGAACATCATGCCAGAAAGTAATGGCATCCACGCCTGAACAGCATGTGGTGCATGACTGAACGTCATGTGGTGTACACCTGTGACCCTGAAAATCATGCCCGAACGGCATGTCATCCACGCCTAAACGGCATGTATTGCATGGCAGAACGTCATGTGGTGGACGCCTGTGACCCTGAACATCATGCCTGAACGGCATGGCGTGGACGCCGGAACGGCATGTGGTGCATCGCTGAACGTCATGTGGTGGAGGCCTGTGACCTTGAACATCATGCCTGAACGGCATGGCATGGACGCCTGAACGGCATGTGGTGGACGCCTGTGACCCTGAACATCATGCCTGAACGGTATGGCGTGGACGCCTGAACGGCATATCCTCCACGCCTGAACGGCATGTGGTGCATCGCTGAACGTCATGTGGTGGATGCCTGTGACCCTGAACATCATGCCTGAACGGCATGGCATGGACGCCTGAACGGCATGGCGTGGATGCCTTAACGGCATGGCATGCACGCCTGAACGGCATGGAGTGAATGTTTGAACGGCATGGCCTGGACGCCTGAACGTCATGTGGTGCATGCCTGTGACCCTGAACATCATGCCTGAACGGCATGTCCTCCACGCCTGAACGGAATGTATTGCATGGCTGAACGTCATGTGGTGGACGCCTTTGACCCTGAACATCATGCCTGAATAGCATGGCATGGACGCCTGAACAGCATGGCGTGGACGCCTGAACGGCATGTCCTCCACGCCTGAACGGCATGTGGTGCATGGCTGAACGTCATGTGGTGGCTGCCTGTGACCCTGAACATCATGCCTGAACGGCATGGCATGGACTCCTGAACGGCATGGCGTGGATGCCTGAACGGCGTAGCATGCACGCCTGAACGGCATGGCTTGAATGTTTGAACGGCATGGCATGGATGCCCTAACGTCATGTGGTGCATGCCTATGACCCTGAACATCATGCCTGAACGGCAATGCATCCACGCCTGAACGGCATGTGGTGCATGGCTGAACGTGATGTGGTGGACAACTGTGACACTGAACATCATGCTTGAACGGCATGTCATCCAAGCCTGAACAGCATGTCGTGCATGGCTGAATGTCATGTGGTGGATGCCTATGACCCTGAACATCATGCCTGAACGGCATGGCATGGACGCCTGAACGATATGGCGTGGACACCAGAACGGCATGTCATACATGGCTGAACGTCATGTGGTGCATGCGTGTGACTCTAAACATCATGCCTCAACGGCATGGCATGGATGCCAGAACGTCATGTGGTGGTTGCTTGTGATCCTGAACATCATGCCGAAACGACATGACATGGACGCCTTATCGGCATGTGGTGCATGCTTGTGACCCTGAACATCATGCCTGAATAGCATGTCCTCCACACCTGAACGGCATGTGGTGCATGGCTGAACGTCATGTGGTTGATGCCTGTGACCCAGAACATCATGCCTGAACGGCATGGGATGGTCGTCTGAACGGCATGGCGAGGAGCCCTTAACGGCATGGCATGGACGCCTGAACGAAATGGTGTGGACGCCTGAACGGCATGGCATGGACGCCTGAACGTCATGTGGTTTATGCCTGTGATCCTGAACATCATGCCGGAACGGCATGGCATCCACGCCTGAACGGCATGTGGTGCATGGCTGAACATCATGTGGTGGACGCCTGTTACCCTGAACATCATGCCTGAACGGCATGTCCTACACGCCTGAACGGCATCTGGTGCATGGCTGAACGTCATATGGTGGATGCCTGTGACACGGAGCATCATGCCACAACGGCATGGCATGGACGCCTCAACGTCATGTGGTTTATGCCTGTGATCCTGAACATAATGCCTGAACGGCATGGCATCCATGCCTGAACGTCATGTGGTGCATGGCTGAACGTCATGTGGTGGACGCCTGTGACTCTGAACATTATGCCTGAACGGCATGTCCTACACGCCTGAACGGCATGAGGTGCATGGCTGAACGTGATGTGGTGGACGCATGTGACCCTGAACATCATGCCTGAACGGGATGGCACGGACGCCTGAATGACATGGCGGGGACGCCTGAACGGCATGGCATGGACGCCTGAACGTCATGTGGTGCATCCCTGTGACTCTGAACATCATGCCGGAAAGGCATGGCATCCATGCCTGAACGGCATGTGGTGCATGGCTGAACGTCATGTGGTGGACACATTTGACCCCGAAAATTATGCCCGAACGGCATGTCCTACACGCCTGAACGGCATGTGGTGCATGGCTGAACGTCATGTGGTGGACGCTTGTGACCCCGAACATAATGCCTGAACGGCATGGCATGGACGACTGAACGGAATGGCGTGGACGCCTGAACGGCATGTCAACCACGCCTGAACGGCATGTGGTGCATCGCTGAACGTCATGTGGTGGATGCCTGTGACCCTGAATATAATGCCAGAACGGCATGGCATGGACGCCTGAACGGCATGGCGTGGATACCTGAACGGCCTGGCATGCACGCCTGAACGACTTGGCTTGAATGTTTGAACGCCATGGCATGGACGCCTGAACGTCATGTGGTGCATGCCTATGACCTTGAACATCATGCCTGAACGGCATGTGGTGCATGGCTGAACGTGATGTGGTGGACACCTGTGACCCTAAACATCATGCCTGAATGGCATGTCATCCACGCCTGAACGGCATGTCGTACATGCCTGAACGTCATGTGGTGGATGCCTGTGATCCTAAACTTCATGCCTGAACGGCATGGCATGGACGCCAGAACGTCATGTGGTGCTTGCTTGTGATCCAGAACATCATGCCGGAACGGCTTGACATGGACGCCTTATCGGCATGTGGTGCATGCCTGTGACCCTGAACATCATGTTTGAACGGCATGTCATCCACACCTGAACGGCGTGTGCTGTATGGCTGAAGGTCATGTGGTGGATGCCTGTGACCCAGTACATCATGCCTGAACGGCATGGCATGGACGCCTGAACGGCATGGCGAGGATGCTGGAACGGCATGGCATCGACACCTGAATGGAATGGCGTGGACGCCTGAACGGCATGGTATGGACGCCTGAACGTCATGTGGTTTAGGCCTGTGATCCTGAACATAATGCCTGAACGGCATGGCATCCATGCCTGAACGGCATGGCATCCATGCCTGAACGGCATGTGGTGCATGGCTGAACGTCAAGTGGTGGACGCCTCTGACCCTGAACATCATGCCTGAACGGCATGTTCTACACGCCTGAACAGCATGTGGTGTATGGCTGAACGTCTTGTGGGGGAGACCTGTGATCCTGAACATCATGCCTGAATGGCATGGCATGTACGCCTGAACGGCATGGCGTGGACGCCTGAACGGCATGTCATCCACACCTAAACGGCATTTGGTGCATGGCTGAACGTCATGTGGTGGATGCCTGTGACCCCGAACATCGTGCCTGAACGGCATGGCATGGATGCCTGAACGGCATGGCATGCACGCCTGAACGGCATGGCTTGAATGTTTGAACGGCACGGCATGGACTCCTGAACGTCATGTGGTGCATGCCTGTGACCCTGAACATCACGCCTGAACGGCATGTCGTGGACGCCTGAACGGCATGTCGTGCATGGCTGAACGTCTTGTGGTGCATTCGTGTGACCCTAAACATCATGCCTGAACGGCATGGCATGGACGGCAGCACGTCATGTGGTGCTTGCTTGTGATCCTGAACATCATGCCGGAACGGCATGACATGGACGCCTTATCGGCATGTGGTGCATGCCTGTGACCCTGAACATCATGCCTGAGCGGCATGTCATCTACACATGAACTGCCTGTGGTGCATGGCTGAACGTCATGTGGTGGATGCCTGTGACCAAAACAACATGCCTGAAAGGCATGGTATGGACGCCTGAACGGCATGGCGAGGATGCCTCAACGGCATGGCATGGACTTCTGAACGGCATGTGGTGCATGGCTGAACGTCATGTCATGAAGGTCTGAACGACATGGCATGGACGCCTAAACGTCATGTGGTGCGTGCGTGTGACCCTGAACATCATGACTGAACGGCATAGCATTGATGCCTAAACGTCATATGGTGCATATCTGAACGGCATATCATGAATGTCTGAAAGGCATGTCATGCATGGCTGAAGGTCATGTGGTGCATGCGCGTCGCCCAGAACATCATGCCTAAACGGCATGGCATGGACGCCAGAACGTCATGTGCTGCATGCTGTGACCCTGAACTTCATGCCTGAACGGCATGTCATCCACGCCTGAACGGCATTTGGTGCATGGCTGAACGTCATGTGGTGGACGTCTGTGACCCTGAACAACATGCCTGAACGGCATGGCATCCATGGCTGAACGTCATGTGGTGCATGCCTGTGACCCTGAATATCATGCCTGAACGGCATGGCATGGACGCCTGAACGGCATGTGGTGCATGGCTGAACGTCATGTCATGAAGGTCTGAACGGCATGGCATGGACGCCTAAACGTCATGTGGTGCATGCGTGTGACCCTGAACATCATGCCTGAACGGCATGGTATTGACGCCGAAACGTCATATGGTGCATATCTGAACGACATGTCATGAATGTCTGAACAGCATGTCATGCCTGGTTGAACGTCATATGATGCATGTGCATGGCCCTGAATATCATGCCTGAACGGCACGGCATGGACGCCAGAAAGTCATGCCGTGCATGCTGTGACCCTAAACATCATGCCAGAACGGCATGCCATGGACGCCTGAACGGCATGTGGCGCAAGCCTGCGACCCTGAACATCATGCCTGAATGGCATGTGGTGCATGGCTGAACGTCATGTGGTGGACGCCGATGACCCTGAACATAATGCCTGAACGGCATGGCATGGACGCCTGAACGGCATTGTGTAGACACCTGAACGGCATGGCATGGACGCCTGAACGGCATGTGGTGCATGCTTGTGACCCCGAACATCATGCCTGAAGGGCATCGCATGAACGCCTGAACGGCAAGTGGTGCATGCCTATGACCCTGAACATCATGCTTGAACGGCATGTTATCCACGCCTAAACGGCATGTGGTGCATGGCTGAACGTCATGTGGTGGACGCCTGTGACCCTGAACAACATGCCTGAACGGAATAGCAAGCAAGGCCGAACGTCACGTGGTGCATGCCTGTGACCCTGAACATCATGCCTGAATGGGATGGCATGGACGTCTAAATGTCATGTGGTGCATGCGTGTTACCCTGATAATCATGCCAGAACGGCATGGCACTGACGCCTAAACGGCATATGGTGCATCTCTGAACGGCATGTCATGAATGTCTGAACGGCATGTCATGCATGGCTGAACGTCATGTGGTGAATGCGCGTGGCCCTAAACATCATGCCTGAACGGAATGGCATGGACGCCAGAACGTCATGTGGTGCTTGCTGTGACCCTGAACTTCATGCCTGAACGGCAAGGCATGGACGCCTGAACGGTATGTGGTGCATGCCTGTGACACTGAACATCATGCCTGAACGGCATTTCATCCACGCCTGAACGGCATGTGGTCCATGGCTGAATGTCATGTCATGAAGGTCTGAATGACATGGTATGGACGCCTAAACGTCATGTGGTGCTTGCGTGTTACCCTGAACATCATGCCTGAACGGCATAGCATTGACGCCTAAACGGCATATGGTGCATCTCTGAACGGCACGTAATGAATGTCTGAATGGCATGTCATGCATGGCTGAACGTCATGTGGTGCATGCGCGTTGCCCCGAAATTCATGCCTGAACGGCATGGCTTGGACGCCAGAACGTCATGTAGTGCATGCTGTGACCCTGAACTTCATGCTTGAACGGCATGTCATCCACGCCTGAACGGCATGTGGTGCATGGCTGAACGTCATGTGGTGGACGTCTGTGACCCTGAACAACATGCCTGAACGGCATGGCATGCAGGGCAGAACGTCATGTGGTGCATGCCTGTGACCCTGAATATCATGCCTGAACGGCATGGCATGGACGCCTGAACATCATGTGGTGCATGGCCGAATGTTATGTCATGAAGGTCTGAATGGCATGGCATGGACGCCTAAACGTCATGTGGTGCATGCGTGTGACCCTGAACATCATGCCTGAACGGCATGGTATTGACGCCGAAACGTCATATGGTGCATATCTGAACAACATGTCAAGAATGTCTGAACAGCATGTCATGCCTGGTTGAACGTCATATGATGCATGTGCGTGGCCCTGAATATCTTGCCTGAATGGCATGGCATGGACGCCAGAACGTCATGTGGTGCATTCTGTGACCTAAACTTCATGCCTGAACGGAATGGCATGGACGCCTGAACGGCATGTGGCGCAAGCCTGTGACCCTGAACATCATGCTTGAATGGCATGTGGTGCATGGCTGAACGTCATGTGGTGGACGCCGATGACCCTGAACATCATGCCTGAACCGCATGGCATGGACGCCTGAACGGCATGGTGTGGACACCTGAACGGCATGGCATGAACGCCTGAACGGCATGTGCTGCATGCTTGTGACCCCGAACATCATGCCTGAAGGGGATCGCATGTACGCCTGAACGGCAAGTGGTGCATGCCTATGACCCTG
This sequence comes from x Bolboschoenoplectus mariqueter, assembly GCA_037678475.1. Lineage (NCBI taxonomy): Eukaryota > Viridiplantae > Streptophyta > Magnoliopsida > Poales > Cyperaceae > x Bolboschoenoplectus > x Bolboschoenoplectus mariqueter. Next base: position 4,536,145 of record CM075233.1, on the reverse strand, counting down.
AACATCATGCTTGAACGGAATGTTATCCACGCCTGAACTGCATGTGGTGCATGGCTGAACGTCATGTGGTGGACGCCTGTGACCCTGAAGAACATGCCTGAACGGCATAGCAAGTAAGGCTGAACGTCACGTGGTGCATGCCTGTGACCCTGAACATCATTCCTGAATGGCATGGCATGGACGCCTAAATGTCATGTGGTGCATGCGTGTTACCCTGATCATCATGCCTGAACGCAATGGCACTGACGCCTAAACGACATATGGTGCATCTCTGAACGGCATGTCATGAATGTCTGAACGGCATGTCATGCATGGCTGAACGTCATGTGGTGCATGCGCGTGGCCCCGAAATTCATGCCTGAACGGCATGGCATGGACGCCAGAACGTCATGTGGTGCATGCCTATGACCCTGAATATCATGCCTGAACGGCATGGCATGGACGCCTGAACGGCATGTGGTGCATGGCTGAACTTCATGTCATGAAGGTCTGAATGGCATGGCATGGACGCCAGAACGTCATGTGGTGCTTGCTGTGACCCTGAACATCATGCCTGAACGGCATGGCATGGACGCCTGAACGGCATGTGGTGCATGCCTGTGACACTGAACATCATGCCTGAACGACATGTCATCCACGCCTGAACGGCATGTGGTGCATGGCTGAACGTAATGTCATGAAGGTCTAAACGACATGGTATGGACGCCTAAACGTCATGTGGTGCATGCGTGTTACCCTGAACATCATGCCTGAACGGCATAGCATTGACGCCTAAACGGCATATGGTGCATCTCTGAACGGCACGTCATTAATGTCTGAACGGCATGTCATGCATGGCTGAACGTCATGTGGTGCATGCGCGTGGCCCCGAAATTCATGCCTGAACGGCATGGCATGGACGCCAGAACGTCATGTGGTGCATGCCTATGACCTTGAATATCATGCCTGAACGGCATGGCATGGACGCCTGAACGGCATGTGGTGCATGGCTGAACTTCATGTCATGAAGGTCTGAACGGCATGGCATGGACGCCTGAACGGCATGTGGTGCATGCCTGTGACACTGAACATCATGGCTGAACGGCATGTGGTGCATGGCTAAACGTCATGTGGTGGACGCCTGTGACCCTGAACAACATGCCTGAACGGCATGGCATGGACGCCTAAACGGCATGTGGTGCATGGCTGAACGTCATGTGGTGCATATGCGTGGCCCTGAACATCATGCCTGAAAGGCATGGCATGGACGCCAGAACGTCATGTGGTGCATGCTGTGACCCTGAACTTCATGCCTGAACGGCATGGCATGGACGCCTGAACGACATGTGGCGCAAGCTTGTGACCCTGAACATCATGCCTGAACGGCATGTGGTGCATGGGTGAACGTCATGTGGTGGACGCCGATGTCCCTGAAAATCATGCCTGAACGTCATGGCATGGACGCCTGAACGGCATCGTGTGGACACCTGAACGGCATGGAATGGACGCCCGAACGGTATGTGGTGCATGCTTGTGACCAGGAACATCATGCCTGAACGGCATCGCATGGACGCCTGAACGGCAAGTGGTGCATGCCTATAATTCTGAACATCATGCGTGAACGGCATGTCATCCACGCCTGAACGGCATGTGGTGCATGACCGAACGTCATGTGGTCGACGCCTGTGAACCTGAACAACATGCCTGAACCGCCTGGGGTGCATGCCTGTGACCCTGAACATCATGCCAGAATAGCATGGCATGGACGCCTAAATGTCATGTGGTGCATGCGTGTAACCCTGATAATCATGCCTGAACGGCATAGCATTGACGCCTAAACGTCATATGGTGGATATCTAAACGGCATATCATGAATGTCTGAACGGTATGACATGCATTGCTGAACGTCATGTGGTGCATGCGTGTCGCCCTGAACATCATGCCTGAACGGCATGGCATGGGCGCCAGAACGTCATGTGGTGCATGCTGTGATCCTGAACTTCATGCCTGAAGGACATGGCATGGATGCCAGAACGGCATGTGCTGCATGCCTGTGACCCTGAACATCATGCTTGAACGGCATGGCATGGATGCCTGAGCGGCTTGTGCTGCATGCTTGTGACCCTGAACATCATGCCTGAACGGCATTTCATCCACGCCTGAACGGCATATGGTGCATGGCCGAACGTCATGTGGTGGACGTCCGTGACCCTGAACAACATATCTGATCGGCATGGCATGCATGGCTGAACGTTATGTTGTGCATGCCTGTGACCATGAATATCATGCCTGAACGGCATGGCATGGACGCCTGAACGGCATGTGGTGCATGGATGAACGTCATGTGGTGCATATGCGTGGCCTTGAACATCATGCCTGAACGGCATGGCATGGACGCCTGAACGACATGTGGCGCAAGCCTGTGACCCTGAACATCATGCCTGAACGGCATGCGGTGCATGGCTGAACGTCATGTGGTGGACGCCGATGTCCCTGAAAATCATGCCTGAACGGCATGGCATGGACGCCTGAACGGCATGGTGTGGACACCTGAACGGCATGGCATGGACGCCTTAACGGTATGTGGTGCATGCTTGTGACCCTGAACATCATGCCTGAACGGCATCGCATGGACGCCTGAAAGGCAAGTGGTGCATTCCTATAATTCTGAACATCATACGTGAACGGCATGTCATCCACGCCTGAACGGCATGTGGTGCATGACTGAACGTCATGTGGTGGACGCCTGTGAACCTGAACAACATGCCCGAACGGCATGGCAAGCATGGCTGAACGTCATGTGGTGCATGCCTGTGACCCTGAACATCATGCCTGAATGGCATGGCATGGACGCCTAAATGTCATGTGATGCATGCGTGTAACCCTGATAATCATGCCTGAACGGCTTGGCACTGATGCATAAACGGCATATGGTGCATCTCAGAACGGCATGTCATGAATGTTTAAACGGCATGTCATGCATCGCTGAACGTCATGTGGTGAATACCTGTGACCCTAAACATCATGCCTGAACGGCATCGCATGGATGCCAGAACGTCATGTGGTGCATGCTTGTGACCTAGAACATCATGACTGAACGGCATGGCATGGACGCCTGAACGGCATGTTGTGCATGCCTGTGACCCTGAACATCATTCCTGAACAGCATGTCCTCCACGCCTGAACGGCATGTGGTGCATGGCTGAACGTCATGTGGTGGACGCCTGTGACCCTCAACAACATGCCTGAACGACATGGCATGCATGGCTGAACGTCATGTGGTGCATGCCTATGACCCTGAACATCATGCCTGAATGGCATGGCATTGACGCCTAAACGGCATGTGGTGCATGGCTCAACGTCATGTCTTGAAGGTCTGAATGGCATGGCATGGACTCCTAAATGTCATGTGGTGCATGCGTGTGACCCTGATCATCATAACTGAACGGCATGGCACTGACGCCTAAACGGCATATGGTGCATCTCTGAACGGCATGTCACTAATGTTTGAACGGCATGTCATGCATGGCTGAACGTGATGTGGTGCATACCTCGGACCCTAAACACCATGCCTGAACGGCATCGCATGGACGCCAGAACGTCATGTGGTGCATGCTTGTGACCTAGAACATCATGCCTGAACGGCATCGCATGGACGCCTGAACGGCAAGTGGTACATGCCTATGACCCTGAACATCATGCTTGAACGGCATGTCATCCACGCCTGAACGGCATGTGGTGAATGGCTGAACGTCATGTGGTGGACGCCTTTGACCCTGAACAACATGCCTGAATGGCATGGCATGCATGGCTGAAAGGCATGTCATCCACACGTGAACGGCATGTGATGCATGGCTGAACGTCATTTCATGAAGGTCTGAACAGAATGGCATGGACGCCTGAACGGCATGTGGTGCATGCTTGTTACCCTGAACATCATGCCTGAACGGCATGGCACTGACGCCTAAATGGCATATGGTATATCTTGGAACGGCATGTCAAGAATGTCTGAAAGGCATGGCTTGCACGCCTGAACTAAGTGGCGTGGATGCCTGAACGACATGTCATGCGTGGCTTAACATCATGTGGTGCACGCGTGTGGCCCTGAACATCATGCCTGAACGGCATGGCATGGACGCGAGAACGTCATGTGGTGCATGCTGTGACCCTGAACTTCATGCCTGAACGGTATGGCATGAACGCATGAACGGCATGTGGTGCATGCCTATAACCCTGAACATCATGCCTGAACGGCTTGTCATCCACGCCTGAACGGCATGTGGTGCATGGCTGAACGTCATGTGGTGGACGCCTGTGACCCCGAACAACATTCCTGAACGGCATGGCATGCATGGATGAACGTTATGTGGTGCATGCTTGTGACCCTGAACATTATGCCTGAACGGCATGGCATGGACGCCTAAACGTCATGTGGTGCATGCGTGTGACCCTGAACATCATGCCTGAACGGCATGGCATTGACGCCTAAACGTCATGTGGTGCATGCGTGTGACCCTGAACATAATGCCTTAACGGCATGGCATTGATGCCTAAACGTCATATGGTGCATATCTGAAGGGCATTTCATGAATGTCTGAACGGCATGTCATGTATGGCAGAACATCATGTGGTGCATGCGCCTGGCCCTAAACATCATGCCTGAACGGCATGGCATGGACGCCAGAATGTCATGTAGTGCATGCTGTGACCCTGAACTTCATGCCTGAACGGCATGGCATGGACGCCTGAACGACATGTTATGCATGCCTGTGACCCTGAACATCATGCCTGAACGGCAATGTCCTCCACGCCTGAACGGCATGTGGTGCATGGCTGAACGTCATGTGGTGGACGCCTGTGACCCTGAACAACATGCCTGAACGGCAAGGCATGCATGGATGAACGTCATGTGGTGCATGCCTCTGACCCTGAACATCATGCCTGAACGGCATGGCAGAGACGTCTGAAAGGCATGAGGTGCATGGCTGAATGTCATTTCATGAAGGTTTGAACGGCATGGCATGGACGCCTGAACGGTATGTGGTGCATGCCTGAACCTTGAACATCATGCCTGAACGGCAATGTCCTCCACGCCTGAACGGCATGTGGTGCATGGCTGAACGTCATGTGGTGGACGCCTGTGACCCTGAACAACATGCCAGAACGGCAAGGCATGCATGGATGAACGTCATGTGGTGCATGCCTCTGACCCTGAACATCATGCCTGAACGGCAAGGCAGGGACGTCTGAAAGGCATGAGGTGCATGGCTGAATGTCATTTCATGAAGGTCGGAACAGCATGGCATGGACGCCTGAATGGTATGTGGTGCATGCTTGAACCTTGAACATCATGCCTGAACGGCATGTCATGCACGCCTGAACGGCATGTGGTGCATGGCTGAACGTCATGTGGTGGACGCCGATGACCCTGAACATCATGCCTGAACGGCATGGCATGGACGCCTGAACGGCGTGGTGTGGACGCCTGAACGGCATGGCCTGGACGCCTGAACGGCATGTGGTGCATGCCTATGACCCTGAACATCATGCTTGAACGGCATGTCATCCACGCCTGAATGGCATGTGGTGCATTGCTGAACGTTATGTGGTGACCCTGAACAACATGCCTGAACGGCGTGGCACTCATGGCTGAACGTTATGTGGTGCATGCCTGTCACCCTGAACATTATGCCCGAACGGCATGGCATAGACGCCTAAACGGCATGTGGTGCATGGCTGAACGTCATGTCATGAAGGTCTGAATGGCATGGCATGGACGCCTAAACGACATGTGGTACATGCGTGTGACCCTGAACATCATGCCTGAACGGCATGGCACTGACGCCTAAACGACATATGGTGCATCTCTGAACAGCATGTCATGAATGTCTGAACGGAATGTCATGCATGGCTGAACGTCATGTGGTGCGTACCTCTGACCCTGAACATCATGCCTGAACGGCATCGCATGGACGCCAGAACGTCATGTGGTGCATGCTTGTGACCCAGAACAACATGCCTGAACGGGATCGCATGGACGCCTGAACGGCAAGTGGTCCATGCCTATGACCCTGAATATCATGCTTGAACGGCATGTCATCCACGCCTGAATGGCTTGTGTTGCATGGCTGAACGTAATGTGGTGGACGCCTCTGACCCTGAACAACATGACTAAACGGCATGGCATGCATGGCTGGATGGCATGTGGTGCATGCCTGTGACCCTGAACATCATGCCTGAACGGCATGTCATCCACACCTGAACGGCATGTCATCCACACCTGAACGGCATGTGATGCATGGCTGAACGTCATGTCATGTAGGTCTGAATGGCATGGCATGGACGCCTAAAAGTCATGTGGTGCATGCGTGTGACTCTGAACATGATGCCTGAATGGCATGGTACTGACGCCTAAACGGCATATGGTGTATCTCTGAACGGTATGTCATGAATGTCTGAACGGCATGGCTTGCACGCCTGAACCGCATGGCCCGGATACCTGAACGGCATGTCATGCATGGCTTAACGTCATGTGGCGCATGCGTGTGGCCCTGAACATCATGCCTGAACGGCATATCATGGACGCCAGAACGTCATGTGGTGCATGCTGTGACCCTGAACTTCATGCTTGAACGGCATGGCATTGACGCCTGAACGGCATGTGGTGCATGCCTGTGACCCTGAACATCACGCCTAAACGGCATTTGGTGCAAGGCTGAACGTCATGTGGTGGACGCCTTAACCCTGAACATCATGCCTGAATGGTACGGCATGGACGCTTGAACGGCATGTGGTGCATGCGTGTGACCCTGAACATAATGCCTGAACGGCATGCCTTGGACGCCTGAACGGCATGTGGTGCATGCCTGTGTTCCTGAGTATCATGCCTGAACGGCATGGCATAGACGCCTGAACGGCATGTGGTTCATGCCTATGACCTTGAACATCATGCGTGAACGGTATGTCATCCACGCCTGAACGGAATGTGGTTCATGGCTGAACGTCATGTGGTGGACACCTTTGACCCTGAACATCATTCCTGAACGGCATGGCACGGACGCATGAACGGCTTGTAGTGCTTAGCTGAACGTCATGTCATGAAGGTCTGAACGGTATGGCACGGACGTCTGAACGGCATGTGGTGCTTGGCTGAACGTCATGTCATGAAAGTCTGAACGGCATGGCACGAACGCCTGAACGGCATGTGGTGCTTGGCTGAACGTCATTTCATGAAGGTCTGAAAGGCATGGCACGGACGCCTAAACGTCATGTGATTCCTGCGTGTGACCCTGAACATCATGCCTAAACGGCATGGCATGGACGCCTGAACGGGATATGGTGCATGTCTGAACGGCATGTCATGAATGTCTGAACGGCATGTCATGCATGGCTGAACGTCATGTGATGCATGCCTGTGACCCTGAACATTATTCCTGAACGGCATGGCACGGACGCCAGAAGGTCATGTGGTGCATTCCTGTGACCCTGAACATCATGCCTGAACGGCATTGCATGAACGCCTGAACGGCATGTGGTGCATGCCTGTGACCCGGAACATCATGCCTGAACGGCCTGTCATCCACGCCTGAACGAAATGTGGTGCATGGCTGAACGTAATGTGATGGACGCCTACGACCCTGAACATCATGCCTGAACGGCATGGTTTGGACGCCTTAATGTAATGGCGTGGATGCCTGAACGGTATGTCATGCATGGCTGAACGTTATGTAGTGCATGCGTGTTACCCTGAACATCATGCCTAAACGGCATGGCATGGACGCCTGAACATCATGTGGTTCATGCCTGTGACTTTGAATGTCATGCCTGAACGGCTTGGCATGGGCGCCCGAACGGCATGTGGTGCATGCCTGTGACCCTGAACGTCATACCTGAATGGAATGTCATGAATGTCTGAAAAGCATGTCATGCATGGCTGAAAGTCATGTGGTGCATGCCTGTGACCCTGAAAATCATGCCTGAATGGCATGGCATGGACGCCTGAACGGTATGGCATGGACGCCAGAACGGCATGTGATGCATGCCTGTGACCCTGAACATCATGCCTGAACGGCATGGGATGGACGCCGGAACGGATTATGGTGCATGCCTGTGACCCTGAACATAATGCCTGAACATAATACCTGAACGTCATGCCTGAATGGACGCCGGAACGGCATTTGGTGCATGGCTGAACGTCATGTGGTGGACGCATATGACCCTGAACATAATACCTGAACGGCATGGCTTGGACCCCTGAACGGCATGGCATGGATGCCTGAACGGCATGGCTTGGACCCATGAACGGCATGGTATCGATGCCTGAACGGCATGGCATGCATGGCTGAAGGTCATGTGGTGCATGCGTGTGACCCTGAACATCATGCCTGAACGGCATGTCATGGACGCCGGAACGTCATGCGGTGCATGCCTGTTACCCTAAACGTCATGCCTGAATGGCATGGCATGGACGCCCGAACGTTATGTGGTGCATGCCTGTGACCCTGAACATCATGCCTGAACGGCATGGCATGGACGCTTGAACGTCATGTGGTGCATGCGTGTGACCCTGAAAATCATGCCTGAACGGCTTGGCATGGACGCCTGAACGGCATATGGTGCATGTCTGAACGGCATGTCATGAATGTCTGAACGGCATGTCATGGCTGAACGTAATGTGGTGAATGCCTGTGACCCTGAATATAATGCCTGAACGGCATGGCTTCCACGTCAAAACGGTGTCACGGGGGTGTTTCCCCCCCCTTGGGTACGGAGGGATTGGGTGGTGGTGGTAATAACAGCGCCCAAGAAAATGAAAAAGTCAATATCCCCTATTAGGGGGCGGAGGTTTTTAAAAATTTGAGGCGTTGGTTGAGGCTGGATGGGGGGTGTCATGGGGGTGTTTCCCCCCTCTAGGGCAGGGGGATTGGGTGGTGATGGTAATAACAGCGCCCAAAAAAATGAACTAATTTGTCCTTAAATTGACTGTTACAGATCTCATTAAAAGAGCATTTACACCCTCCCAATATTTTGTAAGGCAACTGCTTAATGGCCTTACTATATCTAACTAATTTAGAAGATCAATTACTTGTTGTGTCTTCTCTTGTACTCCTTTGTGTGGTTTATTTTAACATGCATGGCAAATAACCTACCTGTTAAAGCTGATGCAATTTTGACTGGTTTCAAATAACTAATAAGTGAGTGTTTTATTTATTTGTTTATCATCTTCTCCATTTCGTGATACTGAATGACTTATGTGGCCAAAATATGTAATATGCAGTTTGCTAACGACTGTAATTTAATGTACACATCTTGTCTCTTTTAAGCTAATCATAATGTCTGGTTCAAACTAACTCTTTTCATGTCTGAATAAAATACTTATATCAATACTTTTTAGAATATAAAAATTTATTATTTTTTAATCTTTCTGTTTTTCAAAAATGGTTTTAAAATAAAAAAAAATCACCATTTGAATATCAAATAGGGTCACCTTTCAAAATATCCTAAGAACATAGTAAAACAATTTTAAAAATAGTAAAATTTGATATTGTACAAAATTTTGATAGAAAAATTTTGTGGAGACTTAGATTGACCGTTTGGACATCAAGGCTCATTTAGTATTATATGCTAGCATTAGTATATTAGCATGATTCAAAAATAGTAAAATTTGAATTTTTCGTTTGAACTCAATTTAATATATTTTTTAATTAAAAATATCAAAAAACTCCGTGATGTTAGGAGACCATAGTTTTACTCCATATATGTATATACACACACCCCTAATTCCAAAGTCCAAAGTCCAAACATCTTCATCTTGGCCTGAGCCCTGATGTAGTAGGCAATCAAGCAAGCAGATATTTTGTGCTGTAGCAGAAGCCACAAAGTTATATGCATAAATCCAATCCAGTAGCGCACTGAGATATTATATGATTATTGCAAGACAAATTGCACGCGCACAGCACAAAGCCACAAAGTTATATGTATAAATCCAATCACCGACTCCTACAGTTTAATTGTAACCTAATGAAATCCTAAATACCAAAACAAACTCTTCTTTTGCTCTTCAAAATCTAATAAGACAGGAAGAAATTAGGCCTATGCTGTAGCAGAAGCCTTGGCAGCAGCAGAGGAGAGTTTGGATCGGCGCTTGGCCAGACTCTCGCTTCGGCGCTCACGCTGCTCCTTAAGGCGCTGAGCAAGAAGCTTCTGGTACTCAGCTGCCTCAAGTTTAGCCTTGACAATCCTCTTCTTCTTGTCAGCAATTCTCGCACGCTTCCTCTGGAGTGTAAGAGGTGTCACCAACCTCTGTATCTTGGGCGCCTTGCTGCACTTCTTTCCTGCATTTTATTCAAAAAACTTGACCATTAATTAACATAATAAAGCCTTCTGAAATCTAACTTAACCGTTAAAAAAGCCAAGAAAAAATCTAAATGGAAATAGTAAACAGAAGCTTTGTTGGTGTAAGAGAGTCAAATCAGACCCAAGTTTAGCAAAGCTTTGGCCCTATCTAACATCCTGATATGGCATTGCCTTATATAACATTTTGAATTTGATACTCTGAGAATTCAAAATAACAAACAGAAGATACAAATTAGATAATTGTACCAGTTTTGGTGGTGAACGTGCGGCGGTAGGTGTCGACATACTTGCGAACGTCATCGTCCTCGCTAAGATTGAAAAGCTTGCGGATCTTAGAGGCCCTCTTGGGTCCCCTCATCCTAGGCTTCTCAATGTCAGTCAAGCCGGGCAGGTCGTTCTCCCCCTTCTTCACAATCACCAAGTTCAGCACTGACAGGTCAGGGCTGACAATGCACCCACGCACAGACTTCCTCCTGCGCTCTCCGTTGCGCCTTCCGTATCCGCGGAAGCAAGGACTTCCTACATAAAAATTACATGCACAGTATTCTTTACTTATTATTATTCAAGCTCTATACATGCAGTTAACGACTGTCCTGACAGTAACAGACAACGATCGATGGGCTTGATGATCGATTCCTAAAATTAAGGTACAAATAAAATTACCTCTGTGAAGGAGCAAACTGACACGGCCCGGTGTCAGCACGCCCTGCTTCATGGGAAAACCTTGCTTGTCACAGCCGCCCATGATCTTGAACACATATCCCTTGAATTCCTATTAAATATTCAAGCAACTATATAATCTTAGTATAATTAATACAACTGACTATATATTAACATTTATAATAATCTACAAATTGTAGTGCATATACATCAAATGTTTGCATAACATCTTAGAAAGTCACAAGAACACTCATACCTCGCCAAGTGCGTCCCCATTAACCTCTTGAGAGATCCTCTTGTCATAGAAAGCACGACTGCAAAAGCAATTTCAGTCCCCGTGTTAAATTTACAAATTAATAAAAGCCATCAGAACACTAATGAACAAATAGTTCAGATGCTAAACTACATTATATTTACACCTTCAGATAGAAAATTATGTTATCACAAAATTTGTACAATCCTTTGTTTAAAGGGAACAATTCGAGCACTCGAACTCAGTAAAGCAGTTTCATTTTCCTCTACAAATTAATGTAAGGTAAACCATGATGCATTTAGGATTCAGATGTTGAGAGCAAGTAGTGAATCCCAGAACGCATAATAACTAATTAAAGAAGAAATGAAATGTCCTCATTAAAGATTAATTTATTATTCTCATATGCAAGTCTGAATCTCATCTAAAAATTAAAAACAAATTAGAAAGAAATCTGGCAACAAGCAACGGGGATAACTTACAGCTTCTGATCATCATCGATCTCTAGCTTCTTCTGGCATCCGGTCGTGGGATTGGCGATGTTGAACTGGAAATTTCAAACAAATCGAAGAAAACACATGAATCATCTCGAAGAATCATCCATCAACATCAGATCTCAAATCATACCAAATCAAACGGCGTAATATCAGGACAATGAGAATGAATACCTTCATCTTGGACCAAAATCTGGGGCTGAAGGTGTCAAAGCCTGAGGCGCGAGCAATGGATCGGAGCAGCGGCTAGGCTATTTTCTTCCGAGAGAGAATGGATTTTGAATATATATATATAGCTCGCGGCGGAAGCCTGACTAGGGTTCGTTTCCGTTTGGATGTCTAATCCGAGCACCTCGTCGAAGCGCTAGATTGGCTGCCATCTCTCGTCTTCTACCTTTAGCTTTTCTCAAGTTAGCTTCTGCTATTTTAAGAGCTTCTTGAGCTTCTTGCGGATCAACGTCGTATTTCTCTCTGCAACATTTCCTAAAAGAAAGATGGTTTCATTTTGGCTGACACCTCCTTATTCGTATTTATGTCGAATAACGAGATAGTATGAATAAGAATGAGAATAAGAATAAGAATAAGAATATTTTTTTTATATTGATAAAATAAAAAGTTTATTAATCATTGTCATTATTATTAATTATTATTGTTATTGTTGTTGTGGGATTGATTTATAAATAATATTTAATATAGTATAATTTAATTGGTAATTTATGATGAGATTGGTTTATACAACATTTTAATTTATGTTCTTTTGAGATAATAGAACAGACAATTCTAATTTTTATATTTTATTATACGAGTAAAGCTAACGTGAGCTTAAATTCACTAAGATCATTAGTGATTTTAACTCAAAAATATATCGAATCGGTTTAAATTTTGAAATCCAAATTGCTTAAAAATTTCTTCCTATCAAAGTTTTATAGGATATTGAAATTTTTTATTTTTAGGATTTTCTAATTTTTTTTTAGATTTTCTAAAATGTCTCTAAAAATAATAATAAAATAAATAATGTTTGTATATAAATAAATTATTTTCAAAAATCTAAAAAAAGCTAGAAAATTCTAAAAAAAAAATTTAATATCCTATAAAAATTTTGATATGAAGAATTTATTGAGAAATTTGGATTTGAAAATTTAAGCCGATTCGGTAGATTTTTTTAGTTAAGTTTAAGAATAGCCTTGATAAGTTTAAACTCACGCTAGCTTTTATTCTTATTATATTCTATGTAAGATGTGTTAGAGTAATGCATTTATTTGTTTGTTATTTTTTTGGTTAAGTTATATAAATTATAAGTTACTCGGTAATCATTAATTATTTATTCATTACCCGTTAATCTATAGTACTTAAATAATTTAAAGAATCATACTTAAAAACTTTTTATTCCTTAAGCTACCAAAATGCATTGATAAATAATTCAGAACTAATATATCTATATTCGTAATCCCATGTTGGACTAGTAGCGTTTTTGGCTAATGATTGATATATAAATATTAAAATGATTAGATTGGTAATGAATTGAGGTCTCTTGTTAGTTTAGATAAATGACTTCACATTCTCTATTATAATACAGAGGAGTGGATAAAATTCGAATCCTTTAGCATAAATCTTAATGTTATTCATTCTATTAAAATTATCTCGTGAATAATATTAAGCGATCAGATTTAGAGGCTGAATAAATCCTTCATAAGGAATCAAAGAAAACCTTCAAGTCATCATCAAAATAAAAGAGAAAAAGGGAAAAGAAAAAAAATGAAAGAAAGAAAACGATTCTGTGGTTTCTGATTTCTTATACCAGCAGGTCTCACAGAAATAGTTTTCGAATTCCAATGAGCAGGCTTTCAAATTTCATTAAAGGTAACATATTTTAGTACAAACTGTGATGTAACTATAGTTAGCCTAGGGTTTACACCATATATAAACTCGTGAAATCTCAGCTCTGTAAAAATACAAAATGCAATACAAACAGTAATTCAAACTTCTTCTTTCTGTGTTTCTCTTATGCCGGAAACCTCCAGTATCGACCAAATGGAGGATTTGAAATTACCAGTATGGGCAAGACCAAGAAGGAAAGAAAGCCACGGAGTTTCGTTCCATTAGAGTTGGAATTGGAAACCAATCAAAATCAACCATTAAGCATTTCCCTTCTCTGCATAGAAGCGTTTTGACTTCTGAGAAAGGATGGGGCACATGCACTGCCATGCTCTGTTGGGAGCATATACCTTGCTTTGCTTGGCATTCTCTCCAGGCGCTTTATTTTTTTCAATCCAAACAATCAGCCGTTGCCTTCACTAATTGCCTCGATTATTAATGCCATAAATGAAGATCATGGGGGTTAAGGCGAGCAGATGGGGAATTGCTAGAGGCACCAGAGTACGAAAGGTTCGTCTGTTATTCCTGAAATTTAACTCTCTCTCTCTATATATATATGTGTATGAAAAGGTTACTTGGAATCTTTTTCTAAAGATATCAAAGGAAAACACGATCCCAGCTCTCAAAGGCCACTGTTTTCATTTCCTTTTCTCAAATTAGAACAGTTCTGTTGACCATTCTACCTCTTCTATCTTAGGTACTGTCTCTCTTCATATCAACTGTTTTTGGTCTTGGTTAATCTCATGGCATTCTTATCTTTTACAGGTAATGTGTCAGTGTATGTGGTAATTAGCTGGGATTTTGGGAATTTGAGAGAGATTGTTTTTTTCTTTTTTCTGTGGTATCAGTAATGCATTATAGGTGACTCAATTTCATGAAGGGATGGATCACAGGTTTTATTAGTGATCGTAGTTATATACACCTTAGTTTTGTTTTCTCTCATTGAGGCTTTTTATGAAGCTACATTGGTCAAATCGCTTCATTAATCTGGTTCAATTTGAATTTTGCGTAAGTCATTGTGGTCGAACTGTTATTTTGCCTAATTGTGCCTCAGTACATACTACGTATTTCATTAGCTTTCTTGTTTTCTCAGAATTTGGACTTGATCTTGGTGGTCTTACTTCCAACTTTATGTGATAGCTGTTGGTTTAAACTGTAAAATATTCAAAATTATAACTGAAGAAACAAGGTGAAAGGTTTATTCCAGTTAATAATAATATGAAATTGTAATTAGGGACTGCTAACCGCGCCATTAGTGATTGAAAATGTTATCATGTTACTGTGTTATCACTCTTGTGTTATTATGTCACAGCATTAATTCGACTCTTTTTATCTCCAATTTCAGGATTATACAGTCCATCTACAAAACAGAAAATATTTTCCAGATGGACTGTTGATGCAGATTTACTGTAGCCACAAACACAAAATGTCATTCATCTTTTCCAGGAACTCCCGTCACCTGAAGAAATGCCTTGTGATCGGAGCCGACGTCAGGCTCCTCGGAATCTACTCCAATAAATCCCTCTCCAACCAATTTCCCTTGAACACCTATTGTGATGTGACGCACAGACTGCCTGAGACAATCACATATTTTGCTCTGAGAGAGCCCAGGATAAGTTACCACTATAGTGATCCAATACAGCTTTTCAAAGAGCAGAAGCAAGGGGGTACAGTTGACCATCCAGTAACAATTCTGGTGGTCGATTTAGGTACAACAGGGTTGAATTGCACAAAAGACCAGATAACAGAAATTGCAATCAGGGATGTGAAAGGAGGGAAGAACAGTACGTTTCATACGCTTGTCAATCCTGAGATGCCACTGAAGAATCATAAAAGAAATCAAATTCTGACCGAATCCAGTGTGCCGACGTATGTTTACTTATAAGTTGATTTAAAGTAATTATATTTTACAAAATTTTCAGTTGTTTTCTGACAAGCTTCAGTTGAGAGTAAGAGCCTTAATTAAGTTAGATGGAAGCAACTGATCCACTGCTTTGATTTCAGGATATTTTACAATGCTGCTTTATATAATTGAAAGTTAAAATCTGTTTCAAATCTGAGTTCCTAAATTGCAAAAATAAGACATCTGTGGATTACTCAACCTAATTGTAGGATGGAGGAGGTGATACCATCGCTGGTGGATTGGGTCAAGAGTCGTCAGATAGATAGCAAGCAGGTGGTTCTGGTGGCCCACAATGGACATCGTTTCGACTTTCCTTTTCTGCTAAGAGCTTTCCACCAGAATAGCTATGAAGTCCCTGAAGACTGGCTCTTTTTTGACAGTTTGCCAATTGCACGACGACTTCACCACCCTGATGGTATACCTCTCTCTCTGTCTCTGTAACTTTTTTCAAATTACCTCTCATAAACTTGTGCACAGAGTTTTTGGCAGACGGAATTATGTAAACTGCATGTCTTTGCAAAAGAAAAGTTAGTGAAGAACTCAACATAATTTGGTCTAGTACCTGTTTGCTACAGCAGCAATAACACATGGTGCATGAATCATGACTAATACTATTGTTATTGTAGCAGGGACTAAATTGGAAAAGGGCAATCACAAACTAAACGATCTAGTTACATTTTTTAATGTAGCAGTGGAGGCGTCAGCAAACAAAGCAATGGTAGATGTAAATGCTCTCTCTTCTGTTTTACAACAAATGATATTTGTCCTTAAATTGACTGTTACAGATCTCATTAAAAGAGCATTTACACCCTCCCAATATTTTGTAAGGCAACAGGATTAATGGCCTTACTATATCTAACTAATTTAGAAGATCAATTACTTGTTGTGTCTTCTCTGGTACTCCTTTGTGTGGTTTATTTTAACATGCATGGCAAATAACCTACCTGTTAAAGCTGATGCAATTTCGACTAGTTTCAAATAACTAATAAGTGAGTGTTTTATTTATTTGTTTATCATTTTCTCCATTTCGTGATACTGAATGACTTATGTGGCCAAAATATGTAATATGCAGTTTGCTAACGACTGTAATTTAATGTACACGTCTGGTCTCTTTTAAGCTAATCCTAATATCTGGTTTAAACTAACTCTTTTCATGTCTGAATAAAATACTCATATCAAAATTTTTTAGAATATAAAAATTTATTATTTTTAAATCTTTCTATTTTGAAGGTTTTTTCAAAGAAGGTTCTAAAATAATAAAAAAAATCACCATTTGCATATCAAATAGGGTCAGCTTTCAAAAAATCCTAAGAAAATAGTAAAACAATTCTAAAAATAGTAAAATTTGATATTGTACAAAATTTTGATAGAAAAATTTTGTGGAGAGTTAGATTGACCGTTTGGACATCAAATTTCCAATTCGTAAATGGATAACTGAGATCCTCATTGCATCATCCCAACTCGCTGATATTTGTTAAAGAGGGGCTTGATTTCAGCTTTAAAAAAAAAAGTATAACCTAATTTTGGCATGGATATGTACATCTATGGACTATATAGCGCTCTAAATTTGTTATTTTCCGTAAATTTGACTTGAGCTGCAATCTTTGACTATGAGAACATTCAATTGTTCCTGATCCAGATCTATACTCATTGACTGTTGAGCGTTTAAAGCAAAGCAACCATCTCAATCCTTCACTTTTAGAAGCCAGCTTAAGCTTAGCCAATCCATAGACCACAAGCAATTAATTAGTGCCTTTTTGGTTTCTTCACTCCACTCTTTGTTGTTCACTCTTCTCCAATCCGGACAAGCACTGGAGATGATATATATATATATATATAGTAAAAATACGGTGTTTCTAACAGTATGAAACTTCTCGGTGTTTTTAACTCAAACCAAATCGATTTCAAATAAAAAATCTAAATCGCTCAATGAGTTGTTCACATTAAAATCTTGTAGGTATCCTATAAGATTAAAATGACCTATTAAAAAATTTCAACGTCCTATACAGTTTTAATATAAAAAATTTATTTAGCGATTTGAATTTTTTATTTACACTCAATTCAATAGTCAGTAGCGCACTGAGATATTATATGATTATTGCAAGACAAATTGCACGCGCACAGCACAAAGCCACAAAGTTATATGTATAAATCCAATCACCGACTCCTACAGTTTAATTGTAACCTAATGAAATCCTAAATACCAAAACAAACTCTTCTTTTGCTCTTCAAAATCTAATAAGACAGGAAGAAATTAGGCCTATGCTGTAGCAGAAGCCTTGGCAGCAGCAGAGGAGAGTTTGGATCGGCGCTTGGCCAGACTCTCGCTTCGGCGCTCACGCTGCTCCTTAAGGCGCTGAGCAAGAAGCTTCTGGTACTCAGCTGCCTCAAGTTTAGCCTTGACAATCCTCTTCTTCTTGTCAGCAATTCTCGCACGCTTCCTCTGGAGTGTAAGAGGTGTCACCAACCTCTGTATCTTGGGCGCCTTGCTGCACTTCTTTCCTGCATTTTATTCAAAAAACTTGACCATTAATTAACATAATAAAGCCTTCTGAAATCTAACTTAACCGTTAAAAAAGCCAAGAAAAAATCTAAATGCAAATAGTAAACAGAAGCTTTGTTGGTGTAAGAGAGTCAAATCAGACCCAAGTTTAGCAAAGCTTTGGCCCTATCTAACATCCTGATATGGCATTGCCTTATATAACATTTTGAATTTGATACTCTGAGAATTCAAAATAACAAACAGAAGATACAAATTAGATAATTGTACCAGTTTTGGTGGTGAACGTGCGGCGGTAGGTGTCGACATACTTGCGAACGTCATCGTCTTCGCTAAGATTGAAAAGCTTGCGGATCTTAGAGGCCCTCTTGGGTCCCCTCATCCTAGGCTTCTCAATGTCAGTCAAGCCGGGCAGGTCGTTCTCCCCCTTCTTCACAATCACCAAGTTCAGCACTGACAGGTCAGGGCTGACAATGCACCCACGCACAGACTTCCTCCTGCGCTCTCCGTTGCGCCTTCCGTATCCGCGGAAGCAAGGACTTCCTACATAAAAATTACATGCACAGTATTCTTTACTTATTATTATTCAAGCTCTATACATGCAGTTAACGACTGTCCTGACAGTAACAGACAACGATCGATGGGCTTGATGATCGATTCCTTAAATTAAGGTACAAATAAAATTACCTCTGTGAAGGAGCAAACTGACACGGCCCGGTGTCAGCACGCCCTGCTTCATGGGAAAACCTTGCTTGTCACAGCCGCCCATGATCTTGAACACATATCCCTTGAATTCCTATTAAATATTCAAGCAACTATATAATCTTAGTATAATTAATACAACTGACTATATATTAACATTTATAATAATCTACAAATTGTAGTGCATATACATCAAATGTTTGCATAACATCTTAGAAAGTCACAAGAACACTCATACCTCGCCAAGTGCGTCCCCATTAACCTCTTGAGAGATCCTCTTGTCATAGAAAGCACGACTGCAAAAGCAATTTCAGTCCCCGTGTTAAATTTACAAATTAATAAAAGCCATCAGAACACTAATGAACAAATAGTTCAGATGCTAAACTACATTATATTTACACCTTCAGATAGAAAATTATGTTATCACAAAATTTGTACAATCCTTTGTTTAAAGGGAACAATTCGAGCACTCGAACTCAGTAAAGCAGTTTCATTTTCCTCTACAAATTAATGTAAGGTAAACCATGATGCATTTAGGATTCAGATGTTGAGAGCAAGTAGTGAATCCCAGAACGCATAATAACTAATTAAAGAAGAAATGAAATGTCCTCATTAAAGATTAATTTATTATTCTCATATGCAAGTCTGAATCTCATCTAAAAATTAAAAACAAATTAGAAAGAAATCTGGCAACAAGCAACGGGGATAACTTACAGCTTCTGATCATCATCGATCTCTAGCTTCTTCTGGCATCCGGTCGTGGGATTGGCGATGTTGAACTGGAAATTTCAAACAAATCGAAGAAAACACATTAATCATCTCGAAGAATCATCCATCAACATCAGATCTCAAATCATACCAAATCAAACGGCGTAATATCAGGACAATGAGAATGAATACCTTCATCTTGGACCAAAATCTGGGGCTGAAGGTGTCAAAGCCTGAGGCGCGAGCAATGGATCGGAGCAGCGGCTAGGCTATTTTCTTCCGAGAGAGAATGGATTTTGAATATATATATATAGCTCGCGGCGGAAGCCTGACTAGGGTTCGTTTCCGTTTGGATGTCTAATCCGAGCACCTCGTCGAAGCGCTAGATTGGCTGCCATCTCTCGTCTTCTACCTTTAGCTTTTCTCAAGTTAGCTTCTGCTATTTTAAGAGCTTCTTGCGGATCAACGTCGTATTTCTCTCTGCAACATTTCCTAAAAGAAAGATGGTTTCATTTTGGCTGACACCTCCTTATTCGTATTTATGTCGAATAACGAGATAGTATGAATAAGAATGAGAATAAGAATTGTATTGGTTAGCTGCCACATATAATTTGCCTCTTAACTAATAGTTCACACAAACTGAAACTGTATGAAGTATGATCACGCCATATGCAGTTACAAGTTACAAAAAAAAGAGCCACCATCCCTTATATTATAAATTGATATACAAAAAATGCACCCGTTTTGTATAATAGTACAAACAACATCATTTGACAAATAGAAGTTACATCAAATATAACATGCAGAGTTACAGCAGGATAAGGAAAATTAATTATAAAATAAAGGGTGGAATCAGTTGGCAATAGATTTTCAAATAAATTCTAAAAAATCTTAACAATAGAAAAAATATATATATTTTTTGTATTTATAGATTGATTGTGTTTCAAAATTTATTTGATAATCCATCAAAGATCATTAAAATTTATACTATTTGCAACAGTCTACATTTAGTGATCTTTGATAAACTATTAAATAATATTTAAATTATATAAAATTTGAAAAATAATCATTCTATATATTCAAGAATATGTTTTTCAGATTTTTTTCGAATTTATTCAAAATATCATTGTCTGAATTGTCAAAATAATCATTGTTAACTGATCACTCCATGTAAAACTAAAATGACGTACAAAACTAATTTTTAAGCAAAATAAAGCAACAAGTACGTAACAAAATAACAGTTATTAATAAATAAATTGATTAAATGAAGTATAGTACTTAAATAATTTAAAGAATCATACTTAAAACTTTTTATTCCTTAAGCTACCAAAATGCACTGATAAATAATTCAGAACTAATATATCTATATTCGTAATCCCTGTTCGACTAGTAGCGTTTTTGGCTAATGATTGATATATAAATTAAAAATAATTAGGTTGGTAATGAATTAAAGTCTTGTTAGTTAGAAAAATGAGAATACACATTTAAATCCGAGACTCTAGATAAATAACTTCACATTCTCTATTATAATACAGAGAAGCGGATAAAATTTGAATCCTTTAACATGAATTTTAATGTTATTCATTCTATTAAAATTCTCTCGTGAATAATATTAAGCGATCGGATTTGGAGGCTCAATTAATCCTTGATAAGGAATCAAAGAAAACCTTCAAGTCATCATCAAAATAAAAGAGAAAAAGGGAAAAGAAAAAAAATGAAAGAAAGAAAACGATTCTGTGGTTTCTGATTTCTTATACCAGCAGGTCTCACAGAAATAGTTTTCGAATTCCAATGAGCAGGCTTTCAAATTTCATTAAAGGTAACATATTTTAGTACAAACTGTGATGTAACTATAGTTAGCCTAGGGTTTACACCATATATAAACTCGTGAAATCTCAGCTCTGTAAAAATACAAAATGCAATACAAACAGTAATTCAAACTTCTTCTTTCTGTGTTTCTCTTATGCCGGAAACCTCCAGTATCGACCAAATGGAGGATTTGAAATTACCAGTATGGGCAAGACCAAGAAGGAAAGAAAGCCACGGAGTTTCGTTCCATTAGAGTTGGAATTGGAAACCAATCAAAATCAACCATTAAGCATTTCCCTTCTCTGCATAGAAGCGTTTTGACTTCTGAGAAAGGATGGGGCACATGCACTGCCACGCTCTGTTGGGAGCATATACCTTGCTTTGAACGCAAGTTGCGTCCGAGGGACCCTCCCGAGGGAACGCCTGCCTCATGGGCGTTAGAAGCCCATCCACGCTCGGATGCCTTGCCTCGTGCATTGCTTGATGCGAACACTGGCCCTCCGAGTCGCGAGATGCGGTGGGCTGAAGTGTACGGCCATTGGATGGTGCTGGGAGCGGCGAGTGGTGGGATGCTGCGCACGTCGCCCCCGACCCCCATGTCGGCGTATGGTTTGTTGGTTTGAACCCCTAACGAGGAGTGTATGGCTGAACGTCATGTGGTCTATGGCTGAACGTCATGTGGTGGACGCCTGTGACCCTGAACATAATGCATGAACGGCATGGCGTGGACGCCTGAACGGCATGGCGTGGACGCCTGAACTGCATGTCCTCCACGCCTGAACGGCATGTGGTGCATCGCTGAACGTCATGTGGTGGATGCCTGTGACCCTGAACATCATGCCTGAACGGCATGGCATGGATGCCTGAACGGCATGGCCTGGATGCCTGAACGGCATGGCCTGCACGCATGAACGGCATGGCGTGAATGTTTGAACGGCATCGCCTGGACGCCTGAACGTCATGTGGTTCATGCCTGTGACCCTGAACATCATGCCTGAACGGCATGGCATCCACGCCTGAACGGCATGTGGTGCATGGCTGAACGGGATGTGGTGGACACCTGTGACACTGAATATCATGCTTGAACGGCATGTTATCCACGCCTGAACAGCATGTCGTGCATGGCTGAACGTCATGTGGTGGATGCCTGTGGCCCTGAACATCATGCCTGAACGGCATGGAATGGACGCCTGAACGGCATGGCGAGGATGCCTGAACGGCATGGCATACACGCCTGAACAGCATGGCTTGAATGTTTGAACGGCATGCCATGGACGCCTGAACGTCATGTGCTGCATGCCTGTGACCCTGAACATCATGCCGGAACGGCATGTCATCCACGCCTGAACGGCATGTATTGCATGGCTGAACGTCATGTGGTGGACGCCTGTGACCCTGAACATCATGCCTGAACGGCATGGCATGGACGCCTGAACAGCACGGCGTGGACGCCTGAACAGCACGGCGTGGACGCCTGAACAGCACGGCGTGGACGCCTGAACAGCACGGCGTGGATGCCTGAACGGCATGGCCTGGACGCCTGAACATAATGTGGTGCATGCCTGTGACCCTGAACATCATGCCTGAACGGCATGGCATCCACGCCTGAACGGCATGTGGTGCATGGCTGAACGTCATGTGGTGGACACCGGTGACCCTGAACATCATGCCTGAACGGCATGTCATCCACGCTTGAACGGCATGTCGTGCATGGCTGAACGTCATGTGGTGGATGCTTGTGCACCTGAACATCATTCCAGAACGGCATGGCATGGACGCCTGAACGGAATGGCGTGGACGCCTGAACGGCATGTTGTGCATGGCTGAACTTCATGTGGTGCATCCCTGTGACCCTGGACATCATGCCGGAACGGCATTGCATCCACGCCTGAACGGCATGTGTTGGATGGCTGAACATCATTTGGTGGACACCTTTGACCCTGAAAATCATGCCCGAACGGCATGTCATCCACGCCTGAACGGCATGTGGTGCATGGCTGAACGTCATGTGGTGGACGCCTGTGACCCTGAACATCATGCTTGAACGGAATGTCATGGACGCCTGAACGGTATGTCCTCCACGCCTGAACGACATGTGGTGGATGTCTGTGACCCTGGACATCATGCCTGAACGGCATGGCGTGGAGGTCTGAACGGCATGGCCTGGACTCCTGAACGTAACGTGGTGCATAACTGTGACCTTGAACATCATGCCTGAACGGCACGGCATCCACGCCTGAACGGCATGTGGTGCATGGCTGAACGTCATGTGGTGGACACCGGTGACCCTGAACATCATGCCTGAACGGCATGGCATGCACGCCTGAACGGCATGGCATGCACGCCTGAACGTCATGGCTTGAATGTTTGAACGGGATGGCATGGACGCCTGAACGTCATGTGGTAGACGCCTGTGACCCTGAACATCATGCCTGAACGGCATGTCCTACACGCCTGAATGGCATGTGGTGCATGGCTGAACGTCATTTGGGGGATGCCTGTGACCCTGAGCATCATGCCTGAACGACATAGCACGGACGCCTGAACGGAATGGCGTGGACGCCTGAACGGCATGGCATGGACGCCTGAACGTCATGTGGTTTATGCCTGTGATCCTGAACATAATGCCTGAACGGCATGGCATCCACGCTTCAACGGAATGTGGTGCATGGCTGAACGTCATGTGGTGCGCGTCTGTGACCCTGAACATCATGCCTGAACGGCATGTCCTACACGCCTGAACGCCATGTGGTCCATGGCTGAACGTCATGTGGTGGCCGCCTGTGACCCTGAACATCATGCCCGAACGGCATGGCTTGGACGCCTGAACGGCTTGGCGCGGACGCATGAACGGCATGGCATGGACGCCTGAACGTCATGTGGTGCTTCCCTGTGACCCTGAACTTCATGCCGGAAAGGCATGGCATCCACGCCTGAACAGCATGTGGTGCATGGCTGAACGTCATGTGGTGGACACCTGTGACCCTGAAAATCATGCCCGAATGGCATGTCATCCACGCCTGAACGGCATGTATTGCATGGCTGAACGTCATGTGGGGGATGCATGTGACCCTGAACATCATGCCTTAACGGCATGGCGTGGATGCCTGAACGGCATGGCGTGGACGCCTGAACGGCATGTCCTCCACGCCTGAACGGTTTGTGGTGCATCGCTGAACGTCATGTGGGGGATGCGGGTGACCCTGAACATCATGCCTGAACGGCATGGCATGGACGCCTGAACGGCATGGCGTGGATGCCTAAACGGCATGGCATGCACGCCTGAACAGCATGGTGTGAATGTTTGAACGGCATGGCCTGGATGCCTGAACGTCATGTTGTGCATGCCTGCGACCCTGAACATCATGTCTGAACGGCATGGCATCCACGCCTGAACGGCATGGCATCCACGCCTGAACGGCATGTAGTGCATCGCTGAACGTCATGTGGTGGATGCCTGTGACCCTGAACATCATGCCTGAACGGCATGGCATGGATGCCTGAACAGCATGGCCTGGATGCCTAAACGGCATGTCCTGCACGCATGAATGGCATGGCGTGAATGTTTGAACGGCATGGCCTGGATGCCTGAACGTCATGTGGTGCATGCCTGTGACCCTGAACATCATGCCTGAACGGCATGGCATCCACGCCTGAACGGCATGTGGTGCATCGCTGAACGTCAAGTGGTGGATGCCTGTGACCCTGAACATCATGCCTGAACGGCATGGCATGGATGCCTGAACGGCATGGCCTGGATGCCTGAACGGCATGGCCTGCACGCATGAAGGGCATGGCGTGAATGTTTGAACGGCATGGCATGGACGCCCGAACGGCATGTGGTGCATGCCTGTGACCCTGAATATCATGCCTGAACGGCATGGCATCCACGCCTGAACGACATGTGGTGCATGGCTGAACGTCATGTGGTGGATGTCTGTGGCCCTGAACATCATGCCTGAACGGCATGGCATGGACGCCTGAACGGCATGGCGAGGATGCCTGAACGGCATGGCATACACGCCTGAACAGCATGGCTTGAATGTTTGAACGGCATGGCATGGACGCCTGAACATCATGTGTTGCATGCCTGTGACCCTGAACATAATGCTGGAACGGCATGTCATCCACGCTTGAACGGCATGTATTGCATGGCTAAACGTCATGTGGTGGACGCTTGTGACCCTGAACATTATGCCTGAACGGCATGGCATGGACGCCTGAACAGCATGGCGTGGACGCCTGAACGGCATGTCATCCATGCCTGAACGACATGTGGTGCATGGCTGAACGTCATGTCGTGGATACCTGTGACCCTGAAAATCATGCCTGAACGGCATGGCGTGGATGCCTGAACGGCATGGCCTGGACGCCTGAACATAATGTGGTGCATGCCTGTGACCCTGAACATCATGCCTGAACGGCATGGCATCCACGCCTGAACGGCATGTGGTGCATGGCTGAACGTCATGTGGTGGACACCGGTGACCCTGAACATCATGCCTGAACGGCATGGCATGCACGCCTCAACGGCATGGCATGCACGCCTGAACGTCATGGCTTGAATGTTTGAACGGCATGGCATGGACGCCTGAACGTCATGTGGTGCTTCCATGTGACCCTGAACTTCATGCCGGAAAGGCATGGCATCCACGCCTGAACAGCATGTTGTGCATGGCTGAACGTCATGTGGTGGACACCTGTGACCCTGAAAATAATGCCCGAACGGTATGTCATCCACGCCTGAACGGCATGTATTGCATGGCTGAACGTCATGTGGGGGATGCCTGTGACCCTGAACATCATGCCTTAACGGCATGGCGTGGACGCCTGAACGGCATGGCGTGGACGCCTGAACGGCATGGCGTGGACGCCTGAACGGCATGTCCTCCACACCTGAACGGTATGTGGCGCATCGCTGAACGTAATGTGGGGGATGCGGGTGACCCTGAACATCATGCCTGAACGGCATGGCATGGACGCCATAACGGCCTGGCGTGGATGCCTAAACGGCATGGCATGCACGCCTGAACGGCATGGCGTGAATGTTTGAACGGCATGGCTTGGACGCCTGAACGTCAAGTGGTGCATGCCTGTGACCCTGAACATCATGCCGGAACGGCATGACATCCACGCCTGAACGGCATGTGGTGCTTCGCTGAACGTCATGTGGTGGACACCTGTGACCCTGAAAATCATGCCCGAACGGCATGTCATCCACGCCTGAACAGAATGTCGTGCATGGCTGAACGTCATGTAGTGGATGCCTATGACCCTGAACATCATGCCTGAACGGCATGGCGTGGATGCCTGAACGGCATGGCATACACGCCTGAACAACATGGCTTGAATGTTTGAACGGCATGGCATGGACGCCTGAACGTCATGTGGTGCATGCCTGTGACCCTAAACATCATGCCTGAACGGCATGTCATCCACGCCTAAACAACATGTGGTGCATGGCTGAACGTCAAGTGGTGGACACCTGTGACCCTGAAAATCATGCCCGAACGGCATGTCATCCACGACGGAACATCATGTATTGCATGGCTGAACGTCATGTGGTGGATGCGTGTGACCCTGGAAATCATGCCCGAACGGCATGTCATCCACGCCTGAACATCATGTATTGCAAGGCTGAACGTCATGTGGTGGACACGTGTGACCCTGAACATCATGCTTGAACGGCATGTCGTGGACGCCTGAACGGCATGTCCTCCACGCCTGGACGGCATGTGGTGCATCGCTGAATGTCATGTAGTGGATGCCTGTGACCTTCAACATCATGCCTGAACGGCATGGCATGGACGCCTGAACGGCATGGCGTGGATGCCTGAACGGCATGGAATGCACTCCTGAACGGCATGGCGTGAATGTTGGATTGGCATGGCCTGGACGCCTGAACGTCATGTGGTGCATGCCTATGACCCTGAATATAATTCCTGAACGGCATGGCATCCACGCCTGAACGGCATGTGGTGCATGGCTGAACGTGATGTGGTGGACACCTGTGACACAGAACATCATGCTTGAACGGAATGTCATCCACACCTGAACCGCATGTCGTGCATAGCTGAACGATATGTGGTGGATGCATGTGACCCTGAACATAATGCCTGAACGGCATGGCATGGACGCCTGAACGGCATGGCGTGGATGCCTGAACGGCATGGCATACACACCTGAACAACATGGCTTGAATGTTTGAACAACATGTCATGTGGTGCATGTGTGTGACCCAAAACATCATGCCTCAACGGCATGGCATGGATGCCAGAACGTCATGTGGTGCTTGCTTGTGATCCTGAACATCATGCCGGAATGGCATGACATGGACGCCTTATCGGCATGTGGTGCATGCCTGTGACCCTGAACATCATGCGTGAACGGCATGTCATCCACACCTAAAAGGCATTTGGTGCATGGCTGAATGTCATGAGGAGGATGCGTGTGACCCAGAACATCATGCCTGAACGGCATGGCATGGACGCCTGAATGGCATGGCATGGAAGCTTGAACGGAATGGCGTGGACGCCTGAATGGCATGGCTTGGACGCCTGAACGTCATGTGGTTTATACCTGTGATCCTGAACATCATGACTGCACGGCATGGCATCCACACCTGAACGGCATGTGGTGCATGGCTGAACGTCATGTGGTGGACACCTGTGACCCTGAACATCATGCCTGAACGACATGTCCGACATGCCTGAACGGCATGTGGTGCATGGCTGAACGTCATGTGGTGGATGCCTGTGACCCAGAACATCATGCCTGAACGACATGGCATAGACGCCTGAACGGCATGGCGAGGAGGACTGAACGGCATGGCATTGACGCCTGAACGGAATGGTGTGGACGCCTGAACGGCATGGCATGGACACCTGAACGTCATGTGGTTTATGCCTGTGATCCTGAACATCATGCCTGAAAGGCATGGCATCCACGCCTGAACGGCATGTGGTGCATGGCTGAACGTCATGTGGTGGACGCCTGTGACCCTGAACATCATGCCCGAACGGCATGGCATGGACGCCTGAACGACATGGCGACGACGCCTGAACGGCATGTCATACATGGCTGAACGTCATGTGGTGCATGCGTGTGACCCTAAACATCATGCCTGAATGGCATGGTATGGACGCCAGAACGTCATGTGGTGCTTGCTTGTGATATTGAACATCATGCCGAAACGGCATGACATGGACGACTTATCGGCATGTGGTGCATGCCTCTTACCATGAACATCATTCCTGAACGGCAAGTCATCCACACCTGAACGGCATGTGGTGCATGGCTGAATGTCATGAGGTGGATGCCTGTGACCCAGAACATCATGCCTGAACGGCATGGCATGGACGCCTGAACGGCATGGCATGGAAGCCTGAACGGAATGGCGTGGACGCCTGAATGGCATGGCATGGACGCCTGAACGTCATGTGGTTTATACCTGTGATCCTGAACATCATGACTGTACGGCATGGCATCTACGCCTGAACGGCATGTGGTGCATGGCTGAACGTCATGTGGTGGACACCTGTGACCCTGAACATCATGCCTGAACGGCATGTCCTACATGCCTGAACGGAATGTCCTACAAGCCTGAACGACATGTGGTGCATGGCTGAACGTCATGTGGTGGATGCCTGTGACCCTGAACATCATGCCTGAACGGCATGGCATGGTCGCCTGAACGGCTTGGCGTGGATGCCTGAACGGCATGGCATGCACGCCTGAACGGCTTGGCTTGAATGTTTGAACGGCATGGCATGGACGGCTGAACGTCATGTGGTGCATGCCTGTGACCCTGAACATCATGCCTGAACGGCATGGCATCCACGCCTGAGCGGCATGTTCTACACGCCTGAATAGCATGTGGTGCATGGCTGAACGTCTTGTGGGGGACACCTATGACCCTGAACATCATGCCTGAATGGCATGGCATGTATGCTTGAACGGCATGGCGTGGTTGCGTGAACGGCATGTCATCCACGCCTAAACGGCATTTGGTGCATGGCTGAACGTCATGTGGTGGATGCCTGTGACCCTGAACATCGTCCCTGAACGGCATGGCATGGATGCCTGAACGGCATGGCGTGGAGGCCTGAACGGCATGGCATGCACGCCTGAACGGCATGGCTTGAATGTTTGAACGGCAGGGCATGGACTCCTGAACGTCATGTGGTGCATGCCTGTGACCCTGAACATCATGCCTGAACGGCATGGCATCCACGCCTAAGCGGCATGTGGTGCATGGCTGAACATCATGTGGTGGACGCCTGTGACCTTGAACATCATGCCTGAACGACATGGTATGGCTGCCTGAACGTCATGGCGTGGACGCCTGAACGGCATGTCATGCATTGCTAAACTTCATGTGGTGCATGCATCTGACCCGGAACATCATGCCTGAACGGCATGGCTTGGACGCATGAACTTCATGTGGTGCATGCCTGTGACTTTGAACATGATGCCAGAACGGCATGGCATGGACACCTGAACGGCATGTGGTGCATGCAAGTGACCCTGAACATGATGCTTGAACGGCATGTCAACCACCCCAAAACGGCATGTGGTGCATGGCTCAACGTCATGTGGTGGACGCCTGTGACCCTGAACATCATGCCTGAACGGCATGTTCTACACGCCTGAATAGCATGTGGTGCATGGCTGAACGTTATGTGGTGGATGCCTGTGACCCTGAACATCGTCCCTGAACGGCATGGCATGGATGCCTGAACGGCATGGCGTGGATGCCTGAACGGCATGGCATGCACGCCTGAACGGCATGGCTTGAATGTTTGAACGGCACGGCATGGACTCCTGAACGTCATGTGGTGCATGCCTGTGACCCTGAACATCATGCCTGAACGGCATGGCATCCACGCCTGAATGGCATGTGGTGCATGGCTGAACATCATGTGGTGGACGCCTGTGACCTTGAACATCATGCCTGAACGACATGGTATGGCTGCCTGAACGTCATGGCGTGGACGCCTGAACGGCATGTCATGCATTGCTAAACTTCATGTGGTGCATGCATGGACGACATGGCATGGACGACCGAATGGCATGTGGTGCATGCCTGTGACCATGAACATAATAACTGAACGGCATGGCATGGACACCTGAACGGCATGTGGTACATGGCGGAACGTCTTGTGGTGTACGCTTGTGAGCCTGAACATTATGTCTGAACGGCATGGCATGGACGCATGAACGTCATGGCGTGGACGCCTGAACGTCATGGCGTGACGCCTGAACGTCATGGCGTGGACGCCTGAACGTCATGGCGTGACGCCTGAACGGCATGTCATGCATGACAGAACGTCATGTGGTGCATGCGTTTGACCCCGAACATCATGCCTTAACGGCATTGCATGGACGCCAGAACGTCATGTGGTTCATGCCTGTGACCCTGAACCTCATGCTTGAAAGGCATGTCATCCATGCCTGAATGGCATATGGTGGATGGCTGAACTTCATGTGGTGGACGCCTGTGACCCGGAACATCATGCCTGAACGGCATGGCACGGACACCTGAACGGCATGTTATGCATGGCTGAACGTCATGTGGTGAATGCGTGTGACCCTGAACATCATACCTGAACGCAATGGAATGGACGCCTGAACGTCATGTGGTGCATGCGTGTGACCATGAACATCATGCCAGTACGGCATGGCATGGACGCCAGAACGTCGTGTGGTGTACGCCTGTGACCCTGAACATCACGCCTGAACGTCATGGCGTGGACGCTTGAACGGCATGGCGTGGACGCCTGAACGGAATGCCGTGCACGCCTGAACGGCATGGCCTGGACGCCTGAACGACATGTGGTGCATGCCTGTGACCCTGAACATCAAGCCTGAACGGCATGGCACGGACGCCTGAACGGCATGTGGTGCATGCCTGTGACCGAGAACATCAAACTTGAACGGCATGTCCTCCACGCCTGAACGGCATGTGGTGCATGGCTGAACGTCATGTGGCGGACGCCTGTGACCCTGAACATCATGAGTGAACGGCATCGCATGGATGCCTGAACGGCATGGTGTGGACGCCATAACGGCATGTCCCGCCTGGTTGAACGTCATGTGGAGCATGCGTGTGACCCTGAACATCATGCCTAAACGGCTTGGCATGGACACTAGAACTTCATGTGGTGCATGCGGGTGACGCTAAACATCATGCCTGAACGGCATGGCTTGGACACCAGAACGGCATGTGGTGCAAGCCTGTAACCCTAAACATCATACCTGAACGGTATGTCCTCCTCGCCTGAACGACATGTGGTGCACAGCAGAAATTCATGTGGTGGACGCCTGTGGCCTTGAACATCATGCCTGAACGGCGTGGCACGGACACCTAAACGACATCTCATGCACGACTGAACGTCATGTGGTGAATGCGTGTGACCCTAAACATCAATTCTGAACAGCATGGCATGGACGCTGAACAGCATGGCATGGACGCCTGAACGGCATGTCATGCAAGGCTGAACGTCATGTGGTTCATGATGTGACCCTGAACATCATGCCTGAACAGCATTGCAAAGACGCCCGAACGGCATGTGGTGCATGGCTGTGACCCTGAACATCATGCCTGAATGGCATGTCATCCACGCTTGAACGGCATGTTGTCCACTGCTGAACGTCATGTGGCGGACTCCTGTGACCCTGAATAACATGCCTGAATAGCATGGCTTGAACGCTGAACGGCATGGCGAGGACGCCTGAACGGCATGTCTTGCATGGCTGAACGTCATGTGGTGCATGCGTGTGACCCTGAACATCATGCCTGAACGGCATGGCAAGGACGCCAGAACGTCATCTGGTGCATGTGTGTGACGTTGAACCTCATGCCTGAACGGCATGGCATGAACGCCCGAACCGCTTGTGGTGCATGCCTGAACATCATGTGGTGGACGCCTGTGACCCTTAATATATTGCCTGAAAGGCATGGCATGGGCACCTGAACGGCATGTCATGCTTGGCCGAACGTCATGTGCTGAATGCGTGTGACCCAGAACATCATGCCTGAACGGCATAGCATGGAAGCCTGAACGTCATGTGGTGCATGCGTGTGACCCTGAACATTATGCCTGAACGGCATGGCATGGACGCCTGAACGTCATGTGGTTTATGCTTGTGATCCTGAACATCATGCCTGAAAGGCATGGCATCCACGCCTGAACGGCATGTGGTGCATGGCTGAACGTAATGTGGTGGACGCCTGTGACCCTGAACATCAATAGTGAACGGCATCGCATGGACGCCTGAACGGCATGGCGTGCACGCCTGAACGGCATGTCCTGCATGGCTGAACGTCATGTGGTGCATGCGTTTGACCCTGAACATCATGCCTGAACGGCATGGCATCAACGCTTGAACGGCAGGTGGTGCACGCCTGTGACCCTGAACATCATACGTGAACGGCATGTCCTCCACGCCTGAACGGCATGTGGAGCATGGCTGAACGGCATGTGGTGCATGGCTGAACGTCATGTGGTGGACGCCTGTGACCCTGAACATCATTCCTGAACGGCATGGCAAGCACGCCTAAACGGCATGGCGTGGACGCCTGAACGGCATGGCTTGGACGCCTGAACGTCATGTCCTACATGCCTGAACGTCATGTGGTGCATGCATGTGACAATGAACATCATGCCTGAACGGTATGGCATGGACGCCGGAACGTCATATATGGTGAATGCGTGTGACATTGAACATTATGCCTGAACGGCATGGCATGGACGCCGGAGCGGCTTGTGGTGCATGCCTGTAGCCCTGAACGGCATGTCATCCAAGCTGGAACAGAATGGGGTGCATGGCTGAACATCATGTGGTGGACGCCTGTGACCCTGAACATAATGCCTGAACGGCATGGCACGGACACCTGAACGGCATGTCTTGCATGGCTGAACGTCATGTGGTGAATGCGTGTGACCCTGAACATCATGCCTGAACGGCATGGCATGGACGCCTGAACATCATATGGTGCATGCGTGTCACCCATAACATCATGGCTGAACGGCATGGCATCGACGCTTAAACGGCATGTGGTGCATGGCTGAACGTATTGTGGTGGACGCCTGTGACACTGAACATCATGCCTGAACGGCATGGCATGGACGCCTGAACGGCAAGGCATGGACGCCTGAACGGCATGTCCTGCATGGCTGAACGTCATGTGGTGCATGCGTGTGACGCTAAATTTCTTGCCAGACCGGAATGGCATGGACGCCCGAACGGCTTGTGGTGCATGCTTGTAACCCTGAACATAATGCCTGAACGGCATGTTATCCACGCCTGAACGGCATGTGGTGCATGGCTAAACTTCATGTGGTGGACGCCTGTGACACTGAACATCATGCCTGAACGGCATGGCACGGACACCTGAACGGCATGTCAGGCATGGCTGAACGCCATGTGGTGGACGCCTGTGACCCTGAACATCATGCCTGAACGGCATGGCATGGAAGCCTGAACGTCATGTGGTGCATGCCTGTGACCCTGAACATCATGCCTGAACGGCATGGCAAGGACGCCTCAACGGCATGTGGTGCATGCCTATGACCCAGAACATCAAACTTGAACGGCATGTCCTCCATGCCTGAACGGCATGTGGTGCATGCCAGAACGTCATGTGGCGGACGCCTGTGACCTTGAACATCATTAGTGAACGTCATCGCATGGACCCCAGAACGGCATGTCGTGGACGCCTGAACGGCATGTCCTGCATGGCTGAATGTCATATAGTGCATGCGTGTGTCCCTGAACACAATGCATGAACGGCATGGCATGGACGCATGAACGGCATGTGGTGCATGCGTGGGACGCTGAACATCATGCCGAAACGGCAATGCTTGGACGCCAGAACGGCTTGTGGTGCAAGCCTGTAACCCTAAACATTTTGCCTGAACGGCATGTCATCCACGCCTGAACGGCATGTGGTGCATGGCACGGACACCTGAACGTCATGTCATGCATGCCCGAACGTCATGTGTTGAGTGCGTGTGACCCTGAACATCATGCCTGAACGACATGGCATCGACGCCTGAACGTCATGTGGTGCATGAGTGTGACCCTGAACAACATGCCTGAACAGCATGTGGTGCGTGCCGATCACCCTGATCATCATACTTGAACGGCATGTCATCCACGCCTGAACGGCATGTGGTGCATGTCACGGACACCTGAACGTCATGTCATGAATGCTCGAACGTCATGTGGTGAGTGCGTATGACCCTGAACATCATGCCTGAACGGCATGGCATGGACGCCTGAACGGCAAGGCGTGGACGCCTGAACGGCATGGCGTGGACACGAGAATGTCATGTGGTGCATGCGTGCGACACAGAACATCATTCCTGAATTGCATGGCTTGGACGCCAGAACGGCATGTGGTGCAAGCCTGTAACCCTAAACATCATGCCTGAACGGCATGTCATCCACGCCTGAACGCTATGTGGTGCATGGCATAGACACTTGAACGTCATGTCATGCATGCCAGAACGTCATGTGGTGAGTGCGTGTGACCCTGACATCATGCCTGAACGGCATGGCATGGATGCCTGAACGTCATGTGGTGCATGAGTGTGACCCTGAACAACATGCCTGAACAGCATGTGGTGCGAGCCTGTAACCATGATCATCATACTTGAACGACATGTCCTACACGCCAGAACGGCATGTGGTGCACGGCTGAACGTCATGTGGTGGACGCCTGTGACCCTGAACATCACACCTGAACGGCATGGAATGGACGCCTGAACGGCAAGGCGTGGACGCCTGAACGGCATGGCATGGACGCGAGAACGTCATGTGTTGCATGCGTGTGGCGCTGAACATCATGCCTGAACGGCATGGCTTGGACGCCAGAACGGCATGTGGTGCAAGCCTGTAACCCTAAACATCATGACTGAATGAAATGTCCTCCACGCCTGAACGGCATGTGGTGCATAGCAGAACATCATGTGGTGGACGCCTGTGGCCCTAAACATCATGCCTGAACGGCGTGGCACGGACACCTGAACGACATCTCATGCATGGCTGAACGTCATGTGGTAAATGCGTGTGACCCTGAAAATCATACCTGAACGGCATGGCATGGACGCTGAACGGCATGGCATGGACGCCTAAACGGCATGTCATGCTAGGCTGAACATCATGCGGTGCATGTGTGTGAACTTAAATATCATGCATCAACGTCATGGCATGGACGCCAGAACGTCATGTGGTGCATGATGTGACCCTGAACATCATGCCTGAACGGCATGGCATGCACGCCTATACGGCATGGCGTGGACGCCTGAACGGCATGGCGTGGACGCTTGAACGTCATGTCCAGCATGGCGGAACGTCATGTGGTGCATGCGTGTGACCAAGAACATCATGTCTGAACGGTATGGCATGGACGCCAGAACGTCATTTGGTGCATGCTTGTGACCATGAACATCATGCCTGTACGGCATGGCATGGACGCCTGAACGGCATTTGGTGCATGCCTGTGACACTGAATATCATGCCTGAACGGCATGTCATCCACGCCTGAACGGCATGTGGTGCATGGCTGAACGTCATGTGGTGGACGCCCGTGACCCTGAACAACATGCCTGAACGGCATGGCATTCATGGCTGAACGTCGTGTGGTGCATGCCTGTGACCCTGAACGTCATGCCTAAACGGCATGGCATGGACGCCTGAACGGCATGTGGTGCATGGCTGAACGTCATGAAATGAAGGTCTGAACGACATGGCATGAACGCCTAAACGTCATGTGGTTCATGCGTGTGACCCTGAACATCATGCCTGAACGGCATAGCATTGACGCCTAAATGTCATATG
The DNA here is from genome assembly GCA_037678475.1 of x Bolboschoenoplectus mariqueter. Lineage (NCBI taxonomy): Eukaryota > Viridiplantae > Streptophyta > Magnoliopsida > Poales > Cyperaceae > x Bolboschoenoplectus > x Bolboschoenoplectus mariqueter. The sequence continues at coordinate 4,500,062 of CM075233.1, read as the reverse complement.
GTGCATATCTGAACTGCATATCATGAATGTCTGAACGGCATGTCATGCATGGCTGAATGTCATGTGGTGCATGCGTGTCGCCCTGAACATCATGCCTGAACGGCATGGCATGGACGCCAGAACGTCATGTCGCGCATGCTGTGACCCTGAACTTCATGCCTGAACGGCATGGCATTGATGCCTGAACGGCATGTCATCCACGCCTGAACGGCATGCGGTGCATGGCTGAACGTCATGTGGTGGACGCCGATATCCCTGAACATCATGCCTGAACGGCATGGCACGGACGCCTAAACGGCATGGTGTGGACACCTGAACATCATGCCTGAACGGCATCGTACGGATGCCTGAATGGCAAGTTGTGCATGCCTATGATCCTGAACATCATGCTTGAACGGCATGTACTCCACGCCTGAACGGCATGTGGTGCATGGCTGAACGTCATGTGGTGAACGCCTGTGACCCTGAACAACATGCCTGAACGGCATGGCAAGCATGACTGAACGTCATGTGGCGCAAGCCTGTGACCCTGAACATCATGCCTGAATGGCATGTGGTGCATGGCTGAACGTCATGTGGTGGACGCCGATGACCCTGAACATCGTGCCTGAACGGCATGGCATGGACGCCTGAACGGGATTTGGTGCATGCCTGTGACACTGAATATCATGCCTGAACGGCATGTCATCCACGCCTGAACGGCATGTGGTGCATGGCTGAACGTCATGTGGTGGACGCCCGTGACCCTGAACAACATGCCTGAACGGCATGGCATTCATGGCTGAACGTCGTGTGGTGCATTCCTGTGACCCTGAACGTCATGCCTGAACGGCATGGCATGGACGCCTGAACGGCATGTGGTGCATGGTTGAACGTCATGAAATGAAGGTCTGAACGACATGGCATGGACGCCTAAACGTCATGTGGTGCATGCGTGTGACCCTGAACATCATGCCTGAACGGCATAGCATTGACGCCTAAATGTCATATGGTGCATATCTGAACTTCATATCATGAATGTCTGAACGGCATGTCATGCATGGCTCAACGTCATGTGATGCATGCGTGTCGCCCTGAACATCATGCCTGAACGGCATGTCATGGACGCCAGAACGTCATGTCGCGCATGCTGTGACCCTGAACTTCATGCCTGAACGGCATGGCATGGATGCCTGAACGGCAAGTGCTGCATGCCTGTGACCCTGAACATCATGCCTGAACGACATGTCATCCACGCCTGAACGGCATGTGGTGCACGGTTGAACGTCATGTGGTGGACGCCGATGACCCTGAACATCATGCCTGAACGGCATGTGGTGCATGCTTGTGACCCTGAACATCATGCCTGAACGGCATCGCATGGACGCCTGAACGGCCAGTGGTGCATGCCTATGATCCTGAACATCATGCTTGAACGGCATGTCCTCCACGCCTGAACGGCATGTGGTGCATGGCTCAACGTCATGTAGTGGACGCCTGTGAACCTGAACAACATGCCTGAACGGCATGGCAAGCATGACTTAACGTCATGTGGTGCATGCCTGTGACCCTGAACATCATGCCTGAATGGCATGGCATGGACGCCTAAATGTCATGTGGTGCATGCGTGTGACCCTGATCATCATGCCTGAACGGCATGGCACTAACGCCTAAACGACATATGGTGCACCTCTGAACGGCATGTCATGAATGTTTGAACGGCATGTTATGCATGGCTGAACGTCATGTGGTGCATATCTGTGACCTAAAACAACATGCCTGAACGACATCGCATCGACGCCAAAATGTCATGTGGTGCATGCTTGTGACCCTGAACATCTTGCCTGAACGGCATCACATGGACGCCTGAACAGCAAGTGGTCCATGCCTATGACCCTGAACATCATGCTTGAACGGCATGTCATCCACGCCTGAACGGCATGTGGTGCATGGCTGAACGTCATGTGGTGGACGCCTTTGACCCTGAACAACATGCCTCAACGGCATGGCATGCATCGCTGAACGGCATGTCATCCACACGTGAACGGCATGTGATGCATGGCTGAACGTCATGTCATCAAGGTCTGAACGGCATGGCATGGACGCCTGAACGGCATGTGGTGCATGCTTCAAACCCTGAACATCATGCCTGAACGGCATGGCACTGACGCCTAAACGGCATATGGTGTATCTCTGAACGGCATGTCAAGAATGTCTGAAAGGCATGGCTTGCACGCCTGAACTAAGTGGCGTTGATGCATGAACGGCATGTGGTGCACGCGTGTGGCCCTGAACATAATGCCTGAACGGCATGGCATGGATGCCTGAACGGCATGTGGTGCATGCTTGTGACCCTGAACATCATGCCTGAACGGCAAGTGGTGCATGCCTCTGACCCTGAACATCATGCTTGAACGGCATGTCATCCACGCCTGAACGGCATGTGGTGCATGGCTGAACGTCATATGGTGGACGCCTGTGACCCGGAACAACATGCCTGAACGGCATGGCATGCACGGTTGAACGTCATGTGGTGCATGCCTGTGACCCTGAACATCATGCCTGAATGGCATGGCACGGACGCCTGAACGGCATGTGGTGCATGGTTGAACGTCATGTCATGAAGGTCTGAACGGCATGGCACGGACGCCTAAACGTCATGTGGTACATGCGTGTGACCCTGAACATCATGCCTGAACGGCTTGGCACTAACGCCTAAACGGCATATGGTGCATCTCTGAACGGCATGTCATGAATGTATGAACGGCATGTGGTGCATGGCTGAACGTCATGTGGTGCATGCCTATGACCCTGAACATCATGCTTGAACAGCATGTCATCCACGCCTGAACGGCATGTGGTGCATGGCTGAACGTCATGTGGTGGACGCCTGTGACCCTGAACATCATGCCTAAACGACAAGGCACTGACGCCTAAACGGCATATGGTGTATCTCTGAACGGCATGTCATGAATGTCTGAACGGCATGGCTTGCACGCCTGAACTGCATGGCGTGGATGCCTAAACAGCATGTCATGCATGGCTTAATGTCATGTGATGCATGCATGTGGCCCTGAACATCATGCCTGAACGGCATGGCATGAACGCCAGAACGTCATGGTGTGCACGCTTGTGACCCTGAACATCATGCATAAACGGCATGGCATGTACGCCTGAACGGCATGGCGTGGACGCCTGAACGGCATGTCATCCACGCCTACACGGCATGTGGTGCATGGCTGAACGTCATGTGATGGACGTCTACGACCCTGAACATCATGCCTGAACGGCATGGCATGGACACTTGAACGGCATGGCGTGGAGGCCTGAACGGCATGGCATGGACGCCTGGACGGCATGGGAAGGAGTCCTGAACGGCATGGCCTCGACGCCTGAACGGAATGGCGTGGACGCCTGAACGACATGGCATGGACGCCTGAACGGAATGGCGTGGATGCCTGAACGGCATGGCATGGACGCCTGAACGTCATGTGGTTTATGCCTGTGATCCTGAACATAATGCCTGAACGGCAGGTTCTACATGCCTGAACAGCATGTGATGCATGGCTGAACGTTATGTGGTGGACACCTGTGACCCTGAAAATCATGCCCGAACGACATTTCATCCACACCTGAACGGCATGTATTGCATCGCTGAACGTCATGTGGTGGATGCTTGTGACTCTGAACATCATGCCTGAACAGCATGCCATGGACGCCTGAACGGCATGGCGTGGACGCCTGAACGGCATGGCATGCACGCCTGAACGGCATGTGGTTTAGGCATGTGATCCTGAACATAATGCCTGAACGACATGGCATCCACGCCTCAACGGCATGTGGTGCATGGCTGAACGTCATGTGGTGGACGCCTGTGACCCTGAACATCATTCCTGAACGGCATGTCCTACACGCCTGAACGGCATGTGGTCCATGGCTCAACGTCGTGTGGTGGACGCCAGTGACCCAGAACATCATGCCTGAACGGCATGGCGGGGACGCCTGAACGGCATGGCATGGACGCCTGAACGTCATGTGGTGCTTCCCTGTGACCCTTAACGTCATGCCGTTCAGGCATGGCATCCACGCCTGAACGGCATGTGGTGCATGGCTGAACGTGATGTGGTGGACACCTATGACACTGCACATCATGCTTGAAGGGCATGTCATCCACGCCTGAACAGCATGTCGTGCATGGCTGAACGTCATGTGGTGGATGCCTATGACCCAGAACATCATGCCTGAACGGCAAGGCATGGACACCTGAACGGCATGGCATGGATGCCTGAACGGCATGGCGTGGATGCCTGAACGGCATGGCGTGGATGCCTGAACGGCATGGCGTGGATGCCTGAACGGCATGGCGTGGATGCCTGAACGGCATGGCGTGGACGCCTGAACGGCATGGCGTGGACGCCTGAACGGCATGGCGTTGATGCCTGAACTGCATGGCGTGGACGCCTGAACGGCATGGCCTGGACGCCTGAACGTCATGTGGTGCATGCCTATGACCCTGAACATCATGCCTGAACGGCATGGCATCCACACCTGAACGGCATGTGGTGCATGGCTGCACGTCATGTGGTGGACACCTGTGACCCTGAACATCATGCCTGAACAGCATGTCATCCACGCTTGAACGGCATGTCGTGCATGGCTGAACGTCATGTGGTGGACACCTGTGACCCTGAACATCATGCATGAACGGCATGTCCTACACGACTGAACGGCATGTCCTACACGCCTGAACAGCATGTGGTGCATGGCTGAACGTCATTTGGTGGATGCCTGTGACCCTGAACATCATTCCTGAACGGCATGTCCTACACGCCTGAACGGCATGTGGTGGACGCCTGTGACCCTGAACATCATGCCTGAACGGTATGGCATGGACGCCTGAACGGCATAGTATGGACACCTGAACGGAATGGCGTGGACGCCTGAACGGCATGGCATGGACGCCTGAACGTCATGTGGTTTAGGCATGTGATCCTGAACATTATGCCTGAACGGCATGGCATCCACGCCTCAACGGCATGTGGTGCATGGCTGAACGTCATGTGGTGGACGCCTGTGACCCTAAACATCATTCCTGAACGGCATGTCCTACACGCCTGAACGGCATGTGGTGGACGCCTGTGACCCTGAACATCATGCCTAAACGGTATGGCATGGACGCCTGAACGGCATGGCGGGGACGCCTGAACGGCATGGCAAGGACGCCTGAACGTAATCTGGTGCTTCCCTGTGACCCTTAACATCATGCCGGAAACGCATGGCATCCACGCCAGAACAGCATGGGGTGCTTGGCTGAACGTCATGTGGTGGACACCAGTGACCCTAAAAATCATGCCCGAACGACATTTCATCCACACCTGAACGACATGTATTGCATCGCTGAAAGTCATGTGGTGGATGTCTGTGACCCTGAACATCATGCCTGAACAGCATGCCATGGACGCCTGAATGGCATGGCGTGGATGCCTGAACGGCATGGCCTGCTAGCCTGAACGGCATGGCATGCACGCCGGAACAGCATGGCGTGCACGCCTGAACGGCATGGCGTGCACGCCTGAACGGCATGGCGTGCATGTTTGAACGGCATGGCCTGGACGCCTGAAAGTCACGTGGTTCATGCCTGTGACCCTGAACGTCATGCCTGAACGGCATGGCATCCACGCCTGAACGGCAAGTGGTGCATGGCTGAACGTGATGTGGTGGACACTTGTGACACTGAACATCATGCTTGAAGGGCATGTCATCCACGCCTGAACAGCATGTCGTGCATGGCTGAACGTCATGTGGTGGATGCCTGTGACCCTGAACATCATGCCTGAAGGGCAAGGCATGGACGCCTGAACGACATGGCGTGGAGGCCTAAACGGCATGCCGTGGACGCCTGAACGGCATGCCGTGGACGCCTGAACTGCATGGCGTGGACGCGTGAACGGCATAGCCTGGACGCCTCAACGTCATGTGGTGCATGCCTGTGACCCTGAACATCATGCCTGATCGGCATGGCATCCACGCCTGAACGGCATGTGGTGCATGGCTGAACGTGATGTGGTGGACACCTATGACACTGAACATCATGCTTGAAGGGCATGTCATCCACGCCTGAACGGCATGTCGTGCATGGCTGAACGTCATGTGGTGGATGCCTGTGACCCTGAACATCATGCCTGAGCGGCAAGGCATGGACGCCTGAACGGCATGGCGTGGATGCCTGAACGGCATGGCGTGGACGCCTAAACGGCATGGCGTGGACGCCTGAACTGCTTGGCGTGGACGCCTGAACGGCATGTGGTCCATGCTTGTGACCCTGAACATGATGCCTGAACGGCATGGCATCCACGCCTGAACGGCATGTCATCCAAGCTTGAACGGCATGTCGTGCATGGCTGAACGTCATGTGGTGGATGCCTGTGACCCTGAACATCATGCCTGAAGGGCAAGGCATGGACGCCTGAACGACATGGCGTGGAGGCCTAAACGGCATACCGTGGACGCCTGAACGGCATGGCGTGGACGCCTGAACTGGATGGCGTGGACGCCTGAACGGCATAGCCTGGACGCCTCAACGTCATGTGGTGCATGCCTGTGACCCTGAACATCATGCCTGATCGGCATGGCATCCACGCCTGAACGGCATGTGGTGCATGGCTGAACGTGATGTGGTGGACACCTGTGACACTGAACATCATGCTTGAAGGGCATGTCATCCACGCCTGAACGGCATGTCATCCACGCCTTAACGGCATGTCGTGCATGGCTGAACGTCATGTGGTGGATGCCTGTGACCCTGAACATCATGCCTAAACGGCAAGGCATGGACGCCTGAACGGCATAGCGTGGACGCCTGAACGGCATGGCGTGGACGCCTGAACGGCATGGCGTGGACGCCTGAACGGCATGGCGTAGACGCCTGAACTGCTTGGCGTGGACGCCTGAACGGCATGTGGTCCATGCCTGTGACCCTGAAAATGATGCCTGAACGGCATGGCATCCACGCCTGAACGGCATGTCATCCAAGCTTGAACGGCATGTCGTGCATGGCTGAACGTCATGTGGTGGATGCTTGTGACCCTGAACATCATTCCTGAACGGCATGGCATGGACGCCTGAACGGTATGGCGTGGACGCCTGAACGGAATGGCGTGGACGCCTGAACGGCATGTGGTGCATGGCTGAACGTCATGTGGTGCATCCCTGTTACCCTGAACATCATGCCGGAAAGGCATGGCATCCACGCCTGAACGGCTTGTGGTGCATGGCTGAACGTCATTTGGTGGACACCTTTGACCCTGAAAATAATGCCCGAACGGTATGTCCTACACGCCTGAACGACATGTGGTGCATGGCTGAACGTCATGTGGTGGACGCCTGTGACCCTGAACATCAATCTTGAACGGCATGGCATGTACGCCTGAACGGCATGGCGTGGTCGCCTGAACGGCATGTCATCCACGCCTGAACTGCATGTGGTGCATCGCTGAACGTCATGTGATAGATGCCTGTGACACTGAACATCATGCCTGAACGGCATGGCATGGACACCTGAACGGCATGTGGTGCATGCGTGTGACCCTAAACATCATGCCTGAACGGCAGGGCATGGACGCGAGAACGTCATGTGGTGCTTGCTTTTGATCCTGAACATCATGCCGGAACGGCATGACATGGACGCCTTATCGGCATGTGGTGCATGCCTCTGACCATGAACATCTTGCCTGAACGGCATGGCATCCACACCTGAACGGCATGTGGTGCATGGCTGAACGTCATGTGGTGGATGCCTTTGACCCAGAACATCATGCCTAAACGGCATGGCATGGATGCCTGAACGGCATGGCATGGAAGCCTGAACGGAATCGCATGGACGCCTGAACGTCATGTGGTTTATGCCTGTGATCCGGAACATCATGCCTGTACGGCATGGCATCCACGCCTGAACGGCATGTGGTGCATGGCGGAACGTCATGTGGTGGACACCTGTGACCCTGAACATCATGCCTGAACGGCATGTCCTACACACCTGAACGGCATGTGGTGCATGGCTGAACGTCATGTGGTGGATGCCTGTGACCCTGAACATCATGCCTGAAGGGCAAGGCATGGACGCCTGAACGACATGGCGTGGAGGCCTAAACGGCATGCCGTGGACGCCTGAACGGCATGCCGTGGACGCCTGAACGGCATGGCGTGGACGCCTGAACTGGATGGCGTGGACGCCTGAACGGCATAGCCTGGACGCCTCAACGTCATGTGGTGCATGCCTGTGACCCTGAACATCATGCCTGATCGGCATGGCATCCACGCCTGAACGGCATGTGGTGCATGGCTGAACGTGATGTGGTGGATACCTGTGACACTGAACATCATGCTTGAAGGGCATGTCATCCACGCCTGAACGGCATGTCATCCACGCCTTAACGGCATGTCGTGCATGGCTGAACGTCATGTGGTGGATGCCTGTGACCCTGAACATCATGCCTGAACGGCATGGCATGGTCGCCTGAACGGCATGGCGTGGATGCCTGAACGGCATGGCCTGCACGCCTGAACGGCATGGATTAAATGTTTGAACGGCATGGCATGGACGCCTGAACGTCATTTGGTGGACACCTTTGACCCTGAAAATAATGCCCGAACGGTATGTCCTACACGCCTGAACGACATGTGGTGCATGGCTGAACGTCATGTGGTGGACGCCTGTGACCCTGAACATCAATCTTGAACGGCATGGCATGTACGCCTGAACGGCATGTCGTGCATGGCTGAACGTCATGTGGTTGATGCCTGTGACCCTGAACAACATGCCTGAACAGCATGGCATGGACGACAGAACGTCATGTGGTGCTTGCTTGTGATCCTGAACATAATGCCGGAACGACATGACATGGACGACTTATCGGCATGTGGTGCATGCCTGTGACCCTGAACTTCATGCCTCAACGGCATGTCATCCACAAATGAACGGCATGTGGTGCATGGCTGAACGTCATGTGGTGAACGGCATGGCTGAACGTCATGTGGTGGACACCCAGAACATCATGCCTGAACGGCATGGCATGGACGCCTGAACGGCATGGCGAGGATGCCTGAACGGCATGGCATCGACACCTGAACGGAATGGCGTGGACGCCTGATCGGCATGGCATGGACGCCTGAACGTCATGTGGTTTATGCTTGTGATCCTGAACATAATGCCTGAACGGTATGGCATCCACGCCTGAACGGCATGTGGTGCATGGCTGAACGTCAAGTGGTGGACGCCTGTGACCCTGAACATCATGCCTGAACGGCATGTGGTGCATGGCTGAACGTCTTGTGGGGGACACAAGTGACCCTGAACATTATGCCTGAATGGCATGGCATGTACGCTTGAACGGCATGTCATCCACGCCTGAACCGCATTTCGTGCATGGCTGAACGTCATGTGGTGGATGCCTATGACCCTGAACATCGTGCCTGAACGGCATGGCATGGACGCCTGAACGGCATGGCGTGGACGCCTGAACGGCATGGCATGGACGCCTGAACGGAATGGCTTGGACGCCCGAACGGCTTGTGGTGCATGCTTGTAACCCTGAACATAATGCCCGAACGGCATGTCATCCACGCCTGAACGGCATTTGTTGCATGGCTGAACTTCATGTGGTGGACGCCTGTGACACTGAACATCATGCCTGAACGGCATGGCACGGACACCTGAACGGCATGTCAGGCATGGCTGAACGTCATGTGGTGGACGCTTGTGACCATGAACATCAAGCCTGAACGGCAGGGCATGGAAGCCTGAACTTCATGTGGTGGACGCCTGTGACCCTGAACATCACACCTTAACGGCATGGCATGGACGCCTAAACGGCAAGGCGTGGACGCCAGAACAACATGGCATGGACGCGAGAACGTCATGTGGTGCATGCGTGTGGCGCTGAACATCATGCCTGAACGGCATGGCTAGGACGCCAGAACGGCATGTGGTGCAAGCCTGTAACCCTAAACATCATGCCTGAACGGCATGTCCTCCACGCCTGAATGGCATGTGGTGCATAGTAGAACTTCATGTGGTGGACGCCTGTGGCCCTGAACATCATGCCTGAACGGCATGGCACGGACACCTGAACGACATCTCATGCATGGCTGAACGTCATGTGGTGAATGCGTGTGACCTTGAACATCATGCCTGAACGGCATGGCATGGACGCCAGAACTTCATATGGTGAATGCGAGGGACACTGAACATTATGCCTGAAAGTCATGGCATGGACGCCCGAACGGCTTGTGGTGCAGGACTGTATCTCTGAAAATCAGGCCTGAATGGCATGTCCTCCACGCCTGAACGGCATGTGGTGCATGGCTGAACGTCATGTGGTGGACGCCTGTGACCCTGAACATAATGCCTGAACGGCATGGCACGGACACCTGAACGGCATGTCCTGCATGGGCGAACGTCATGTGGTGAATGCGTGTGACCCTGAACATCATGCCTGAACGGCATGGCATGCACGCCTGAACGTCATGTGGTGCATGCGTGTCACCCTTAACATCATGCCTGAACAGCATGGCATCAACGCTTGAACGGCATGTGGTGCACACCTGTGACCCTGAACATCATTCTTGAACTGCATGTCCTCCACGCCTGAACGGCATGTGGTGCATGCCTGAACGTCATGTGGTGGACGCCTGTGATCCTGAAAATCATGCCTGAACGGCATGGCATGGACTCCTGAACGGCATGGCGTGGACGCCTAAACAGCATGGCGTGGACGCCTAAACAGCATGGCGTGGACGCCTGAACGGCATGTCTTGCTTGGCTGAACGTCATGGGGTGCATGCGTGTGACCCTGAACATCATGCCTGAACGGCATGGCATGGACGCCTGAACGACATGTGGTGCATGCCTGTGACCCTGAACATCATACTTGAACGGCATGTCCTCCACGCCGGAACGGCATGTGGTGCATGGCTGAACGTAATGTGGTGGATGCCTGTGACCCTGAACATCATGCCAGAACGGCATGGCATGGACGCCTGAACGGCAAGTCATGGACGCCTGAACGACATGTCCTGCATGGCTGAACGTCATGTGGTGCATGCGTGTGACGCTGAATATCATGCTAGAACGGAATGGCTTGGACTCCAGAACGTCATATGGTGAATGCGTGTGACACTGAACATTATGCCTGAACGGCATGGCATGGACCCCCGAACGGCATGTGGTGCATGCCTGTGACCCCAAACATCATGCCTGAACGGCATGTCATCCACGCCTGAACGGCATGTGGTGCATGGCTGAACGTCATGTGGTGGACGCTTGTGACCCTGAACATCATGACTGAACGGCATTGCTTGGAGGCCTGAACGGCATGGGGTGGACGCCTGAATGGCATGTCATGCATGGCTGAACGTCATTTGGTGCATGCGTTTGACCATGAACATCATGCTTGTACGGCATGGCATGGACGCCAGAACGTCATGTGGTGCATGCATGTAACACTGAACATCATGCGTGAACGGCATGTCATCCACGCCTGAACGGTATGTGCAGCATGGCTAAACGTCATGTGGTGTACGCCTGTGACCCCGAACATCATGCCTGAACGGCATGGCATGGACGCCTGAACGGCATGGTGTGGACGCCTAAACAGCATGGCGTTGACGCCTGAACGGCATGTCTTGCATGGCTGAACGTCATGCGTTTGACCATGAACATCATGCTTGTACTGCATGGCATGGACGCCAGAACGTCATGTGGTGCATGCCTGTAACACTGAACATCATGCCTGAACGGCATGTCATCCACGCCTGAACGGTATGTGCAGCATGGCTAAACATCATGTGGTGGACGCCTGTGATCCTGAAAATCATGCCTGAACGTCATGTGGTGGACGCCTGTGACCCTGAACATCATGACTGAACTGCATTGCTTGGAGGCCTGAACGGCATGGGGTGGACGCCTGAATGGCATGTCATGCATGGCTGTGACCCTGAACGTCATGTGGTGCATGCTATGACCCTGAACATCAAGCCTGAACTGCATGGCATTGACGCCTGAACGGCATGTGGTGCATGCTTGTGACCCTGAACATCATGCCTGAACGGCATGTGGTGCATGGCTGAACGTCATGTGGTGGACGCCTGTGACCCTGAACAACATGCCTGAACGGCATGGCATGCATGGTTGAACGTCATGTGGTGCATGCCTGTGACCTTGAACATCATGCCTGAACGGCATGGCAAGCATGGCTGAACGTCATGTGGTGCATGCTTGTGACCCTGAACATCATGCCTGAATGGTATGGCATGGACGCCTAAATGTCATGTGGTGCATGCGTGTGACCCAGATCATCATGCCTGAACGGAATGGCTCTGACGCCTAAACGGCATATGGTGCATCTCTGAACGGCATGTCATGAATGTTTGAACGGCATGTCATACATGGCTGAACGTCATGTGGTGCATACCTGTGACCCTAAACATCATGCCTGAACGGCATCGCATGGATGCCAGAACGTCATGTGGTGCGTGCTTGTGACCTAGAACATCATGCCTAAACGGCATCGCATGGACGCCCGAACGGCAAGTGGTACATGCCTATAACCCTGAACATCATGCTTGAACGGCATTTCATCCACGCCTCAACGGCATGTGGTGCATGGATGAACGTCATGTGGTGCATGCCTGTGACCCTGAACATCATGCCTGAACGGCATGGCATGGACGCCTGAACGGCATGTGGTGCATGGCTGAACGTCATGTCTTGAAGGTCTGAATGGCATGGCATGGACGCCTCAGTGTAATGTGGTGCATGCGTGTGACCCTGATCATCATGCCTGAACGGCATGGCACTGACGCCTAAACGGCATATGGTGCATCTCTAAACGGCATGTCATGAATGTTTGACCGGCATGTCATGCATGGCTGAACGTCATGTGGTGCATACCTGTGACCCTAAACACCATGCCTGAACGGCATCGCATGTACGCCAGAACGTCATGTGGTGCGTGCTTGTGACCTAGAACATCATGCCTAAACGGCATCGGATGGACGCCTGAACGGCAAGTGGTACATGCCTATAACCCTGAACGTCATGCTTGAACGGCATTTCATCCACGCCTCAACGGCATGTGGTGCATGGCTGAACGTCATGTGGTGGACGCCTGTGACCCTGAACAACATGCCTGAACGGCATGGCAAGCATGGCTGAACGTCATGTGGTGCATGCCTGTGACCCTGAACATCATGCCTGAACGGCATGGCATGGACGCCTAAACGGCATGTGGTGCATGGCTGAACGTCATGTCATGAAGGTCTGAATGGCATGGCATGGACGCCTCAATGTAATGTGGTGCATGCGTGTGACCCTGATCATCATTCCTGAACGGCATGGCACTGACGCCTAAACGGCATATGGTGCATCTCTGAACGGCATGTCATGAATGTTTGACCGGCATGTCATGCATGGCTGAACGTCATGTGGTGCATACCTGTGACCCTAAACACCATGCCTGAACGGCATCGCATGTACGCCTGAACGACAAGTGGTACATGCCTATGACCCTGAACATCATGCTTGAACGGCATGTCATCCACGCCTGAACGGCATGTGGTGCATGGCTGAACGTCATGTGGTGGACGCCTTTGGCCCTGAACAACATGCCTGAACGGCATGGCATGCATGGCTGAACGGCATGTCATCCACACGTGAACGGCATGTGATGCATGGCTGAACGTCATGTCATGAAGGTCTGAACGGCAAGGCATGGACGCCTGAATGGCATGTCATGCATTCTTGTGACCCTGAACATCATGCCTGAACGGCATTGCACTGACGCCTAAACGGCAAATGGTGTATCTCTGAACGGCATGTCAAGAATGTCTGAAAGGCATGGCTTGCACGCCTGAACGGCATGTCATGCGTGGCTTAACATCATGTGGTGCACGCGTGTGGCCCTGAACATCATGCCTGAAAAGCATGGCATGGACGCCAGAACGTCATGTGGTCCATGCTGTGACCCTGAACATCATGCTGGAACGGCATGGCATGAACGCCAGAACGGCATGTGGTGCATGCTTGTGACCTTGAAAATCATGCCTGAACGGCAAGTCATCCACGCCTGAACGGCATGTGGTGCATGGCTGAACGTCATGTGGTGGACGCCTGTGACCCTGAACAACATGCCTGAACGACATGGCATGCATGGATGAACGTCATGTGGTGCATGCCTGTGACCCTGAACATGATGCCAGAACGGCATGGCATGGAGGCTTAAACGTCATGTGGTGCTTGCGTGTGACCCTGAACATCATGCCTGAACGGCATGGCATTGACGCCTTAACGTCATATGGGGCATATCTGATGGGCATTTCATGAATGTCTGAACGGCATGTCATGAATGGCTGAACGTCATGTAGTGCATCCGCGTGGCCCTGAACATCATGCCTGAACGGAATAGCATGGACGCCAGAACGTTATGTGGTGCATGCTGTGACCCTGAACTTCATGCTTGAACGGCATGGCATGGACGCCTGAACGGCATGTGGTGCATGCCTGTGACCCTGAACATCATGCCTGAACGGCATGTCATGCACGCCTGAATGGCATGTGGTGCATGGCGGAACGTCTTGTGGTGGACGCCGATGACCCTGAACATCATGCCTGAACGGCATGGCATGGACGCCTGAACGGCATGGTGTGGACGCCTGAACGGAATGGCATGGAGGCCTGAACGGCATGTGGTGCATGCTTGTGACCCTGAACATCATGCCTGAACGGCATCGCATGGACGCCTGAACGGCAAGTGGTGCATGCCTCTGACCCTGAACATCATGCTTGAACGGCATGTCAACCACGCCTGAACGGCATGTGGTGCATGGCTGAACGTCATGTGGTGGACGCCTGTGACCCTGAACAACATGCCTGAACGGCATGGCATGCATGGCTGAACGTCATGTGCTGCATGCCTGTGACCCTGAACATCATGCCTGAACGGCATGGCACGGACGCCTGAACGGCATGGGGTGCATGGTGGAACGTCATGTCATGAAGGTCTGAACGGCATGGCATGGACGCCAAAACGTCATGTGGTGCATGCGTGTGACCCTGAACATCATGCCTGAACGGCTTGGCACTAACGCCTAAACAGCATATGGTGCATCTCTGAACGGCATGTCTTGAATGTCTGAACGTCATGTGGTGCATGCCTATGACCCTGAACATCATGCTTGAACGGCATTGCATCCACGCCTGAATGGCATGTGGTGCATGGCTGAATGTCATGTGGTGGACGCCTGTGACCCTGAACAACATGCCTGAATGGCATGGCATGCATGGCTGAACGTCATGTGGTACATGCCTGTGACCCTGAACATCATGCCTTAACGACATGGCATGGACGCCTGAACGGCATGTGGTGCATGGTTGAACGTCATGTGGTGGACGCCTGTGACCCTGAACAACATGCCTGAACGTCATGTGGTGCATGCCTATGAACCTGAACATCATGCCTGAACGGCATGGCAGGGACGTCTGAACGGCATGTGGTGCATGGCTGAATGTCATGTCATGAAGGCTGAATGGCATGGCATGGACGCCTGAACGGCATGTGGTGCATGCCTGAACCTTGAACATCATGCCTGAACGGCATGTCATGCACGCCTGAACGGCATGTGGTGCATGGCTGAACGTCATGTGGTGGACGCCAATGACTCTAAATATCATGCCTGAACGGCATGGCATGGACGCCTGAACGGCATGGTGTGGACGCCTGAACGGCATGGCATGGACGCCTGAATGGCATGTGGTGCATGCTTGTGACCCTGAACATCATGCCTGAACGACATCGCATGGATGCCTGAACGGTAAGTGGTGCATGGCTGAATGTCATGTCATGAAGGTCTGAACGGCATGGCATGGACGCCTGAACGGCATGTGGTGCATGCCTGAGCCTTGAACATCATGCCTGAACGGCATGTCATGCACGCCTGAACGGCATGTGGTGCATGGCTGAACGTCATGTGGTGGACACCGATGACCCTGAATATCATGCCTGAATGGCATGGCATGGACGCCTGAATGGCATGGTGTGGACGCCTGAACGGCATGGCATGGACGCCTGAACGGCATGTGGTGCATGCTTGTGACCCTGAACATCATGCCTGAACGGCATCGCATGGACGCCTGACCGGCAAGTGGTCCATGCCTATGACCCTGAACATCATGCTTGAACGGCATGTCATCCACGCCTGAACAGCATGTGGTGCATGCAGAACGTCATGTGGTGGACGCCTATGACCTTGAACAACATGCCTGAACGGCATAGCATGCATGGCTGAACGTCGTGTGGTGCATGCCTGTGACCCTGAACATCATGCCTGAACGGCATGTCATCCACACCTGAACGGCATGTGGTGCATGGCTGAACGTCATGTCATGTAGGTCTGAATGGCAAGGAATGGACCCCTAAAAGTCATGTGGTGCATGCGTGTGACCCTGAACATCATGCCTGAACGGTATGGCACTGACGCCTAAACGGCATATGGTGTATCTTTGAACGGCATGTCATGAATGTCTGAACGGCATGGCTTGCATGCCTGAACCGCATGGCCCGGATACCTGAACGGCATGTCATGCATGGCTTAACGTCCTGTGGTGTATGTGTGTGGCCCTGAACATCATGCCTGAACGGCATGGCATGAACGCCAGAACGTCATGTGGTCCATGCTGTGACCCTGAACATCATGCTGGAATGGCATGGCATGAACGCCAGAACGGCATGTGGTGCATGCCTGTGACCTTGAAAATCATGCCTGAACGGCATGTCATCCACGCCTGAACGGCATGTGGTGCATGGCTGAACGTCATGTGGTGGACGCCTGTGACCCTCAACAACATGCCTGAACGGCATGGCATGCATGGATGAACGTCATGTGGTGCATGCCTGTGACCCTGAACATGATGCCAGAACGGCATGGCATGGAGGCTTAAACGTCATGTGGTGCATGCGTGTGACCCTGAACATCATTGCTGAACGGCATGGCATTGACGCCTAAACGTCATATGGTGCATATCTGATGGGCATTTCATGAATGTCTGAACGGCATGTCATGCATGGCTGAACGTCATGTAGTGCATGCGCGTGGCCCTAAACATCATGCCCGAACGGAATAGCATGGACGCCAGAACGTTATGTGGTGCATGCTGTGACCCTAAACTTCATGCTTGAACGGCATGGCATGGACGCCTGAACGGCATGTGGTGCATGCTTGTGACCCTGAACATCATGCCTGAACGGCATGTCATGCACGCCTGAATGGCATGTGGTGCATGGCGAAACGTCATGTGGTGGACGCCGATGACCCTGAACATCATGCCTGAACGGCATGGCATGGATGCCTGAACGGCATGGTGTGGACGCCTGAACGGAATGGCATTGGTGCCTGAACGGCATGTGGTGCATGCTTGTGACCCTGAACATCATGCCTGAACGGCATCGCATGGACGCCTGAACGGCAAGTGGTGCATGCCTATGACCCTGAACATCATGCTTGAACGGCATGTCATCCACGCCTAAACGGCATGTGGTGCATGGCTGAACATCATGAGGTGGACGCCTGTGACCCTGAACAACATGCCTGAACGGCATGGCATGCATGGCTGAACGTCATGTGGTGCATGCCTGTGACCCTGAACATCATGCCTGAACGTCATGGCACGGACGCCTGAACGGCATGGGGTGCATGGTTGAACGTCATGTCATGAAGGTCTGAACGGCATGGCATGGACGCCAAAACGTCATGTGGTGCATGCGTGTGACCCTGAACATCACGCCTGAACGGCTTGGCACTAACGCCTAAACAGCATATGGTGCATCTCTGAACGGCATGTCTTGAATGTCTGAACGTCATGTGGTGCATGCCTATGACCCTGAACATCATGCTTGAACGGCATGTCATCCACGCCTGAATGGCATGTGGTGCATGGCTGAACGTCATGTGGTGGACGCCTGTGACCCTGAACAACATGCCTGAATGGCATGGCATGCATGGCTGAACGTCATGTGGTGCATGCCTGTGACCCTGAACATCATGCCTTAACGGCATGGCATGGACGCCTGAACGGCATGTGGTGCATGGCTGAACGTCATGTCATGAAGGTCTGAATGGCACGGCATGGACGCCTAAACGTCATGTGGTGCATGCGTGTGACCCTGAACATCATGCCTGAACAGCAGGGCACTGACGCCTCAACGGCATATTTTGTATCTCTGAACGGCATGTCATGAATGTCTGAACGGCATGGCTTGCACGCCTGAACGGCATGTGGTGCATGCTTGTGACCCTGAACATCATGCCTGAACGGCATGTCATGCACGCTTGAACGGCATGCGGTGCATGGCTGAACGTCATTTGGTGGACGCCGATGACCCTGAACATCATGCCTGAACGGCATGGCATGGATGCCTGAACGGCATGGTGTGGACGCCTGAACGGCATGGCATGGACGCCTGAACGGCATGTGGTGCATGCTTGTGACCCTGAACATCATGCCTGAACGGCATCGCTTGGACGCCTGAACGGCAAGTGGTGCATGCCTATGCCCCTGAGCATCATGCTTGAACGGCATGTCATCCACGCCTGAACGGCATGTGGTGCATGGCTGAACGTCATGTGGTGGACGCCTGTGACCCTGAACAACATGCCTGAACGGCATGGCATGCATGGCTGAACGGCATGTGGTGCATGCCTGTGACCCTGAATATCATGCCTGAACGGCATGTCATCCACACCTGAACGGCATGGGATGCATGCCTGAACGTCATGTCATGAAGGTCTGAACGGCATGGCATGGACGCCTAAAAGTCATGTGGTGCATGCGTGTGACCCTGAACATCATGTCTGAACGATATGGCACTGACACCTAAACGGCATATGGTGTAATTCTGAATGGCATGTCATTAATGTCTGAACGGCATGGCTTGCAAGCCTGAACCGCATGGCGTGGATGCCTAAACGGCATGTCATGCATGGCTTAACGTCATGTGATGCATGCGTGTGGCCCTGAACATCATGCTTGAACGGCATGGCATGGACGCCAGAACGTCATGTGGTGCATGCTGTTACCCTGAACTTCATGCCTGAACGGCATGGCATGCACGCCTGAACGGCATGTGGTGCATGCGTGTGACCCTGAACATCTTGCCTGAACGGCATGTCCTCCACGCCTGAACGGCATGTGGTGCATGGCTGAACGTCATGTGGTGGACGCATGTGACCCTGAACAACATGCCTGAACGGCATGGCATGCATGGATGAACGTCATGTGGTGCATGCCTGTGACCTTGAACATGATGCCTGAACGGCTTGGCATGGACGCCTAAACGTCATGTGGTGCATGCGTATGACCCTGAACATCATGCCTGAACGGCATGGCAGTGACGCCTAAACGTCATATGGTGCATATCTGAACGGCATGTCATGAATGTCTGAACGGCATGTCATGCATGGCTGAACGTCATGTGGTGCATGCGTGTGGCCCTGAACATCATGCCTGAACGGCATGGCATGGACGCTAGAACGTCATGTGGTGCATTCTGTGACCCTGAACTTCATGCCTGAACGGCATGGCATGGACGCCTGAACGGCATGTGGTGCAAGCCTGTGACCCTGAACATCATGCCTGAACGGCAGGTGGTGCATGGCTGCACGACATGTGGTGGACGCCGATGACCTTGAACATCATGCCTGAACGGCATGGCATGGACGCCTGAACGGGATGGTGTGGACGCCAGAACGGCATGGCATGGACGCCAGAACGGCATGTGGTGCATGCTTCTGACCCTGAACATCATGCCTGAACGGCATCGCATGGAGGCCTGAACGGCAAGTGGTGCATGCCTATGACCCTGAACATCATGCTTGAACGGCATGTCATCCACGCCTGAACGGCATGTGGTGCATGGCTGAACGTCATGTGGTGGACGCCTGTGACCCTGAACAACATGCCTGAACGGCATGGCATGCATGGCTGAACGGCATGTGGTGCATGCCTGTGACCCTGAACATCATGCCTGAACGGCATGTCATCCACACCTGAACGGCATGGGATGCATGCCTGAACGTCATGTCTTGAAGGTCTGAACGGCATGGTATGGACTCCTCAACGGCATGGTGTGGACGCCTGAACGGCATGGCATCCACGCCTGAAAGGCATGTGGTGCATGCTTGTGACCCTGAACATCATGCCTGAACGGCATCGCATGGACGCCTGAACGGCAAGTGGTGCATGCCTCTGACCCTGAACATCATGCCTGAACGGCATGTCATCCACGCCTGAACGGCATGTGGTGCACGGCTGAACGTCATGTGGTGGACGCCTTTAACCCTGAACATCATGCCTGAACGGCACGGAATGGACGCTTGAACGGCATGTGGTGCATGCGTGTGACCCTGAACATCATGCCTGAACGGCATGGCTTGGACGCCTGAACGGCATGTGGTGCATGCATGTGTTCCTGAGCATCATGCTTGAACGGCATGGCATGGACGCCTGAACGGCATGTGGTTCATGCCTATGACCCTGAACATAATGCGTGAACGGCATGTCATCCACGCCTGAACGGCACGTGGTTCATGGCTGAACGTCATGTGGTGGACACCTCTGACCCTGAACATCATGCCTGAACGGCATGGCACAGACGCCTGAACGGCATGTGGTGCTTGGCTGAACGTCATGTCATGAAGGTCTGAACGGCATGGCACGGACGCTTGAACGGCATGTGGTGCTTGGCTGAACGTCATGTCATGAAGGTCTGAACGGCATGGCACGGACGCCTAAACGTCATGTGGTGCCTGCGTGTGACCCTGAACATGATGCCTGAACGGCATGGCATGGACGCCTGAACGGGATATGGTGCATGTCTGAACGGCATGTCATGAATGTCTGAACGGCATGTCATGCATGGCTGAACGTCATGTGATGCATGCCTGTGACCCTGAACATCATTCCTGAACGGCATGGCATGGACGCCAGAAGGTCATGTGGTGCATGCCTGTGACCCTGAACATCATGCCTGAGCGGGATTGCATGGACGCCTGAACGGCATGTGGTGCATGCCTGTGACCCGGAACATCATGCCTGAACGGCCTGTCATCCACGCCTGAACGGCATGGCTTGGACGCCTGAACGTCATGGCGTGGATGCCTGAACGGCATGTCATGCATGGCGGAACGTCATGTGGTGCATGCGTGTTACCCTGAACATCATGCCTGAACGGCATGGCATGGACGCCTGAACGTCATGTGGTTCATGCCTGTGACCTTGAATGCCATGCCTGAATAGCTTGGCATGGGCGCCCGAACGGCATGTGGTGCATGCCTGTGACCCTGAACGTCATACCTGAACGGCATGTCATGAATGTCTGAAAAGCATGTCATGCATGGCTGAACGTCATGTGGTGCATGCCTGTGACCCTGAACATCATGCCTGAATGACATGGCATGGACGCCTGAACGGCATGGCATGGACGCCGGAACGGCATGTGGTGCATGCCTGTGACCCTGAACATCATGCCTGAACGGCATGTCATCGACGCCTGAACGGCATGTGGTGTATGGCTGAACGTCATGTGGTGGACGCCTATGACCCTGAACATCATGCCTGAACGGCATGGCTTGGACCCCTGAACGGCATGGCATGCATGGCTGAAGGTCATGTGGTGCATGCGTGTGACCCTGAACATCATGCCTGAACGGCATGGCATGGACGCCAGAACGTCATGTGGTGCATGCCTGTTACCCTAAACGTCATGCCTGAATGGCATGGCATGGACGCCCGAACGTAATGTGGTGCATGCCTGTGACCCTGAACATCATGCCTGAACGGCATGGCATGGACGCTTGAACGTCATGTGGTGCATGCCTGTGACCCTGAACATCATGCCTGAACGGCTTGGCATGGACGCCTGAACGGCATATGGTGCATGTCTGAACGGCATGTCATAAATGTCTGAACGGCATGTCATGCATGGCTGAACGTCATGTGGTGAATGCCTGTGACCCTGAACATCATGCCTGAACGGCATGGCTTCCACGTCCAAACGGTGTCACGGGGGTGTTTTCCCCCCCTTGGGTATGGAGGGATTGGGTGGTGGTGGTAATAACAGCGCCCAAGAAAATGAAAAAGTCAATATCCCCTATTAGGGGGCGGAGGTTTTTAAAAATTTGAGGCGTTGGTTGAGGCTGGATGGGGGGTGTCACGGGGGTGTTTCCCCCCTCTAGGGCAAGGGGGATTGGGTGGTGATGGTAATAACAGCGCCCAAAAAAATGAACTAATTTGTCCTTAAATTGACTGTTACAGATCTCATTAAAAGAGCATTTACACCCTCCCAATATTTTGTAAGGCAACTGCTTAATGGCCTTACTATATCTAACTAATTTAGAAGATCAATTACTTGTTGTGTCTTCTCTTGTACTCCTTTGTGTGGTTTATTTTAACATGCATGGCAAATAACCTACCTGTTAAAGCTGATGCAATTTTGACTGGTTTCAAATAACTAATAAGTGAGTGTTTTATTTATTTGTTTATCATCTTCTCCATTTCGTGATACTGAATGACTTATGTGGCCAAAATATGTAATATGCAGTTTGCTAACGACTGTAATTTAATGTACACATCTTGTCTCTTTTAAGCTAATCATAATGTCTGGTTCAAACTAACTCTTTTCATGTCTGAATAAAATACTTATATCAATACTTTTTAGAATATAAAAATTTATTATTTTTTAATCTTTCTATTTTTCAAAAATGGTTTTAAAATAAAAAAAAATCACCATTTGAATATCAAATAGGGTCACCTTTCAAAAAATCCTAAGAACATAGTAAAACAATTTTAAAAATAGTAAAATTTGATATTGTACAAAATTTTGATAGAAAAATTTTGTGGAGACTTAGATTGACCGTTTGGACATCAAGGCTCATTTAGTATTATATGCTAGCATTAGTATATTAGCATGATTCAAAAATAGTAAAATTTGAATTTTTCGTTTGAACTCAATTTAATATATTTTTTAATTAAAAATATCAAAAAACACCGTGATGTTAGGAGACCATAGTTTTACTCTATATACACACACCCCTAATTCCAAAGTCCAAAGTCCAAACATCTTCATCTTGGCCTGAGCCCTGATGTAGTAGGCAATCAAGCAAGCAGATATTTTGTGCTGTAGCAGAAGCCACAAAGTTATATGCATAAATCCAATCCAGTAGCGCACTGAGATATTATATGATTATTGCAAGACAAATTGCACGCGCACAGCACAAAGCCACAAAGTTATATGTATAAATCCAATCACCGACTCCTACAGTTTAATTGTAACCTAATGAAATCCTAAATACCAAAACAAACTCTTCTTTTGCTCTTCAAAATCTAATAAGACAGGAAGAAATTAGGCCTATGCTGTAGCAGAAGCCTTGGCAGCAGCAGAGGAGAGTTTGGATCGGCGCTTGGCCAGACTCTCGCTTCGGCGCTCACGCTGCTCCTTAAGGCGCTGAGCAAGAAGCTTCTGGTACTCAGCTGCCTCAAGTTTAGCCTTGACAATCCTCTTCTTCTTGTCAGCAATTCTCGCACGCTTCCTCTGGAGTGTAAGAGGTGTCACCAACCTCTGTATCTTGGGCGCCTTGCTGCACTTCTTTCCTGCATTTTATTCAAAAAACTTGACCATTAATTAACATAATAAAGCCTTCTGAAATCTAACTTAACCGTTAAAAAAGCCAATAAAAAATCTAAATGCAAATAGTAAACAGAAGCTTCGTTGGTGTAAGAGAGTCAAATCAGACCCAAGTTTAATGTAGCAGTGGTAGATGTAAATGCTCTCTCTTCTGTTTTACAACAAATGATATTTGTCCTTAAATTGACTGTTACAGATCTCATTAAAAGAGCATTTACACCCTCCCAATATTTTGTAAGGCAACAGGATTAATGACCTTACTATATCTAACTAATTTAGAAGATCATTTACTTGTTGTGTCTTCTCTGGTACTCCTTTGTGTGGTTTATTTTAACATGCATGGCAAAGAACCTCTTAAGGCTGATGCAATTTTGACTGGTTTCAAATAAACCACACAAGCTCCGTTGGTGTAAGAGAGTCAAATCAGACCCAAGTTTAGCAAAGCTTTGGCGCTATCTAACATCCTGATATGGCTATTTGATACTCTGAGAATAACAAATATATGTATATATATATATATATATCTTCGCGCCAAACAATTGAATTTATACACAAAACTATCTCAGAATAACAAAGATGGACTGAAAAGCACAATTAATGAAAGCAATAACTGCAATTAATTGTACAATAAAATAAAATAACAAACAGAAGATACAAATTAGATAATTGTACCAGTTTTGGTGGTGAACGTGCGGCGGTAGGTGTCGACATACTTGCGAACGTCATCGTCCTCGCTAAGATTGAAAAGCTTGCAGATCTTAGAGGCCCTCTTGGGTCCCCTCATCCTAGGCTTCTCAATGTCAGTCAAGCCGGGCAGGTCGTTCTCCCCCTTCTTCACAATCACCAAGTTCAGCACTGACAGGTCAGGGCTGACAATGCACCCACGCACAGACTTCCTCCTGCGCTCTCCGTTGCGCCTTCCGTATCCGCGGAAGCAAGGACTTCCTACATAAAAATTACATGCACAGTATTCTTTACTTATTATTATTCAAGCTCTATACATGCAGTTAACGACTGTCCTGACAGTAACAGACAACGATCGATGGGCTTGATGATCGATTCCTAAAATTAAGGTACAAATAAAATTACCTCTGTGAAGGAGCAAACTGACACGGCCCGGTGTCAGCACGCCCTGCTTCATGGGAAAACCTTGCTTGTCACAGCCGCCCATGATCTTGAACACATATCCCTTGAATTCCTATTAAATATTCAAGCAACTATATAATCTTAGTATAATTAATACAACTGACTATATATTAACATTTATAATAATCTACAAATTGTAGTGCATATACATCAAATGTTTGCATAACATCTTAGAAAGTCACAAGAACACTCATACCTCGCCAAGTGCGTCCCCATTAACCTCTTGAGAGATCCTCTTGTCATAGAAAGCACGACTGCAAAAGCAATTTCAGTCCCCGTGTTAAATTTACAAATTAATAAAAGCCATCAGAACACTAATGAACAAATAGTTCAGATGCTAAACTACATTATATTTACACCTTCAGATAGAAAATTATGTTATCACAAAATTTGTACAATCCTTTGTTTAAAGGGAACAATTCGAGCACTCGAACTCAGTAAAGCAGTTTCATTTTCCTCTACAAATTAATGTAAGGTAAACCATGATGCATTTAGGATTCAGATGTTGAGAGCAAGTAGTGAATCCCAGAACGCATAATAACTAATTAAAGAAGAAATGAAATGTCCTCATTAAAGATTAATTTATTATTCTCATATGCAAGTCTGAATCTCATCTAAAAATTAAAAACAAATTAGAAAGAAATCTGGCAACAAGCAACGGGGATAACTTACAGCTTCTGATCATCATCGATCTCTAGCTTCTTCTGGCATCCGGTCGTGGGATTGGCGATGTTGAACTGGAAATTTCAAACAAATCGAAGAAAACACATGAATCATCTCGAAGAATCATCCATCAACATCAGATCTCAAATCATACCAAATCAAACGGCGTAATATCAGGACAATGAGAATGAATACCTTCATCTTGGACCAAAATCTGGGGCTGAAGGTGTCAAAGCCTGAGGCGCGAGCAATGGATCGGAGCAGCGGCTAGGCTATTTTCTTCCGAGAGAGAATGGATTTTGAATATATATATATAGCTCGCGGCGGAAGCCTGACTAGGGTTCGTTTCCGTTTGGATGTCTAATCCGAGCACCTCGTCGAAGCGCTAGATTGGCTGCCATCTCTCGTCTTCTACCTTTAGCTTTTCTCAAGTTAGCTTCTGCTATTTTAAGAGCTTCTTGAGCTTCTTGCGGATCAACGTCGTATTTCTCTCTGCAACATTTCCTAAAAGAAAGATGGTTTCATTTTGGCTGACACCTCCTTATTCGTATTTATGTCGAATAACGAGATAGTATGAATAAGAATGAGAATAAGAATAAGAATAAGAATATTTTTTTTATATTGATAAAATAAAAAGTTTATTAATCATTGTCATTATTATTAATTATTATTGTTATTGTTGTTGTGGGATTGATTTATAAATAATATTTAATATAGTATAATTTAATTGGTAATTTATGATGAGATTGGTTTATACAACATTTTAATTTATGTTCTTTTGAGATAATAGAACAGACAATTCTAATTTTTATATTTTATTATACGAGTAAAGCTAACGTGAGCTTAAATTCACTAAGATCATTAGTGATTTTAACTCAAAAATATATCGAATCGGTTTAAATTTTGAAATCCAAATTGCTTAAAAATTTCTTCCTATCAAAGTTTTATAGGATATTGAAATTTTTTATTTTTAGGATTTTCTAATTTTTTTTTAGATTTTCTAAAATGTCTCTAAAAATAATAATAAAATAAATAATGTTTGTATATAAATAAATTATTTTCAAAAATCTAAAAAAAGCTAGAAAATTCTAAAAAAAAAATTTAATATCCTATAAAAATTTTGATATGAAGAATTTATTGAGAAATTTGGATTTGAAAATTTAAGCCGATTCGGTAGATTTTTTTAGTTAAGTTTAAGAATAGCCTTGATGAGTTTAAACTCGCGCTAGCTTTATTCTTATTATATTCTATGTAAGATGTGTTAGAGTAATGCATTTATTTGTTTGTTATTTTTTTGGTTAAGTTATATAAATTATAAGTTACTCGATAATCATTAATTATTTATTCATTACCCGTTAATCTATAGTACTTAAATAATTTAAATAATCATACTTAAAAACTTTTTATTCCTTAAGCTACCAAAATGCATTGATAAATAATTCAGAACTAATATATCTATATTCGTAATCCCATGTTGGACTAGTAGCGTTTTTGGCTAATGATTGATATATAAATATTAAAATGATTAGGTTGGTAATGAATTGAAGTCTCTTATTAGTCTAGATAAATGACTTCACATTCTCTATTATAATACAGAGGAGTGGATAAAATTCGAATCATTTAGCATAAATCTTAATATTATTCTTTCTATTAAAATTATCTGGTGAATAATATTAAGCGATCAGATTTAGAGGCTGAATAAATCCTTCATAAGGAATCAAAGAAAACCTCCAAGTCATCATCAAGATATCAAGCAAAGGGGCTTCTAAATGTACATACATCCTTTTTTATCTCCAAAAAGAGAAAAAGGGAAAAGAGAAAAAATGAAAGAAAGAAAACGATTCTGTGGTTTCTGATTTCTCATACCAGCAGGTCTCACAGAAATAGTTCTCGAATTCCAATGAGCAGGCTTTCAAATTTCATTAAAGGTAACATATTTTAGTATATCTTCAAATCATGACCTCCGTTTATTTATCTATATCCAGTGGCTATATATCACGTGCTCATCATAAAATAAAATTGTTCTTATTTCGTGTGCTTGAGCTTCATGCACTGTTGTCATCAACTGAGTCATTCTGCTGACACCCGTATAATAAGTTTGATTGATTGGCCACAGCGTGGAGTGTTACAGAGAATCCTGCACGAACGCTATTCAGTGGGGCAAAGCAACCTCAAGTAGTCAAGCGGACTCTCTTTCCTTCGCTAGCAAAGCGGGTCTAGCGGTTACGGCGCCCGGCTTGGACCCGTTATTTCACCATCTCCGTTAGCGTAAAGGCGTAATCCACTAATCCTCTCCCTCCTTCCCTTTTTATCGGGTCCGGATCGCCTCAGCTGCCTCTGATCAGTGGGAAGGAGATCTCCGCCGTTTCTCTGCGTCCCTGGTTTACGCTTTACCTCTGCCTTTGATCGCTCCGAATTGCACCCAAATTTGACAAAACGCAGATTGACAACGGATCACATGCGCAACCAATCTCCTTCCAGGGTATATACCTTTCTTCGCGTTTTTTCCAACCTCCTTCCCTTTTCAAGCCATTAGTTCTCGCGTTTGGACCTCTTCCTCCTCAGGTACCGTCTCTCTTTAACTCAACCTCTTCCTTCGATTCGGCTTATCGGATCGCATTCGTGTCTTCGTTTTCCGGGCTGTGTTTTCTTTGACGCATTTTGTCGAACATCAGGTGAGCATTGTCCGAGTGTTTGATGCATCTCGACTTTTCTTGGTTGAGTGCAAATCTTTGTGGTAATTGGGCGAATTGGAAACGTAGCCTTTTTCTTTGATTATTTTGAGAGCACTAGAGCAGTTTCACATAGAATTGTAAGTGATCGTAAATATATACTTGTATGTATGGGATACATTGTTATCTCACATTGAGGCATTTTTCAAGCACGATGTAAGATTGGTCGAACGTGACTGTTTGCTTGCTAAATCTTTTGATTTGAACGTGTTTGTTTGCTAAATCTTCTGATTTGCGCAAGTTAAAAATCTTGGATCTCATGATCTCGTCTTGTGCATTAATTATGTGAGATGCAATATTTCCGTGAGGCATTTCATCAAACATCTGAAGGAACAGACATAACTTATGAGGATTAATTTCAACATGGTGATTAGATAATTGCTCATGCGTGATGAATTTATTAGGAAATCGCTAATTGACAAGCATGATGAATTAATTTCTACTTGGTGAATGGGTAATTGTTCATGCATTTTATTTTTGTTAATGATCCTTTGAATAAATCTTAGGAGACATATCATTTTGGTACAAATTTAAGATAATCTAAACCTGTTATCTGTGGCTGTACACAAACTGGTAAGGCGGAATAGTTTCTGAGTATATACATTATCGTAAAATATAGTAATGTGTAATAGCACTGAGTTATTTCCATAATACATTTCAGGATCCTCGAGTTCATTTCAAATAACAAAGGAAAATATCTTCAAAGTAGACAGTTCATGTGGGATTCTCCTTTCCTACCACATAAAAAATGTCCTTCATCCTCTCTGGAAGTTTCCATTATTTCAGGAACTGCCGCAAAAGCTGTGCTAGCATATGCCTCCTGAGATACTATTCTGGAAAATCCCTCTCGGGCCAATGCAAAATCCGGCCGTTAACAACCCGTGCAGAGGTGACACGCAAACAGTCGCAGAATGGAACACCAGAGAGCATCAAGCTTAACATCAGCAAGACCGAGATACTAAAGCCCCATATTGAGCCAATCCAGTGCTATCCAGCCCTGCCCAAAGAACGAAATTTGAAAGCCAAGATCGACCGGCCAGCAACAATTTTGGTGTTCGACATAGAGACAACTGGATTTAATACACCAGCAGAAAGGATTGTTGAACTTGCAGCTAGGAACTTGATGGGAGGGAGAAATAGTACATTTCAGACCCTGATTAATCCTGAAAAATATATCAGAAATTCAGATATTCATGGTATAACGAACCTCATGGTTAACCAGCCTGGAGTCCCAAGGTATGCAATTAGAGATCACTTAAGTTAAAAATGAAGATAAGTAGCAGTTGTTTGTGTTTTCTGAGCATGAGATAAGAGTCAACACCCTTAAATTATCTCTAGTGGCATGCATTAGGTTTCACACTTGGTTTCCCACATTGGAGATGCGGTCTATAACCATCCGTGCTAGACCATGTTCTCCAGGTAACAGTTGTGTCGTTTATATGCCCTTGCAAAATGTCAAATAACAAAGAATTTCTGTAAATCAAGTACTACTAGGTATTACCATTTGAAATGCATAAAGTGCTGTTTATGCAGTTAAGTTTATCTCAACTGCCTTAGTTGTGTAGTTTATAGTGTGGTAATATTAAGACCAAAATCCTCTATATTATGGTTGCCATTTTCTGACTTGATAAAACTTTAGGATTGAGGACGCGATACCACTAATGATGGAATGGGTGAGGAACATTCAAGAGCCTGGCAAGCCAGTGATATGGGTGGCCCACAATGGCAAGACATTTGACTTCCCGTTTTTCATAAGAGAATTGGACCGCTGTGGGCATGGCATCCCTGACCACTGGCGCTTCTTTGACACCCTCCCCCTTGTACGCAAATTAGTTGATTCTAATGGTATCTCTTCCTTGCTTTTTCTTTTCTTTCCCTTTTTCAGTGTGCTGTGTGGATCTGTGGGAGCCTGGGAGGGTGTTGTATTGTTGGCTGTTGCCAGAATGAATTGCTTTGTTCAGTCTTAAGCATACAGCTCAGCAGAAGGGAAATTAATTATCAGTTCCTTGTAATTTGATTCAATAACAGATTGGTACAATAGTCGGACTGAACAGGTGCAGCAAACCATACTAATTCCTGTGGTGCACTGGTTATTGACAATTTTTTTTTTTTTTAACACAGGATTGGAACTGAAAAAGCACAAGGTACAAGATTTGTGCGAATTCTTTGGCATTGACGTAGATGGACCTACGCACAGAGCAATGGGAGATGTCAATAGGCTAAGTTATATTTATCAGCATACCACATTTAGCCTTAAGTTCACAGTCTCAAATGTGATTAAGGAATCATTAATGGCCTCAGAAATTAAGTGGAAGCCAAGTAAGTGAACCGACGAGCTTTTACCATCCATTCCACTATTGAATGATTAAGTTTTTAGTTCAGCTCTCTTGATATATATATTTTTATTTTTTTGCTGTAATACTGTTTAGTTGGCAATTTGATTAATTGCCTGTTGCAACTGATGCCGCCATTAATAACAATTATGCTTTCCTTCATTTTTTGGTAAAATTGTATTACTTGTTGAGTTGGCCAGTAAATTACATTACTACTTCTGATTTGTCCCTTACCATCAATGGCGGATCCAGACTCAGGGAAGCATGGGCACAAACAAAAGGATCATCAAAGTTAAAATAATCACTTCTGTTAATCTTTAATTTAATTCCTTTTTTTTTGACCCAAACACAGAAGAAGAAAAAAGTTAAAAGAAGTTCAAATTAAACTTTAGAAGTTAAAGACTTGAAATGAAAATAATCCAATTCAATTGTAAAAAATGTATTTTTCAAAATCATTCATGTTTAATGCATTTTACAAAAAAAAATTCAAATTATTGAATTCAATATTAAAATTAACTACAAAATAATGTAACAATCCCCAATTGGAAAAGAAAAAGGAAAATCTTAGTTATAAAACATGAGAAAACTATGACAAAATATAATCAAAATCCCATAAATTATCTTCTTCTTTTTTTAATTATTGATTGGCCCCTCAAATCTTGAGTGGGTTTAGAGAAGAGAAGTGGAGATGCAACTCAGAGAGAAATAAGGTTTTATCATATTTTAATATGCTCATCTCATTTCCTTCAATTTGTTTGTTGCTCTCTCTACTATAAGGTCTATAGCAAGCATCATTGTGGGGCCCTCTGCAACAATGAATGCTCATATTCAAAGGTATGAACTCTTTAAGTCTAAAATATTTTTGAGTGAAGCCCAAGCACAAACACCCATAATCAGCTTTGACTTATATAGAGTAAAGGTGTAGCAGAGATAAATGATGTATGTATTTAGTAAGCAATTTGATCTAATTTGATATCAGAACATTTGCCATATTCTTCCAAACTAGAAAGAGCAGCACTAATTGGCATTTGATGTATCAGCAACCCAAATTCATTGACAAGACAAAGTAACAAAGATGGTCTATTTTTAATTTTTACTCTTTACAAATTACTCGTTGCCTTAGCTACTGGAACTTCCATTTATTCAATAATATATTCAAAATTTGTAATATTGTTTATCATGTTATTTGTTAGGTATATAAAATCAATAATATTTTTTTCATTTAATTCAATCTAAAATATATATCAATATAATATTATATTATATTATTTTAGTTAGTAAAAAAATTTAATTTACAAATCTTAATTTTTTTTTTCAGAACACACACACTATATTCACATATGCATATGCATTCTCCTTATTTGCTATGCACCAATAAGATGAATAGTATTAACAATAGTGAAATCATCTGACCCCTCTACTTAAATTTCATTCCTTCTCAACCCTCAGAGGGTTTTGTGGTCATTTAGATTTTTTATTTTGTTTTCTGTGTGGGGTTTGTGTTGAAGCATGAGATGTGTTATTTCTTGTGCCCGCTTCATCAGAGATCACATGGATTCCGTAATGCAAGTTCAAATAACTGCATGATCTTTTCTTTTCTGTATTTTTTCTATGAACCCAATGATGAAACGGGTCTTAATGCGTTAAAAATGAATCTATTACACATGAAGGACTTTTAGAACTGATTTCAACAAATCAGGCCAAGATTGCATCATTACTGCTTTGACGCCTGCCTCAGTGATATTCAACTCCTCTCAATTCTACCAAAGTAATGGAGAGTCCTGTTGAGAGATGTAAGGTAAAGTATTGTTACTCACAAAATGCAAAATTAAACTTTAGATTACGTTACTTGGCACTAATAATTTAAATTAAATTTTGTTAAACATTAAAAAAATGGGATGATAAATTATTTTTAGTGCTATATTTTTATAGATTTTTTCACAGTTTTTTTCTTAATTATTTTGTTATGTATAATAGTTATGGTTTCAGAATGTAATTATGTTCTTTTTGAAAGATTAATTAAAAAATCATGTCAATTATTATACACTTAATGAATTGAAGAAAAATTGCATAGCCGCATTTGAGGAATAAATATTATCAACTTATTATTATAAGGCATTGATCATATTAAAATAATGTTCATTTATTTAATTCAAGACAATAGAAGTTATAAAACAACTTAGCAGTGTAGTACCCATGAAGTAAAAAAATAAAAAAATAAAAAGTGCAGTGTCCATGAAAATATACTAATGATCTTTCTACATGCAATTAGTTCTCGGAAAAAAAGTTAACCATGTTCGGTAAATGGTAAAAAGAAAAATTACATGTATATTAATATTGAACATTCTAAACTATGAAGCATTCAAGTTGTATTATTTTCATTTTTCTCCAAATACTCAGCTACATAATATTACTGCTACCGTTTTATTGAAAATATGCCAAGTGTTAAAATGTAGACAAGCACGTTGCAACATGAAAAACATAGATCACAAAGGAGAGTTAATATGTGGAGAAAGAGCATATTTATTGAAGAAAGAGCATGCATTATGAATTTACTATTTTATTTTATCCATCTATTCTAAATGTTATTATCAAATTGTAACTTCTAATAGATCTTGATAAGCATCGAAAAGAGCAAAGAGCACCACTTAGATTATGTAAGCACACATCAGTATCTTGCTTAATTAGCAACAATCATAAACAAAGCACAGAAATTGAAAAAACAATTCAATTTCTAAAAATCAGTAGGAAAATAATTAAAGCACAACACATTGTAGCATAGTCTTTTTGCATGCTATTTTAATTGCTCAAATTTGTTCCCAATCATTTTTCAGCATAACCTTTTTGCATGCTCCATGCCTCCATTGTGATGGAACCTTATAGATTGAATTTCCTTTTTCATGGATAAAATCACAGGCAAGTTTTAAATTATGTTATACCTTGTTGAGAGCTATGTTTTTCTCTTTCATGTGTATACGAATGAAAAATTATAGTTCTTGTTCTTAGCAAGCACTCAATATTTAGCAAAACCTTGTCTAATATGGCTTCATGTCATGAATCTCAGAAAAACAAAAGTTATCACAGAGAAGATATCAAATGAAAAGTTCAAAAGAGTAGGAGACGAAAGCTCAATAGTTAGAGTCTTGTACATCCATCACAATAACCTTTTAATTGTAAGAATTGCATATTAAAAGATAAAAGTAAGGTACATTTATCCTATAAAAGAGTCAAGGCAGAGGGAAAATGACTTATATAATCAACAAGACTTACAAAATAGCAGAAAACAATATATAAATTGAAAAAAAATAGGATAAAGAACATACCAGCGTACTAACAATACATCATCTTGGTTCCTAACACGATGATGAATCGAAGAAGGTAAGTCAAATATAATTAGATATAACTGGTTTTCAAAATAGGTACAAACCGACTAGAAAACTGAACAAAGCAAGCCGAGCAAGGAGCACAAAAGAAAATGATCTGCGAAAATGTGATTCCAAAATAAAGCCATGAACCTTATCAGGTGTAATTGGTTTTCACTTGATAGAGTTTGGCTGAGGAAACTAATTTGAATTAATTTAGGTAGTATCAACTACTAATTTCTACCAGTAAACAAAGACCAAACTTATGACATCTCTTGAAATAGTTAATTATTATCAAGAGTTAATTAGGACCTAGGGATAATATGGGATTACACATTCCTAATTTTTCAGTCAAAGTAAACAAAGGATATCAGTTGCTCTGATAATCCAGATCCTATTTTCAGAGTAGTAAACATAATAATTTTGCTCCGGGCAACCTCAGATAAAAAAAATTAACTAGTTAACCAAAATTTATACCTGATTGAGAGAGAAACAAAAAGACAGATAGACACAAAGAGAGAGAGTTTCTATCCTGATGCTTCTTAGGAGGTGAAACAACACGGCTTCTCATCACTGTTCCACAAATGAAATTAAAAAGGCCAGTGTCTTTCATTGAACTGGGAATTGGGAGCAATCATATATCCCCACTGACAGGTGGACCCCGCTCTTGAGAAATGGTCTTACTGTTGAGGGAATGAGCTGGTATGCCAGTTCCAGGCAAATGATGAGTCCCCTTTGACAGTTGACTGTCTCGTTGACCAGGCAAGTGGGGCTCACGAGTAGATGTGAGGAGCTAGTCCGTGCAGTGTTTTTGGAGTTTATTACGGATCTGCCACCGAACCGAAGAGTATAAATATGATCCGTTCTTCTCTGTTTCCTCTGTTTCTCCTCTCCTCTCTCGCGCCTTTCAGTTCAAAGGGATCACAAACTCCAGCTGAGAAGGTTCCATCTCTCTCTCTCTCTCGATATCTCTCTCTCACCCTCGCTCTTTAGATCTGATTTCAATCATGCTTCTTGAATTATATTTATGCGAAGGAAGTAATTCTTACATCCCACTGAATTGTTATTTCATTTCTTTGTTTCTGTTCATTAGGAAATTCAGTATCTCGTCAAATCTCTGCCTGGATTTAACCAGATCGTTTCTGTTTCTTTTGATTTCTTCAATTGAGAATTTGAGATTATGTCTCTGCGTTTTAAGCTTTGATATATCTTAAACTTTCTGATGCGCACTTCGCATCTAATTCCAGTAATGTTTTTCATCTCAATCCTAATTTGTACCTCCGAATCAAGAAAATAAGATCTGATGGAGAAAACTGTCGTGTAGATTATTAGAATCTGATTGGATCTCAACTCGTTTACACAAGTACTCTCTACTTGCGTGCCTCTTTATTTGAAACTATTTTCGCTTTGAACGACAGGGCTTCATCACAAATGGACAGGATGAAGATGGAGAGAATCATCAATTCTTTCCCTGCTTCACTTCTCCAGTTACTTACAGGGAACCACAGCTTCGAGTTCAAAAGGCACAGGATGCTACTGGAGATACAACAGAAGGTGAACCTCTACAACGAGACCTTCTACCGCCTCCGCAAAACTCTCTCAGATGTGGAGGTGCTTCGCCGGGAGAATGTAGATCTGACAGCCGCAAACCTCCAGTTGACATATCTAGGCTCCGAGCGGGAGAAAGTCGTTCCTGGCGGGATGAAATTGAAGCTGAAAGGGAAAGAAAAGGAGGTGAGAGTTGAGAGGTCGGATCTGACGCCTCCATCCGGATCGGACAGTGGGGAAGGAAGTGGAGAGACACGTGTCAACCATCCAAAGAGCATATCGATCCGATCTAGAGGATTTCTCACTGGAGAGACAAACCAGCCTCGCCGCCTTCGCGTGCGCACACCAAACCCAGGACAAGAGGTACGATTAATGATTGTATGAATTCGCAGGCTTCATCTCTCTCCAGTACCTTTTTTTGAAAGGATATTTCCTTTCTTAATTTGATAATTTTGTACCAGCATGCCTCATTGTTTTGCTCAAAACGCACAAGATCTAAGTTCTGGAACTTATTGTTCGTAGGATGTCGCCACGTTTCTTTTAGTTTCGCTCGCAGC
Source organism: x Bolboschoenoplectus mariqueter (assembly GCA_037678475.1). Lineage (NCBI taxonomy): Eukaryota > Viridiplantae > Streptophyta > Magnoliopsida > Poales > Cyperaceae > x Bolboschoenoplectus > x Bolboschoenoplectus mariqueter. Next base: position 4,464,010 of record CM075233.1, on the reverse strand, counting down.
ATGTTTTGTGGACAAGGGACGCGTCTCCATATGTATTCGCAATGGAGATTAACATTGAAAAATGGATAAAATATATCTGCCACGTATCGGCTAGCGTTGGTTACAGTCCAGATATCTACCACCTGATTGTAATGCAACAGATTTAATACAATTGTTATTAAGCAGGAAGGTGAGGAAGGAGAATTTAATACAATTGTTATTAAGCAGGAAGGTGAGGAAGGAGAACTGGAGGTGGAAATGGAGGTGTTCTCTCAGGGAATGGAGAAAACTGAGCTGTGCAACAAGTGGCGTGGGCCCGGCCTCGGCGGTTGCCCATATGGGGACCACTGCCGGTTTGCACACGGTGTGGAGGAGCTGCGGCCTGTGTTACGCCACCCCCGTTACAAGACCCAGGTTTGCCGCATGTTTGGCACAGACACCGGCTGCCCCTACGGCCATAGGTGCCACTTCAAGCATGTGGGGCCCGCTGAATTTGCATGATTTGTGCAGGTTGTGTGTCCCCATTGTTTTGTTCCACATGGATTGTGGCATTTGTTAAAGCAGATTTCATAACTCAGGCTAGTTTAAGGGTGAGAAATCGACAGGAATAAGTGCCTCAACTTCAATAGTTGAGAAGTGCACGAACTGGATCCGTCCAGTTCTTTACAAATTAGGCACTAACAATATAAACCTTTGGTGCTGTTTAGTTTAATAAAGAGGTTGGTTAGCCTGGAAGAAAGACTGATTAGTGGGGTCCATGTTAATACTGCTTTGGGTGACGGATGAGCTCCGATCCGATTAGAACAGCAGTTTTGTTGGTTTTGGAATAAGGGAGTCCCTGACAAGTGGGGCGAAGGGTGACACCCTCTTCTTGAAAAAACAAGGGAGATCATGCCTGTGGATGATCGATCTTTTTGTGTGAAAATTCTTCTTTCGTTATGTGCACATGTGCATTTTGGTTTGATTTTGTGAAGAATTTGATCTTTCGGCTGCAATATTTGGGAAATCACATGAAATCAATTGCATATGAATTAGTTTGTGACTTCGTGTGGTGAAAGAGGGACCCACCAAGATAGAGCGAAATGTCAAGGTTCTTATATATTAACCTAGAGATCTGCACCTACTAATATGGAAACTACATTCTAACCAAAGTAAAACATACCTGAGAGGAAAAAGCATCATGAGAATTAAACTACTTATCCTAAATTACTGCAATTAACCACTACATGCTACTAGAAACTAGTCTTAAACTAAACAACAACTTTTGCACTATCCTCTCCTTGTCTCGAGATGTAGAGTGTCTTGATAAGGACAGAATCCTTTCTGCTTGCCTCTTCCCTGAGATATACCAGTCCCTTATCCAATTCCTGGCTTGGTAAAGAAATTTCCATCAATCATTGTGAAGAAGAGACATATTTGTAGTTAAGCTCTCCCTTAAAAAAAAAAAAGACCTTTCCTGTCACTGAAAAACAGGTAGCCTCTCCTAAAAAGAACGCAACCTGTACTTTTTTTATTTCACTGAGCCTATGCCAGAAAATACAGATAATGTGCTAAACTAATGATTGGGAATTTAGGGGCTGAAAGCATCAATGCATTTTAATTATTGGGTAGGATTTCGAGAAAACCAGTATGACGTTGCCAGTTGAAAAAGTGAAATGATGTGTTTCGGACCAATTTGAAAAATTTATTTGGGAAATGATACTGTGTTAGGTAATGGAGCCTGATAAGACTACTTTTCAGGGCCTAGTTTATCTTGCAACATATGGGCCTTGCAAAAAATTAAGATTACTACTTCTCAATTGATTTGTGAGTTTGCAAATTAGAATTATGATAAATTGAGATGTTATTTTCACAAAAGCGATATGTCCTGTCGTCTGAAAGAAGTTCATAAAAGGGTTCTGAATTTCTGAAATTATTGTTGACAAAACCATGGAGGCATGGAGATAAAAGATTCCAAGAGGCTGGCATGGCATATTAACAGTGCTATTCACGTGGAAGTTTCTAGGAAAAGACCTAGAAGTTTAGGATACTATAATATACTGACAAGGAATTCTATTGCATTCTTAAGAAAAGAAACTATTACCATGCAAATGGCCAAGGAAATTAAAACACGATAGCTAGAAACACAAGTGAAACTTCCTTTTCTTTGACACAAATCCATACTACAATTAACAGAAATTGAAAATTTTCCTGTCATTATTTACCAGGGCAGATTGTCACTAAAATTATTAATTCAAGTATTGTGAGGCCTTTAATGGCCAATATATTTCAATGATATATTGGATTCCCCTTAGTTAGAATTATCCTAAATGGCTAATTAAACCTAATACCAAAGCAGCAAAAGACTAAAGAAGTAAAGGATGAAAAAGCGCTTTTACAAGGAGTGCTTTTTTTTTTATCTTTAGTACAAAAGCTCCATCTTTATTAAAATTAAAAGCTGGTAAGGTGCTTGAAAATATTCCCATGCTTTTAGTTTTAGACGTATATAATACTAAAAATACTCCCCCGGGAGTTATATTCTTATGCCTTTTCTGGAGACAGCAACAAGCTTTGATTTTGTAAAGCCAGAATGGAGGTGCCATTAAAGGGGAAAAGACAAAAGAAAGATAATTTTTAAAATAGGTTTGACTAAATCTATTTCCTTCGCCATCTAACTATATTTGGATGTTTCTTTAAATTTGTTGATTATATATGCTGATCATGTCTCAGGATTTGCCATCAATAATGGAGAGCGCATGCCATAGGCTCATTAATTAATCAAATAATTTTATTAAGTTAGCAAGGGGCTAATAAATAAATAATAATCCCCCCCCCCCCCCACCCCCTCTCTTTCTTAAGTGCACAAGTGTAGAGATAATCATCTTAATTAAATTGTTGTTTAAAGTTGACAATTAAGTTTTAAATCATAGCCTCTTCAAAACCATTCTACTACTATATACATATCAACAGAGAAATGTTAATTTATTTTACTTAACGCAAACTTCTATCTAGCAAAGAAAAAAATATATATATGAAATTGAACATGCTAATCAAAATCAATGTGTTCCTTCTAATATAGAGAAGAAAGAATCTGCACACGAGCTTTCTTTCTCAAAAGCTCTCCATTGTAGAACCTTTTCTTTTTACTCCATAATATTGGAGAAATTAACCTATTTGAGGTGTCCACCATACAAAGTTTATTATTTTTTTACCAGTAAGGTTTATTCCATCTGAATTTCTTGGAAGCATCCTTCATTTTCGAAGAGATTAAAGATAATATTTCATAATCACAATATTGATCAATTAATGGTTCAGCTAATTCAAGTTTTAGGTAGAAATGCAACCAACAAGCTAGCCAGTATAATATTTTAATAAATTCTACTAATGGGAGACGCCACGTCGGAAATAGTAGAAAATATCAAATTGTACGTAAATAAGTATAAATGTAAAATCAAAAGAAAAAAGAAAGAAGAAACCAATTAAGACGTGGTATAATTTGCGTCGGATCCAATCCTTCCTTGGAATGGAGGAATAACAGTAATTTTAGCCGTTGGATTAATTATTAATTAATATAAGAGGGACCAAATCGGTGGTTGTATATATCTTTGGATTAAAGACAGTTAAATTCATACCGCCCGATCTGAAATGAACGAACTAGATTTTCCGAGTAAACTTCCAAGAATTGGAGAGGAACTTAAATTAAACTACTCCATTAACCGAAGTTTGCTCGAAGCACCTCTCTCTCTCTCTCTCTCTCTCTCTCTGACTCGATCCATCCTCAATTCTCTTCTCAGTTCTCACGCTCTCTGTCTTGCTCTCACGCACGCACGCACGCTCTCTCTCTCTACTCTCTAATGCCTAACGACCAAAACTACCAGGTAGGCAGTGACCCCAGTCCAGTTGCCCTGCTTCCTCGAACTTTCTCGCGTCGACATTCTTTTCTCCTCTTAGTTTTCAGCGCCAAAATCGCTTTCCACAGTCTCTCATCTCATCTGATATATCTGATACATGCGTACTAACGCTACGTGCGCAGTCTGAGAAGCTACTGTTATGAGCCTTTTGCTCCTTCTGACAAAATTCCATCCTTTTCTGAAAAGTCCGAATCTTTGTTGTTTTTTACTTTTGCGTCCCTAGCCTTCCCTTTTTTCTCGGGTCGCTCAAGAGCTTCTTCCTCACGATGTATGAGAAGCTTCTCCGCTGCTTCTCCGTTACCTTCATATATATATCTGACATAACGGCGCCACTGAACTTATGTCTTTGTCGTTTTCAATTGGGTAGAGATGGATTTGAAGAGGGCCATGGATAATGAAGGGGATGGGGAAGACGATTCCTTGCTACAGGACTCTAAACGAAGAAAAGCTGTTGTCAAGTGAGTGCATTTTGATTTGAATTGTTGCTTAAAATGGGATTGTATTGTATTGTATTGTAGTTTGAGCATTGGGTTAATTAATTTGTAGTTTAAATGTTGGCTTTCTTTTTGAGTACCAATGGTTTCGTTACTGACAGTGCTACATTTCATTTTATTTTTCTAAATTCTCTCCTTTGATTCAATTAATTACAGTTCTGTGAAAGAAGCAATGGGAGCAAGATATATGCAACTCAATTTGCCAAAAATTGAACCTTTTCTGCGCAAAGTTGTAAGATATCTCCTACAATATAGTCTTTCTCTGTTGCATTCAAGATGTTCGACAAAATGTTATATGGCCTTTTATACAAATCTTGACTCTGTTAAAATTAATCAAATTCAGGTCCAAGAAGAGGTGCAAAATGCTCTTATACGCCATGTTCATGTCACACAAAGGTATAAAGCAGAATTAAAATAAGTTTCTAGCTTTGAATTTAGCTACTGGAAAGATTGTATTCTGATATTTTGTTCTGAATGTTTCAACTGTAGATATCCACTTCAGATTCAGGCAGGGTCACCAAGACACCAGTATCAGCTATGCTTCAAGACTGAATTACCCCATACACTTTTCACAAGCAGCCCCATAAAAACCCAAAATAACCAACCTATCCAACTTTGCCTTACTGATGCTATTGTAAACCAAGTTGTGACCTCCTCCCCTCTCTCCTCAGCAAGAGTTGAAATTGTAGTGCTTGATGGAGATTTTAACAGCGACGAAAGAACTTCATGGGCTGAAACGGAATTTGCTGAAAATATAGTTCGGGAAAGGGAAGGGAAGAGGCCACTACTCTCGGGTGAGGTGGAGATTAAACTGACTGGTGGTGTAGGCTTTGTTACTGACATAGCCTTCACTGACAACTCCAGTTGGAGGCGTAACAGGAGATTTAGGCTAGGTGCTAGGGTTTGTGTGAGTGGTGGTGGTACGGAAGAGAGAGTTCAGGAAGGAGTTAGCAGCTCTTTCATGGTCAAAGACCACCGTGGCGAGTGTAAGTATTTTTGTTTTCCTTTGACAGTACTTCTATAATGCTATCTGACATTTGCAAACTATTTTTTTAACTTTCTGTTGAGGTCAATAACAAAATTTAAGTTGCCGGTACCAACTTGCCACCAGGTATTCTGTGCCCATACAGTACCATAGGATGCCTTGTGCAAACAAGTTGCTTACAAGAAATGAAAATTCAGAGTGATAAGTCTTGAATAGGCATAAATTGGTATAATACATCCTAATGGTATTTTGGCCTGTATCCAGCCATGGCAATCATAATACTTCTAGATGTTTTGAAGCTCAACCAAATATAATGCCAAACACTAATTCCATACCAACCTTATTTATGTTATCATCTTCTAAAATTTTAGCATATAAGAAGCATCACCCTCCTGCTCTATTGGACGACGTATGGAGATTGGAGAAAATAGGAAAAGATGGGGTCTTTCATAAAAGATTGGCTGATTGCAACATAAGCACTGTTCAAGACTTCTTGAGGAAGCTTGTCATTGATCCAGAGGGCTTACGCAATGTAAGAAGCATAGATTACAGCTGTTTACTATAACTGCAAATAATACCAGAAGTTTTCATATAGTTGCTTTTGGCTTAAATACAATTTGATTTTAACAAAATCTTAGTTTCTGCAAATAAACTCAAAAAATGTTGTATGATGTCTGTAAGTACACAATAATATGGTTTGCAACGTTGCAACATTCCAATTTCTTGATTGTACAAAATCAATCAAATAAGGCAACTAAAAACCATGGTGTTTCTGAGTTTGTTTTTAAATTCTTTAATTTTTTGTCTTTCAGTTACTTGGAAGTGGAATGTCGAACAAAATGTGGGAAGCTACAATAGAGCATGCAAGGGAGTGCAACTTGGATTATAACAAGTTCTATTCTTACAATAGCGGCCAAGGAATTGTTCTTTTATTAAATTGCATTTATCAACCTGTTGGGTCTATCTTTGGGAACAGTTATTGCAGCCTGAAAGAGCTTACTTTACATCAGAAGGTACCCACTTCTAAATTTTTATGTCTTTTCTTCTTTTTTGTTTTATTTCGTTCTTTCTTTTTTTCTTTTTCTTTTTTCTTTTCTGAGAAGGCCCAAAGCCTTATCATGGCTGCCTACTACTTATGTATCTCGGAACTGAACATTCCTTTAATCTCAGTCATTGGCTGTTTCTGAAAAGAGATTACAAATGCTTTTCCTTTCAGGCAATTGTGGACAGTTTAAAGCAAGAATGTTACAAATATCCTGACAAAATAATTGAGCTCAATCAAGAGCAAGCCAAGAATGTTGAAGTGCCTGTTGATGCTTCTGATTCGCTCTTGACAAATCTTGGTAAGTCATTTTCCATGTAGGGATTTATTTACGGAAAAGGAGTGTCATTGATGTTGGAAATTTTGAAAACATGCATAACTTAAACTTAGCTGGGTGTAAAGGAAAACCAAAAAGGAGGATAAGTTTTATCTTGTTTTTGTAATCAAACAACATAACAAAAAAGGGCCTTTCCTCTAAATTGCTTCTGACTTTTTATATTTTTGGGTCTTGTTTTCAAAACTGGAATTGCAATCACTTATTTATGTAAAACTAATGTCTTTCAGCAAAGACAATCCAAATAAATTATTGATCTGAGAGAGCAAGAGAGAGAAAGAAAGAAAGAAGTAGATGCTCTACATTGCAAATACCAAAATCATGGATGTTTCCTGCAAATCAAAATATGGGTTGTGTTTTCCAACGATTGAATTGGAAAATGCTAAGCATTCATTGAATATTTAATTTTGGACAGACCAATCAACGCCTGGAATGAACTTTGCACTGCCACACGTACCTTCAGAAATCATAGAAGATTTGTCCCAGATAACTGGAACTGTTTCTGCACAATCACCTAAAGCTCCTATCCAGTTCAATTCATTTTTAGGAAGTGGTTTTGATGCAGACAGTTTTGCTGATACCGGGGGACTATTATTCTCTGGTGTTAGAGGTGAGATTAAGAATATGATAGGGTGTTATTCAGAAATGGATACACTGAACTCATGTGCCGATTCTATTTTTTTGGGATCATTCTGACGCTTTACATGGGTTTGGTGTAGTGTCCTGGAGAACTTACGAGTAGCTTTTCGTGCAGTAGTGCAAGTTTCTCTTTCCTCTTCTTTTGCTTTTGCTTCTTTTTTCCCCTACTGTTAGTCTCCTGAGTGATTTTGGATTTGTATTTTTCTGTATTATTGTGCTAGCAGGAATAAAACCTAGTCAATGTAGTTGGCAGTCTGTACATGATTGAAGTTGTAAATTATCTAGTGATAAGATGCAATTTTGGATTCCTTAAGGGCACACTTGTAATTTAGTGTTGTTTTGTCATATTTTTAATTCTCTTTCTAGTTGGTTTACCAGTTTAAGCTTTGCCATCACAAATGCTACCATTGTTCTATACAAAGTTATACGAGCAGAGGAACCAGAACCACCGTATCAAAGATAAAAAAAGTTTAAACGAATAGTACGGAGGCATTGCATTAGTTACTAGAACAGAAGGAATTAACAATGATGCATACACCATATTACCAACAAAGAAAACAAAAAGGAAAATAAATAAAAAAATTATATATAGTGCATTAGTTCAAGCTCTCTTAAATACATGTCAAATCCATCAAAACAAAATGAAAATACCTCTAGCTCATTCAATTCAAACATTCAGTGTATAAACAACACACATCAGTACAAATCTCCCAAGTTGGTTAGCCCGTTCAAACCCTTAACTTCCTTGAAATTAGATTTAGACCTTCAATTCCTTGGTACACCGGTTAGTTCTCTTGCTCTCTCTCTCTCTCACCAAACAAAAGCAAGGTTTATTCTCCATCTTTACAGGAAACTACTAGAAAAAGCTGACTGCACAACCAAATTTTTTAATTGCATGAAATATTAGCAAGTCTTCATCTGTGTTTAGATGGTTTCGGAGGGCGGTTCTTTCCTTCCATGGCATCCTTCTTTTTTCTGCAGTCCGTACAGAGAAATGGACCCTCCAGTTGGTTCTGGCTCTTTTCAAAACCATTATCCATTAGTAGATCTTCAGTCGGTGATTGTTGCACTTGACATATTGCACAACGGAATGGATCAGAACTTGCTCTGGATGGTAACCTGTAATACAAAAACCTCCAGGATGAGTTAATCTCAATATGTCTAAAAACAATTTTATCGCAAGTATAATTTAAAATGCCAATTAATATAGCAAAAAAGTGAAAACTCAAAATTACATATTAATAAAATAATCCAATAAAAAAGTGCTGCTAATAATACGTTCCTTTTCCTTTACCTAGGTGGGCAATATTGTTCCATGGAACAAACACACTTGTACTTATAGTGTTTGCTAATAAGACATTCCTTTTCCTTTACCAAGGTGGGTAATATTGTTCCGTTGAACGTGGTTGTATTTGTAGTGTTCATTTGACAGATTTTTATTATAACTCCTTCAAATAACAAGTCTGCCAAAGTTTCCATTCCCAATATGATAAACATAGAACAAATCAATGAAATACTTGCCTTTTTTCAAGCATGGCAGATCCCTCTTCAAATAATTCCTCGACCGAACCAACAGAATGAGAAGAGCGTCCTGTTTTACCCTCATCATTCGTTGTATGTGACTTCTTGCCAAAGAACAGAGCCTTCAGCTTCTGAGACTTCTTTGGAGATGGCAGCGACAGCTCTGCCCCAGCTGTAACATTGCGAACTGTTGTGATTACATCAACGACCAAGCATGTCGTGTCGTCTTTCAATCCACTTGTTCTCAATGCATTCTAAAAGAAAGAACACAAAACGACCATGTGGGAAACTCCTCGAGGAAAAACAGTTAAGTTATTGAATAGCTCAAGGAAACCCTAAGATTTTCAACATGACTTACAGTCGTTCGTTAAACCTCCTATTCTAGATATGCCCTACAATTAGTTGATCTCTAACATGATGGCAATTTAAAATTGAATACTGTTGTCTCGAAAAAAACTCAATTTTAAATTATAAATTCTACAGCACAATGTGAAACTAAAACACACCATCCGCAAATTTCATTGCCCAAAACCAAAATTCTTCCACAGCATCTTTTTTTTTAATGGTTTGTTTAAAGACTATACAAGAGAGACTGAGAAAACACCATTTCTCAGTGCCTGACCATAGAAAAGAGAAACTTCAGGATTCTAAATCACAGAGATGTATTATAAAGTAACATAACCATCTTTTCATTTTTCCTTTTAAAAAAAATTAAAAGTTGCATGCCAGGTCCATTCAAATCAATTAGAATTTGTCAGGTTGCATCTTAGTCTAGTACTTCAATTATGTTTAGTAGCCAGGACTGGTATTTAATATATAGCAAGTCTTGGGTCTCAGGTCAATTTGAGTTTCATGCCAAGTGCACTTGGTAAGGACTAAGGAGTGAAATGGTACTGCATGGATTGGAAGCATTATTACCTTAACAATTGTTCTTGCAGCCTCTTTGGTAAACAAGCCCCGACAAGATTTGACAGCTACCTCAGTCTTCATTGCATCCCAAATCCCATCTGAGGCAATAATTAGCCGTCCACCAGTACTTGGGAGCTAAATAAATGGTATAATTATATAATCATAAATTAAGTTAATGATACCCTTAAGAACATATAGAACTAAAGTGATAAGACGATAACAATGAACTGAATAAATAAATGGAAATGTCCGTTCTATTAACCAAACAAAATGACCGAGTTTAGACCCATTGTTCCTTTTTTTCATAAAATTATGGTCAATAAAACAGAAAGCAATAGGGTTTCTGCAACAGCACCAATTACTTTAGCAGTGTTGGCAAAGAAAACTAATGACCAATTTGCACATTCACCAGCTGCTTGTGACAAATGAACAATTAATAAGGCCATTTTGCTACTAATACAATAATCCTGAAAAATTTTACCAATGCAAAGCATATATTTTGCAATCAACAAGACAATTTTTCATCTTCATATTCAACTTTATACTTAACTTTCCTAATATATTTTGTCAGAACCTCCAAAATTAAGCCTAATCATTACTTCATGTGAAAATTGAAATAAAAAAAAATGTGAGGTGCAAAGAGAAACAAATTATTCTTATTGAAATATGTACAGATGTATAGAATATATTTCAATACATTGCTTTTTGTCCCTACATGGTAGCATTCGTGCTTTCAAAACAAAATAATAAGGATACCCACCAGGTTCTTTCGCAAAAGAACTATAAGTACCAATCTCAAGTATTGTTCAAATGGCTCCATTTTTGTACCTCAACAACAGTCTCCATTTTAAAAGTTTAATAGCTTAAGATATATAAGTCAAAGTATCAAAATAAAACTGTAAGATGTGATCCAAATGCTGTATTTTTTTATGTGGGCATAGAGAAAGGGATAAATTACGTCTAAAGTTCCATTTTGTTAATTTGAGTTCCAAGTTTTATTTCATTTAACTTACAAATATTATAGACAAGATGGAGGTACACAAAATGGATGCATTTGAACCCTCCACCAGGCAACACAATAAACATATGAGTCTAACCAAAGCATGAACCAATCTACCAGTACTAATATGATATTACCTTGACTTGCTTTACATGAGGCACAGGAACAATAAACTCCCCAACATCCATGTCCCCGATAGACCTTGACAAGCACAACCCACCTGGCCAGCATCGGAGTGGACCAACCTGAAACCAAAATACAAAATAGATGATTAATTAAAAAAACAAAAAGTCATAAAAAATTTTGTTTCAAGTCTAGAAAATACAAAGCAATGACTTTTGTGTGCACCATACAAAATACTCACATACTCCTCTTAAAGCAGATTTTAAGTACAATTTGTCCTTACTCCACACCTGATTTCGTTAAAAGAATGCTAATAATATCAGTAACTTTCTCCTTTATGCAGGGTTCAAAGAATAAGGTGCGGTAAAGATGTTGCCAGATTTGATTACTAAAGGCGGGTTCTCAAGACCTCTCGGGCATTTTGCATGTCTCCAAAATGTAGCTGTGACATTGCTCTGCTTGCTCGGTTATGCATGCGATTTCTCATTTTGAAGGGATACAAATGATGTCTCAAACTTCTGTGGGGACAATGAAATTGCTCCCATGACAAAAAGGATTTTCTTACTTGTGGGATGGTAGGTAGAGACCATAGACACAAATGCCTTCCAGACACAGAAGCATGTGATGAGGCTAAACCATTGCATTTGCACCCTTGTGAAAGGGCAAAATCTCACAAACTCTTGCATAATGAGAAAATTCAGGACTACCCCAGCAAATGCAAGAATGACACACAAAACTATTCAAAGCATTGAAAACTATTCTGCATAACTCTCCCTCCCCATTTACTTCATGAGATGCCCGAGATAACTGGAGGTTATCTCTACATAGAGGCAGCAAAGAAGTGTTTTCTGATCATCATTGACAAAATCAGGATAATGGATCTAGTACTGTATCTTCAGCGTTTAAAAGGGGGATGTAAGATGATTCTCATTTCTCAATGCTACACATAATGTTTTGATTTGTAGGAGCATGCATGACACTTTTTAGAAAAAATATATATAGTCACACACTTCCATACCTCCTGGCCCCCACAAATGTTGAGCCTTCCGACCTCACCACCACTAGCTCTAACACGGTTGACCTCATCCTCATTATCATCTAATCGGTGATCCACTGTGAGCAATGAAAGCTCACCACCTGGCGTCACCAAAATGCACCTTGAATCCCCAACTGACGCCACTGTAACAGTGAGCCCGTCGATGACTACTAGTGTCGCTGTCGTGCCTGATACCTCCCCTATTAAGGGCAAAAAGGTTACAAATTTAAAATTTATGTATTTATTTATTTTTATTTTTTTGTGTGCAACATGCCCATCCTCCATATGATGTTTTTGCAAGACAGAACCTTGTTTTTATGCACACCAGGAAAACCAACCATCAGTCATAATCATTCTGCTTTGCATCTTTAATCTCAATCTAGAGAAAACTTACAAATATCATAACACAGAAATGTCCAATGAAAAATGGCCCTGATTTGAAAGGCAAACAGAAGATAGAGCACCATTTTATCATACCAGCTGGTCTTGATGCATAAAGGGAGTTAGATGCCAGCATTATAGTAATTTAGAGCACACCAATACAGCATCAGCAAGACATGCATGGATCAGTAAGTGGAAAAAAGTACCTCTTCTCTGAAAATCTATATCACACTTGACGAAACCAGCCACAAGTGCCTTGGGTAGAGTTTGTAACCACTCATCTCTGCTAATTCCTTCTGGCACTGCACTCATCACATGATCCAATAAATGCTCCGTCGAGTACACAGCAGCTGATACCCCATTGTGCCCATCAAATACCTATAAAAAATACATGTATAAATAGCTAAAACTAACAGAAACATATTAATAAGGATTAACTCACCATAAGACATTTTATTAAGAAAGCAAAACTTAGCATTTTAATTTAACCTCCCTTACAATTAAGTCCATGGACAACATAAATACATAATAGAATTATCAAGGTTCTTTTCACAATTATAGTGACGGAACAAGGTCAATTCCATAAAAAAGTATAATCTCCCATCAGTCAACCTCAAAATAAGCTGTAAACCTCTGCTTGAGACTTATTCAACAACCTCAGGGGCCTAATTGCAATAAAAGAAAAAAAATTCGGAAAAGAAAGAGGCGAAACAACATACTCCAAAGACAGAGAAAGAGGTGGAGGGATCGTTAGGCACGCGACGGCAATCGGGTTTGATAAGGACCAAATCCTCCCCACGCTTGGCGTAGTTGTAATACTCGTACTTGACGATTGGAATCTCCGAGGTTTCCTCTCGAAGCTCCTGGCCGATCAGCGTGGCGAGGGGGACGAGCGGCGGGCGTCCGATCGGACCGGAGTCGGGCGTGATCGCCATGGCGGCGCTCATTGCGGAGGGAATCGGAGAACCTAATCCATCCGCATTGGAGTGGCAGGGATCAGTTGTAGGAAATGCGCATTATTGGAAGAGGGGGGAGGAGGGCTTGTGATGGGATTGGAGAGGTAGTGTGATGGGATCTAATCTGATGCTGTGGAAGAAGAGAAAATAGAAAATGGAGGAGAGAGAAAGAGGGGTCTATAGCTGGATTTTGGGAGATTTGGGGGATTTGAGGGACCTTTCCTTTCCTTGATGGAGGAACTGAGAGAGAGAGAAAGGGGGGAGAAGGGATTGGCAAACGAAACGAGCAATGAAAAAACAGCCGAATTCAATTAAAAATTGAGAGAGAGAGAGGAGAAATTTTATGGGAGGAACATATTCATGGGTGCCTTCTTCGACGGCTCGGCTCCAGCAAAGCTGCTACTGCTACGGGTACGCAATTCATGTACCCCTATTTGTCGCGATGTGCTTTTACTCTACACAACACAGGAACCCAGTCAACGGACAATAACCGAACTCGAAATTAAAAGAGAGTTCAGTTTTCTGATATGAATCATATTCTATGGTACGAATAATCATTTAAAACTACTTCCAGACATAATTAAAGCATGACGGTCATAATCATATATATCAAAGTAACTCCTTATATATTTGTTATACGTTATTATGCATTCAAAATGCGACATTTTTATTAAGATGAAATGAAATGAAATGAAATGATGATGATACATATTACATATATAGCGTAGAGAGTTCGAGCGCAGATGTTTAAAATAGTTATAGTTCAACATCAAATAGACTGAAGGAATTAATTAGTTTTGAGTTGGGAGCGAGAGTACATTGCACGAGATCGTTCGAGTTATTGCATGCAACATCGAGATGATTCGTTTTTAATTTCAAATTGATAGATAATGTGTAGCTGGGTGATCATTAACCCCATTGTTTGTTTTGCTTCTAATAGGATAGTATAGAGCCGTACCGAACCGAACCCTGCGATATTGCAATTGGGTTTTAATATCCGTTGGATGGGAAATCAACGAACAGAGAGAGATTCGGCGCCAGCGACTTGACGCGCTCGCTTGGAAAAGGAGAGGACTTTGTAAAGGGATGGAGACTGACAGCTTCTGATTCCTTGTGCTCAATGATTTTATGATCTCAGGTGTGGCAGTCCGCTCTCCTCTTTTAAATGATACAATAGAAGTGTTGCTGGACCCACGTGTCGGTCGTGTGTGTTAAATGAGACAACTTGTGTACTCGACTCAGGAGATCAGAGAAATGCCGCAAAATGAAAAATAAATGTTATCTGGAAGACTGGAACACGACAACGCGGGATATGGTGACATGGCCATGTGAGGTGGGGCCTTTCAGCCCTTTCCAGGGCTAATTGTGCGCCCTAGCTGTACCAATTATTTTCTCCGCAGAAAAGAAAAGGAGAATGTTTGGGATCCTCTCCAAGTGTATGTATTCTAGTTGACCATCACAGGTACATCTCAGCTGTTTAAGTAAGATCGGACCGTCTGTGTGGGATCTGACCGGACAGCCGCTCCGATCTGCCCGGTTGCCCAAAGTTAGATCTTTTCTCGGGGCGATCCGATCTACGGAGAGAGCAGCCTGAGTGGGCCCCACATTGCAGTCGTCCAGTGGAGGAATGTCTTCTCGCTTTTTTCTCCTGCCCCTGTTTTCTTTTTCTTTTTCTTTTTTCGGTTCGCTTTTTCTCCGCCATCAGAGATGAATGATAACGATGGATCAGGATCGATGGGTGCGCGCGCGACTCCAAAAGGTGTCCTCTCCGTGTCAGAGAAACAGAGGTACTGCGTTACTATTAGACTATTAGTATTACTCCCCGAGTTTATTTTTTCATTTCACTTCTCTTCTTCCGACCACTAAATTGGACGTGTTGTGTTTTCGATCAATAAATTGCCATGTTTCTGTGCTATCGTTGGCTCCTTGTCTCTGACGTTTGCAATACTGCCGCTCTGCCAGTGCCAGTAAACAGAAGACTAGATTCCAATCACATCAAAAGGTTTAATGTTCTTCTTCACAGAAACCATTTCTAATCAAGAATTATAAATTTTCAAATTAAACATTTGGAAAAATAATAAACTATATTTGAAATTTAAAAAGAGTGGAAGTAGTTTTAACTTCAAGCCCTTATTATGGTCTCCAATTTGAAAATCACCTTCACAACCAGCCTTTCATTTATTATTAAAAAAGAAAAATCAAATTTAGAAGAAAGATTGAAATCCGATCCTTCTTGTTGCCTACACTCCTCCAAATCCAACAATATTAATGAAATTTTAAAATTCATTTCCTTGTGTGCGTCATAAAACAATGATTAGGATTGAGATTTTTAAGTTCTAGCTTTGCTATATCCTGACTTTTTTTTTGTTACTTTTTTTGTACAGGTTTAATTAAGCATTTTACAAGTTTGAAATAAAAAAAAAAAATTGGAGGTTCATGAGATGCCATTTAATTTGGACGGTCTGAATTATATGGGACAGTGTCATGACTGCATATCTTGCCAGGGAACAAATCATGTAGGACCAAAGTTTTTATTAGTTTATTAGTTGTTCACCATCCAAGACAGTGAGGTCTAGAAAATACTAATTGATAGCTAAACCTACAGTGGGCATATATATATATATATATACATATATTAAAATTAGAATTAGAGTGAGCTTAAATGAATTGCTGATATTCCTCTAGCTTTCTTTCTTCACTATAGATTTATTTCTTACTTTGAGACAATACACCGGGGTTGTTGGTGAGTTTAACTCGAAAAACTATTGAAATGGTTTCAAATGATAAATCTGAGTAGTTCAATAAATTCTTTATATTAAAATCTCGTGGGATATTATTTTTTTCTTTTTTTGGAGTTTTTTAATTATTTCTTTCATTTTTTTAAAATGCCCTACTTTTATATGTAAAAATTCATTATTTTATTATTATTTTATTATTATAGTCATTTTAAAAAATTCGAAAACAATAGTTAGAAAATTCTAAAAAATAGAAAATTTCGATATCCTACAAGATTTTAATATGAAGAATTTGTTAAGCTACTTGAATTTATTGTTTGAAGCCGTTTCGATAGTTTTTTGAATTAAGCTCGTCAAAAAACTTGATGAGCTTAAACTCATCCTAACTTTACTATACACACACACACACACAGATAATATATATATATATATAAACTTATCAAATCGACTTTAAACAATAAATTCAAATTGCTCAATAAATTCTTCATATAAAAATATTGTAGAATACCGAAATTTTAGAATCATCTTCCAAATTTCAAAAAAAAATAGTTAGAAAACTCTAAAAATAAGAAATTTTGATATGCTATGAGATTTTGATATGAAGAATTTATTGAGTTACTTGGATTTGTCGTTTGAAGCCATTCTAATCATTTTTTGAATTAAACTCACAAAAAAGTTTGGCGAGCTTAACCTCACCCTAACTTTACTCTCTATATATAGAGAGTAAAACTAGCATGCTCTTAGAAGTACGGAGCTTCTCGATACTCCTAACTCAAAAATTTATCAAATCGACTTTAAACGAAAAATTCAAGTGACTCAGTAAATTATTTATATTAAAATCTTATAGGATACCGAAATTTTCTATTTTTAGGATTTTCTAACTATTTGTTTCATATTTTTTTAAAAAACATGTTAGCTCTTTATATATATATCCTACATAATGATTTATATTTTATTATATATTTTCATTCAATATAATGTAAAACTATAAATTATTCATACCAGTAGCATTATGAAAAATCACAAATTCTTTAATTATAAATAAGTAAATAACATAAAATATAAACTAAAAAATAAACCATGGCAGGCAACCCAGTATATATTTTTTTAGTCCATGCCAATTGGGCAGTATCTAATCTACCATAACAGAATAATAAAACTATGGCAAAGTAAGAATTGTAGCATAAAGGACAATTAAATGACTATATAGTACTAATAAGATATTGACTTCATTGCTCAACTATAAAGAGTCATATAGCTCTGTTTTCTCAATTCTTTTCAGTATATTTAGCGTCACAAAAAAGAAGCTATAAAAGTGCAATAGTGTCAACATAAAGGCCATCTTTTTCTTTTTTTTTCCGGTTTAGAAAGCACTTCAGGATGGCCTACAAGTGAGTTATTTGATATACATGCTCAGGCCTTAGTGTGAGTTTATGGGCCATGTTAGACTATCATGGTTCCTTTATGGGGCTGTTTGTACACTGTTTCAGTCTACACTATAACCAAGTAGCAACTTGCAAAGGAAAGCTCTAGCCTCCAGCTAGTGAATTACTAAACGTGTTAGGCACGTCGGTACGTATGAATAAATATATATATACGGATAAATGTTTTGCACATGATGTATTTATGTATTTGCGTGAAGTATTATCAGGCATACGTGTCCGAGGTTCTTAACTGTTTTGACATGTCACGCACGGTACGGAGAAACGGTACAACACGCACGGCACGAGCATGCACGGGGAGCACATACAAGGAGCACGTGGGGCTAACACGAGACAAGCACATGCATATATGTGTAGCTTTGAAATTTTGAATTTACAGTGTAGATGCTTAGGTAAGACTTAGGATTCGAGAGAGAGGCATAAGCCAATGAAATTTGAAAATTTGCATTTGAATTTTTGTGAATTTTTCCGAACTTTTCTTGATTTTTTTCTGATTTTTAAACATTTTTTTTAATTTTACAAATATTGACACGTGTTGGTTTCATATCCGAACACGTCTAGCATGTCTTATTAATACGTGACATGTTTTTATATATATATGTCGGATAATTTGCATTATTCAGACACGTTAGACACGGTACGTATAAAGCCATCGACACATAACTTACCTTGTTAGCACGTGTTCCAACACGCCTATGCTAACACATATTTCAACATACCTATATCAACGCATGACATACACGATACGCACGTATAGTGTATCGTGTGATACAGTGAACCATCCTGACCTTACGTTGAGTCCGATTGTTTTCTTAACCGTCGGATCCACATTTTGATTTTTTTTTCTTTTAACGGATGCTCTTTTATTTCCCTACATGGATCGGGCTCATTGCGTACTATAGATACCGACGTTCTAAATTAACGCCTGTAACTGGGGCCCGTTTATGAATTTCATTATCTTACTATTTTGGCATCCGTGGTGGTACGAGTCCAGGCATATAGGTGGATCAAGCATCCTTTTTTTTTTGATAAAAAATGCACGAGTTAGTTAAGCATGTTTTTTTTTTCTTTGTTAGCGTAAGAATTTGGTTTTTCTTCTCTTATTCTTTTCTTATGAGGAACTATTGAACGTGTTGTGCTGATCAATCTGTACGGCTATACCACAATACATTACATTATGTATTGTTTTTGTTAATTATAAGTTTTATTAGAGTTAGGAATAGCTATTGAACAAAATGATAAAAATGCTTTGTATGTTGGAATGGGAAATACATGCATGCTGTTCCAAGTATTACTTTCACATTCACTGACAAAAAGGAAACCATCTTTTTTATTGGTGATGTTGAGGAAATAAGGAGAGTTAAGAATAATTATTTTGGGTGGGAATCATTAACAATTGACTTGATAATCTTAATAATAATTTTTCAAAATAAAAAAAATATTTATAGTCATATCGTTGAACTTATAAAATGATCGTGTTTCTAATTTTATATAATTTAAGTATCATTTGATATTTAATCAAGGACAATTAAAATTACATAAAATTTATAATAATTTAAATTTAATGATCTTTGATGATATATCAAATGATACTTAATTAAATTATATGAAATTTAAAATACGATCAATCTATAAGTTCAACAATATGACTATAATTTTTTTTCTATTTTTGAGAATTTAAAGAACTGTTTCTAATTTCTTTGAAAAATATTATTAAAATTGTCAAGTTGACTATAACAGATTCCCACCCAATTATTATTTATAGTGTTATAAATTTATATTCATGATGCTAGCCACTTGATGTTTTAAATTGTGCGCATAAATTTTAGAATTCTTTTGTTTTCCAATTATTAACATTCTTACATGATTTGAGTTAATTTGGATTTCACAAATTTTATTATGTCGGTGAATTTTTAGGTTCAATGGTGATCATCATAATATGAATATGATCAAGTGATTCTTTGAATTTTATTTGATATTTAGGTTCACTATAGTTATAAAATTTTCATAGTATAAAGTAATATTTGCTCTTAGTACGAGAGATCACGGATTTAAAATTAGAATAAATTTTTTTTATAAATATTTAAAATTAAATAATTAAAATTTTATTTTTATTTAAAAAAAAAATTCGTGACGCAGCATTTAATATTTTGTAATGGAAAGTGGTGCGCCGTACTAAGAAACCGAAAATTAAGAAGAAAAAGCCACAAATTTGGCTTTGAATAGTTACTTATGCAACATAACATTGACATCTGCCAAAAGCAAGAAAACAAAAAAACTAAATGCAATTGGGTTTGTTTACTATTCTACCAAAGAAGCGTTGGCCGTTGGGTTTGTTTATTAGTCATGGTATGTACGAAACATATAAATACATAAAAAAAGAAGTACGAACGAAGGGTTCTCTTTGATTGAGATATTGAGTATGAAAAAGATGTAAGAATTAATCTGGCAAACTGATGATTCTCTTTCTATTTTGAAACAATACTTGCATGACTTCATTTTTGCTGAAAAATAATTTAGCAATTATTGATGAAAAAACCTTTACCTACCCCGTATTTATTCAATGAGAATTCCCATAATTGACGTACTATACAATTTACTAGTTAGAAATGATGAGGTAAAGAGAAGGAGAAAGCTAAAGCAGCATCATTAAGAGGAAAAAAAAAAGTGAAAAAAGAAGTTCGCCACCAGAAAGAGAGAGAAGACGGTATCATAAATCAAGTAACAACCTTTTGCTTTTGAGTTGTTTTTCACCTTTCTTTTTCCTTTATGATCTATAAACAAGGCAAAACAAAAAAAATAAAAATAAAAAGGAACCCGACACACCAAACCAATTCAAAGCAACTATGCTTTATTATCACCTCCACTCATCACTATACTTGAACATGCTCTCCAATCTCTTCACACCAAACTTTGGAGATAAAGAATCAATTAGGAAAAGAAGAAGAAGAAAAGAAAAAGAAAAAAATGGCACGCTGTCATAATGGTAAGGGGACCTCACTTAGTGCCCAATTTTCCATTAGATGTTCTCTTTCCACTGGAGCGGGACGAACCATTTGACATTTTTCTTGATGATGGCAACGGTATATGTGATTGTGTCGGAGTCCTAAAAATAATGCATCAAAACAAAACACACTGAGCAACAGATGAGAAACTTAAACATTTTTCGTGTTTGCTTAAGCTGGAAAGAACAACAAAATCGACCCTTACCTCATATTGGAGCCTTCTGCAAGCCTAGCTTGAGGCTTCTTTATCTTAGATATACTTTCAGTATTGCCTCCTAACGAGGCGTTAACATTGACATTAGGCGTATTAAACTGCCAGAGCATGTCAGCCTCTGATGAATCACTTGTTGCCACATCCAAATCATCACTGTCATCAGTATTATTATTATTCATGTAAAACTGTCCAAAATCACTACTCTCTTTCCTTCTGAAATGTTTACTGTCCTTGCTTGGCTGGTAACTCTGGTAAAAGAACTCAGGTAATTTTTCACTTTTGGCAGAATTACTATTATTTGTTTCTTCCCAATTTACCCCTTTGGCAACCCGAGTGGCACTGTTTACCACAACCTTGTCGATCCATTCACCACATGAGATCTCTTTGTCTTCCGGTTCTAATCTTGGGTTCATGTCTGCCCACACAGAGTTTGTTCGCAAAAGATCATTCAGGTCAAAGCTCGGCTTCTTCTGTCTCAATGGTGGGGTGCTTCTATGCTACAAGTAGAAGTGTTGTGACGGTTAGAAAGTAATAATGGGACGAAAGGAAATTTTTTTAAAAATACAACCCAACATTTCTCATAGTTGCAAATAACCCTGAGATATTTTACAAATACAATAACACTGACATTGTTTAGATTGGTGCACTGACAGGTATATTGCCTTAACCATTCAAAATCCCCCTGTACTCCACAAACCTCTTTCCACTACAAAATCAAGTTATGAGGTTACATGTATCCAAACTTTCAAAATTTTTAATAGATTGAGCTGACCAAATATTAAGATTTTTCTATTGACTCAACCTCCTGTAACAACTGGGGGTAGTTTGCAAATAACCAAACAAGTTTAGGTGTTCCGGCAAAGGCAAATATACTTTGAGTGCCGTTTTCAATTTGCAAAAACCCACAAAACGAAATTACTTCTTTAACTTCACTACCTCTATATTTCCCACTTCCTCCATTGGTTGCCTACTTAAAAAATCAGCATCATATTGCCTTTCTGATATCAACGGCAACGCTCTTGTGTTGAGTGCCTCTGGATTGGAAAAGGTGCTTTGAGTGTGCCCTGATCCTCCCTCTTTCATTGCTAGTTCTGATTTCAGCCTTGCTATCTACAGAAACAAATTACAAAACAACTACAAATATCAATAGTAAGAGGAAAGAAAGATGAAAAAGTAATTGAGGCATGGAAATTTCTGAAACGGATGACCAGCGAACAGCAAAGGTTATAAGTAAAAACAAAAGCTGCACAAAAAGCCTTCCTCTGCATGCAAGGAAGAAGGCGGGGTGGTGTTGGAGGGGAAGGGAGATTCAATGAATGAAATGAACCTGTTCTTTAAGATCTCTGACTTCTCCGGTCTCTTTATTCAGCTTGGCAGCACCAAGTTCAACTGTTGAAACACGCTCGGCAAATTTCAAGGTGCTTATTGTCTCCCCTATTGCATCAAATTCAGGACTGATATGCACAAACATCAATGTTTTTGCTTGACCACCTACCAAATTAAATCAAAAGAATTAAACATGTAATTAATCATGTTTAAAGTTCAATGCAATTGAGAAGTACCAGTCAGTTCATTCTAGTTTGGCTCATGTTGTTTCATTAACGATAGGTAGAGTACAAACTAAACTATATCTTGGTCCTGAATCTTACCAGTTTATGCCAAAATTTGTACCTGATCAGGCTTGGCATCTATTACAACAGTGTAAGTGCATCAAACAAGAAAAAACAAAAGGAAAAAGAAAGGAACCACCAATTCATCTTATTTCCTTTTGCAAATTACACCCAGTATATTGCAATATTTGTAATAGCACACACTTTTCCTCATATTCACCACAACTTTTGCATGTATTGGGCATCTCCATTGTCTTGTAATTTTTTTTTAATTATTGTCTGATGTAAGAGTGGAGGATGTCAAGCTTTCCCACACCACATGAATTCACAATTGAGCATCTCAAGTCACAATTCTCTGGATTTGGTCTTGTCGGGCTTACAAAAACAAAAGACCAATTTATAGGCATTACCTACCTTTTCACATCAGCACAGCTAAAGTTGGGATCATTTAAACCCAAAAGAACATCCATTTTAATTGCAAATAGTGTTAACTTTTGGATCACAGAAATTTAGAAAACCCCCAATTTCTCAATGTACCTAGAGAATCCTGGAGCAGCTGAGTGAGCTTGCTGTTCCTGTACGGGACATGTGAGCTCTTCTGCGCCAGTGCGGCAATCACATCCCCCAAAGCTGAGAGGGATTTGTTGATGTGCTGAGCCTCCTTCAGCCTCTCTCCTGTGACCTCTGATTTGTCAACACGTTCACTTCCTGCCAGATCAACCAAGTGCATGCAACCATGAAGGATTGTACCGGCCGTCAAGTCTCTTCCTTGAACATGCACTGTTAGACAACTGCACCCAGAAAAATAGAGCACTACAGTTTACAATAGCAAGATGCAATGTCAAAAGTTACATGAGCCCATAAAATAGACTCAAGTTCAAAAGGACTTTCAAGATACAATAATAAAATATTATTTAGGGTCATTACCCAAAATGATAGAGCTTAATAGCTACATCTGGACTACTGAAGTAAAATTGGGTAACTTAAGCTGCTCTTCGAATTGATCTAGGATATATATTTTTTCTTTACATTTATTTATTAATATTAAACATAGAAAGCAGGGTAATTGAGACATTTTTATTAGAGAGTGGAGCATATTAAGGCCAAATAACCCACAAATAGAAAAGTTGAGGCACGGATGTACACCTGTGAGAACGGCTACTACGGTCATTAAGTGCCGTGGAGCCTACCGCACGATTCTTCAGACCAACATTCATCAATTCCATCACATCAAATGTTGACGTGACACGTACCAAACTAGCATCTGGTACATTTATCCCATTCTGAGAATTGTTTCGTATCTCCAGCGTAGACACTTCGTTAAGGAAAACACTGAGCCAGCCAACTGGTTTGGTATATAAACGGTGCAGATGCTATATAAGCAATGGTCTGTACCAATATAGCATATTCTAATTATTGCACATATTAGGAATCTCTGAGAACAAATAGAGAAAATAATGATAAAACTTCAAAATAAGCAAGTTAAAAGGATATCTTTTGTTAAGACCATCACTGACAAGTAGGTCTCGCACTTGCTCGTTATAGATCTCAATCATTTGAACTGCAATTTCGTATACAAACATGCCTTTTCTTTGATCGGCGAGCTTAAATAGGTCACTTAGTGCTCTAAAATTCACACCTTGAGTTTTTTCATTTGCATTCTTTGGACCACTCTGCATGTCGGATTTAAAAAATTATGGAAGAAAAACTGTAGAAGAACAGGATATTTATTAATAATTAGTTAGAAGTTAGAACAATTACCATAGTGAATGTCTTTCCAGACCCGGTTTGTCCATATGCAAATATGCAAACATTGTAGCCATCAAGAACAGATCTGATCAAAGGCTGTGTATCCAAAAACACCTCATCTGTAAAATTCATTTAAAACTTGCATTGGTCATGTTGACATAATTTTCCCTAACACATGGTAACATTTTGAGAAAACATAAAATGCTCGTACCTTGAGTAGAGGAAGGTCCAAAAACTTTATTGAAACAAAAAGTTCTGCGTGCCTCTTTCCCATGCCTTGACGGGGTTAGAATTGCAATATTCCCGTCATCAATGGACCCCACGGTGTTGCTACTCAACTGACCTGGCAAGAATGGCCTCACCCTACAATAAACTCTTATACTTCCTAAAATGGGAATTAAATTTAAAATAAATATTAGTTTCACAGGGATGTATTCTATTCTATCAACTTCAAAAAAAAAAAAAAAAGATATCAAGCTTGGAGAAGTTACCTTTAAGATCTTGCACCTGGTTGTATAATTTTCTGTTTTCTTCTAAAACTTTGTGGTAGCCCGATGCAGCATTACTAAGCCCATATACGTGCAGTCCTATTAAAAGATACATACAAAAGAAGGGGATTATGTGAATTGGAAATTAGATTTTGGATTCCTTTTCTTTTACTTTTGAAATAGCAACTTTTGGAGTTTAAAATAATATACCAAGCATGCTAAGCTCCTCAGTGTACTTCTTTTGCATGAACTCTAATCCAGCTTTAGTAGTTCTTAGAGTTTGTCTAAGCTCCTGTAATTATAGTAAACTATTTACAGCCCTTCTCGATAATTGAATAACTAGGTTCAAATGTGGATTGAACTGCTGTTCAATTACTTACCTCGATATCATTCTGTTGTTGCTCCAAAATTGAATGTTGCCTCAGTGCCTTCTCTGTTGCTTTTTCTTTATCTGCCTTAGAATACATATCCACTGACTCCATCTTAAGAAATATAACATAGTGAAAGTTAGATAATAATTTAAGTTCACTGTAAAATATAAATATATATTAATTTAATACAAAAGCTTACTCTTTTCCCACAAAAACCAGGAGCCATTTCAGTTGACACTTTTGATTTAGAAAATGACTTGCTACCATCACCAGAGCCCTTAAGAGTACTTTTGACCTATTAATATTAAGAATATAACAAAGTTAGCTTCCAGAAATATAAAAGATATTTCTTTTTCTTTTTGTTTGAAAAGGAGGGAAAGGGGGTAAAGTGTTCCAATACACTCTGGCTGCTCATCCGGTTGTCAAGCTCTTCAACAAGCTTACTTAGCATGGACTCCAAGAGCTACACCAAATATTAACATCATATCACAAAACAAAAAGACAAGAATATTTTATTAACTAATTAATTATATAAAACGTACCACTGGAACTTCATCAGGCCTTTTGTCTGTCAGAGCCGCGCTAATTAACATTCTCAATGGACGTGTTGTAACCTAATTTCCATCAATAAAAAAGTTAAAATTAAAATGAAAAGGCAAACTATTTTAGGAAATCAAGGGATGTTGTTCCAGAAAACATCATAACTAACCAATTCATTTGAATCAGCCGAATTATTTCCATATGAACTATGATCATCAGACAAAATCTCGCATTCGTTCATTGATAAGCTTCTTGATAGAGAATGTGTAGACTGCTCAGAATTTCTTTTCAGAAATGATTTGCTCATATTTGCTGGTTTGATCATCCCACCATATTTCCATGATCCAGTCCCGCCTGTTTTTTTCCATTCACTGTATGACTTCATGGCAAGAACACAATCGACAACCCTTGCACCTTTTCCTCCCTGAAATAAACGAAGAGTAACATCATGGAAAATTTAGGAAAAATTATATGCATTAAATATTCAAAAAGGAAAAAAAAAAGAAGTGGAACGTTTTAAGAAAAAAGACTAATAAGTATATTATTTAAAATCTTAAGCTTTGCTTATGAATTACAGAACTGAATCAAAATTGAGGAGTACAAACAGACTATTGCAACCCAGTGACAATTTTCTTGATATCAAGAACATCAAGAATATAAATAACGCAAAATAGAAAAAAAAATAGTGCAGAAACAACAAAATTCTGAAATTTCAAAAATTGTCAAATAATTTCAAATTCACCTGTTCCAAATCAGAAGCCTCGAATGTCGGTATACCCAAGTCTTGCACAGCAACAAGAAAATTCCTCACATTTTCAAAATACTGAAAAGCAGACAAAGCTGCTCCATCTGGCTGAAGCACCGGGTCACCTGGATTCACTACAACCTGAAGAAACAATCAAATTACCAAATTGCTCCCTAAAATCTTCAAAATTGAACACTTTGGCATCAAGGAAGAATGTAAAAGTGTGGTGGTGCAATGTTAGAACAAAATGTACCTTTGGTACAGCACCAGGATGGACCTTGTTGAGAGCATTGCAGAGGATCAACCCGTTTCGCAAACCGAGCCTGAATTCTTCCTCTGATGGCTCTTCCGGCAAGTCTTTCGCACCGACCACACCGACTGTTCGCCTCAGCCATCCTGCTGCCTCATACCTTCTAACAGCTTCATTTCAACAAAAAATAATAATGAATTGCTTATTTTAGAAGTGAAACAAGGAAGAATTTGATGAATACAAATGAGATATAAGATTTCAGGCTTTCAGCATTGTGAGATTTTAGAGAGAGAAAAAGGTACCTATCTCCTCTGCTTTGCGTGAGGCCAAATCACGATCGCAGAACTTCTTGCTATGTTGTCTGAGCACATCTTCTACAACTGAAGCTGCTGATATGGCAAATAGAGAATCCGGCGCCATTTCTCTCTCTTTCTCTCCGAATGTAGAACTATAACAACCGACTCCAATCTAATCCAGGTGACAGAGATGGGAGAGAGATCAGTGAGTGCGTGCGTGCGTGCGTGGGAAATTGATCAATGTCGTATGAGCGCCATCGTGAGCTTAGCTTAGAGGGAGAGAGCATTTGAGAGCGGTGGTTATAAGAGGGAAAGGGAAAGGAGGAGAGACGCTGCTTGCTACTAACTAAAAAAGAGTTAAAGAGCAGAGAAGAGGCTCCTTTCGGCTCCTTGCTCGTATATTTTTGTTTAGTGCCAGAGAGAGAGAGAGAGAGAGAGAGAGAGTAAAGCGGAATGCTCTCCTGTCGTGAATTCTGATCAGAGAAAGAGAGAGAGAGAGAGTGAGGTGCCCCGCGGTACACTTTAATTAATTTCATTGCGAAAGAAATCAAAGAGGTGAAAAACAAATAAATAATAAAATTAATGTAGTTTACATATCAACTCTCTGCTCCTGCGATGCAACAGCCATGCAACCAAACGACACACAATTGAGAAAATTAGCAGAATTTTTACTTTTACAGCGCCGGATTATGACTTTCTCATTATTATTTCTTTTTCTTTTTTTGTAGTTTGTGGCCTTTTGGATTGATTTTTCATTTAATTTTAGTAGGTACTTGATTTTGATGCAATTTCGGAAGGATTTGACTTGCATAGAATATCCCGTGATGGCACAAGTCTCACAACGGTCTCATAAATGCCAACTTGTGCTTCTCTCAATTTTTTTTTTGAGCTTTTACTTTAGTTTAGAAAGATAATACCAATTAAATTACCAATAGGAAAGTCGGTGTTATATATATCTAGTTTAACTAACAAAAATGCAAATGTTCATAATAAAAGATAAAAATGAAGCTAGTTGACAACCTTAATTTCAAATTTTATTAAATCTGCTCTAAGTAACGAATACAAATTGTTAAAATTGATCTATCTCGTGAGTGAAATATTTACGTTTTAATTTATAAATTTTGTAATTCATTTCGTCCACAATCAAACGGTCAAAAAATTGAATGTTTATGAGTTATTTTAATGCATTTGTTGTTTTCATTATTTTTTTATCACTTGATGTTTATGCTTAATTAAAATCGAAAATTAATAAATTTATCATATAAATACATGACTCGTGAAGTAGATTGATATCAGTGATTTGAATTTATCGTTTAAAATCCGATTCAATTGATTTTGGAGTAAAATTATAATTTGATGCTCGAACTCTAAAATTATAAAGTTTTATGTAAATTTATTTATGATAGAGAAAAGTAAGGTCAATGGATAATGGTCCATTTGACGCTTGAACTTTAAAAACAAAAAAAATCAAAAGTTGTATCACTAGAATAAAATTAATAGCACAACAATATTTTTATGCTACCGCTTTTGTTCCAATAATTGTTTTTGAAAAGCATGTGACTCACAAGAAAAAATAATTAATTGTAAAGGTCGATATTTATGACGCACTGTATCTCCAAAACTTCATGCATAATTGAAGGGAGTAAAGTTAGCGTGAACTTAAATTCACCGATATAAAATTCACCGATATTTTTGATAAGTTTAACTCAAAAATCTATTGAAACGGTTCTAAATGATAAATTTAAGTTGCTTAATAAATTATTCATATTAAAATTTTATAAGATATAAATTTTTTCTATTTTTAGAATTTTCTAAATTTTTTTTCAGATTTTTTAAGATGATTCTAAAATAATAATAGAATAATTAATATTTGAATATTAGAATAAATCATTTTGAAAAAAATCTGAAATAAATACTCTAAAAACTCTAAAAATAGAAAAAATTTGTATTCTACAAGATTTCGATATAAAGAATTTATTGAGAAAATTGAATTTATCGTTTAAAATCCATTCGGTATAATTTTGAATTAAACACACTAATTCTCTTAATGAGCTTAAACTCACGTTAGCTTTACTCTGTATAATTGATCCCAAATCAAAGAGAGAAAGAACATATATTCCACCAAGTGTGAAAGAATTTGAATGCAAATGCTGTGTATACCATCATACCACCACAGAAAAAAAAAGGTAAGATTAATTACCTACGTCATTAAAAGCTTGTTAAATTAAATCAAGACTAATAGACAATTAACTAAGCAGTCATGCTATATTAGTTTGTCAGACACACAAGATGAAAAATGTACGATGATGGATAATATAATAAATAAATGCAAACCAATCACTCAAATCAAATTCATTGTCATCATTGTTTAACCAGTACATAAATTTCCCCTAAATTAATCCTCCTTTAATAACAATTTAACGATTTTGATTTTGATGGGAGATGAGAGGAGGGGTGTCTGATGGGTGGC
Source organism: x Bolboschoenoplectus mariqueter (assembly GCA_037678475.1). Classification (NCBI taxonomy): domain Eukaryota; kingdom Viridiplantae; phylum Streptophyta; class Magnoliopsida; order Poales; family Cyperaceae; genus x Bolboschoenoplectus; species x Bolboschoenoplectus mariqueter. The sequence continues at coordinate 4,434,806 of CM075233.1, read as the reverse complement.
GCGTATCAATTCATGCCTCCTTAGATCCCGGGGGATTGGGGATTTGTGGGGCCCTTCGAGTTGAAGCGAAAGGTCAAAATATGCGGCTCACTGACTGGTGGGACCCGCGTCTGTTGGTGGGCCCAAAGCGGAAAAGGCATAGCCGGGCCACAGGCCTGCTCTCTCGTGGGCCCCACAAAAAGGTCATGTACCTCTTCTACCGCCAATATGGGGCCCACTGGGCCAGTTCTCTCTCCTTGCGACTGGTGCATTTCTTTTTCTTTTTTTGAAGTCGCTGACAGCTCGGCTCCACAACACCTCCGAAATGGGACCCGCTCTTCAATTATTATTTTTTATTTTTTATGAAAAGGCCCGTGGGCAATCCGCTCTTCAATTTCAGCTGTAGAGGCCATATTATATATATATATATATTTTTTTTTTTAAAATAAAAGGTTTCGTTATTTTGCTAACTATTGATCATTACTATTATTATTTATATATATATATATATATGGGCCCTCTGTTAATCTTAATATTTATTTATTTTTATATATTTTTTTTGTAGAATTTAAACTTATGTCTCTCTGTAAAGAGATAAAGTTTTTTACTATCTGCGTTAGACTTACGGATCTATTATCATTATCATCAATACTATTATTTGGTTTTTTTCTCCTTGTAGGACCTTAGCTAAGAAAATTTGACCCAAGAGAAAAAAAAATGCAAACAAAAGCAAAGTGACCCCTAAATATCATGCAATTAAATTAGGAAAAAAAAACTACCAAATGTTACTTTCAAAAGAAAATTGACATTAATTAACCTTCAGAAAAGCTTCCCTTTTTGATTTTTGTGGCATATCTTAAAAGAGTAAAAAAGGTTCAATTGATGTCATACCTCAAGTTAGGTTAAGTCTCTAAACAACCACCACACCATATATTTCCATGATTTCTCTTTCTCATTAATTAAATAAAAAGAGACCAACTATTTGCTTTTGTCATCCTTTTTTAAAGTTATCTTATGTTTGTTCACAAAACAAAAATAAACCGCTTCTATATATTTTAATTATATAAATTTATGTTTTACTTTACGGTCTCATTATAAGAAATTAATCTTTTATACACTATGAAGATGTTTTCAGATAAAGTAAAATAGAATAAAGTTGAATTATTTATGTAAATAGAAAGTTAAAGTATCATTTTTTTTTATCTTTTAATATTTTTATTCTTATAACTTTACTTGCTTACATACTACATAAAGATATTTTAATTTGTATTCAATATTACTTTGTTTACTTGCTTTATTATTGACAAATATAGTAACAAAATTTGGCATTAATTCCTGCATTATTTATTTTAGCACTTTCTCAATAAATCCATGAATTAAATGAAACTTTGAATTATCTGTGAATTTTACGAATTATTTGCACTATTTTTTTTCTTTCTTAAAGTTTCATAATTTTGATATATTTATATGTATTATAAGTAAAAAGAATTTCTTTGGGGATAAAGATGAGAATTAAATCACTGAAATTTAAATATTCATAAAAAATTCTCTACTAACACCGAGTTTCGAACATGCGACCTCACGTGCAAATAACACTGTCTTTGTCACTGAACCAAAAATTAATTCAAAAAATATATTTTTATTATTTTAATTATATGTGTATTAATTATATCCGAATAAATTTTAGAACATGCATTACAATATATTATCGGATTCTGAACTCATCACTATGCTTCCAAACATCCACTATTTAAAGTGATTTAATTAGAACCATAACGTGACAGAGATCTTCCACTCGTAATGCCACACAATTCGCGTCACATGGAATCAAGATTGCGGAATTTTAGGAAACGGTACTAGCAAATGGTTGCACTGCTTTTGGCTTTTGCCAATTTATCTAATATTATATTTATATTAATTATATTTTTTATTTGTAATTTATATATATCTATATTTTGTTCAGAAAATATTTATATTCAATAATAAAAATATTTATATTTTATATTATAAAAAATAAATATTATATAAACCGTAATTTTACTTGTATAATAGAATTTTTAATTTGAATTTCTCTATAATCATTAAAGAAAAAACTATTAAATATTTTATATATTAATTATGAATATTTATAAATGTAAATGTAAATAAATTATCTATTTAGTATAAATATTTTTAATGTGTAATTAAAAGATATAAAGCGTGAAATATAATAATAATTTCTGTATATTTATATATGAATGTTTCGAAGCTTCGCAAGTTATCTGTACCAACTATCATCATATTACTATATTAGTGTACCTTCCATTTTTCCTTTCGTTGCTTGCAATCATACCATACACATATATATAACAGTTGCGAGATTGACATGGATTGGGTTGGTTGTCTAACAAAATCTCTAGAAGCAATTCAACGCTGATGCACAATTAATATATATTTCATTAAAATTAGTAGCTAGAGGGAACTAACTAAGTTACATGATATCATTAATTCGGCTTCTTCAAGGAGAAGAAAAGTTGCACGCTTGCTCCTAATTCTAAGTGCGTATATCATAAAAATGAGTACAAAACTGAAATAAATAGCTTTAATCAGCTGCCTACCTAGCCTTTAACTAAGCTACCATGAAAATATGCACTGACCTTATTTGCATTGTTTTTTTCTTTTTGGTGAAACTTGCATTTTATTATACTATATATATCATGTATGGTGAAGCATGTTGCATGAAATAATAAAACCAGTACATTAAGAGAAAAAGAAAAAGAAAAGAAATGTGCTGGACAAAGACCCCTAGTTTTGTATACCAGCTAGATCAAAGATTAGGGTTCTAAAAAAAAGAAGAAAGAAAAATAATGAAAAAGGAATAAAAGGAAAAGAAAAGAAAAGGTAAAGAATTTCAATTAGTGGATGCACTTGAGAAGCACTGCCTGTTGTTAAGCAAATGGCAATTATTATTATTGGGTCCATTTCAATTACTATATATCATCACTAATGTAGCTTGCATCTTCAAATTATCAATTCTATAATTTCAAAAATTATATTTAATTATTATACAAATAAAGTTGAGGAAACAGTACCTTTTCATGGCAAAGATGTTTTCATGAGGTAAAGGTTTACACTATTCTAATTTCATTTGGACAATTGATTTATTGATAGATAGTACAACAAGAATCTCCTTTTCTTAATCTAAGTTAAGAAAAAATAATGTATGCATAATAATATTTATGGAGGGACGGATTCTGAAAGAAAAGAGAGCGAGACGCACTAAATTTCTGGGTCTCGCTCTCTAAATTTATGATCATGTAAAGAGTGTTAAGTACTCTAGTTTGTTATTCGAACAAAATCAAATGTTTGAGATCATATTATAGTTTTTAGAAGGGAGAAAAAGGAGAAGGAAAATTTTGTGATCTAATATATATAAATCCTCCGTATAAACTATAATAAACACAATGATAAAGTTAAAATTCTTTTTAAGCATGGCATGATACTATAGTGTTTTATGGTAGAGAATGTGGATTTGTACTTGCATAATCATTATAATAAATATAATGAAACTTACTGATTTAGTCCAAAGTTTTAATTTGAGATTTAATTGATTTGTATTTGCATAACCCTGCATAATTTTACAGTTTTTTTTCCTTGTTAATAACAACAATTATTTTGATAATCTAGACAATCAAATTTAAAAAATTTAAAAATAAGAATTTTATAAAAATATTCCAGAACTTGTAGATTAATTGGGTTTTAAATTTCATACAATTTGAGTGTCATTTGATATTCCATTAAAGACCATTTAATTTATTTGATTTTTCTCGATTTAGATTTATTGGTCTTTGATAGAATATCAAATGACACTTAAATTACATGAAATTTGAAAAACATAATCAATCTATAAACTAAAAAAATATATACGTAGATATGTTTATTTTTAAAAAAAATTGAATTTTTTAAAATTTCATTGTTAAGATTAAGATCATCAAAATAACCATTATAACCATTGTGAATTGATCTTTCTTCTATGATGATATAAAAATTGTTCCATCCGATAGAATTGTCAATCAAACCCACCACCTATCTCCCTTGTTTCATTTCTAACACTTCCTTCTCAAATAGGTTTTGCTCCTTTCATTTGATTCCTCCTGAGACAAAAACATGTTCTAATCTGTGTAGCGAGTCATCCTCCCAGAAAAACCATCATCTTTACTCCGTGCCGCTACAGGCGACAGCCACAGAAAATTCTTTCTACTCTGTGTGTGGGCCACTGCCCAGTGGCCATGGCCAGATAAGCTAAGCTGTGCCATTTGACACTGAAATTAAAAGATGGAGGCAGCTGAGCATGTGATTATCCAAATGCAAAAGCTCTCCAATTCGGATTTCCGACAACTCAACTCGCTTCAAAAGGGAAAAGGAAGAAGAAAGAAAAATGAGAGGTGCGTTGTCACTGAGACATATATTTTAGCATTTGTGTTTTAGCATTAACTCTTAATCATCATGATTTGGAGGTAACATAAATTACAAGCGCTGATCAATGGCGTTGTAGATTCATGGACCAACTTTGAGATTATAGGAATTCAAACGTCAAAGTGCGTGTGTTTTATTATTAGTGGAATTATTTTTTAAGTAATGTATAAAAGAGGCTGTTAAATTTTAAGCCACTTTTGCATTATACTCTCCCGGTATCATTGCTCCACTAAGCATCCCTATTTTATAATTAAACATATGTTGCTAATATCATTATTGATTTTCTTTTTGATAAATTTGGGATATATGTCTGTTTTAATAATTCCAACATATTGCCTAGTGATACTAAGTGTTGTAACTTTAGCAAACAATCTATGCTTATCATTTTATATAGGATGAGGATACGTTATTAGTTTTATGGATAGAAAGAAAATCAATGATTTTATAAATTTTAAACTGCACAATTAAACAACTTAGATTTCTCGCTATCCAAAAAATAATAAAAGGAATTTCGAAAATTGAATTAAACAACTTAGATCGACTATTTGAATATTGAAAGTTAAAGTTTCGAAGCTGCAGTGCCGGCTAATTGGTGCGATAGAATCATAGTCTCACTCGTTGTATAATTAATAATCATAAGTCTAACACAAATTGTGATCGAGTCGCGCTTTTTTATGGATTATGGAGAGATGTATATTTGATTTTTCTGCAATAGATATCTAAAAGAATTGAATGGAATCAATATGCTTTCTTTTGAAAAGAAAACGCTATCATATAGACACTTAAAAAAAATTATCATGTGTACTCATATGCACACTATGATATGATATCCCACTTTACAACAATCATTAAATTTTTTAAAAGAGATGAGATATTATTTGAGATGGAAGCCTGATATCAACAACCATCAGAAAGGCTGCCTAGATATTAACCAGAAAAAAATGTAATTAACTTAGATTTAAAAAAAAAGAGAGAGAGTAGCATCTTTAATTACATTTGAGTAATGTAAAAATGCAAATTGTCTGACAAAAATTCAAAATTAACGGTCATGGAAAACCCCATTTTTCCTTGTGATCTTACAAATTGGGTTTTTGCTAACATAAACTTGGGCCTGATAATAAGCTAAATAATATTAACTCATCTATAAAATTCAAGCCCATATTATATTTAGGTCCATATAAAATTAGGTTCCTCTTTCTTCAAAGTTCACACAGAGAACGAATAAAAAAAAAATTCAATTGAGCTTTAACAAGCTTTTTGTTTTTAATTATATCTGAGAGGATCATGTCAGCTGCAATTGATCCTTTTTTTTTTAATTCTGATATTGCTTTCAAGGAAAATAAACATTAACATAAAAAAAAGTTGCAGACGAAATAAATAGAGAGAGCAAATTGGGAAGGAGAAAATAGGACCAAATGCAGGGGAGGATTATATATAGAAAATATATTATATTCCTGGTATGATTACATTTTTCTATCTGCATTGATGTATGTTCAATTAAAACAGGATGCGAGCTAATCAATTAAAAATTTTACTGAAGATTCGAGCCAATATTATAGCCTATTATAAAAACAGAACAGAAAATTGTTTAGAACACATCATAACACTTATTTTATTCAAGAAGAATTTGATTGCATAACTTTCCATCACAAGTGCATGAATATTAATTAGCAATTTATCATCATTGTATGTTCATCAAAACAGCTTATGATTAAACACAAAAATGATGGTTTAAGATAAGAAAGTCAACCGTGTTGACAAAAATATATACATGCAAATATGCAATTGGCAATTTTCTAATTTTTTTTCTTACCAACAAGCCAGCTATTTTCTGAAATAATGAAATGAGAAAAGCACAAGTTAAACGGACAAACCTCAGTTGAATAATTCAGGTTAAGAGAATATCGAAACAGAAATAATAAAAAAAATATTTTAAAACGCCAATCTACAAAGTCAAAATATGACTTTCAGTCTTACTCCAAAAGTAGAAAAAGATTGTTCCTCAAATATGACCTTCTTTTTTTTCTAAAACTATGAGCAATTTTGATTTAAATATAGTACATACAAGGCATAAACACGACTATTTGGAGCTTATGTCTACCTAATTATTTTATTGTTATAATTTTCCATTTGTTTTAAGCGTCAATCTATGTGCTAGAGTCCTTGGATTTGACCACTTTTAAGAGAAATTCTCTTTCAAAATAGACAAATGACAATGCTTAAAATATATTACAGGACCAGCTGACTTGCTAGAGAAAAATGTAGAACCATTTCCCACTTTTCCAAAAGGTTGAAGAAACACCACACCTAAACTTCTATCTATTTAATCCACACGTTTTAGATTTTATCAAAATCACTGTGGAAAATCTTTTATGTACCTGAAGTTAACAAATGAAGAAAAAGGGACAGACAACTCTTTTTCATACATTTGCTTTCTTTCAAGACAACGATTTTACCAGCATAACTCATGTTTTAAACAGTGCTACACCTTCATATAGAAAATACATAATAAAGTATTGAATTTCTATATGTATTGTACCATTCTTATTTGTTGTGTCTAATCTCAGCAACAAAAAATGCAAAATTTTATGATTACTGTCATCTCCCATTTTTTTTTTCGGTGTTCTTTTAAATTTCTCCCACAAACGAGTATTTATCCAATATATGAACATCACTATCTCGAATAGTCCATTTCATAGTAGGATAAGAAGGCAAAACACATTAAGAAAGAACGAACACTCAAGCAGTCAAGTATCACTTTTACTTGTTACAAATGCTAACCAGGAAGCCACGCTAGTTTTGTACAAAACCATGGTCGGCACAAACCAGACTTGTACAGCCAGGGATTATTACAATTTTCATCTCTTTGAAAACATTAACTTAACATCTTTCACAGTCATAGGCTTACGGATTATAAGACACACAGACAAGGAAGTTATCAAGGAAGACTAAATTCCAATTGATTGATCAAAGATAAAATTGGTCATTCTGTCTGTTTGTCAAAATAATATAAATCTACTAGCTCTAGCTCTACCATACAAGTTTCTATCTAAGAAATTGGTACAAAACAGTTCTTTTAATTTAGCATCCATTAGACCATTAATCAACATAAGTTACAAAATTTAAGAATCTACACTTAAAAACATAGACACCCATGACAAACAAAAAAAATAACATGAATTATTCCAGGCCTCTCTGATTAAAATGCCACTTTTTTTTTCCTTGATAATCAATATCCTTCTGTATACATAGAAAAACACTATGACAATTCACATTATTCCAGTATTCCTCTCCGAGAAGAACAGTTTCTTCTTACTTAAAAATGGATCGGAGGTTTATTGTATCTATTCCTAATTGGACATCCTAGAACCAATGATTCAAAAGAAAAGAAATTAAATAAAGGACGCACAATAATCCGAGCGAGCAACGATACCTTGATCAGCATGCTCTCCAGTTCCTATGCGTACTAATTAGAGCTGAGATCATTCCAGCAGTGGCAACCACGAGAGCACTAAATCCCATCCCAAAATGGAAGCTCTTTACATCTGACAATGCCATCACACCATCCGCAGCATCTTGCACTATTGACAGCTTTTTCAATTCGAGCTTTGCATTCAACCTCTCCAGGTCCATTTCATCATCGTCCGCCTCCTCTTTTTTTGCCTCGATTGAAGCTTTGATCTTTTCCATCTCTCTGGTCTTAAGCGCCACACTCCCCACATACCCGATCAGTTCAGACCAGGTGCTTATCTTTTGCAAAGGGGGCGCAATCTCACCGGGCAGAAGCCCAGCTTTTGCCAACCACACGAGCTGCTCAATGAAGAAATAGACCCCCTCTCCACCAAAGGCGACGATCGCAAGTAGGAGATCGAGAGGAGAGGAGCAGAGGGTTTTAGAGAAGGAGAAAAAGCGGAGAGAATTCACATCCTGGATGAACTTGCCCAATCGAAAGGCCTTTCGACTGAGACCGAGGCTCGATTCGAAGGCCTGGAGGCGAGGCGCGAGGGATCCGCCACGGGAAGGAGTCGCAAGCAGGATCTTGGCGGCGTAGCGAGAGATCTTAAGGAGTTTGTCGACACCATCGCGCCGCGCGAGGTAGGCCTCGAGATGCAGGAGGAAGTCACGGCGCGGCGGAGGCGAAACGGTGATAGGTTTCGGAGGTCGCTCCGAGACGACGATTGATTTGGAGTTGGTTTCTAACGGTGGCTCCGAAGCTCCGTTCATGGCGACTGGAGAGAGGAATTCGAGAGAAGATCGAGAGAGAGAGAGAGAGAAAATACCAAAACAGAGTTCTCCTTGATCTGTCCGGAATCGATAGAAGGTTTTCTCGATGCACTTGGCGTACAGAAATGGGTTCCCAATCTGCTGCAATGGTCGTGGCAGCAGGGATTCTATGGTTGCAATTTTGACCGTCCGATTCAGATTTAACGCGGTTGATTCACTGTATCTTTTTGAGGGATTTTGATATTCGTGTGAAAATTTATAATGGACGGTTCTGATTGTGGTTCATAGTTTGTATGGTGGGAAACTATGACAGCGGATGTGTGGAGAAATGGGAGATGGGGGGGGGGGGGTCTCCGCGTATGCTATTGAATGAAAAACAAATATATATATATTCGTTTCACAACCTAACGTTATCAAATAAAATAAAATTATAGATATTATAATATCATTATTTAAAAGGAAAAAGTTCAAAAGATATCAAAATCGACTTTATTATTTATTATTTATATTAAATAAATTATTATTTATATTAACTATTTTAATTATAAACTTATTGTTTTATAGTATTTTTATTATTTAACTCAAATATCACTAATATGAATAATAATTCACTTAAATTGAATAATAAAAATACTGTACAAATAAGTTACATAATAAAATCGTTAATATGAATAACAACTCATTTAATCCGAATAATAAAGTTGATATCAATTTTGATATCTGTATATCAACTCGCTATTTGAAATAATATTTGGTTTTGAATGTTCAGTTAAAATTAAACAATCCAAATAAGTAAATCACATTTGATATTTTTAAAACATTTTCTTATATTTGGAGCTTCTAATTTTGATTGTGCCACCAGAATGATAACAAAAGGAAAACAATAGAAGTGACTAATAATAGACTCCGCATAACATATTTAATTATACATACACGCTATTTATCTTGTGCTGGTTCAAATAATTGCATACAGTGACTTCCCATTCAAAGGATATAGGGGACACGTGGCACATTCTTGGAGTTTTGAAGCTGTTCCCTGATCAAATTGCTCAATACGTCAGAGATGATGCATGTAGATGTTAGGATTATTTTCTTTCTTTTCCAATTATCTTATCCTCTTGTATAGTTAGTTGTGTATCATCGTTCTTTTGGTTTTTTTTTTTTATCTGAGATAAGGATGTAGGCTCTTTCTGAGTTCACAAAAAAGTTCCAATTGCTACTACTTGCAATTGGATTTGGTTCAGAAAAAACGGTAGTAAGAAAATAGGAATGCTGGATTGCAACTTGCGAGTGGCATTCAAAAGCGCTAGCTGACAAAAATGACATGTTAATATGTCATTGAAAAATCAAGGCCGGATGAGAGAAGATAATAATAATAAAGAAGCAGCTTTTCAGTCTTTTTTATTAAAATTTTGGATGGAAATTAGTTGATGTCGACCATCCTGCTCTTCCAATGAAGAATCTGACGAATTGAACAATTATTAGCATCGACTTGTTTATATCTCTTGTTAGTATTATTATTATTATTATTTTCATAAGCATGAAATATATGTCGGTCCTTACTATATCATTACTACATAAATGTACATGTGCCAATGACTAAATTTTGCATGATTAATTTATGTATAATTCAAATCTACAAGCGTAGCACCTATTGCAATAGATTCCAACTCTCGTATCTATGAGAAACATGCATCAAAATTCTAATAGACGCATAAAGAGATGAATACCAACAGGAGTTTCGCCTTGAATCACTTCTCCCAGAGCAGCCAGCATTTATCATTCACACAATTTCTAACTGTACTCTTAAATGTAAAACAAAACAGCGACTTCTCGCTTCACTCCATCTGACATTAAATAGGCTAATTTTTCATCATCATCAATCGTCTAAATACTCTCTAACAAAAGATAGAGACGCTAAAACAAAAGGTTAAAGAACTGCTATTATTAAATATACCAGGAACTAGATGCCCATGTAACAATTGGCCCCATCCGTTTTCATTTGAATAATGGCTTTAAATGGAACAAACCCTTATATCATTATAGAAACTAATGTTAAGAATTAGATAATTTGGGGATGAGGTTTAGGAGGATTAAGATTGACCAGAAATCTTTGTATCATCTCGAAACTAGTAAATGTGATCACAGCTGCTGGTGTAGTTCGCAGTAAATTTGTCGCACAACCACTGTAAAAACCAGAAATGCCATCTTTGTAAAGAACCTTTCTTATGCAATCAATTACACCTTTGTATTTCTTTTCTTGATGGAACCCCTGCTCTTGAAGCCTCGATCGAACAACCTAACAGTTTAAAAGGTTCTTAAAACCAAATAAAAGAAAATAGACAATGATCCTTGTGACCAAAATAGGCATGTGCAAAGCAGACTCAAAAAATGCCAACATTCCCTTTTTGGTCTATCATATGATATTAGCAAGTACTCCATTTTGATCCAATATCTTGTCATACCTATTCTAATCCACTAATTTTGTTTGTATCTTCCATCTCTCTTTTATGTTCTTTTTGTTCAGTCATTACAAAGCAAAAGTTAGGGTAAAAGAACGAATTCTACAAACTTACTTTTGCATGAACGTTGGAAAAAAAACGAAGAAAGAAAGAGATAGTTCTAGTGTACATCCATTTGATATCTTAAAGAAACTTGTTCACATTAGAAAATTTTCAAATATGTTCTTCATTTCTTACATAGTTCAATATTAAATTTGGGTCGCTTTTAAAGACTTTTCAGCCTTCCAAGAAATAATTAAAATTTTTAATGGTGGAGTTCTAATGACTTTATGATGGATGACCAATCAAATTTCGAATTAACTCAATTTATACAGAGTGCTATCTAAATTTTAATGGAGAAATCTAAATTGTAATTTTGAATATAAACTATTTTTTCAAGATATCAAATGGATGCACCATAAAAATTGGACGTATGCTAGAATTGCTCTAAAAGGATACAACAAGAAAAACATACATTAAACCCTCCTAATAAAAAACAACTAAACAAGAAGAAAATAGGAAAAAAAACATGAAATACCTCATGAGGGTATGTCAATGTGGAAGCAACTATTTTTGAGACAGATGATGCAATAGCGACATCACCAGCACGTAATGAGTCTACAGTAGTATTATCTGCCATGAAGCGAAATTATTGTGATTTTAAGTTCAATTATTTTCATTTCTTCATCCAGTTGAAGAAAGGATGCTGATAAAACAATTTCATTTTGATTTTAGTCTGAACATTCCTGGCATGGATCTATATTGTTATTGGTCCTGCTTTCTTTTTTTCTTTTTCCTTGTTACTTTTTCTTGAAAATAATTCTCTAAATCCAGATTCTTTTACTATACATCCCAACCACCAAGCTACCCATATTTTTCTTTAAGGGTTTATTTGTTATCATTTGTTTCTTTTGTGTTCAGTCAGAGTATTATTCTATACTGTTAATTAATATACAAAGGAAAGCATACCTCTCTGTGCAAGATAAAGTTTGATCTTTTCATAAACAGGGAACTGGATAGCCACATGGCTGATACCAGCCAAGGCTGGAACAAGACCACTGTAGAAACAAAAAAGGAGAGAGATCAGAATTTAGCAACAATTATGCATGAATATGAAAATTTCAAATCTCATGATTGGAAAAAATAATAATAAAAAATAACTTACCTGTATAAACCTCTAATGCCTTCTTCATTGGCTATTCGTCTTAGAGCGGCAATTGTTCCTTTGTATGGTATGACCCCATGCCTCATTCCCTGAGTCTACATTAAGCGAATCTAATAATTAGCATTTAGTAAAACAAATTCTGTCAAATGAAAGATTAATTTCTGGTACTTATAGACACATTGAATAATGCAATCACAAAAATGATAAAAGCAAGTTTCAAAATATTAATGATGTTATGTCAGAAAAATAGGAAGTGAAGTACTAACAAATTTGTACATCATGTTTAGCAGCTAATGAATCATTATAATTTACAAAACTTAGAAAGAAATTAGATCAATTAAGATAGGAAATTCGATGAAATCCCCTCAGGATTTCCTTAAGATTTCCTCGGTAAATATATATACGACAAGTATAACACAAGAAATTAACCAAAAAGTCAAAAATTGATAGTCCCCCAGATGGTTAAAAAAAAGTAATAAATTAAAAAAAGAAAAGGAAAACAAAAGGCAGACCTGAAATCTAGTCTTGACAACCCAAAGAGGGTTGGTTGCGATTATGGTTGCAGCTCCAGCTCCAGATGCTGCCATTATATTTGCCCTTATCGACAGCTGGTGGCTTCCATCTACATTATCATTTCATTTTAAAAATGGCAAATGATGAGCAAAGACCCATGTCTTCTAGTAATACAAGAGTAATGCATAGCGGTGTCCTTCTCATTCACCACTTAAATGTAAATATTTCTCCTCTGTGCTAATTATCTGTCATATTGTGTTTACAAGGAACAAAATTTTCCAAAATTATCAATGGTACTCAGAGAGAAAGCGTTCTCCTCTATCCTAATTATTTTCCTTTACAAGGAACAAAATCCCAGTATAGACCAGAGTACCAAAGCCACATTGTAAGGAACAAAATACCAGTGTAGACCAGCACCAGTATATCATCTTCTAAGGGTATTCACAGATATTTTAATTGTTGCAGGTGCAATCATGTAATTGTTAATTAATCCCTCCAAATCAAGCATACAGATTCATAAATAAGAACTACCATACAAATACCAGCACAGACCAGCACCAAAGCCGTCTTGTCAAATACTCATTGGTTGCAATTATACATTTAAGCCTCCACCAATCCTTGATAAAGGAAATAACTAAATTAAAAATTGGAAAGGCCAAAAAGAACCCCCAAGAAGTAGCCAAAATGCTATTGTAATCTTGCAATTGCAGCCAGATTGCAAATGTCTATCACAAACATACTGGTAAATACCTGACTTCTACAATATGATTTATAGCAAATAACAACACAATCCCAATAATGCAAGTAATGATTACTAAACAAAAGATTTGGGACAGTAGACTAACCATTAGAAGCCAATAAGGTCTTGAGCTGCTCGTATATGCTAAAATATACCTAGTACAATACAGCATAATGCAATAAAATAAAATTAAGAATAACTAAAATACTTATTTCAACTCCAGAAATAGGAACCAATCATCAAAATCAAAATTTTAGTACTGAAAATTAATTAAAAAAAGAAGAAGAAATAGAAGAAAAGGTAAAGTCAGATAAGGTGGTCCTGAAGTCCAACTACTTCCTATTTGGCCCATGAAATTCAAAGTTGCCATAAAAAAAAAAAAATCAATCTGCATCTTTTAGCCTTACCATCACCTCTAATAAAAAAAAACAATGAATGAAAACCTCAGTTAAAAGAAATGCATAATGGATTAAAAAAAGAAAAGAAAAAATGTTCCATATCAGCATTTCCAGGGATTTCCAACCACTTATTCACTAAAAACATCCTTAGCAATGGTGGAGCTTCTCAAAGGCCAAAGTGGGCAGTGCCCCCCCCCCCCCCCCCTGATTTTGTAACTTTATAAAGGTGTACAAGCTTGTGTAAGACTAATATTTGTTTTTGGCATTAAGCGCCTCCCTCTATTATATTTGTTTGAGAATTAATGAATTCATCCACTATTTTTTTTTTATTTTTCTTGTTTCTCACGGAAAAATGTCTCTTTCTCAAATTTTGATTAATCTTGTTGTACTATAATTTAAATTTGACCACAGGTTAAGTGGTAATTACTTTGTTTTTTGGGAGTAGATGTCTACTAACATAGTAAATTTCCAAAGAGGCCATAATAAGCATCACTGCTTTAAAACAATGAAAAAAAACAGCCCTTAATTATAGAGCTTATTAATGTGATCAAATTTAATTTACTACTATTTTTTTAATATGAGTAATTAAATAATATTATTTTCCATTAATTGCCCCCCCCCCCCCACCCCCAAAATTTTTGTTCAAGTTCCGCCACTGGTCCATAGAAAGCAAATTTTCAAAATCAAAATATCTGGACAAAAAAGAGAGCTTCAAATATTAGGGGGTCAAAACAGATTTGGATTCTACTTAGGGTATCAGTGCACTTTATTCAATAGAAGCACAAGAATAGCCATATTTTTTAGTGCAATGATATCCCCATTGAGACCAGTGATCATGCACCATCAGCTTTCCTTTCTGGTTCTCCAAAATTGCATTAGCAAGGGGAAATAGTTCAAAGACTGAATGCCATACAAGGACACAATAGAAGAACGAATAGATAAATTTTCATCGAAATTGACCCTGGAGATATCAATTTCATTGGGTAATATAAAGTATGAAAGGAGAACTTACCGCCCAATTAGGGAGTAATGCCAGAATAGTTGGTGAAAGGCCACGGTATAAGCCACGTAAACCTTCCTTCTGTATTATTTGATTGAAGCTCCTGACGATTATACTTCCTGTAGTATGACATGAAAGATATAACATCTAAAAGCAGTTTGTTTTAAAGTTATCCTATCCGTGCAAATGTACAAGAACCTCCAAGCAAGTTTTGAACTTCCTTCTATGGAATTACATAAAATAAGCAGTGTTCATAGCAGATCTTGGACATAAAATATAGCATGCATGCTACTAAGAACCTACAGACTACAATACATGCTCCTATAAGACATGAGAAGTATCTGAGTATCCCTCATTTCTTCATTTACTTAAAATGGGGAAGGAAGGATGCTTTAGATACTAAGCACTTCTACTTTTTCCGACTTCTATTATGTGCAAATCAGAAACATAAAGGGCACAATCCACAAATTTATGAAAATTGGGGAAGAAGTGGCATAATGTGATGTTCTATACGTTATAGCTGTGTATATGTCTAAGATTTTAGGGCTTAATTGATGATATTATCCCTAAAATAGGAAACTATATCCATACATATGAGCCGGAAGTGTATGTGAAATGCATGTTTAAAGCATGCACAAAAAGTATTTACAGAAGAATTTTCATGCATCATGCTTGCCGTTTCTTAAGGTATACATACAGCCAAATAGACCTTTATTTTGTACACTCCAGACTAATTTGGTGACTG
The DNA here is from genome assembly GCA_037678475.1 of x Bolboschoenoplectus mariqueter. Classification (NCBI taxonomy): domain Eukaryota; kingdom Viridiplantae; phylum Streptophyta; class Magnoliopsida; order Poales; family Cyperaceae; genus x Bolboschoenoplectus; species x Bolboschoenoplectus mariqueter. The sequence goes on along the minus strand of CM075233.1, from coordinate 4,419,087 downwards.
GTAACTCAAAAGGAGCAAACAAAATTGAGGCAAACTCTGTCCCAAAACCTAGCAAATCTCAAGTTTAGTTAAATGGAAGTAATCCACATCTGAAACCTGGTAGTGGTACCATTAATCTTGTTTATAAAATTTAACATCAGAAAATTTAAGGACACAACAGATAAGTTTAGTTTCTTTGAAGTCAGTAATTGCCTCATTCGACAATAATTGTTGTTATCATTACTTCTTTCCAAATTAAAAAGGCACTCACCCTTTCTACCAGTGGGCAAACCAATGACTTGCAACCTTGTTTTGATTACATCCAATGGACAGACGAAAGTCGCTGCAATTACACCTGGCTCAAAACAAAATTGATTCAAATTCAATAACTCTCAAAAAAGAATTAACATAGATATTAACAAGAGGTAAACGACATTTCCATCTTGTATGAAATTGTACCCGCAGAAGCACCAGCTGCGGCATTAGAGAAAACACCCCATGTGGAAGGATCAATATTATCGCGCGCCATACAAAAATTCAAACTTAAACCGAGCGTTTTGATTCGATTCTAGGGTTTCCTCTCTCCGGAGGAATCGAACAGACGAGCAAGCTCGCATGGCCAGAAAAAGGGAGCTCGAATAAATCTTCTCCTCGAGGAGGCGCGAAATAGAAATATTGAAGAGACGCGGCGCAAAACTACAACTACTCGAAATTCTCTAGGGTTTTCTATTGGATCGAGACTGAAAGAGAAATCGCCATTAGAGAATGGTTTGGTTAGAGGAATAGAGAGGTAGCAATCTCCGTCTTGGCCTCTTGGGCACCTCTTCTCGGATTCTGAGAATTTGTTGGAGTTTCTGATTATTATTTTATTTATAGATTTTACGAGGCGGAGAGAATCGCCGCGGAGCGTAAATCTCCTCCGTTGGATTTGTTGACTAGATCAGATCTACCCGCTATCGCCTTTTCCCCTTTGACGGTTCGATGCATCCAGCGGAAAATTGTTAAATGCCGCGTTGGATAGACGCGGCGCATGCACTCAGTGGACTAAATGTGCGGTCCGCCAGCGACACATTTCTTTCACTACCATGTTCCAGGCGTAGATCATAGTTAGCCTGATGGCGTCCCACTTTGAGGTCTAGAGAGAAGGTTGTTGCGGGTCTATTAAATCACAGCGGTCGGTAAGAAGATAGGAACATCACAACCGTTCGTTTGTTGAAGAGCGTTTTTTCAAGTCTCTTGACAAGTGACACAACTCTGTCCAGGTCCTCGGCGAAAATTCATATAAACAAACCAGTCCCTCACGGAACGGTCAATCAAGGACTAGGTCCATATGAGGTTCAACTTTCAGAAATGAGTATTCACGCTCCGTTGTAATATGTTTATATATATTTTTATTTTTTTATAAATGTTTTTAGTGTATATTTAAATTTTATAATAATTCAGTGTTTACAAAATATATAATCAAAAATATTATTTAAATTAAAAGTTAAAATTGTAAATATATTTTTAATTATTTAGATAGTGATATATCAAATTTAAGTTAATTTGAAATTTTTCTGGTATTCCATCAAACAATATAAAATTTTTAATTGTAGAGTTTTAATGATATTATGATGAATGATCAATCAAATTTTAAATCAACTCAAATTTAATACACGACCTAACTTAATAATTATGTATATATCTACAAATAATTTTTTTTAATGTGAATAATATTTCTAATATATATACATATATATATATATATAATAAAGTTAGGGTGTTTCCATAAACATTTCAGTCTGAAACGCTTACGGGTCAAATTTTAAAATCTCGTATCCAAAATATTGATTTAACTAGCTCAATAAATTTTTCAAATCAAAATCTTGTAGAATACCAAAATTTACCATTTTTAGAGTTTTTGAACTATTTTTAATGATTTTTTAAAAATGACCATTTTTTAACAATCAAATATTAATATTTTTCTATTATTTTTAGGGTCATCTTTCAAAAATCATAAAAAATAGTTCAAAAATTCTAAAAAAATGGTAAATTTTGGTATTCTGCAAGATTTTAATATGAAGAATTTATTAAACTACTTGAATCAACGTTTCAGATACGGAATTTTAAAATTTAATCCATAAGCTTTTCGAACCAAAATACTTATGGGGGCACCATAACCAAATTATATATATATATATAGAGAGAGAGAGAGAGAAAGTAAAGCTAGAGTGAATTTAACTCAAAAACCTACTGAATCGGCTTCAAACGATAAATTCATGTTGCTCAATAAATTTTTCATATTAAAATCTCATATGCTTATAAATACGTGATTGAATTTAATCATTTTTCATATTCTAATTTAAGAAGGTTTAATCTGGTACAAGTTGGTACACTTGGAGAAGGATATCTTTGTATTTTTATCTTGTACATGTTTTAATGCTTAGAACTTACCTCAGAACATGGACATATAAGAAGTAACATTTTTTTCTGATGTGATGCATTGAGCTTTTTTTGTCAATTAATGTATTGTGCAAGTAACTTTAAAGCTATCACCTATCAGTTGCTTTGAGGTGCATTTGCAACATACTATTTAAAATTCTGATGGCATTTTACCATCTTTTTAATCTTAATTTCTTGTTATACAGTATTATTTGTATATATCTAAACGATTATTTTCAGCTTGTATCAGTCAGGGGCCAAAATTAGTTGATTAATATGCACATAAAAACCTACAAGAAACCTTGCTTCACTAGCTTTCATCTAACAGCATAAGCCAAACACAACTAGTTGCTACAAATTGCAGTTATTTGTAAGTAATAACAAGCTAAAAAGCTTCATCTACTCAAAAAGTTTGAAACCAATCACATCTTAATCCACAGGTGTCAGCATGTTACAGAACTAGAAAAAGTTTCTGATAAAAAGAAGGAAGAACATTAACAAATAGATCATAAGAATTAGCCAAGATGCTAGAAAGTGTATCAGCTATTACAATTCTTGCATCAGTTGAGACTTGAGAGTTAATAGCTCAACATACTTACTTTTCATTAAAAGAACATCCTTCTCTAGTGTACCAACTAGTACCAATAATATGAGACAAAGGTACCAATAATGATAGCAACTCAACATTTCAGTTTTGCATTATCTTAACTCCATCACAATCACACAAGGAAAGTGACTATATATTTACATCAAAGAAAGAAAAACTTAAAATAAGGCTTTGAAACATTCATCGGATGATCAGAAAAGCATCAAATGGATTAAAGCATTGATATTAAACCATATTCATGCATACACATTAAAATGCCCCTTCTATTACTGTACCAAACTGTCCATTCTATTACTATTTCTTCGATCACTCCACCATAATGTGCCTTCTGTCAATATACCAAAATGTGTCTTCTATCACGGTACCAAAATATAACATTTATCACTAGACCAAAATGCATCTCTATCTCCTTCATAAGCTCCTTGGAAGAAAAAAAAAAGTAAAACAGATTAATTTTCCTTTACGGAAAATGTTAAGTAGTAAATACTAAAATAGTTATTTATCTTTACGGAAAATATTTAGGATTAATTTTCCTTTTTTTTTTGAAAAATGATACCAATTTTCTTTCACTCAGATTCATCATCTTCATTATCAATGTCAACATCATCATCTTCAAAATCACATATTTGAAATAAATTGGCTAAATCCATAACTTCCTGCGTTTAATTTTCTTCTCTAGATCAGTTGAGTGTAATCATTCCAATTTATTTTCATTCTCCAAACATAACTAAAAGAAAAACCAAAAAGGCAGCATGGAAAGGGAACACAGAGAGGAAAAGAAAGAACAAGCAAGACTAGAGCGAAAGAAAGAGGAGAGATTTAACTCAGAGAAGGTCAAGAGAGCACCATCAAGTGTCAATCACTGCCAAGAGTTAAGCCACATTGCGCTGCCGAGATGAAGCATACACGGGAGAGGCTAAGCAACGATAGAGGGCAGATCAAGCTAAGCCATATTTCACGCGAAGCAAAGAAGAGAGGAGAAATCGATCGGAGAGCGCGGTCGAGAGATCGATCGGGAGAGAGAGAGAGAGGGTTTAATTGTTTGTATGTATGTATGTATGTTATATATATATATATATATATATATATATATAGTAAAACTAACGTAAGTTTAAATTTACCAAGTATTTTTGATGAACTTAACTTAAAAACTCATCGAAACGGTTTCAAATGATAATTCGAATTGCTCAATAAATTCTTCATATTAAAATCTCATACGATACTGAAATTTTCTATTTTTAAGGTTTTCTAATGGCATTTTTTTAAAATGATCTATTCTCATAATAAAAACATTCATTATTTTAGTATTATTTTAGAACCATCTTAGAAAATCCCAAAAAATAGTTAGAAAACTCTAAAAATAGAAAATTTCGGTATCCTATGATTAATAAAAAATTTATTGAGTAACTTTGAATTTGTCGTTTGGAGCCGTTTCAATGAGTTTTTGAGTTAAACTCATCAAAAGACTTGGTGAGTTTAAGCTCGCACTAGCTTTACTCTATATATATAGAGAGAAAGAGTTTTGCTAATATGTTATCGTTAGCGTTTTGGTCAAAACGCTAACAATATAAATTTTAAGTTTTCGTGTTCGAAATTTTGATTTAAGTAGCTCATTAAATTTTTCATATCAAAATCTTGCATAATACCAAAATTTATCATTTTTAGAGTTTTTTAATTTTTTTTCAAATATTCAAAGATAGCTTTATTTGACTAAAAAATAAATAAAAATAAAAAATAATTGTATGCCAATTAAGATCATTTTTGAAAATTCGAAAAAAATAGTTAAAAAACTCTAAAAATAATAAATTTTAGTATTCTATAAGATTTTGATATGAAAAATTTAATGAGCTACTTAAATAAAAATTTCGAACACGAAAACTCAAAATTTGGATCGTTATCGTTTTGGTCGAAACACTAATAATAACACATTAGAAAAACTATATATATATATATATATATATATATATATATATATTATAAAATTAGATGTATGTTAGAATTATTCATTTTATATATACAGAAAAAATATCAAGAGCAAAATAAGAGGCAAAACGAAAATAATAAAAAATTGAGAAAGATATTTCAAACCTAATAGATGAATAAAAAAATGCTAACTTCTCAGAGTAAAAACTAAAAGAAAAGTTGGAAGAGAATGTGTAATTTTTAATTTTCAAGAAGTACTCTAATTAGTTAGGAGAATTAAATATACGTTAAATAACGAAAAAAAATATTTTTAATAAGACATGACAGGAACTCAACTTCAAATAAATGAGATGGTACAAATGTTCTAATAAAAAAATAACAATAATGACAATATATTATTTAACACACATTAAAAAGACATAAAAAAATGATATAAAAAACTTAATAAATCAGCGCTTCATCTAGTAAAATTTTATAAAACTATTCAAACAATTAAATTAAACCGTAGATCTAGTATAATCACGATTGATTTGGCCTACAAGTCAACCTGGCGGCCTCCGTGAGGAAGGATTGTTGCTTTCCTTCGCTGCGCGCCTCACGTATGAAAAACGTGTGCCTTATAGAGGGCTAGGCCAGGCCACAAATACCCATAGCATAGCATAGACAACAAGGGTTTCTCTTATTTTACTGAAGGAGCTAAGCTAGCACCATTAGTTGGAAAGAAAAGGTAGCTCACTAATCCGGCACTTGAAGCATAAGAGATGCAAATTTTAAGTATCGCAAAAAAGTATTTGGAAAGGAATAAATATTAGAGTTAATGGGAGCCGTTATATAAAAAAAAATGTTCAAACAACTGTAAAAAAAACTGTTTGAATAACTGTAGAAACTACAGTGTCTAGACCTAAACCTCAATATTTATATTTGAAGAATTATAAAAAAAAACTGTCAAAAAAACTGTAGATACTACAATGTCTAATTTGAATAATGGAAAAAAATATTCAAACAACCGTAAAAAAAAAACCCAAACAACTGTAAAAACTATAGTATCCAAATCTATCCTTTGTTATTATTATTCTTCTTCAAATAACTATAAAAAAAATTGTTCAAATAACTATAGAAATTACAATGTCCGAATCTATCTTCCAACATTTATATAATTCTATAAACAATTGTTAAAAAAAATTACAATTGTAAAAAAATAAAATTTATTCAAAGCACCATAGAAAATACAGTACCCGAACCATCCCCAATATTTATATTATTATATATATTATAGAAAATGACGGTAAAAAAAAGACATTGTTCAGAGCACTGTAGAAACTACGATGCCCGAACTATCCTCAATTATATTATAGAAAACAACAGTAAAAGAAAAAAAAGAGAAAACAACCATAAAAAAAATACTATTTAAAATACTGTAAAAACTGCAGTGTCTGAACCATACCAACATTTATATTATTATAGATTATAGATTCCTATAATATTATTTAGAAAGATGAAGAAAAAGAAGAAGCCCTGTTAACAATTAACATTCTCCCTGGACCATGACCCTCTTTGTTAATTCCAAATTTTTTAAATCGAGCCTATAATTATTTTTGTGGAATATTTACTCTCTTCACATAACCAGCCCCCTCTTTCAATTACTCGGCCCTTTTAACTAATTAATTAATTAGTGAATATTATAAGCCCATTTAGTCTTTATTGGTCGTTTCCTCTACCGTTCCAAATTACTTGACAAAGATAACATAATTTTAGCACACGACATCACGAAATTTATAAAAGAAAGACATGTTAGCTGTTAGTATATGATATAATTTATTAGATATATTTATTTAGAATATATTCGGTCATCGTGAAATTATACGGAATGGAATTCTGTTAGTACGGAAACTAACGATCAATTTGTGAGATCCCACATCCATGAAAATATATGAGTTCAATCATGAAAATGTACATAAATAATTGTTTGATCGTACAATGAGAATTATTATGAGAAATTTTGTTTTCTATTTAAAAGACATGATATCAATACTATTTTTTGCTAATAATTATTGTATAATAAATTTATATCGTTCTAAATTGAAACAAAAAAATAATTTTATGTGGCTTACTCTAGTGCAAATTATACCTATGTAAATCAAATTCTCCAACAACACACATAAAATTTCTTCTTGGATGATAAAGAGAGAGAGAGAGAGAACTCCTTTGAACTTATTTTTTACTAAATACAATTGTTTTTTATTGTCTTGACTTGATATATATAATAAAGAGAAGAGAAGAGAAATAATCGTTAAGGAAACAGAAAGAGGAGAGAGCACGAGAGAGAATTGCGAAAAAAAATTCAGTATGATCTAATTTTTTTTCTACGAATTAATAAAGGAATAGGAATTGGATTGAGAATAAAATCCTTTTTCTACGAATTAATAAAGGAATAGGAATTGGATTGGGAATAAAATCCTTTTCCTACGAATTAATAAAGGAATGGGAATTGGATTGGGAATAAAATCCTTTTCCTATGAATTAATAAAGGAATGAGAATTGGATTGGGAATAAAATCCAAACACATGCTAGAGAAAAATGGTTGCTGAACTGATGTTGGGAATTTTTTCCTACTAAGCTCAAAATCCCACATATTCCCATGAGTTCGGATGGTTCCGAACAGAGCCTTAATGTTTATATATATTTTTTGAGCTAAAATAAAGAGATATGATATATATTTTGCTTAAAATTATATTAGAATGTATTTAAAACTCTTTTCAATATATTTATGTATATTTTTAATCAATTTGATTTCATTTTTTATCTAAATATCGTCAAATTTTGACATATAAATTATTAGATTTATTTATTTAATGTTCATATTTTTGAAATTATAAATTGATTATTTTTCATGTAATTATAATGTCATTTTATATTTCATCAAAAAAATAAAAATCTTAATGATATTGGTCAAAATTTAATTATCTTTGATAAAATATCAAATAATACTTAAATTATATGAAAAATTAAACACAATTAGTCTATAAATTCAAAGATTTGTCTATAATTTTTTCAACTTTTTTCCAATGTATTTTAAAAATCATTGTCATAATGGTTAAGTTAATAATTATCAATGAATACACACCTTTTTTTCTTCAGGAACGAAGTCTATAAAACTAGTCTAGTTTTTCAAATTTGTGTTCTTGGTTCCTAGTTAGAGTTTTGTTTGAATAAAAAGTTTTTCATTGAACCAGTGAGTGTCGTTTCGCTGACGTGGACGAAATTAAGGATGATCAAATAAAAAAGATATATATATATATATATATATATATTTCAAATTAATCGTTTGAAATTGATTCAATGCTTTGACGTTAAGCTCACGAATATTCAACAAGCTTAAATTCTTATAATTTCATTTCACAATCTTTTCATAGTATTCAAAAATAATACATTTTGCGTCTTTCAAAAATACGATAATTAATTATCAACTAAAACGAGAACTTCCTTGGTCATTGCAAAATGACAACGTGATGTGTCAAAGAAAAACAATAAACTTATTATTTGTTACTCTTGTGTAGGTAGAAAAGAAATATGTGTGCATTAGTCGTCGTTGATGAAATGTGGCGTGCGCTTTTGATTCGATTTTGTAGAATAAAGTGTGTGATTTCGTAGAATAAAGTGTTTGTTGAGCAACTGTCGAAACTAATAACGCACGAGGCACGTGCATTTCTCCTCATAAGCCGAGATGATTGCAATCGGATCCAAACCCACTAAGACTTGGCTTTCAAGCGTCAAACGTTGAGCCTGCCTTTTGACAAGTCTAAACGGGTTTAGGGCTGCTTCTCACGCGCTTAGATCCGGATCCGGCTTGGAATCAGGATGCTGATTGCTCGCGGTTTCAATCGGGCGCTAATTATAAGCCCACGGAATCAATTAAAACCCTCGATTTATTTAAAAAAACCAAAAACGTTGAGTATTAACGATTCCAGCTTCGCCGATCGCGTGACGGTGGGGCCCACTTCCTGACACCCTGCTGTGTGTCAAATCGCGTGCCAAATAATACCTGGCGCATTTACAACGCCTCGGCTTGCTTAGATCGTGCCTAGTTGGTTCATAGCTCGTCTGATCTTCTGTGGCTGGTCGGAATTTGAATTTTGTAATGTTCGTTCGGGATGGACCCACTTCTCAGTTACAAGAAAGGTACCCTCTGCCACAGGGAATCTGGACAGGAAATAAAACAATTAGCCCACCCATCGCCACCTACAGAGTAAAGGTAGTATTAAACTATTAATCGTGGCTCCACGAGTAAAAAAAAAACCTCATAAAAGCTACGAAATGGTACCGACAAGTGGGACCCGGTTGCCCCTGTTATTGTTTCAAGTTACCTTTTCTTTGCTTGGAGTGCATCTCTCCAGTTGCACCGAGTCCATTGAACAATCTCAGCAGATTGACCGTTTCGTTCGTATCCAACCGTCCAAATCGCTCCTAAATAAACAGCGCATCTCGGATGAACGGCCCAGATTAACCAAGAGTGTTTATAGTTTTTCCCGTACCGACGAAATGGAGAAGAACACTTGGGTGTTGTTATTTCGTATATAACCTTTTAAAATGTCAATAACAGATTTCTATAGATAACACATGACATCCTACTGCCTTTTCTTATTAGTCAAATTTAATACGTTTTACAAATAGCATTTTATATAATAAAATCTTGGTTCCAAAAATAAATAAACATATTTCTGGGCTTTGTCTCTCTACAAAAAATAGGCACTCTTTTTAATAATCTTTAAAAATGAAAATAATCAATTTTACACAATATGATACATTTTTTGTTCAAGTAATAAGTACGTTATCTTTTATATAATATATGATACATTTTTTGTTGAAGATTTCGGTATCCATTCATGTCATTTAATACGTTTATGGCCAATATTTGATACAAAGGAGGCTGATTAACATAGAAGCTATTGATCCAATTGGTTAATCAATTTGGATCCCACATATAGTTAGAAAAAGCCTAATTCTTTACAATTATAACCTCGCACTTTAAGGAAAATTTTAAAGTTGAAGCACTCAATATGTTTATTTTGATGTTCTTCTCTGGCTCATCTTTTTTCTTCTCTCATGATCTTGATAAAATTTTAATTCTCAATCTAGTAGTATGAGTTGATTTTTTCTTTTAGCCATTCAAAACAAAAAATGACATGATTTTTTAAAGATCCACTTCAAGAGTTGCATCACTAATATAATTTTTTTCTCAGGTCTAAGATTATTTTTTTAATGTAAGAATTATAAGAATTTTCAAATTTTCAGTGTATATCAAATTATATGATTCAAGAATTTTGAAAAAAAAAAGTTTGTAAATTAGTATTTTTATCATCGTTTATGAAATTAAGTACTTAATTATTTCAAAAAACATAGATACAAGGTTTTGGATTATGCTATCTAACCTAATGAACTCGTCATTTTTTAAAAGTAGTGATCATGATGGATCACCAAATCCATTAAATCATGGAAATCATATACGCATAATCAAGTTAGAGAGTTTGGCGATAATGTATAGTTTTATATGTTTAGCTAAATTGTATTAACCATCACTTTTTACAAAAAATAACGCACAACAATCAACATGCATAACAATTGGAGGCGGCTGTTTGGATTTTTTTTTATAAGTTGCAAAATATAATTTTAGGATCTTCTACTTTTGGGTAATTGAAACAATCTCATAAGAAAAAAAAATGAAGAAATTGTTCTTTCTTTTCACTGAAATAAGGCAAAGAAGAAACAAGATAGTTTCTTGTTATACATAAGTTCAAATATTATAAATACAGTATATTATTCAGTACAAAAAAAAAAGACTTATAATGACTTAATGACTAGCGATTTGCAATTTGATGTTAAAGTTAATTAAGGAGATTGTACTTAAAAAAAATCGTACTCTACCATTTTTAATGTATTTGATTCGATTTTAATAACATCATTATCATGACATGCGATTGATCCTTTCTATTTATTGGTTTCCCTTGAAGGCAGGATGTTTTTTCTTTTAGAATGGAAAATAATTATCCTAAAGTCAAAGGGTTGAATCGAATAATTTCTGCTTCATTTGAGCTGGTGCTCCAGGCGCACGGATTCATTTACTGATTACATTAACAGGAGCTGATAAAAGCGACCCCACACATTGCGCTTTCTTTCTTTATTTTTTCTCGTTTTAGCCTCTCGATTGGAGATTTTGGAGCCGCCTTGCCTACTTCCATCCCCCCCCCTCTCTCTCTCTCTCTCTCTCTCTCTCTCTCTCGCGAGGTACGGTACCCCGAACCCATCTCCTTTTTATTATATTTCAATTTCAAAAAATTATCATCTCTCTGTGTAGATTAGTAAATGAATTATTTATTTGAAAATAAAATTGAAACGAACGAAACTTGAAGTTACGGGACGAAACAGGATGACAGAGAGAAATACAAGTGAAACAGCCCACGGAATAAAAAAACTTGAATAAATAAAAAAAAAAACAGAAGGAAAATCTCGTAATTGTCCTTGGATAATTAAAGCTACTGTTCAGGCTGCCTCAATAATCGTGCGTTGAGGGAAAAAAGAAAAGTGGAAGAAAAAATAAATTTCCGAGTGATAATTCAAATGGTAAATTAATTGAAGGGAGAAGCTGTTGCGAGTCAGAATTTGAATTCTGGGGTTGGTTTTGTAGGATTGGACATGGCGAAGGGAGGGCGAGTGATCGTGGAGAAATCGAGGAGGGGAATTTCGAGGTGGAAAGGAGATGAGGAAGATGAGGAGGATGAAGAATACATAGCCGAAGAAGAAGAGGAGCTCGAATCTGAAAGCTACGACGAATCTCTTGCCTTTTCGTCAGATTCGGAGGGCGATGGAGGTGAATTTGGGGGCAATTCGGAGGACTCTGGTGGATCTGACGGATCCTTTGAGGAGGGGTCAGATTTTGAATTTGATGATTCTGAATTTGAAGAAGAGGAGGAGATCCGACCGAAGAATTCGAAGAAAGGGAGAAAGAAATCGGGGAAAAAACAGATGAAAACTACAAGGAAGGTATCTGATTCAGACGAAGATGACGAGGATTTTGATATAAAACCAGTTTCGAACCAAAATAGAAGGAAGCAATCTCGAAAAAACGAATCTGAAGAATCGGATTACGAGGAGGAAGAGGATGAGGATTTTGATGATTTGGATGAAGATGAAGATTTCACACCAGATGTAGAAGACGAAGATGAAGAATCCTTTTCACTTTCAAAGAGAAAAAACGGTTACAGAAAAGAGAAGGTCAGCAGGTCACCTGTTAAAAGGGCAAGAAAGAGTAAAAAATCCAAGGTATCAAGGCGAAAGAAACCTACTGTCACAAAAAGTAAAAAAGAAAATAAATCTAGGAGCAAAAGAAGAAGAGGGAGAAAGAGGAGCTCCCCGAAAGAGCCTGCAACTAAACGAAGGCGACGATTGACTCAGGCCAAAGAGGATGATTTCATCGTCGATGATGATGATGATGATGATTTTATTGTGGAAGATTGGGTCGAGGCCAAAAAGAAAAACAACAAGAGAAAACCTGTGTCAGACTCCGACACATCAGAATTTGAATTTGTTACTTCTGATGAAGATGAATTTGTTATCCAAGAACAGATCGGGCCTAAAAAGAGGAAGAAATATAATGTATGCTGTTCTGAGTCTGATTCATCTGATTCAGATTATGTCATTTATGAGGAAGAGGAGGTGGTGAAGGAGGCGCGAAAGAGAAAGAGAGAGGATGTAAAAGGGAAGGAGAAAGAGGGAGAGAAAGAGGAAGATTCCGGAAAGAAGGTGTGTGGGATCTGCTTATCGGAGGAACAGAGAAGAACCACACGTGGGGTGCTTGATTGTTGTGCTCATTTCTTTTGTTTTGCATGTATAGTTGAATGGTCGAAGGTGGAGTCAAGGTGCCCAGTTTGTAAGAGGCGATTCGAGACCATCACCAAGGCATCCAGTTCTGATTCTGATGATCTCGGGTTCGGTGCCCCAAGGAAGGTCATTAAGGTCCCCAAGCGGGATCAGGTAGTACCTTTGAACTATTTTGGGTTAACTATTTATTTTTCTTTTTTATAATTATGATTATTTTTCTCTGCTTGGTTTGTTTAGATGTAATTTAACACGTAGATGAAATAAAGGCGTCAGTGAGGAGTAGGGCTAGAAAAATGTCTGTATCAAATAAATTTAATTTGTTTCAATTGTTTGGGACTTCTGAGGATGGCATATTCTTCTGAAGAGAGTAATTATCCTATCTGGTTAGATTTCTGTTTTTACTTGGGCAATCATTTACTGAGAACAAAAGGTTCTGCCATCTTTCCTATGATTTGGTACAAAATCATGTTTTAAATCCACAAAGGCAGCATACTGGATTTGGGCAGGGAATAGTGCTTCTTTCAGTAACTTTTGTCTTATTCCCAGTACATTAAAAGCTACTTGATCTCTCTGGTGTGAAATGAAACAGGTCTACCAGCCATCAGAGGAGGACATAAGGGGCATGCTGGATCCATATGAAAATGTGGTGTGCATGGAGTGCCAGCAAGGTGGTGATGACAACTTGATGCTGCTGTGTGACATCTGTGACTCCTCAGCTCACACCTACTGTGTCGGCCTTGGTAACTCAGTACCAGAGGGCAACTGGTACTGTGATTGCTGCCGCTCTGCTGGTGTGGGTCCCTCCAACCTGCAACCTCAGCCTCAGCCTCAAACTTCTGTGGGCCCTACCGACCCTGCTCCAACTGAGTTTGATCCCTGTGTGAATATGCAACCAACACATTTGTCTTCCGCTGCACTTGAGATTGATCTGAATGCCCCTCCCAGAGACATTCTTGAGGAGGCTGGTACACAGGTACTGGGGGGCCCATCACAGGTGCTGTCACCATCAGCTGGTGGAGCCGCCACACTCTCTGGCAGGCGGGCCATACGGAACCGGATACGGATTCTACTATCCAACTCCCGGCCACTGCAGGTTGTCAGAAGGAATGGAGAGGAAGGGCATGGTGTTTCAAATGGTGTTGGGTTTGGCCTGCGGGTTAGCAGGTCCATTGACCAGCAAGGCAGTATTCTGGCACCTCACAGAGAGCGAGGTGGGCCCCATGATGCTGACAGGGCAAAGGAGCAGGTGCGATCAATGGCGAAGAATCACTTGAAACAACTGTGCTCAAATGCTCCACTAGGTATCAAGCAAAGCCCCTCAGTCTCTTTCTGATAGGGTTGACTCTTTATTTGTATCAGTTCAAACTTGTGCATACCCAGTTAAGCTGAGTCCTTTATGTTCATTTGTTTTTCTTTTCTTTTTTTTTTGCCATTGTGAAAATTGGGAAGACCGGGATGCAGTCAAGGAAGTAACAAGGCGGGCCACCTACACAGTTCTTGCGGTCTGTGGATTTGGAGTCGAACACAGAAACCTTGTTTCCAATTCCATCTCTGCCCCGATTGGTTGCTCTCATGAAAGTCACGACTCAGAACAGACATCTCTTCTGGCTGGTTCTTGCTCAGCTTGTTTTGATTCCTTCGTCAGAGATGTGGTCGTAAGCATACTGAATCGGGGTTAAAAAAGAAAACTAAAGTAGACTTTTTATTTATTTTATTTTTTTTTTCAATTCTTGATTAGATCGCCATTCTTGCCAATCTAACAAAGAAGACCTGTATTGAAGGTCATCTGCCCCCACCAGTCTGCCAATCGCAATAAATAAAGTCATTTCATTCATACATGGCCCCATCAATTGTTCATTTCTTTTTAAAAGCAAAAAAGATCCATTTCTTTTTTATTTTTCTCTATATTTTTTTTTCTTTCCTTTCCTCGTTCTTTATACCTTTTTTCAAAATTGAATTGAAGGATACATATCATTGAGAAAAGTGTAGCTGTTTGTTTTAATTATTGATAATGATTCAGATGCTTCCTACCTTTCCTTCCCTCTTTAAACACATTTGGTTAATTCGGGCTTCCCGTTGCTTTCTGTTATTAACTCTACATTGCTTTACATCTCAAGTTTTGGGAAGGTGAAAATCAATCCATTTTCTGAACCAATTCAATGCTGTACTGAAAAGCTGCAACAATTTATTCATCACTAGATACTTACTCTTTTTTTTTTTTTTTAAGGGTGGGGATCCTTTCACAACTATTGATTTGATAATTTTGATAATGGATTTTCAAGTAGTTCTGTAAAGAATCTTAAAAATAGAAAAAAAAATTATAAATATATTTTTGAATTTATAGATTAATTGTTTTTCAAATTTTATACAATCAGGTGTTATCTGATATTTTATTAAAGATCATTAAAATTATATGATATTTATTACAATTTATATTTAATAGTTTTTGATGAAATATTAATTGACATTTAAATTGCATGAAATTTAAAAAAAACAATCAACCTATGAGTTTAAGAATATGCATATAAATTATATTTTATTTTTAAATTTTTTTAAAAATTATTTGAAAATTTGTTGTTAAGATTGTCATGTTAATAGTTATTAAGGGACCTCCATCCTTTTCTTAAATGCATTTGAATTGTATTCTTGAACTTTTGGTTCGATATTTTTATTCTAATTTATTAGATGGTTTGTTTGCATGAGCCATGTATATGTGGAATATTCTGAAACATTAGAAGAAAATATTTACAGAATGCATACATACATTATGCAGAAAATAATGAGAATTATTGTAGGACATGGAAAATAAATGATGTAAAAATGAGTTCATCTTTTCTGCATTCTAATTTAGAGAGACAATTATTTCATTTGAGAGAGAAAGGAGGCAAATCTTTTTCCTCTCTTTTCTTTATAATATTGTGAAGCCATTCTCTCTTTTTTTTCCCCTTCTTTTTTCTTCTTCACTTTTTGTGGAGCAACAAACGCCTTAAAGAAGAGTTTAGAAATAAGAGGATTTAAAAGAAAAACCTGGCTATTTTCAATATGATATAAGCTCCAATTTATGGGCTTCATTTTGACCCATTTGTGGGCTAATAGGTGGGCTTCAATCTGGTGTAAACATTTTACTTTTATCAGTGTTATATGAATATGTATGGTTCTAATTTCGACATCGAGGTAAAACAATATATTTAGGAGTTTCTTACAATAATTTATCATTTGTTTTGGAAAAAAATTGATCTGTAAATCTCATTTCCTATTTTATTAATATCAGTATTGCATGTTACCAATTTGTATTTATACACTTCTCAGTAAGTGTACTATAAAAAACACGAGGAGTAAGCCTATGTGATATAAATCAAAACAACAAAATTTAATGATGCAATGACACCAAAATACGGTGTCAAAGACCTTATCACAAAACAATACTCATGCAGCAAAGAACATTTATAGAGTCCTTGCAATTCCACTTTTATCTCAACTCATTTCTTTTGTGTGTTACTCAATCATGCTTTTATCAATATGCACAATAACAATTTATATCCATCCTCAACTACGTAGTATAGTATAGTATAGTATAGTATAGTATAGTATAGTATAGTATAGTGTATATTCTAACTCAGTCCAATTATTTTAAGAATTATGTAATCTAAGAGAACTGATATAAATGTTTCTTTTATAATAAGATCGTCGCCCACTAACTTTCAAAAGAAAAAAAAAACTACAACAGTTTTATAAAAGTAGATGTATTATTAAAAAAAAATAAGACGGTGGATTCATTCCTCTTACGTCAGAGAAGTACCTTGACAGTCATTCCCCATCCACACTGAAGTTAATGCCAAATTTAGAAAATATAATATATTTTCCACACAACTTTCACTAAAAGTTCTCTTATATTATTTTATCATAAATGCGAACAGCGCCAACCTTACGTGGCTCTATTCTTTCACTCTCTGACCTTTTTCCTTCTTTCCTCTTTCTTTTCTATGATGCAACGCACTCACTCACGCCTCCAGTATTCCTTGTATTGGCGCCGCTAGATTTGATAGATAGATTGCCAGAGGACAATTTCAAGCGCAATCAAATCAGCCAGCCTCTCTCGTTCACAGAAACGAAAGAGCGAATCGTGTCATTCATAAGCTCCGCGCACCTCTTATTATATTATTATTATGCCTTTCCTCCATTCTCTTCTTTTAGTGACTATTCATACCGTGTGCCCCTTCAGAACTCATAAAGGATGCACAATGAGTCAGGTCGATCAAGCTAGCTACTCAGTAGCTAGTAGAATTAAAAAACAGAGAACACCTGAATTTAATCCGGACCACCTGCGGCTGTACATTTCCTCTGCGCCTCATGCATCCGCCGCTCCGTTCCAAAATGATGTCCCATGTCCTCACTCCATCTTTGTCAGGTAAAGTTAGATATCATCCGAACCTAGAAATTTCAATACACGTTCCACACGTTTTGCACCTCACATCATATATACATGCATGTCTGCTCTCTTCTTTCGGTACCACACACCAGTCCCCATCGCCGCTGCATGCCTCATACATACATTAATTCTCCAATGGAGGCTTTCTATTCTGAGTGGCTCATTCAAGAAGAGCGCCTCTTGAATGAACTCTTGTCAGTGCCTCAAGATCGCCCTGATCTCCAGATCCCTGTGATATCTCGCGTGTTGTCACACTACGCTGAATATTACAACCGCAAGTCTCAGCTCGCCGAACGAGACATTTTTCAGGTGTTTGCCGCTTACTGGCTTACTCCGGTTGAGCGGTCATTCCTCTGGCTAGGCGGCCTGAAACCTGACATGATCTTTCGTTTTGTGCCGTCGGCCCTCAGCAATGATCAGAGAAGGGAGATGGAGCAGCTGAACACGCAGATGGTGCAGCGACAGGCAGAGCTGGACATAAGGATGCAACACGTGGAGGAGATGATGACAGCTCTGATGGCTCTGGCCGCTGTGCACGGACATGTCAAAAATGGAGAGATGAGAGGTGAGACGGCACTCAGGGCGGCTGAGATGATGCGTGCAGTGTTCGATATGGCTGATAGGCTTAGGAAGCATGTTGTGACTCGGATAATTGAGATATTGGACACTGCTCAGAGAGTGCAATTTCTTGTCTCAGGAGCAAACTTCCATCTTAGAGTGCGCCAGTTTGGTTTGCATCTCAGTGCACGGAATTGATGATTTTTGTGTGAATCTTTTTTTCAATCGATGGTTGTGCCTGGGACTTCGGTACTTAGCAGAGGGGAGCCGGATCAGTGGGAAGTTTTTGTCGTCATAATAGACTGATAGCTAGCATCAATGTCTCAATGTTCTTTCTTTTTCCTCCATGGTCGTTTAATCGAATAATAAGTAAAGTTCTATTATAATATTCGACAACTCGGACATCCGGATCATTTCCAATGATGATAAACAATGATTTCATACATCATATCATATGGTTAGAGTAAGAACTAGAATTCTGATCCGTACTGAAACTCATTGGAAAAAAAATGGATTTGTGGATGGAATCAAATATGCAGTAGTTAGAGAAAAAAGTCTTCGTTTATTGGAGAATAATCAATCTTTAATGAAATATCAGAGGTACGTATTGTGCGGGTTCGAAATTGAATTGAAGAATTTCTTTTGAATGTATAAGGTTAGAAGAGTTGATTTTATGTAAAAAAGTAATTCATAATTGACACTAACATACTTGTTAATAGACCGTACAATTTTTTTTGTTTCCTAAACTAAAACGATCAAGTACTTGCAGAAGAGGAATTTTTGATCCACTTTGATTAGATGATGACAATTCTCACAATTTTAAGTCCATTTTTTTTTAAGAAAAAATGAAGATCAACTCAAATCTCATATCGTTTTGTTAAGTTACATCAATATATCACTTACCTTGATTATTAAGTTACAAATTAAGCCGAAACAAAGTTAAAGAAGTGTTGACCCATATAAGGTCAACCTTTTAATTTCTTGAGATTAGTATTGCATCTCAGGAAATTCCTTGATTAAATATCTTAATTTCACAAAATTAGTAATTGATTGCATGCACATAATGTGTGCCAAAAACTCTATAGAAGTAATTCTACGATTTTCTAGTTTACTTTAGTGAAGTTATCATGACGGTTTAAAGAAAGATCAATTTATAAGGAGAAAGAACAATATATCAGATGGAGATCTCTTGGGTGCATTTTGGGGACTTTGGGATGCTCTCGGTGCAAAATCGGAGAAAGCAGACATGAATCACCCTTGGACCCCACATGGCAGTGACGAAAGAGAGAAAATGAGCTGTGCGCATATACCCCCGTGTTTCTCTGTAGCTGGGACCCAGAACTAGCGCTCTCGCTTTCCCTCCCTCTTATCTCTCAGACAAGTGGGCCCCGCCAGTAGAAGGGTCTTCTTCCATCCATCCTCCTCCCGATGCGCGCGCAAAGCTATCCGAGAAATTCAAAATTAGGGGCGAGGATTTAAACCAATTTAATTCAATTACTTTCAACCACAGAGGGTATTCGATATGGAGAACACAGTGGAGTGGTGAATTAGAGGAATAAACGAACGAAGTGGAAGAATTTTGAGAAGGGTTACTTATTGGGTTTAAAGCCAATTGAGTAATCTAGAGCTTGCGCTGTCAAATTCAATGACTAGAGAGCTTGATGATGACCTTGCGATTCTAGGTGACTGATAAATTGAATGAGAGGACCGGCCAATTTTCTAGGGTTTGCCACATATACTCTTGAAAACTTTGCTCTCTTTGAGATATGTTTTAAAAATAGGAAACTTTGTCTTTGGAGATTTCTTCAATCCGAGGTAAATAAAGGTTACTAACGGTGCTTTGATCTCTGTCAAGGGGTAGCTCACTCCAATTCCTTTGGTTTTGAGTTATCCTTTAAAAGAGGCTAGATGGGGTTCCATCGATCTTTCTCTCTTCATTTGGGCTAATGGCTTGCCATTTTCTCCATTTTTCTTTACTTATCAGAGCTCATATTGCTAGAACAAGAGAATACTCTGTCAAATTTTATAGCATACTAAAAGAAAACTTGCAATTTGATCTTTTGTATATATATTTCTAGTTGATTTGGTGTGATGTTCTTGTTTCTTGATGCATCTTTCTATTTCTTTCTTCACTTAACCTTAATTTAACATTATAAGGGCGTGCAAGAGCTGGTACCAGTCTTTGGATTGGTATTAAGCCAAAAAATCATATCTCTTGATTCCTTCACCCAATTGACCTCAAATTTGGATAGCTCTTAGAATAAACTTAAATAAACATTCCCTGAAGTTTTCATGATTTTTGAAGCTGCTGGTAAGAAGTTATGGCTTGATAAATTTCACTGATTTGAAAAAAATCAGTAAAAGTCAACAGCCAGTCAATTTTTAGTGAAATTAGTCCAAATTAGACAAATTAAAACTGGAAAGAGCATGGGAAATCAATGTTTAGTCTTTGTATAACATCTCTAAGGCACTTGGAATCCATGGCTTAGCCCAATTTGGTGGAAATGCATCAAGAACCGTATCGGTACACTATGGTACCTTTTATTAAGACGTACCTTTTTGTTAATTTTTTAACTGGTAAAACAAGAAAGAAAAGGGAGGAAAGTCCATGTGGTGCCTGAACTCCTCCATCCCAAATCCAATTTTAGTAAAGGAACAAACTTTTAGTGAATTTACATCTCATTTGGGATAGAAAAAGAGAGATCATAGATACATTAGTTCATTTAAGTTGAGTTTCTCCGTTTTTAAATGAACCAATATTTATTTTTCTTCCCCTTGACATTTTGCACTTCTTTTTTGATTTGTTTTGATTATCGGACAACTTTGCCTCAATTAATACTTATATATATTTTGGATGATTGTTGGATCGGTAATAGTCACTTAAACTACTGGAACCAAGTTAATTAAATGAAAAATAAAAAATGGAAAAGGCAATTACATGAAAATTTGAATTGGGATGGTGAGCAATTGAAACCAGTCGAAATGTCAGCATGTACCAGTACTTGATATAACTAGTTGAAACTAGAGAAGTACCTCGCGTTGCTTCGGTATATTATGATTTAATACATAATAATATATTATTAAATATGTATAATGAAGTGCATGAAATTTGTTTTGATTCACAAAACTTAAAAGACAAAAGTACAAAAGATTAATTTGAAAATGGTCTGAAGTATTTTTTGAAAAAAAACAAATATGCAACATTGTTTCCTAAAATGTTCAAAAATTTTGTATGCAAAATTAAGAAATAATCAATTAATAATTTTTGTTAATTTAAACGGTATACCCTTTCCATATAAATCTTCTAATTGTATACTCTTTTGTAATGAAAGAAATTATTTGTAGTGCTGACAAAAGATAAATATCTTATTTTTTTTTTCATATAAGTATCTTTTCTAATAAAAGTCTAATACTATCCATTTGTTGAAAAATGGCAGAACAAAATATATATGTAACAACTTTCAATCATTTTTAATCAATCATGTTCCCTTCTATATGTGTATGTATATTTTTTAGTCTTGATTTTCTTATTTGCAATGTAAATAAAATGTGTGTGATAAGAAATAAAACATCTCATATGTAAATATACATTTTTTGTATAATTTCTTTCAGTGGAAGTTATTTCATTATGATAACATTGAAGAAATAAGCATATACTTTGTTATTTTCCATAAAAAAGGAGTTTCAGTATCATAAATTGTTAATGCCTCTCTCGTTAAAAAAAAAAGATATCATAACCTTTCTGAGTAAATAAATAAAACAGATAAAATTTTTTATTAAATAATTATTATAATTTGTCATTACATAGACTAATATTATCAAAATGGAGAGAACTAATTTTTTTCTTAAAAAAAAAAAAGGCCATCGCCATTCTTTTTTTCTTTTTGGTTTCTTTCTTTTCTCATAGAGTGACTTAGAAGTCATGTAAAACTGGCCAAAGGAAAATCTGAAATAATGCCACTCTTCTTTCATCATGACTCTGCTTTCCCTCTCCCTCCCTCACCTCATCTCCTACAGTGGGACGACACGTGTGACCACATAAAATCAATGGGTTGCTATCCCAACAGTGCGCTTCATAATTGATTTCATGATTGAGATTCCTTGTTCTTTGGAGATTACGAAGTTGGTGTCATTCTGGACGAACCTCTTCATATAATCGCCTTGTCAATGCTGTCAAACATGGATTTGCCTTTGCACCACCAGCAGTGTCTTCCCTCTGTACACCACTGACAGTTTCTCCCCTCACTTGCATGGCTTCCTTTGAGCAGGAGGGTTTCATAGCTTAAAGGCAGAATCTGACTTTCTGTCTGGGATGTACTAGTAGGTTTAAACTATGTTAGTTTTATTTTGGATATTATTAAGGATAAGGAAGGGTACAAATTTTGTTGCGATTTCTCTCTTTTGGTTTAAGCAGAGTCCCCAATGTCTCTGTATGTACCCTCTCAGGATATATGAATTATCTAGCCCTCTGGTTTTCTTTTTTCTTCTTTCTTCTATTTGCTCTTCTCCTCTCTTATTATCCCCTTGGCTCCTCTCTGAATCTCTCACGTCCTGATGATGGCAGACAACATTTTAAATGACTAACAAATTAAACCTCAAAATGATTTGTTGGAATGTTAGAGGATTGAATGAGAAGGAAAAAAGGTTAGTAGTAAGACAATCTATTAAAATAGAAAAACCCCACATCATTTG
Source organism: x Bolboschoenoplectus mariqueter (assembly GCA_037678475.1). Lineage (NCBI taxonomy): Eukaryota > Viridiplantae > Streptophyta > Magnoliopsida > Poales > Cyperaceae > x Bolboschoenoplectus > x Bolboschoenoplectus mariqueter. The sequence goes on along the minus strand of CM075233.1, from coordinate 4,396,603 downwards.
TATCCAAGAAACTAAATGGTGCTCATTAAGAAGGGACTGGATCAAACAAACTTGTGGCCATTCCTATGACATGTTTACGGCCATTGATGTTGATGGTACAACAGGGGGTGTCTTCATAGCTTGGAAATCGAACACCTTCTCTCCTTTGTCCATTACCAAGCTAAGTTACTGCTTATCGGTGGATCTTCAATTCAATAGAGATGGATCATTTTTCAGATTTACAGGGGTTTATGGCCCATCCACTCCAACTTACAGAGGTCACTTTTTCACAGAGCTTCAGCATTCAAAATTGCCCGTGGATAATTTGCGGTGATTTCAATGTCACCCTCACACCGCAAGAAAGAACCAATTTTAATTACAACTGGAGAGGAACTCTTATCTTCGAAGACCTAATCTTAGAGCTTGGCCTCATAGATTTACCTTTCAAAGGTAGACGCTTCACATGGTCCAATTCCAAAGCAATCCATCCATGGCTAAGTTAGACCGTTTTCTAATCTCTACCAATTTCTCTTACTACCCAAACACCACTCAAACATCTCTGGTCAATACTTCTTCTGATCATTGCCCAATCCTTTGTGTTGCCTGTACCTCATCCCTAACAACAAACTTCTTCCGTTTTGAAAACTTCTACCTGAAAGTACCAGAATTATAACAACTGGTAAATCAAGTAGGGTCTCAATCACCTGTGGCCACAAATCCATTACAACTCAATAAGAAACTTCAGCAACTTTTCAAAGAAATAATGGCTTGGGCAAAAGAAAGAGTTGGCAACATCAGGGTCCAAATCAATGCAGCACGTCAGTTCATACAATGGTGTGATCACAGACAAGAAGAATGACAGTAAACAGAGCTTGAGCTCACTTTGTCTGTTGTTAAGCAAAGACACACATACTTGTCGGTTCTAGAGGAAGAATTATGGTGTCAGAGAGCTTCCGTGAAATGAAGATTACAAGGTGATAGAAATACCAGCTACTTTCATGCCATAGCTTCTGGACACAAGAGAAAAAACTTTATAAAGGAGCTAAAGGAAGGTGATCAAATGCAATCTGATCAATTCATCAAAGGGCAGATTTTCTTTAATCACTTCTCACAACTCATGGGGAAGCATTCTCAACCAATGCCGCATATAAACTGGAACTCAGTTTATTAACAACAGGAGCATTCTTCTTCCTTACAGTTTCTGGCTTAACCTATCACAGATCAAGAAATTAAAATTGCGATTGAACAGTGGCCCAATGGAAGAATGCCTGGCCCTGATGGATATACAGGAGAGTTTTACAAAACTTTCCTGCCAATGCTTCTGCCAGATCTGCAAGCAACCTTTCAACATGTCACCTCAACATGCGCTTCCTTGCACCCCCTAAACAATTCTTATGTGGTCCTAATACCAAAGAAAGAACATGCGACTGAGCCAAAGGATTTCAGACCTATAAGTGTGGTCAATGCAATTCAGAAGATTTTTTCAAAAATTCTGGCAACAAGATTGCAATTGATTCTTGGGACACTGATAGATGAATCTCAAACGGGTTTTCTGAAAGGAAGACATATAACTGAAGGATTCCTATATGTGCAGCAGACCATACAATATGCAAGATTATCAAACACCCCATTGGCAGCATTCAAAGATGATACCACCAAAGCTTTCGATACGATAAGCTGGGAATATATAACACATATATTACAGGCCAGGGGTTCCCCACAAACTTGGATCAGTTGGATACAAAATGCAGTGCTTGAAGGCCACTCATTAATAATAGTCAATGGTCTGGGAGGAACAAGACTGGAACTAAGAAGGGGAGTGAGACAGGGGGATCCAATCTCCCCCTATTTATTTATATTTGCTATGGACTTCCTAGCAAGATGGGTTAACAAGTTGGTGGCATCTGGGACATGGGTTCTGCCATGGAGACATCTCAAGCCCTGCATCTTCTATGCAGATGACTCTCTTTTCTTTCTTCAACCTTCATTTCAGCAACTTCAGATCCTCAAAATTGTCTTCATATTCTTTTACACAGTCTTAGGATTGGAGGTTAACTTACGAAATCTAACCTCATGATTACTCCTTCTGACAACTCGCTAGCAGTGGATCTAGCACATTACATGGGATTCACAGATGCTGCTTTTCCAGTTAATTATTTAGGCCTACCACTCTCTGACAAAGCTTTGCAAAAAGCTGACTTTCAACCCTTGATTCACAAAATAGCAAGTAGGCTGACAGGTTGGTCCTCTAGTTTACTGTCGATGGTAGGAAGGTTGGTTTTAATCAATTCAGTGCTATCCAGCATACCAATCTATTTCATGACTGCTTTCATGTTGCCAAAATGGGTAATTGCGGAGATAGATGGATTAAGGAGAAACTTTCTCTGGCATGGCACCGACCATTTATCCAAAAAAATTCATGTGGCAAACTGGACGTTGGTGTGCTGACCAAAATCCAAGGGTGGATTAGGAGTTTTGGATTTATCATTAATGAACATGGCTTTGCTTGCAAGATGATTCTGGAAATGGCTGGCAAGCGACAAATCTCTTTGGAAACAACTCAATGACAATTTGGGTGCAAGTCTCAGGGAATGGGACATCTCATGTCCAATAAGTTTCTGGAAACACATCAGTAAGATTTCATACCCTTTTGAAAGATCGATCTCCTTCAAACTGGGCTCTGGCATGCAAACATCCTTCTGGCACCACAACTGGGGACATGGAATCCTTAAATACATGCTGCAACACTTGTTCTCTCATTGCACAGAGCCAAACATTAGTGTCCAAAACCTTCTCTCTTCAAATTCTATGCAAAGCTGCCTCATGCCAGTACTCTCAAACTCAACAAATCAACAGTTACTCTGGGTGCAAACACATATCCTATCACCTCTACAACTTTCCTCGCAGCAAACACAAGATCTCATGCTCTGGAACTTAACTGTAGATAAGAAATACTCATGCAAATCCTTTTACCAGTTTCTTGCTGACACCCCTTCACCGGATGACCCAATTAGTTCAATATGGAGATTACGTGTACCACCCAGGATGATAGTATTTGCATGACCATTGATCAAGAAAAAAATACTAATCATTAACAATCTCAAGAGAAGAGGATGGTGCTTAGTGAGTATGTGCTGCCTCTGCAGATCGGATGAGGAAACCATAAGGCATGTCTTCAATGACTGCATTTTCTTTCAGCAAACTCTTACGCTCTGCCTTCAAGCAACAAACACATTCTCTCTGGTACCTCATTCCAACAACTGGCCAGATCTTTATTTCCTATGGATTCACTCTGAAAATATTCCCAAAGATGTCAAAGAGCTGATACTAATAGTGGTTTTTGTGGTATGGTGTGAAAGATGTAACAGATCTTTAGAGGAGAGTACAAACAGCCCATTAATTTGGTGCAAGAAGTCAGGGTGGAATGGAAGGCTTTTCATCATGCGCAAAGAACTGCAATAGATTAAAGATTAAAGACTGAAGCTTGCCTTAATTCTATATTTTTCTTCCTCCTTTGACAAGATATTTTCCTTTTTAGTTCTGTGGCCTTTTGCCCCTGTTTACGCTCAATTCTCTTGAGCTATTGCATTTCAAATTTTGTAATAAGACCTTGTAACCATCTCTTACAAGTTATAAAAGTTGGGGGCATGACCCCTATCTTTTTCTCAGAAAAACAGTACGCCTACTGTTGTGAGGAAGGCCATGCGGCCAGCTAGTAATTGTGATAAGTGAAACAAATGTCTCATTAAACCGAGATATATGGTGTGGTGATTGCTTGATTTGAGATTATGGTGTGTTCTTTCCAATGCTAATGGTAAATGAATTACAAATATTGATGATGATCACAAGTAAAATAAATGTCCCATGTCATTTAGTTGTGGCTGACAAATGTTCGACAAAATTCCACAAGATATCAATAGGTTGGTTTACTAATGGTCTAACAGGAATTATGGGTTTTGGTTAGGTTGAGAAAAAGAAGTGTTTGATGATTTGCTTTTGACTACAGTTGAGAACTAAAAGCAAATCTGTGTTGCTAGAATACCAGCTAACCAGGATGAGTTCACTACCTAAGGGACAAAATCTTCCTTATCAGTTTTCTCTAATTTAATAACAATAAAGAAAAGCGTCAAAAGTTACAACAAAGACAATTTGAGATTAATTTTCTTCTTTCTTCTCTCTCCAACTGAAAAAATCTTTGTAAAAAAAAAAGTATTTGAAATAATAAATTGGCTCTATGCCTTGTTATTTAGTATACACAACTTTGCTAGTCTAACTTCTTGGTGTTGTAGTCTTTAGCATATGCAGATTACACCTTCTTTTACAGTGTAGAATCAGCCATTCATCAACATTTTTTAGACATATGTTCTTGTGGGCATTGACATAGGTAAATCCAACAACTCATTTTTCTGTGTCCATCTACGGACTTTTGAAGTGAGTGAGTCAAAAAATTTCCTTATAATAGGCCTCTGGTTCTGATAGTGCTCTTCAAGCCTATAACAAAGAGACTTTAAGTAAGAGTCATCGTCGAAGTCGAAGACAATGCATTTGCTAATAGTCATGAAAAGGTCGGATACCTCAGTATTAGTATTTAGTTGGTGCACAATTATACCTCTCTCAATAAGTAAAGAGACATCTTCTGACATGCTAATTAGATGAGATAAAAATATAATGTATGTGGTAACAAAACTTCCGAATTGTGGACAGGTTTGCTCAAATGCAATCAGGTTGCAGAACAAGCTATAAGTGTTGGGTTCAACGGTCAAACAAGGAATCTCGATCACTCCATTACAAAATACAATGTCAAGAAGGGAGTGTGGATTCTCAGAAGAAAAAATTCTTTTCTTAAAATTAATTCCTGCTTGCCGGTATTCTGTTGCCCGACGCCATGATAAACCTTGATCAAAAAATGTTCTCTTATTAATTCTGTCTAAGGAATTGCTTTTGAATTGATGTAAATTACAAACTGATGGGGGGCTGCAAATGATATCTATCGCTTTCACCTCCTGCCCAGCACGGTTTGAAGTACATGTGACATAAGTGAAACAAATGATGAAAGGTTTTTGGCCTGTTAGATTTACAAATTGCTTTTGGATAGCAACCAAGCGCACTTTCTACCAACTCCACAACATTTTCAACAAGTTTTGAAGTTGTGTTGCTTCCACCTGCTATGAGTTCATGTATTGTTTTTATGACAAAGAAGGGAATTTGGTTCTCTAAAATTAGTAAATCGTGCTGACAATATTTACTATATAAAGGGTCAGTGGGAGAAGAACACTCTTCGTCGATCTCATGTCTTGCATTGCATTGGCTATCTAGTGATATTGCTTCACGAGTTTCATCTTCCTTTATAAACCCCCTTGCATTGTCTATATTCTGGCCCACTTCAATTTCTCTGTTTGACTCACTTGATTCCTGCATCTCTGGCATGGATGCTTCTATTCCTCTAAGACAAATGAAAATGAAGCACCCATCAAGAAGCAACATTTTAAAAAAATCATTCTTATCCATAGTAATCTCATCTGCATAACAACTTCTTACTTTCTTCTCCAGTTGCTTCATTGCCTCCAAGAAGTCTGGTAACCCTTTTCCATGATTCAAATTAAGAATATGATTCAGAAACTCATACTTTGTCTTTTGCATAGCACGTGTGGCTGGAGCACCGTAGTTATATGGTCCAACGGAAAGAATGTAAGGCAGGAAGGCATTCTCAGGTTTATCATGGATATACCAGTTTATTCTATGAATTACAGGTACCCCGATTTCATCTCCACCACTTTTACTTCTTGGCCAGTCAGAGTTGTGTTCTTTATACACAGAAATGACCAATTCATTTATGTTTATGACATGTTCTCCATCCATGTCCTTTCTCTGATAAGAAAAGTGTTACATTAAAATTTATTAAGATCAGAAAAAGAATAAAGTGTGAACATGAAATTTAATGCAAAGGTATACGTTAACAGTGGAAAAAGAAAATAGCCAAATTTAATAGATTTATAAAGATTTCGAACCTACTTTTTTGTGAAAATTTGAAGTAATACCTATCTTCAGGTTCACAAAAAAAGAACAAAGAATTCACATATATATGTCCATCATTTATGTAGATAGACAATGTATTAATTAAATATGATAAATATGCGAATTATTTGGTCATTGATTAAATGCCATCGGAAATAAACCTTAATTTTCAAATCAGCTATTGAATGATCATTTGGTTTTAAGATTGGACAAAGTTTCGTGCATAACCTATCTCATTTTGTAATTGAGGGAATTGTTGCAGAAATCTCTTTTAAATCACCTTTAATTTTGAATAGCTTAAAGAATCAATCAGACAAGCTAAACCTAATTGAGAAATCAGGAACTGAAGAAAGGTAACCTGTTGCATGGAGATGAAGCCTACAAACAATGTGCCAGGAGAGGGGAGAGAAATTATTTGGCATGTGACGGCTTGGGGATGCAGTACTTCTAGCCATATTGCATCTTAATTGAGAGAGAATTATTTGGGGGGAAAAAACAAAATAACGGCTATTTTTAGAAACAGAGCATTATGATAAAAATATACATAGACAGAGGGATATGCTAGACCTTTCATTTGGGTGCTGATCTTTTGCTGCACAACACATTTTTTGCTGCGTAATGCATGGACATGAGTATTATAAGGGGGAGGTGCATTGAGATTTTGTTTTGCACGAATCATGATGCAATCGAATGGACAATACGTAGCGCAGCAAATGATACAAATCCATTTCATGTGGGATGCCGATTTCTCTGGTGTTCAGGCCCAGATGTGGGGGTTTCAAGTTTGGACGCTGCAGTACAGGACTAATTAATAATCTGACTACCAGAATACATTTTTGAGTTTTCATCATACTTTTTACATTTATTTAAGTGGTTCGAAAGCACAAAAGACCATTGGGAAGAATAGGTCTGTTCTAGTCTGATTTTTATGTCATAAAAATACATTCAACGAATTACAAAATCAAAAACAAAATTCTCGTATTTATAACCAGGAAAAATTGGATCTTGAAAATTCGGTCAAGATATTGGGCCAGTTCCTCTGGTACCTCATTCCAACAACTGGCCAGATCTTTATTTCCTGTGAATTCACTCTGAAAACATTCCCAAAGATGTCAAAGAGCTGATACTAATAGTGATTGCTTGATTTGAGATTATGGTCTGTTCTTTTCCAATGCTAATGGTAAATAAACTACAAATATTGTTGATGACCACAAAGTAAAATAAATGTCCCATGTCATTCAGTTGTGTCTGACATATGTTCAACAAAATTCCACAAGATGTGATAACCGTATGATGAGAATACGGTCTATTGTTTGACTGGATTTTCAAAGTCCGATTTTTCTTAGTTTATAAATAAAATCATTTCATTTTCAATTTTGTAATTTGTTTAATATTTTTTTCCAACATAAAAATCAGTCTCTGTTCTATCACCAAGAGGATGATGGATTGAAGTTATTTCTTTTAATTTTAATTGGGTCTCAGTTCTTATTCAGGCCTGTTGGATTGGACGTCATGACACGCAGCGGGACAAAGAGCTATTGGTGGCTTATAGTTATATTTAAATAAAAGAATACATATGGTTACACTGCAGTACGTATATTTGTTTAAAATCTGCAGTAATTCTATATGTAAAATTTGTTAGCATAGTTTGGAAGTGATATTTGAAGTAAACGGCCTTTTCCATTCAAGTATTAAGAAAATGTTATTTTAGTTTGTTTTAGTTTATCGCTATAGTTTGAGGTAAATATCTAAAGTGTTTCATATTTTTTTGACGGCCCTTGAAATAAAATGTTATTTTCAAGAATTGATGAAAACTATGCAATGCAGGGCTGACAGCAGTAGTTTTATAACCATAAATGTGTAAACTTAATTTTATTTGCATCTACCAATATTTTGTACCGTACACTTAATTACCTATTAAGGTTAATATTTAGGGATGAAAATGGTACGGATAATATCCGATCCGTATCCCAAAATTTGATGTGAAAATCTGATACCCGAATATCAGCACAGATATGGATACTGATATGATTTTAAATTTGAATTATCCGTATCTGAATAGTAGATATAGAATATATAATTTAATATATATTATGAAATAATTATGTTGTTCATCAAAGATATATATTATGAATTTTAGTGTTTTTAATGATATTTATATATTTTTAATAATTAATAGTGTTGAAAGAATTATTTTATGATAAATTTCAATGAATTTTATAAAACTTAAATAAGTTTTAATTCATATCCGACTATATCCATAGATGTATTTGTTTTCGTATTTGTTTAATATCCGATCTGTATTCATATTTGAGTATATTTATATTCGTATTCGTATCCGAAAAATTAAAACAGGTACAGATACGGTTTTACCACTATCCGATCCATATCCGATCTGTTTTCACCCCTATTAATACTTCTCTAAAAAAATAACCATTCCATCAAATGAATATTAATCATTAAAAAAGGTTGATGCACTAGAGCAACTTTCACAATAAAAAAATACTGCATCATTCAACAGATTTTTTATTTTTGAACATCTTTGGCAGGTCTTATGATTTCTCTTCAACAATACTTAAATTTATAACTCTCATGATACAAGAGCACATAATAGAATAAACATGGAAAAAAGATGGTTGGACTACACTTTCCGAGAATCTTTGACATGATTATGGCCATGGCATAGGTGGAAGGTTGCGCGGGATTACTATCGGCCATGGAAAAACAATGTATACCTTCGCTTCCCAATCTCCATTGGTATCAACTTCTGCGTTCTCTGAAATTATTTTAGAAATTCATACCATAATTAATTTAGCAAAATGGAACAAGTACTAAAAATCCAAAAGCATCACCTGTCCTTATCGGCTTTGCTTTTTCGCTTACTCCGACTCGCTGTAGAGTCATTGTTTGTGAAATGGGTTTAGTATCAGAGGGAATGTTTCGGGCTTGTGCAGAAGGAAAGGTTTTGCTGAAAACAAAAGAAAGCATTGTTAACAGCAGAAACCCCTTGCCAAGCACCTTTACACTCATATTTTTTATTCGGTGTATAGTCACTCTGAAAGATTAGTAGTATTGGTGTTCACTATATATATTATTGGGATAATCTACACATAAAGATTGTACAAATCTCATAGGCTGTCTCTAAGAAATCAGATATCTCATAGGGTAGCAATTTTGTACCAAAGACTATAGTCCAAAAAAAAATTATCAATTGGCAGCCATTGCCAATTTTTCAAAACAAAAAAAAAAGACTACAGTCCAAAAAATTGCAAGCGCTTCAAGATGGGCTGTATCAATGCATACTGGAATAGAGACAGATATCCGACCCCATCCAAAAATGATAAACAAATTTAACAGTCTCTTTTGCATCCATACAAACAGTTTGTTCCAAATGGTCAAGGGGTTGACACCATGCTGCATATCCAATTACTCCCTGGGATGTGTTTGGTACTCTAAAAATTTTAAGCTCTTAGAATCATTGGACAAGATTTTGTCAAAGTTCTGCTTGAACAATCAGTCCAATTAAACACAAATTAAGCCTCCTAATATGCAATTCTTTCTCCCCAATTTGTCATAGTTATTGTCATCACGACACAATCCAAGAAAGTCACGAGTCCTCTACGTCTGTATCCAATGATTTTTGATTGCCTTCTGTACCTTTGTCAAAAAATTGGTGAAGCTTTCATAAAATTTTATCTTTGACATGTCTGACGAATTAACTAATAACTATCATAAAGATGAAACAGAGAACACATATATTCTTTCCCAAACAGCACAAATGAATAAACATGAAATAGAGACCATAGATACATCGGCTTCTTTCCCAGTAAAGAACAAATGAATGATTATTTCAGTGAAAATGTAGTAATGTTAGCATGATTTTACCAAGATATATAATTGGTAACTTTAATGCAAAATATATATCGGATCGGTAAGAGTGGAGTCAGAAAAATGATAGGAGGGAGAAATTTTTACCGAAATTTTTTAATATAAGCAAAAAAATCAAATTATAAATATAAGATAATGATGGAGGAATTGTGGGATGTGAACAAAACACGTTATCATCATTGAAGCTCTCAGAACTGGAGCCGCTATTGCTACTCATGCTCCCTGATTTTTAAATTAATTTTTTGAAACGTTTGAAATTTCAGAAAAGGCAAGATTCAAAATAATTCAACTTAAAGGGAATTTCTGAAAGCTCTACTCTCAGTAACAATCTCAATTTTCTAGAAACGTGACCATCAATCCCGTTTTGCCCATATCCCGCAATTTCACCATCATTTTTTTTATATTTTTAATTTAATTTATTTTTTTATATTAAAAATTTCGTAAATTTTTAGGATAAGGCACATTTTTATAATTATTTTGAATCATAAATGTACGTTTGTAATTTTTTTAAGAACATAATAGTACGTACATGTATATAATAAAAACTTATTGAATTAGATTGTATAATAGTACATGTATATAAGAAAAACTTGACCATCACTTCATGCTAATTAAAAAGACATAAGAATATTTACAGAAAGGAGAAGAGTTTATTTTCTTGTTTTGACTGAATTCAAACATTCAGTAGTTTTAAATAAACTGATACGTTTAATAATTTTGACTAATATATTATTCGTACAACTAAAACTTTTGAACGCATTCATTCAATTTCTTGCCCTATACCTGAAAACTCATTTAATTACTTAAACCCATAAATTCAGTTAAATTAAGAAACCAAACATGATTTTCTTTCTCAAAATTTTTTAAATCAACTGCAATGTTCTTTTAAAACACTATTCCTTGAAAGCAGCCTTGAAGTAATTAATTGTTCCCTCTCCGGTGGCGGTGGTCAGATCTGTTCTCTTTTGCCTCAGCGAGCGACAGCACCGCCTCCGCTGCAACCTCGTCTTCTATGCCTCCATTCTAAGAAATCTCCTTCTCTAATAATTCAACTTTCAGTAGTATTTGATTGATAACAGATGCATTTTTAAATTAGTCCAAATTTAATACAGAATTTCGTTAAATTATAAAAACAGTATTTATATATTTATTTTGCCGACTGATCTTTTATCGGTTGGAGAAGTTATCACCGATGTATCTTTTTTCAAGACTGTTGATCCCAATCTCCTCATTTCCCCCTGGCTACTGGTACTTATCTTAGTAGTGGAATTAATCAAAGGAAAATTTTATAGAGATATTATCATCGATAACATCGTTAATACAAGCTTTATTATATGCGTTAAATGAGTTATTATGTATATTAACAATTTTATTTTATATAATATTTTTATTATTTAACTTAAATATTATTAATATACATAATTACTCATTTAAGTTAAAATAATAACAGTACTGTATAAAATAAATTTATATAATAAAATTATTAACATGCATAATAACTCTACCGATTTGACATCGCGCGTGCTGCGAGGTAGAAGATCAGTTTCTCTCTTATGATCGCATAAGCCATGCTATAACTAGCAACACCTCAAGCAACTAAATGACCACCTGTACTACATGGAGAACTTCTACTCACAATGGCTGATCCAAGAACAGCATCTCTTAAACGATCTCCTATCCGTTCCCCGAGACCGTCCTGACCTCCACATCCCTCTCATCAACCGTGCAGTATCGCACTATGCTGAGTATTACAAACACAAGTCACAACTAGCTAACCGCGACATATTTCGTGCCTTCTCCGCTTACTGGCTCACTTCTAGCGAGCGCTCGTTCTTCTGGCTTGGCGGCTTGAATCCTGGGATTTTCTTTCATTCCCTACCATCAGATCTCACCACTGATCAGAGCAAAAAAGTAGAGCAGCTCAGGATACAGACGGTAAAAAGAACACACGAGATTGAGGAGAAGATGAGGCAGGTGGAGGAGGCCATGGCTGTTTTAATGGCTCTGGCTGCTGTGCATGGAAAGGTCAAGAACGGGGAGGCGAGAGGGGAGACAACAGAGACAGTGGCCGAGATGATGCGTGCGGTACTTGACGAAGCTGACGATCTCAGAAAGAATGTTGTGAGAAGGAACATAGAAATTCTTACCAGTGCCCAGAATGTCCGGTTCTTTGCCACGTTGGCTCATCGCCATCTCTGTTTCTACTGGCAAGGTTTGAGGATCAATGGCTCTTAATTAGTGAGCAACCATTGAGGAAGCCGGGTAACCGGTACGCGCGGTTCAATTTGCTGGTGTGAGGTGAATTTAACTTAATTAAATAGTGGTTATGCTGTATGTTTGGGTTGGTTAATCGTCATTATCATAGAATTATGAATGAGAAATAAATTGTGTTGTTCATTTTCAGTTCATACTTGTTAGATGTAATAGTATCTGTATCGGTAATAATAATTTAATTATAAGCAAAAAGAAAAAGGCAAATAATTTCTCTCCTGTTCTGACTTTGAAAAAGGGCTATTTTCAAGGTCAATTTAGAGCTGGAAATGGCTTAGGATTATGTACGGACTGATGTTTTAGTCAGGATATGAATTGGGCTTTCGTTTGAAGGCCAGAGCTTATTTGTGCTTTAGGCTTCAGTTAAAACAGTGGGGTGGTGTAAAAGATTATTTAAAAATAGGAAAAAAAATTGATAAATATATTTTTTTAACTTATAGATTGATTGTGTTTCAAATTTCATATAATTTAAGAATCATTTGATATTTCGTTAAAAATCGTTAAATATCGACCGTCGTAAATGTTATTAATTTTGATGGTTTTTAATGAAATATCAAATAATATTTCAATTATATGAAATTTGAAACACAATAAATCTATAAAATTAAAGAATATATTTATTAACTTTTTTAGTTTTAAATTTTTTTTTTGAAATTATTTGAAAATATGTTATTAAAGTTGTCAAAATAATAGTTGTCAAATGATCCCATTTTTGTTTAATACACACAATCTAGGGGTTAATTCCGAGTGCATCCGCTAAAACTTGCTACTTTTTAATTTATCAAATGAGAATATTTTCTTTTATCCCATTTTTTTTCATTTAACATATTAGTCCTTTTTTTGTTAGAAAAAAATGACCAATGTACCCTTTTCATTCAACAATGTTTTTTTGTTAGGGAAAAAAAAGTGCAATTGAATGTAAATTGTGAAAAAGAGCTACATAAATACGATATTCAAGTGATTATAGTTAAATTACTCGATACATTACAAGTTTTTTGAGCTGTTGAGCATTACGTTTTAAACAATCGGCTAAAATATTATAAATTTTGAAAGTTTGTAAATTCAAAATTTAATGTATGTCTCTAATAATTATTTGAAGACTTCAACATTTACAGTATGTTTTAAAGAGTTCGACTCCGACTCTTATGTAGTACACATCATACGTGGAGCGGGCAATTCAATCGATTCGGACCACTGAATACTATTTACAGAATAAATTTATAAAATGAACAAAAATAAGATTTGATTGAACAATTCAGATTGTGCTCACTTCACATATATTACTAGAGAGCACGTGAAGTCATGCTTTAAAGAGGTTCTAAGCATTGTGAAATAAATAAAAAAAAGTATTTAAATAAAATCGGTTATTAAACTAAAAGCTCGGTCACAACGGAATTAACAAAGACATAATTAAAGCATACTAGGGAAGTTAATTAACAGTCCGATGTCCGCTATAAATAAATTATAATAGGTTGCAAATGATTCATTCACATGGTCGTAATTAAACTCATCGTTGACTGATGAAGCCATCTAAGCCACTTTCTCAACTGCTCTGATGATTAGCCAATAGGATCAGTATCCGGCTTATCAAAGATTATATCGAAGATTAAAGCTGACTTCAATAGTTTCTCAACTTTTCACGAGTGGAAATCATGAGCTCTTGAGTGCATTATTATTAAAAGGAGAAAGGAAGATAAATAACAAGCTGAGTCAAGAGGCACAAAGCTATAAATTAAAAGTACTTCCATGTATTTCATTTTCTGCCATGATTATTAGTTCAGACTGTTGGTCCCAAAATTATGAACCACTCACACACAGCTGGTGCTGGTGCTGGTGCTGGTGCTGGTGCTGGTGTCAATTGACAACCTTAGAACCCAAGTTTGCAACCCCATTCAATTATTATTTAATAGAAAAAATATGTTGTATATTGCTTAATTATCTTGCCGCGCTGTGCTAATGCAACATCTCAATAATTTGCCTTATTTTTCTCTTTTAAATTTTATCCTCTTTTTTTTAATTCACTTTTTGAAATTCCCCTCTTTGCAATTTCTCGATATCTCGCCATGAGTGGCAATCCAGCTTTTTCAATGCTTTTAGCGAGCATATAGAAAACGCCAGAACCGAGTAAATAAACACTCCCACACTAAAGTCTTCTACGCTTTCTCACCAACGAATAATGTAACCTACAATACTGTTGCTTTTGATACCTTCTCCCTCCAATCCGACATCCCCTCAGATGCAGGAATTAGATGGTAGACATAACGACCGTCCGATCAATGAATCTGAAGCTTTCTTAAGCATTGGTCGACTCTTAGGTTCAAAATGAACGGTGGAGATTGTGATTACCTGAATCGGCTACTGGAGGGGATGTGAGATTTCTTGGTAGTCCCGACACCCACTGTCAAACAAACGCGTGGAACTCCCGTGAAAGAAAGAAAACCACTCGCAAGTTCAAATAGAAAGAAAAGAAACCGAAAACCAAAACCAAAACCAAGTAGCAGAGCATCAACCTAACCCAAAATCAAGCAAGAAAAGGCCGAAATAGCACGAGAGAAAGAACAAATTCTCCTTCTCCATCTCTCTCTCTCTCTCTCTTTCTCTGTCTCTGTGGCTCGCCATGGCCGACTTCGATCGCTCTTACCAACACAACTACTCCAGCTCCTACTCCTACAACCCCCGCCTCAGCACCGATCAAAACCCAAACCCTCCTTTCTCTCTCAACCCCTCTCGCCCCAGCACTGATCAAACCTCCTCCTACTCCTACTCCTACTCTTACAATCCCTCTCGAGCGAGCACAGATCAAGCACCCCCTTACAACGCCAGTAACAGTTACGAGTACAATGGGAAGCTGGATATAGTGCCGCGACAGCAGCCGCTGCCGCCGGTGGCGGTGGCGCCGAGGCCGGTCGCGGTGGTTGGGTCGTCGTCAGGGCCGTGGTGCTTTGGCGACCCCGAGATGAAGCGCAAGAGGCGAGTGGCAAGTTACAAGGCGTACTCAGTAGAGGGGAAGGTTAAGGCCTCGATTCGCAAGGGCTTTCGCTGGATCAAGGTTAAATGCTCTGAGATCATTCATGGCTGGTAGGAGTAGCTAGTTTCTCTCTTTCTTTGTTAAAAGGAAATTTGTTTGGTTGTTCTTGTTGTATTTACTCACTGCTAGCTATCTTCTTCGGGTGGTGATTATTGTCGGAATCTTGATTTATTGAGCTGTGGAAGTGAGAAAAAGGAGGGATCTTATTATGGAAAATTGGATGATTTTCTGCAGTTCATAGTTAATTAATCAATTGATCTTGAAAATTCTTTTGGTTGGGGTTATTGCTGGGAATGAGCAACAATAGTTCTGTAACTATAGAAAAGTTTGTAGAGGGTGGATCTTGGGTTTCCTCATGGGTTGAATCTAGAAGCTTATTTAAGTTGTATCATTGATGCTTTATGCAATTTGTCATGGATTACAATGGCGATCATAGCACAATGTTATCGCTTCGCTTTGTTGAAGAAGAGGCACATTATAATTGGGATTGTTACATTTTTTCAGGATGAAGTTTGTCAACCTCAATTGTAGTCATATTCTTTAAAATCAATTATCTTTTGTGTCAAATATGTTCATATGGTTATGTTATGTTTCCCTCAATCGGTACTATTAACTTGTTTAGTAGTGCACTGAGATGTACCAACTCTTATGGAACGATTTGGGAGAATAGAATGAGAATGGCAAGTTAAGAAGTATACTCTGTACCCACTCTAATTATAGAATGGTTTTTTTTTTCTTGAATTCAAAACCTTACGTAAATATAGAATGATTTTGAAGAATAGAATAAGGATGCTTATGTTATTGATTAGCTTTGACCAACTCCAAAAGAGAATTTGAGGATAGTAATGAGAAAAATCTAATTCTGGCTTATTTTGTGGGCTTGTGGCATTTCTAGTTAATCATAGATTCATTCATAGTATGAATGATGGTTGCATCTCTTGATGGGGCTTCTATGCAATAATGCAAACACAAAAAATCCCAGTATGAACAATAACCAAGTGGCGATTTCTTGGCATCATTCTTTGCTGTCTTAACCAAAGCAGTTGGCATTTTCTCATGCCATCCTACTCTGTCAAAGTATTAATTAGGGATCTGGGTTTGACTTACAATGGAAGTTATATGATTCCCAATTTCCTTCTCTTTTTTCTTTTTGTTCTTTCTGCAAATTACATATTTGTTTGATACGTTTTCCAACTAAGCCCCTGCATTTCTCAATTATTGTAATTGTGGCTTTATGAATTATTTTTTCCTCACTGGGCTATTAGAATATAGAACCAAATTGGTACAATTCCGGTTGTTTGGTATGAATTTAATGGAACTCAATTATATGTAGACAAGCTCCTTCATGTTCAGTTGTTCATTAAATGTCCAAATTTGGTTGTACTCAAAATTTAGCTTGTGGTGTTCATTTCTGGTCCTGTATTCCTAAAGTATTCGTACTTTAGGCTGTTTGCTCTGCTGGCCCCTCTAATGGTAAATTGCACAAGTTATTTTTTTTTCCATCAGTTTGATTGCAGTCCAAAGATAAAAAGTAAGAACTCACACATATAAGCAATCCTCTTGATGATAGAAAACACGAATCCATATCCCTCTGACACCTACATGACAATTCCATACTGTTCAATTGCGTTGAGATCTGTGCCTATGCGGTTTTCAAGATGGATGGATGGTTAAGATTCAAGTAGTTGGGGCCAGGCACCTGAGAGGAGACAGGAGAGGAAGTGCAGTCATGGCAAGGTTGGGCCAGTAGGCTCTTTTGCTACTATTCAATAATTCAATGGTGGAAAGAAACTTTGCAAATAATTTATTTTCTGCTTAAAATAAGCCTTAGAAGTTTTCACTCTAAAAATAAAAATTTTGTATCAACTTTTTTCTTGGATTACAACAGGAATTGTAACGTATGGATTGTACTTTTCTGGTTTCTTTCACTGACCTTCTCAGGCCTAACTTTTGCTTTTCTTCATGCTGTTAATCGACCAAGCATATGCACTGGTATAGTACCATGCTTGCTATTTATTAGTAGGCATTTCATTTTCATGGGCTTTTAGGCCAGATATTGATGGTGATGTTTAACCCCCTTTTAAGCTCCAATAGATAGATGAAAACTAAACCGGAACAAGCACAATGGTACAGGTTGGTACATAATGGTACAGGATGAGTGCTTGTGCTCATAAATGTTCTGTTTTCGGTTTAAGTACTGTTTATCCAGGGCTGTTAAACATATGCAATAAGTTGGAGCTGATTGATTTGGTAATGCTTTTTTTTTCTCTCTTATTGCCTGAAGATATCTTATTAGTGACTTCGCATTAGGTGCAATTTGCAAGCTGAAGTGCTAAGTTTCTTTGCCCTTTACACTTTGTATGCTTGTCTTTCTTCTTTTATCCGTTTTTTATGACAAGTAAGACAATGAATAAACTCCAAACCTATTGATTCTTGAAGATAATATTTACCAACAAAGTTTTGATCTTTTATGTGAAACAAGGTCTTTGCGCTCTGTGTCAGTCATGGTTATTTTTAGTTGGTATTTGCTCAAAGGCGCCAAGATATGTTTAAAACTTTTATATATAAACTTGCCAGGTGATTTAGTCTAGGAAAAGACAATCTGATATGATGTGATGGCAGCATTGATAAATTTAATTAAAATCCCATAGTTATATTTATAATTTGAATAGCTTTTTCCCCAATTCCCCCTTGCGCTTTGTCTTTCATGCTTCAATTTCATTCTTCTCCAATCAAAGACCTTTTTTTCTCAATGAAACAGGTGGTGCTAACCACTATTTTCAAAAAAAAAAACAAAATCCTTTGGATGTTTGGTATGCAATATAAGACAATGATAAAGGTCCAAATTTCTTCATGGAAAAACTTGCTAGCCAAGTTTTTAATCTTTTATGTTAAAAACATGGTCGTTCTTGCATGCGCTTTATGAGTCATGACAATTCAAGTAATTTAATTTGTTATTTGTTCAGAGACTCAAATATTTTAATACATTTGGTTAACGCATATGCAAGGCAATAGAGTCTATGATAAGGCAACTTGGATATATATAATAGGAACGGCAGCATTGATATATTATAATTTTTCAGCCTTGATAAAGTGGCATATTTAGTTTCTATGATTTGGCAACTAATCAACAAATTATACTGACAATAATTATTTTAACAATTTTGATTAATGGTTTCTGAAATCAAATCAAATCAAATTAAAATAAAATAAATAAATTTAGAGTGTTTCATAGAAGTAAGGATCACTAATTTAGTAATTTAAGACTGTCGTACAATCAAACACATACTAAATCTTATCATGGTTTATTAATATGATATATAAGTTCATATGGATCATACATATAATAATAATTTTCAATTTTCAATTTTATTTTTTAAAAATTATTAAAATTGTCAAAAAGAAAAAAATTATTTAAATGTCAACAATCAATAATAATGTATTAGTTTCTCAATTAAATGTCATGTTAATGATATTTTCTGAAAGTGGGGTTACTTCTGTAAATTATTTATTCTAACTCCGAGTTGTATTTTCTTTGGCAACGCAATACAACATCCATATTTTACAAAGATGTTCGATTATAAATTTATAACATAACAAACTTGTAGCAATTAAGCTGCACCAAACATAAGATTGAGAAATACAATAATAATATGCATGATAGATATGACTTGAAAACCCTGAAATATAAAACTAAACACTCCTATACTGAACTTCAAAATTTATTTGAGTACTAATTAATTAGACAATTCAATACTCTTCAAAATTTATTTGTAAATATTTAAAATTGAAAATTTTAAATTCCAACTTTATCCAAAACAACGGAACTATACAAACTGTGCACAGATGCATCTAGCAGTATTATTGCATAAAGTTAGACAAAACTTCATAATTAAAATTCTGAATTCAATTTTTCACCTAGGAATTTATTTACATATATTTTGTGACTTAAAAAAAAGTGCTACAAAATCTGGTTCCAGTAAAAACTATTTGCTATTTTTTCTTTTTCATAAAGTTATGCTTAATTTTTTTTCTGAGATAAATTGCAAATAAAAATGATATATAATATTTTATCATTTTGTTTTATTGTTTAGCATAAGACATTTACAGTATGCACACGTTAATGTTTAGAGGATGTGTCATGTATATTAGTTTCAGTTAAAAACATGAAATAGGTACACAAAATGTCTCTTTAAATTAATTACAGAAGATTTGTGTACAAAAATAAATGATTTACGTTTTTCTATAGAGAACACAACAAAACTCAGAGGCAAATAGATGATCATATTAAAATGATATCCTTGATTTTGATGATTATATAGCTTAATTAACTATGGTCCAAACTTATTATATGTAGGATGATGTGGTTGTAGAACTCAATAAACTCATATAACATAATTTTGATAAATGTTCAAGGTGACTAATAAAACTTTGATGTAATAATCATGTAAAGCATGCATCTTAAATTAATATGTCCGTTGCATATTAATTAGCAAGAACGGAAATCTAGAAGCTGGAAAGATTAAGGTCAAAAAACAAAAAGAACAAGAGAGGTTTTCAAAAACCATTGGATAAATAGTTAAAATACTGTTGAAAAATAGACAACTGATGAAGTGCTAAAAACCTGAAAGTAAAAAAAAGGAAAATACTTAGAAGTTATCGTTGAAATAGTTTCCGTTAAAGAAGTAAAGCTATGAAAGAAACAAAACTTGAGAGCAAAGAAATCAAAGGCACGCACATAATTAGCAGCCAACACATTAGAAAAATGCACATGGCATGCAACCGATAATAGATCTACTAACATGGAAACACAGATCACTACCAAAGAAACAAACACTAACACTAACAAAACGCGTCTTCTACTAAACCGTGTAAAGACAGTGACAGATACAGCGCGGACCCAACACTCTGTGGCTGTCTGCCATGTGGGGCCCGTTGCCTTTTTGCATTATTTTTTTATTTTCAAATATTTTTTTCAGGCAACCAGATATAATTTAATTTAATCCCGTTATTAGTTGTACAGCACAAAAGGCAGAAAATTTCCGCGAATTATGATGGATATTAATTGTTTATTATATTTGCTATCTAATGGATGAATTAAAAGATACTAAGGAGTCACACTCAACAACGCTATTTATTTTTCTTGTACTCAGTGTATTTATCCAGGAGCCAATCAGCGCATATATTAGTTAATTATTACTTCAAATCATTAGTAATAATTAACTAATAATTAAGTAAAACCGTACTGTTCTTCCTAGATGATTCGAAGAAGAATACTTTATTATAAGCAAACGCGTCCCATATTTCCCTTCTATATAAACCTTCGTACCATCTCTTCCTTTTCAACAAAGAAAAAAAGGAGCTCTGTTTTAGAGAAAAAAAAGCACAACCAAAATTGAGAATCTGAGCTAGCTTTATACACTACTCCAACGCCTTTCAAAACCCAATGGCAAGAAGAAACACCAAATTGACGAACCGGGCGTGGCGTCTGCTCCGAATAGCTGTACTCTGGGCCAGAAAAGGCGGCATGATCAAGCAAAACCGCGTGCTTCTCCAGATTCGTCTCCTTAAAACCCTCAAACTCAGACACAGTCGACAGTCGCCTCGTTTGCAATTCGAGCGTGAGTTCTCCTTCGACGAAACACCAACATTCAAATTCAAAACCCCTTCTCTCCGCTTCCTTCCTTGCATTACACCGTCAGTCGATCATGATTTCGATCGGGACGAGCTTGATCATCTGTTTTACGACCGCGAGAAGGAGCATGTGCAAATTGAGCATGATCACAGAGAAGAGGAACTTGTAGAGCTGATTGAAGAAGGGGAGAGATTAGAAGAGAAGGGCATTGATGCAAAAGCCGAGGAATTTATTACGAGGTTTTACGAAGAAATGAAGCTGCAACGACAGATTTCGGCAATTCGGTACTACGAAATGCTTGAAAGAAGTGCATAGGAGACATTCAATTTTTTTGGGGATTCTGTTTGCTTATTATTGTTACTTGAAAATTGAAATTCTTCTTTTCCTTTTTCATTTCTATACATTTAAACAGAATAGATTCTTCTTCATGTTCTGTAAATTATACATTTATACATTTCATTAATTATCTTATAGTTATCAGGAAAACTTACACTTGGTTGTTTGATTTTGCTATTTTTCATTTTGTTATTTGCAATTTGGAATTTGAGTTGCTCTGATTTTGTGATCTCGTTAAACTTTCACCTCTCTAAAACATTGAAATTAATTCACTTAGCTTGAACAGAGGATTAAAAAATGATTGAAACATCCTATGAATCTCATTATACTTTCTAATCTTCTTTATTTTAAAATGTTAATTATTTCGTTGAGTTTACATTCGGTGGATACTCTATTAATTAAAAATGTTTAAAATTTTGACTTTTCTGGTGCTAATTTTGAAACCGGCACAGATCATTTGCATATTTATTATCTATAAATATATGTTGGTATTTTTAAAAAAATTATCTCATATTTGTATTCGTTTTATATTCGCAAAAATAATGAAAATGCGAAAGCATATTTAGTTTTGAATTATCCGAATCCGAAATAAATATAAATATCATACAAATTTTTTTTTATTTACACGACTCTGTCAAAATGTCTAAAATTTTGTTTATGCATATCAACTTCTAATTTATTTTAATTAGTAACATCACGAGTGCATTAACTAATTTGTGTTGAAAATGTCATGCGGTGGATATTATACGAATTTTTCCATGCAACCGTATATACGACTATAAGATCATATATAAGGCTATGCATGATGTGTATGTTTTTTTTGCATTGTGCAAAGAAGATTCGCATGTAACATTTGATACGCAAAATTTGTAGAAATTAAATGTGTGCGGAAAATAGGTCATTATGAAATTGTGCTCCGCAATAAACATTTTTGCTATATATTCTCGTTGAAATTACGCGATACAAAGCCAAATGCTACAAAATTTAAATCGCATATACAAATCTGTATATGCGGTCACATTATGCATATATATTTGCACATAATACGATATGCAGTGTCCTTCCGTATGTATAAAATTAATGTTTAAAAATATTGTTTTGTGGTACAAGACACATGCAGATAGTCTCACAGGAATTAGGCCCAAAAGATTTTGTGTATGTACAAGTCGTATGAAATTAAAAGTATATAAAAATATTTGACTTTGTTGTATTTAATGAGGCCCTTTTAAAAGCCCAATTATCATGAATCCGATGCACAAACGATATTTGATTGTAACCTTTATATATGAAAATAATATAATTAATGGAGGGGAATTTGTACATGCTGAACTATAAAAATTTTTTAAGTTCAATACATCAATTAATTTTATCTCAAGTTGCTAATTAAGACATAACAATTCTACAAACTCTAACTCTAAGTTGCTTGCAATTTGCAACAAATGTCGCCTAATTATTATTATAACCAATTGAAAAAATTGAATTATTGTCACAAACTAATTTACTTATTGAACTATAAGATTTTAAAAAGTTTGATTGAGATATGTACAAGCTTTTGAATCTTTCGAAAATAAGTAGGAAATATGAACTATAGAAATAAGCTGACGATGCAATTATTTACAGTGGGGATCATTTGACAACTATTAACTTGATAATCTTGATAACAAATTTTTAAAAAATTTCAAAATGATTTTAAAAAATTCTTAAAATTATAAAAACTCTTATATGCATATTATTGAAATTATAGAATGATTGTATTGAAAATTTCATCCAATTATATTATCAATTGATATTCCATCAAGAACTGTTAAATATGAAGCGTTGAAAATTTCATTCAATTAAATTAATGAAATCTGAAACACAATTAGTATATAAATTTAAAAATATATCTACATTTTTAAAAAAAATTTAATATTTAAAAATTTAGTATCAAAATTATTAAATAAATAATTATCAATGCATCCCCACCCTTATTCCAAAATCATAAACTTGGAAACATGTTTTGGCATATAATCTGGAAGATGTTTTTGACAGGTCAGCAAAATTTGAACCCAAAAACAAAACATGGACCAGGTCCACAGCTCGGCGTACGTCTGCTCACGTCACGTGCCTTCAAATCTAAATCTCAACGGAATTAAGGCGGGCCCCATTGCACAGTTACACACTAAAAGCATTTGAATCACCTCTGATCCTACTCCCCACCCACATTTGACTCGATCCTGACACGCGGCCCCACCTCTTTTCCAGATATCTATATCTGTATCTAACCAAACAACTTCTCACTGCGCGCTGGACCCCCACAGTATACCCCCACTGACAATCTGCCTAGACCATAACAGTACAAACTGATACATAAACTGCGGCGTAAGAAATCAAGCAATGCGAATCCCCACTCTACCTCGAACACAGCCCACGACTATTTGCCCCCACCATCATCTCCCTGCGAACATATAAGGACCGTTTGATTTTCAATCGAAGGGTTTGAAATTCATTCGCACATAGTTTCTATGCGGACCTTTGCTGAGAGATCTCATCGGTCGAACCGTTTGGAATTTGAAATGAATCTCCCACTCTCCCTCGAAAAGAGCCGTTGGTTTTTATCGTTTTTCTACTAAAATCCCCACTTTCCCAATTGTAGTTTTAATCTTTTTATATTTCGTTTAATCTGCTCCTGCTATAAGAAATTAAATGCGTCTCTCTCTCTCTCTCTCTCTCTTCTCTCTAGCCGAGTTAATGGTTGCTTGATACTTTCTTTCTCTAGTCTTTTCACCTCTCCCCTCTTATTCGATTCCTCTCAAACCCTAGTTCCGGGCCGCCGTTTGGAGAGGCGATCGAGGAATAGTGGAGTTTCCTTGACGAAGACATCGAGTCGTGGTGTACTCTACTAGGTTAGTTCTGATTATTTTGGTTTTGAATGGGTTTTATATATGCGTAATTTGGTTCTCGGGATTTTGGGGGGTTTAGGGTTTTCGAAAAAATAGGGGCCCTTGAAAATTCAAATCGACAGATCTAAAGGTCGCAACTATATTTTCAGTTGTTTATCATTTTGTACCTTATTGTAATAATCGTTGTTACAGTATAGTGGTATTTGTATCTATTAGGAAACCAATTCCATCGTGATCTTTGAAGATTAGAGTTCGATTTAGTTTTTCGTGCAATTTGATTAGAGCTTGATGGAATCACATTGTTTTTTCAGGTTCCGGTATATATCGGTCATTGTCTATTCAATTTCTCCATCAAATAGGTGAGGATCCTATATGTAGATTAAGATACATCGGCTTCGTAACGCTACAATTTAGGAAAAAAATGGGAATTGAGAAAGGCGGTTCTAAGGGCAGTGGCTTCTTCCACCTATTTGATTGGAACAGAAAATCCCGCAAGAAGTTATTCACTGTTTCTCCTGGTAAAAATCTTTGTCCTTTTATGTCTTTGCCTTAATTAGTTAATGCAAAATACAACTATTAATGTTATTTTTCTCATCTTGTTTTTTCATTAATTTAGAGGGCACCAAGCAAGGGAAAAGGATCGAAGAAACCCTACCATCCACCCGTCTTCGCATGGTTAGTAATCTTTTTCGAACCAGATTCTCTCATATATTTTCAAATTAAACGTTAATGATTTCTCTTGGTCTGTATTTTCAGATCGATGAAGACGAGTTGGTTGGTGTATCAAGCATCAAAGGAAGCAGTGACTACAGCTGCGCCTCCTCTGTCACTGATGATGACCTTAGCGGGTCAAAGGCACCAGGTGTTGTTGCCCGTTTAATGGGTTTGGATTCCATGCCTGTATCCACAACCTCTGAACCATACTGCACTCCATTTCGTGACACACGATCCTTCAGAGAGAACTACTCCCTTAAGAGAAGCCCTGAGTACTGCACCCGAGACACTTTAACTAACAATCCACACAGAATTGAAAATACTGGCTACATGAGAAGACCAATTGATTTACGGGCTCAAAAGATGCCCAGCAGCCCAATTGAGAGGTTCCAGATGGAGGCATTGCCGTCAAGGTCTGCTAAGCCTCTCCCAATGACGTATCACAAGTTACTGTCACCGATAAAGAACCCTGGGTTCACCTCTGCGAGAAATGCCGCTCAGATTATGGAGGCGGCAGCCAAGATCCTTGAGCCAAGGCTCCAGTCTGTCGGCAATGGGAGGGAAAAGGTTTGCTCTTTTGGGTCAGGTCGTGTGGGGTCCTACCCTAAAGAGAGTGTCATGGCTTCTCAGAGGACGTCTCGGCTCTTGCAAATGAGCCAGGTCCCAGTTGAATCAGGTGAAACTCGTTTTGCTAGAGGGAATAGAGAAGAGGATATTGTCATATTTAGGCCGTCACCTGATCCATATGAAGTTAATTTGGGGAGTACAAGTGGTGCTACAAATGTGAAGGGTAATAATAAAGGGAAGTCAGTGTCTCTAGCAATTCAGGCTAAAGTTAATGTACAAAAACGGGAAGGAGTAAACTTGTCAAATCGTCACACTGGAGTTGCACAAAAGGAGCATGATGATTCTAGGCTGCACCAAGCTTTTCGAAGCCAACCTGGTACTGGTAATTCCACTACCAATCAAAGAACCAGTATCAAACAACAAAAAAAACAAGGTAGCAGTTCATCGGTCTTGAAACAAAACAACCAGAAACAGAACTGCACAGTTAACCGCAGTAAGTGTGGTACCGGCAAGTTGAGCACAAGTCAACAAGGAAGAAAAGGGATCTCATGTGAATCCTCTTCATCAAAACACAAGAGCTTAAGTAGACTTGCAAATGGCTCAAAACCCAGAAGCACTGTCGAATTAGAAAAGGAGGCCTCTTTTAGCAACAAGGATTTCCCACAGAAGAAGAGATTAATAGAGAGAAGCACTAGTAATTCTGACAAACAGGACCAAGGTGTTAGACAGAATGTCGTTATTGATGAGTTCTCAAAATGGAACAAAGAGATGAAGGATACAACTGATGTAGTCTCATTTACATTCACCTCTCCATTGGTTAAGCAAGCTGGAAAGGTTCAGTACCAGATTTTGGGGGCCGAGAAGCTGGGATTAGTAGGTGGTCCAAACGGAGATGCTTTGAGTCTCCTCTTGGAGCAGAAGTTGAGGGAACTGACGACTCGGATTGAACCATCGAATGATTTCGGCAGAGGTATGAGTTTTGGGTCATTGGATCAAGATTTTTCTGCTGAGGGAGAAGATATTGGTTTGTCAAAAGATGGCAGAAGAAATGGGTTTTCCAAGGATGCTGGTATTTTCAACTTTACAAAGCATCAGGCTCTTCAGGTAAGAGAAGTTGCTCATATTCGTATTGTTGATAGGGATTATACATCGTGAAATACATGAATAGATTTTGCTGTATAATCTAGCAGTAGGTGCTTTCATGTACCAGCTATTTTGAACAACTGCAAAACAGATATATATGCTTAGATCGAGCCTAATATTGATATAATTTTGATTGTGGCATATTGGTGTTTAGGTAGATAAAGTTTTGATAAACTGCTTTTATATGCTCTTTCTTTTTTCTATTTCAATTTTCAGGTAATAGAAAAAGGAGAATGTAGTAATTCAAAGAATGTAAATAGTAAAGAGTATGACCAGCTGAGCCCGCTTTCTGTTCTTGAAGAAGAAACATTTGTTACAAACGAAAGCTGTTGCACCTCTGAGGACTCCACCTGCAGTGATGGTATGCACAATACCCTCAACTGTTCAATTTTTTTTTTTTTTTTTTGATGAATACTCCTTGCAGTGTCTGTATGCACATGTACCCTGCATGAAAACATGGCTAGATCACTAAAGAGTGAAATTTTGGGTTAGCTGTTCTGAAATTTGTCATCTTCCAATCAAAATTTACATTACATTGTTCTGCATTTGCAATTAACACCCAGCATTTCACACATTTGCAATTAATACTGCCAGTTCTTGTGTTTTTTGCGAACATGCTTAACCATCAGAACACATGTCACTGAGTCGATTGATAAAAATTGCATCAACCAAATCAGTTGATGACAATTTCATTCAAATTTGGAAAGAAAATGTCTCTAGGAGTATTTGTTTTTAAACCCTTTTTAATTGGATACTGATTCCCAAAACAAACTTTTCAGGGTGCAAAATTTCTGCATGTTCGGTTCAAGCTCAGAGCAACTTTTCCACCTCAAAAAAGGTGTTCTCCAGTGAAACCGAAACAAAACTTGCTGATTCGGCTTGTTCTGCTCTAATTGACACCTCTAAGTTCTTTGACATAACTCCAGTGAAGCAGCCAAAAACAAAAACCAACCCTGAGCTTGATTATATAAGTGACATACTATCTAATACAGAACTGGAGAGAAAGGCTTTGCATGGAACCCAACTGGACTCTCCTCTCTTTGACAAACTGGAGAGGAAGAGAGGCAGGAGCAAAATGGAGAATGATACCTTGTTAAGTCTAGCAGATAGAAAGCTTCTATTTGATTGTGTCAACGAGTGCTTGGATTCAAGGATTGATTATCACTTCAAGGCTGGTTATGAGGCATGGAGTAAAGGAACAGTTGCTGTTAAAAAAGGGCTTCACAAACGGGTATATGACGAAATTAGTGGGTGGAAGAACATGACGGACTGGAACGTGGATGAGATTGTGGAGAAGGATATGGGTGCGGGGCTGGGGACGTGGATGGATTTCAGGGTTGAGGCATTTGAAGCTGGCAGTGATCTAGAGGCAGAGATACTGAACTCTTTGATCAATGAGGTGGTTTGTGATATCATCAAAGGATAGTGGTGAGAAATGGATTGTTAGAGATTGTATTAAGGTTGGTTCCGATTTTAGGTTCATTCAACGGTACATGTCAGAATAGATGGTTAAAGATTGTATGATGGTTCTTTGCATTACTGGAAGTGGTTTCTGATAAGAGAAAGGGGGATGTTAGGTTTTTTTGAATGTAGTCTCTCTCTCTCTCTCTCTCTATCCCCTTTTGTTTCATTTGTTTAGATTCTAGAATAAGGATATCAGTTTAAGTTATGCAGAGTTTGTATAGACCTCAGTCAATTTTAATTTTCTTTTAGTGAATGTCATGTTTCAAAAATGAGTATTCTTGTGTGAATTTTTTCTGGGTTTATTTTTATAGTACCTATGTAAACGAATCAGTAATTTGATTATATTGTCCAGGCTGGTTGAGCCTTATTGGCGATTGCTGCTATCATTTTTATGGCAGGAGAGATGATGGAATCCTTTTTTCACAAATGGACCTTGTATTATTTGTGGTCCTTTAGGATCGGATCTGAAGCAGTTTTTGTGACACCAAGAGCACATCAGGATGTAACTGGCCTCATGATCGCTCAATCAATCAGTCAGTTTGGTTAGAAACTTTGATAAAGTTAATCTCAACATATAAGAAAACTCATAATTTATAATTTATAGATAGATTCATGATTCATCATGTCCTGATTTTGATCTCATGGGACCGTTCATCTATAAAGTTAAAATTAAATTTTAATTTTTTTTAAAAAATTTATATTCGGTTATCTTAATCCGTTAGAAAAAAAATTAAAGAAGTTTAATTCAAAGATTAAGATTTGGGATAAAGATTAAGATTTCTAGTCAAAAGAGCTTAAAAAAATAGACTTAATTCGTATTAAGAAGTATATATTCGAAAAAATTAAGCGATTAATAAGATTAAAAAAATAATTTTAAAAAACTTAAAAAGACGTTACCAAATGACACCATAGTTCTTGGAGCACTACATCCTTCTTTTTTCTAAATAGCCTAACATTGTTTTTTTGATATTAATAACATTGCCTAGTTAACAGTATATCATAAAATTTGTCAGAGTATTCCGGGCCTTAAAAAACCTCTGTATATATATATATTAGCGCGTTATTTCTTGTATAAGGTCTTAAATATTTTACATATATCTAAGTTTAATATCGTCTCAATTTTCTGTTCCCTTTTACGGAAGTTGCTGTGGCTGACAGTGTAGTCACTTTTGCCTTTTTGATTTCCACACGTCAAGAAAAAGCTCCATAGCCATAGGTGGTTCTGTTCTCTCCTTGAAAATATTTAGCATATATTTTCTTACTCTTTATCGTCTCTTCACCCATTTATTTGTTAACATTATTTATATATATATTAACTAAACATATATTATTATTAACTAATAAATTTTAATTATTTTATATTAACGTTAATAAATAAATAATAAATAATAATGAAATAGACTACTACTTTCATGACTGAAAAAAACAGATTTTTCTTCCAGAAAAAAAAATAAACCGAGTAGGCAGCTAACCTAGTTACCTAGACATGGGATATAATAATAATAAAAAATGAAACAATAAGACAGTTCAAGTTCCATGATCTACTTTGGTGTCACGTGAAATCGAGCAGATGCTACTAGGCCAACTACAAAAGCCTCCGCCACACGAGTTCCTTTCCTTTACTTCTAATCCGTGCTACTTCATGTAGCGGGTTACATTGCACACAAATAAAAGACCCGTTTTACGTTAAGGCTGAAGAAAATTTGCAGGGGAGTTCAATATTTTATCTCCCCCACTTGTCGAAGGATCAAAACAACTTTTCACCTTCTCGAGAGAGATAGTTATAATTAATTAATTAATTAATTAATTAATTAATTAAAAGAGGATTGATGATGATACACACACCGCCTTTATTTGTGAAACTATGCTTTCGTCGAAACCGAGTTAACTTATA
Organism: x Bolboschoenoplectus mariqueter; assembly: GCA_037678475.1. Classification (NCBI taxonomy): domain Eukaryota; kingdom Viridiplantae; phylum Streptophyta; class Magnoliopsida; order Poales; family Cyperaceae; genus x Bolboschoenoplectus; species x Bolboschoenoplectus mariqueter. The sequence goes on along the minus strand of CM075233.1, from coordinate 4,366,787 downwards.
GCGAGCGTCGTCACATCAATTCATCAACGAAATAAATAAATAAAAATCCAGCGGGCTCCGCGACAAACAAATCGAACGGTTTGTTCGAGCGTTGAGATTCGTGCGTGCGCACTCGTTGCTATCTCACTTTTCTCTCCTTTCACCTTTATTGGTAAAAACTAATAATTTCTCCATTAATCCTTCGCCCTGTCGTCTCGATGTTATTGAAATGTTTATTTATCCGAGATCTCTTGAGGCGCTTCTGAAAAGCGGACACGTTTGTTTATGAATTATGAATTATGATTACGACGCCAAATATATATCAGAGACTTGCAATGCGGTACTTGCGTAACGCTTGCCACAGATAATCAGAGAGTCGATGGTATGGGCACTGCGAGACAGCTTTCTCAGTATTGGCCTGATCGGCATTTGTCATGCAATCTGGTCCGGTTTGTTTGGATCGCCAATTCGGCACTGTTCCGATCAGAAAAATCACGCTCAAAAACCAAAATGCACCAAAGAAAAAACCTCAGCTGAATATATACCAACACTAACTCCCTCTTAAATTAAATTTCTATTTCAGCTCATGATTGATTTTGAAGAACTGCGTGTTCAATTCTTTTATTTTCCTTTTTAAAGCATGGATTATATGTTAATTTAAACCCGTACTTTGCATTACAGAAGTGATGATTATCGAAGATTATTAGAGCCAAGCACAATTATTTCATTTACAAATTTTATGTTCTTGTCAAGGCCCACGAGCCGAAATCATTTTTATTCTAAAGTCCGAAGTCCAAACAGCTGGAAACTAAAAAGGAAGTTTATTATTCTAAAAATAAAAATGGCTCCGTGCCTAGCAAGCTTACCGTACAGATTTCAGAGCCACTACCACACCACGATTCGACTACTACCTCACCTCTAAATCTAATCATCACACTTGTATACAATAATACATCAGTACTTTTTTTTCTCTTCAATAAAGATTTAAAGAAATAAATACATCCATACATCATACAATGATGCACGCACAACTATGCTACAACTACTAGTGGCATAAATGTAAATACGCTCAAGTTCGGGGTCGTAAATTCATAATTCCAATCTGACAGTTATCACGTCCTTCCCCATCTTCCCATTTATTAACGCCTTTGCGCTCTCTTCCCCAAGTCTCCCTCCATTTCTCTCTTGCTTTCTCTCTGATAAAAAGGAACAAGGAAGAAAACGAGATGGACCTCGAAAAACCTAGCAATGGCGATGAAATCGACAGCTCGTGCTCTACACCTTACGTCAGCGCCCCCTCCAGCCCCGGTCGTCCCTCCAACGCCGCCTCCTCTGCGCCATTCTCCGGCGGGTACTTCTTCAGTGCTCCGGCCAGTCCAATGCACTTCATCATCTCTAACTCCTGCGCCGGCTCCTCCGCTGCCGCTTCGTCAGGAACTCTCTCTGGCGATATTGAGTTCGAGTTCTCCTCTCGCTATCTCTCCTCTATGATCTCGGCCGACGAGATCTTCTGTAACGGCCAGATCCGCCCCATCTCCAACCTCGATACGCCTCCCCTCTCTCCAATCCCAGACGACGAACAAGAAATCTCTATTAGAGGCCGTGACATCAAGCTAAGAAGTGGATCCATCCACAGGAGAGCGAGATCAATGTCACCAATGCGCAACAACCGCTATCAGTGGCACAATGACGAAGAAGAGGATAGAGATGACGACCAGGGAGAGATCAAGTCTGGGCCGAACGATCTAGATCTAGATCAAGACCAGAAGGAAATGGCTGATGCAACAACTCCTTCAGTCTCTGCCTCTTCCTCCCGATCTAGTTCTTCTTCTTCCAGTAGAAGTTCTAAGCGCTGGATCTTTTTAAAGGATCTTTTGTACCGAAGTAAGAGTGAAGGAAGAGAGAGGGAGCGCGGTCCTATTAGAGAGAGGTTCTGGACCCACATGCCATTCTCCAAAGAGAGAGAAAAGGAAAAGGAGAAGGAGAAGGAGAGGGAGAGGGAGAGGGAGAAAGAGAAAGAGAAATCTAAACCAGACAATGAGGCGCCAAACAACACTAATACACCAGTAACGAGAACTAATGCTGGTACAACTGGTACAAGAAAGAGGCAGTCGGCACATGAGAGGCTTTACAACATGAACCGAGCCCATGCCGAGGAAATGAGACGGCGCACCTTCTTGCCATACCGGCAAGGGTTGCTAGGTTGCTTAGGGTTTAGCTCTAAGAGCTATGGCGCTTTTAATGGCTTTACCAAGAGCCTCAATCCTGTATTTTCCAGGTAACCTGAGAAAAAGTGGGAAAATGATGTTTTAGTGTGTTAGAAAGTTATATGATGTGATATGAGCCATGAAGTGTTTGTATAGATAGTTAGATTTGTCTCTTTTTTTGGTGGTTTTTTTGGGTAAGAGTATGGGACTAGCTTGATTTCCCCGTTAAAAATCATTTTCAGCTGTGGGATTAGTTGAAAAGTTTGTAGTTATATTTGTTCGGAAAAAGATGGAGAATTAATAATTTGTTATTGGTATTTTGGGTTGTTTTCGTAGTGTTGCTTTTGACTAAGACTAAGGTCACCTTTACTTAGTTTCCCTTGCATCAAAAAACACAGCATATGCTTGAGCTAAAAAAATCAAGTATATTCCCCACTTGTGTAGACTTAATTGGGCATTTTTAGCTCTATGCTTATATAGCTCCAAGTTGTTTTTGTTTCGGATTGCAAGAAATTTAAGAATGAAACAAGTAATGAATCTTTTTAATTTCTGATATTAGTAACTGTTCGTTCATGTGATTTGAAGAGCATTGGCAACTCCAGTAAAGCAGCTATTTGCATACAAGTGATAAAAAATGTTCTCCGTTCAGTAAAATGTTGTATCCTTGTGTGCTACGATTTTTACATGTGTGGCCTCCGTTCAGTAAGAACACAAATGTTGTATCATTTGTTTGCTTTTATTGCAAATACCCAAACTACTCATCAAAATACACAAAATTTGTGTCCGTCCATGGAGATCTGGGTCCCTACATGTCAGACAGGGAGCGCACCAATGGCGAGAACGGAGGGGGAATACAGAAAAAAAAGCGTAGAAACGTAGATGCAAGCTAATAATAAGTTGTCTTTCTCGAGGGGAGAATTATTAAACAGTACAGTGGGTGGGGAGAGCGACGTGACATGCACGTGATGTGTCGGAGGTTGTTGCTTGTCTTATTATGGCGGAGAATTCATTATTGAGGGGTCGCCATTTATTTTGGTTTGGCAGGGGATTGTACGAATTTTTTTTTTTTTCACATCTTTTTGGTCCCCATTTTTTCTACCGTTGACTTTTTCTTACTTTTGGGTTTTTGGGTTTTTGGGTTTGTGAATAGTTTGCCAGTGGCAATTAGAATAGTCACGCCTTCCTTTTCTGGCTATTTAGTTATCCGCCAGATCAATTTTCAACAAAATGGAAAATTCTTCTATAACTTTTCACTATATATTAAAATTAAATTTATATAAAGTTTCATACTTGTCAACCCTGTAGAAAATTGACAAAAGGAATAACGGACGGATCCTAACGAAAGTTAAATACTGTATATAGAGAGCTCAACTGTTACGTAAACGTACGGAGTTTACTCACAAATTGGAAAGGAGATGGTTTGAAAGTTGAACACATGAAAGTGCAATGCATGCATCTGAACCTGCACACATCTGACGGTACCACTCCACACCTTCCTTAATTGGTGCTGGTACAATGTCGCCAAGCATTAGGTACGAGCTATAGCTACAAAACAACACAACATTATATAATCTTGTTTATAAGCAACTATCTGGGGTTGGTTTTTTTCTCCCTTGGCAATGATTAACTACTCTGTTAACTGATGTCGACGATCGGCGTTTGTTTTCTTTTATAACTATAAGATAATATTTATGAAAACAAAAAATGTATTTGTAGAAAGGAGAGGTATGTTCATCACTTGTCTATATTAGTTGAATTTTGTTAGATTGTTCGGTACACCGTGTACTATCCAAAAGAAAAAAAAAAGTTTGTTGAGTACTAATTATGATATTTTGTAGAGTATCACTAAAACAAGACTAAAAGATCATGAGTTAAAATGTTAAAAAACATAAGTTTATGAGATATCAAATTTTAATGATACATTTAACGCTCTATATTTATATTTTAAAAATATTATTTAAATTTAAAAAAATTGTAGATGTATTGTCACTTTTCATTAGTTAGAAAGAACGAATATAGATTAATCTTTCGTCAAATAATTTAAATTTTTTTAACAATTGAGTTTTAACGATTTTTTAATAAGTGACCAATTAAATTCTAAATTAACTCAAATTTAATCCACTTAGTATCTAAATAATTGAAAACAAATAATAGTTTTAGTTTTTAATTTGAATAACACTTTTAAAATATATATAGTATGACAATTGAATATACTACATTTTTTATTCACGCTAAAATTACTAAAAATATAAATTACAAGTCAGGAAAAAGTTTTTTTTAGATTTGTGTTATCAATTGATATTTTTTTTTTTAAAATAGTGTGAGATTCGTGAATCATTTTATATCCAATCGCAACAATCTATCTGAATTTTGTACATACTTTTCACATAAACAATATTATCTCAAGCAACTGTAGCTATCTAACTGATTTTGAATGTATATATCTCCCTCACATCAAGAATTAATTAATATCATCTCAAGCAAATGTATTAGACATAATTCTTATTGCCAACTTTTTTTTTTACTTAATTTAACAAACTTATATGTTATGTTTTAGTATTTATAATGTTACATCTGTTGTTCCCGTTTGGTAAGCGGAGTAAAGGTGATTTAAATATTTTAAAACTCATTAATATATCAAACGGAGGTGATTTAAGATAAAACAAATTAAAGTATTATAGATATAGAGTAAAGTTAAATCATCAAATTTCATAACTTTTAATATTTTTTACTCTCACTATTTATCTATTTACTTCATTACAATTGAACATTAATATTTTAGACTAATTTAATATTTATTTCGTTTTTATTTTATTTTATTTGTCAAACAGAAGATTTTTTTTTTGTAGAAAAAAGATATACTTGTATCTGTTGGAATATGGTCCTTATAATTCCAAATAGTTTTTCTGAGATTAATTAAAGGCAGGAAGTTTATATAGAAAAGATCAGATGCATTGTGAATTAAAATCTGACACGTGCCAAGCGACAAAATACTTATCAAAACTAATTAATTAACAATGATTTTATGAATAAAGCCATGACAAGAGCTTAAGCTTACCAAATAATTTATGAGCTTAACTCCAAATCTATCAATTCAAGTAAATAGTTCTTGAGCTTAACTCCAAATTTATCAATCAAAATCAAAATCAAATAGTAATCCTACTACTGTATTGTATTGGATCTATTTTATGAGTAAGTTTTACGTACCATATT